>JAUCMP010000028.1:14097500-14697500 GCA_030770545.1 Macropodus opercularis | reverse complement strand
TTTGCAAGGAGTTTTTTGTGAACCTACAAATCCCCAGAGGCAATGCTTCCACCAAATGAATAGGCATCAATTTTCAAAAGGTGCTTGGTGGCAGGAGACGGGGAGAGGGATGGCAGAGTCAGTGGTGATGATGGGGGTCGGGGGAATCCAGGCAGAGGGCAGACACTATTAAAACTCAGGAGAATGAATTGTTAAATACCTCTATAAAGATTAGAATAAAAGATATTTATATATATATATATATATATATAGTCTCTCTCTCTATATATACATAGACTGTTTTTATGCTGCCTGGGCCACTCTGCTGGCAGATGATAAGGTGAGCAGGGTGTGTTGCTGTGTGTGTGTGTGTTCCTGAAGGTGTGGTGAAATGAAGCTTACATCCATCCCTGAACACACCATCAACATGGCTGCCTCCATTTTACAGCCCACGTCTCACCAAATGAACTGAGAGCCAACGTATCGCAGCATATGGACGATGTTACAGAAAGCCTTAAAACGTGATGAATCCCGAGTCACTGCTTTCCTCTGGGGCCTCGCCACTGTTTCCCTTCCACACTCACATCCCTACCAGCACGTGCAGGCTTCTAGGTCAGGCAGCGGCGGAGAAATCTTTCCTGTTGACATTTTGTGTTTCTGACACAGTATTGACTTCAGAGGGAAGGCAGCAGGAGGATTGTTGGTGACATTCCTCTTTACCTTGGAGAGAGACGCTGAACTATTTACATGCACAGACTGCGGATAACGAGAATATATAGGTTGGTGATTTATTGAAAACAGGGGTTAATTAAAACATGCAAACAGAACTTTACAGTGGATTCCTTTTCTAGTCTGAAGTGCACGTAGACTAGAAAGAGGGCGGCACAGCAAGAAGAGAATGGGTTAATCAAGCCACCAGTTACACCTCAGCACCTGCAACACCTGCACAAAGTGGATACAGACACATGTTGGGCTTGAGTTGCACATGTTTTGTAATTAGTTTCCTGATGGACAGCGGCGCATAGATATGAAGGCACTATCACTGGGTAGAGGTGTCCATGAACAACAGACCTGGGATCAGTCATTTTAAAATGAACCCAGGCCTGTAAGTCCCGCAGTAAACGATTGTGGGTTTTTTTTACTCGTTTCGCTGAGTTTTTGCAGGAGTCACAACCACTGCATTTGTTGTGGTATATCATTACGATAATGTGATGTGGTGTATGTGGGTCCGTAGGGTCAAAGGTCAGAGGATACGTTTGAACGTTACTTACTGGGCAGTTGCTGCTGTAGTGTAAGTCTCGTTCAATGCAGCTATAGTAGTCGCTACACACGTTCTCGACCCCCAGGGGCCCAGAGGGTTTGCTAAAGTAAATTAGTCAGAATGAATGTAGGAAAGCTACCAGGTGGGCGGGCGACACAACAGCCCCTACGGCCCTTTCTGCCTTAGCTGTGTTCTATCAGTTACCTGAAATAGACTCTAAAAACCAAATGCCCCACGGTAGCTGTAGTGGACCAACCTAACCTAGATGCTCATTCAGGAGGAAGCCAGGCAGCCTCATGCTGGTGCTGGGTCGCTGACGTTCTGTCCAGTTGAGCAGTGAGATCCTTGGCCTAATTTTTCTGCCACATTAAGCCGTCACTGAAGGTGGCTCTCGTCTTTGGCAGTGGCGACTGAGTTAGTCTATACTGCATGTTAGGGCAAAATGATGGGGAAAGACAGATGTTAGTTCATTACAAAGCTGTAAATTGTAGGCTTTTTTCCATTTTGTATCAGGTAATGTAGATGATGTTGTTTCCTCCCTTTGGCGGGTTGAGGAAATTATAGGCTCTGACTCACTCTTGGCTTCTGTGTCCTGGCACATCACTGCCCAGCATGAGAGAAAGGGAAAGAGACCTGACATCACATGAGCAGGAAAGAGAGACAAGGGCTTTAAAAGATGGGGAAAGGAAGAGAGGAAACAAATTGACAAACGGACAAAGATAGAGGTGAAGGAGAAGAGAGGAGGGAGAAAAACACAGGAGAAGGAGGAGGAGGCAGGAGTGAGGGACAAGGAGCTGGGCTGGGCGCCAGGGTCTATTCCACCTTTGCTCTGCAGGTCTCTCTGAGCTGCCACCTTCTCTCACCTCTGTAATGTCATCAATGAAAAGGCCTTGAGGAGGGATGGAGGACTTGACTCAGGGTTCACACTTTGACCGACACCAGCTGACGCTGCCAGGCCAAGCAGGATTCTGTTAGAATTAATTGGATGTCACTTTCAGGTACAAGGAACAGGACGAGTTTTTTTTTTTTACAGTTGCTCAGAACATTCAGCTACATTCAGGCTGATAAATTCACATTTCTATCCATATGATGGGGAGACTTGTGTGTGTACAAACAATGCACGGCTAAACTAAGAGCAAAAATGTTTCATAATCATCACAATCAGCAAAATAGTGCATGGTGCAGATTTTGCCCTTTTGCACAAACCACCGTATCACCACAGTTATGAAGAAAAAGCGGCAAGATGATGACGCAAGCAAGCATTCGTATGTAACTCACATTGCATCGGTATTTAATACATTTGATAGGCAGGTCAAATCTGTTGCAAACAGATGGCTGCTGTTATTCAGGCAAGGAGGAGGCACAGAAGAGTGAAACAATGCACCAACAACACCTGTTTACTGCTTGTGCTTATGTTTGGGACAACAGAAAAAATAATAATACAAACATCCAGCAATGCAGGACTGTTCAAATGTTAGAGCCCTTTTCTGATATAATAAACTGTGATGATTACAGTCCCTGCTCAGACTAGTCTAACACCGTACAACTCATGTAGTCAGAAAGAAATCCATCTGATTAATATGTTCTCGTAATAGTAAACACAGAGTAAAGTCATTTCCTAATTTTGATTCTGGCTCTTCTACTATAATACTGAACGTAAACCTGGTCACTGGGTGAGTGTGTGAGCTGAGTTCAAGGCTTGACGCAGACTAACATGCTGATAGACCAGGACGACTCTTTAAGCATAAAGGAAACAACGAGCTTTGAAGATGACTTGTCCTCTCTGGGTTGATTAAAAGGCCTGATCGGTCTCCATGGCGACCTGTCTTGAATTGATTCCTTAGCTTGCTAACTTTGATTAACCCAAGTTTCCGTTGTGTAATAAGCAGAACAAACGAAGGAAAGTTCACTGTATTGACTTTTAACATCTCACCTGTGAATGTCTGCGTGATTTTCCAGTTTAGCTTCAGGCTGACACCAGAGTCACGGTAGAAACGTGCAGACACCACCCACGGCTCCACGGGCTGTGAGCACCTCCACCGCCAGCTCCAACTGTGAGAGTATTTCACGGCCCTGACAAGGGCTTAATGTGCAAGATGCTAATAACTAATTCAGTCGCTCCCACCCCTCTTTGTGTCTCTTTGCCTTTAATCTCTCTCACTCTATGCTTCTGTCACTGTGGCATCTGTTGACATCCCTTTAGCTACCGGGGTCTCAATCTGTCCAAAAAGCCCAGGCTGCTGCCACTCTGTTGCCATCTCCTGGTGATCCATTTATCTCTCCAGCTGATGTGAAGGCCATCCCTGAATCTAAGCCCTTAATTACCACTTGAGTAAAGAGCATTAAAGGTTCGGAGGGATGTGGATTTGATCCACCTCTTTGCAGCAGCTGCACAAAAGTGTGGAATGTGTGGATATTTCACAAGTGTTGGTTTAGCCGAGGAGACAATAAATACTATTGTGGGATGGATTCAGTAAGTTTCCATGTACTCTGACATGCAGAGGAGTGGGAACAGCGTTGAGCGACAGTATTCCATACAAATGGAAAATAGTCCTTGGGTGTCGTGTCCAGTATGTGTAGATGACTTACTGCATAGACAATGTGTTGTTGCTGTTGATGTCAAACTTTCAGTTGACAAGTGCAAACAAGTCCAGTCCTTACCGTGATATAATGAGATGATGATCTTTAAATCTACTGATAATCTGCTCCCACTAAACACAAAAGCTATTTTCAGTGACACTGATTCTGGTAGCGTTTCCCAAAGGTGGACTGTTTAGACCGAAATCATTCCACTTGATCATTCGCGTGTTCCTTTGTTAATACGTATCTGTTTTGTTTATTTCATGTTTTATGGAGCGTCACAATTACACACAATACAATTACAGTGTATTTTCCTTTAGTGTGTGTCGTCTTCAAACCCTGTGCAGATAATATTTGGGTGTTTTATGTTTGTACTCACAGGTAAGTTGACCTTGGAACCAATCTAGTGACACATTACAGCAAAATAAAGTCTTCCACAGGTTGCGTCAAGTAGAAATTAAGGGAGTGATTGTGTTTTGCAGGACTTCGCCGACTCAATATTCCACTTGGTGAGGGAGAAGTACTGGTCACTGGTGGGCAGCTGCAGTCCTGCACACGCTCGACACAAATCCCTGGCAGGCATCGTAATGACCCGAGGTATGGAAAATTTCATTGACTTTTATATATCACTTTGAATTATTGACGTGGCGCAATATAGACTCAGTGGATGAGGTAAAAAAAGAGACAAGAGATGGGAAGAGGAAGGAATTCTGGACTGAGTATGATAAACTGAGGGTCTGTGCAGGACAGTGGTGTATACCTTCCTGATGAATTATTGACTATTGAGTCCCTGTGGAGAATGAGACATTGTAGTGAGTGTCAGTCATTCTCGCCGCGCGGTGGACTTGCTATGCTCAGGCAGCACTGACAGAAGTTGTAGATGCCACAGTGGGAATCTTAACTAGATCATCTTAAAACTTCATCTGGAACCTAACTGGCCTGTGAAGAGGGAGGAGGAAGATTCGACACTCATTTATTACACGTGTCTTACTTATGTTAAGACAAAATATTCGAAAACGCAGGACCTTTATTTTTTGTGGGCTGCGATATGAAATTGCCCGTGTGTGCAGACGCGTTATCTCCCTGTGTGGCTGCAGACGGCGCTGGTGAAGGGGTCGGTCAGAGGGATTGGTATCTGTGCTGTCTTTGGAGTGCTGCAGCTCATCGCTTTAGACTTCAGTGAGCCCCGCGCTCCTCTTGACCTAATCCAATCCACCTCCTCTCCTCTGCCGCCCAGTAATTGCTTCTGTTTGTTTATTAATAGCACGTGTTATCATCAGAGATCCAGGCGCAGGGCTGGAAAGAACGCGCAGCGAGGTGGCAGCAGCTCCCGCGTCCATGCCGCCAGACGCTGAACTTGACAGTGTTTCTACCCGACGCGTCTCACTGTGTCCCTCTCTGTGTGTCCCATGCGTCTGCTTTCGCCTCTAGACTATTAATCAGGGTTTGTCTTTGTAACCTTAGTTACCACAGTGGAGCCCAAGCCTAAACGGTTCACGTGCGGTTATCATGTCTTTAGCTTATTGTTATTGTTTTACTTCTTAGTTTTGGCTGTTTTATTAGGATAAAGTGTTAAAAACTGTCAACAAACGTGTGAAGTTATATGGAAATTAAACTGCTGTCAGTCAAAACGAGACAAACTATCAGGAGCATCCACATGGAAAAATGATTAAAAACGGCAAATAAACACTCCTTCTTGCACTTTTCCCATGTTTGTTGGACGGGACCAGAGAAGCTTCCTTTGAGGTTTTTTCTTGCTGAGCAGTGGGAAGAAATACCACAAGGACTCAAAGGCAGATGAGAGCAAAGCGTTTCAAACAAGTTGATTACAAATGACAGTTATGCTATGGTTCTTAGCCTGCATATCCATTTTCAAATAGGAATTTCTCCCTGCTAGTTATCTGGTTTTGCGCCTGCCGCGAACGTGAACGTTCTTTAATCTCATCCAGCAACAAAACAGCTTGCTGAGAGGCAAAAATGACTGTTGATGTACTCAGGGCCTGTTGCAACAGAGAGAGATCTGAGAGCTTCCGCGGCATTTCACAAAGACGCCCTCGTGCATTCTGAGTTAAAGCTAATACAGATTCAAGAGGATGTATTCTCTACCTTCTCCAGGTGCTAGCATTTCAAATGACACACGCTGAAAGGCGTCCTATGTTCCCGTCAGAGATCGAGCTGGAGGGCATCTACCGGAGTTTTCTGTGTTGACCTTAGAAGCTCGTTCTGATTTAGGAAAGCGGTTTTATTTGCTTCAGTTGACCCCATTGGTTATCGCTGTCCAATGTCCAGCTAGATCCAGTTTGGCAGTTTTTAGTTTCATGTTACTGATTGTGAGCGGAATTTGCTCCATAAAGGCTTTGGTTAAAAGCAGCACAGCATTAAATTAACAATAACATTTTGGAGAAAGCCTCTGGCTGAAGAGGCTTCAAGAGTAACTACGACACAACGCTAGGGTCAGAATGGCTTTTGATCAAGTAGCCAACAAGAAGACACGTCCATGTTAGCGGCACGTCCAGTACTGGAGCAGTAGCACATTTGAAAGCAGTGGTGGATATTAAGAGGTACTTCAGTATCCACACTAATAAAATGTTGAAAGCACTTCTTATTTTCTGATCAATTTGATTTCTCCCATTTTGATGCGGTCAAACATCTGCACAAATTCCCTTTAAATGTTCAGATGTCACCTCCACTTTTACATATAACAACTGTCAGAGCTTGTTTTTAGAATTTTGCTATTGTGTGGAAAAAATCCCAGATGATGCTCCTGAGCTGAACGTGCTGTCAGAGCGTGTGGAATCACTGATCTGACGCTATAGTACATTTCTTCAGGCCATGAATGTGAAAATAGAAATAATTATTAAACTATACCTTGTAAACTGTTGATTTACCTTGTGTGGGAGATCACTTGCGTGGCGGAGGAGAGGAGCCGCATGTTACTGCAGGCACAGCCGGGATAATGTGCAGCAGAATCCTCCCTTTGCAGGCTGTGCTGCGCTGTCTTCTTTCTGCAGTCGTCGTAGGGTTTAGCGCCAGGTGTCAGCCTGATGTATATGCTTTATGACAGCGTTGTTTTCCAGGGTGGTGACACCTTTGATTCGCCAGGAATCAGTGTGTGAATGACTCAGGCCTATGACTCTGCTCTTAGTTTCCTTTGACGTATCGTTTTGTTTGTCTGTGATGCAGCTGATTATTCCTGCTTTAAAACTGTGGGGCTTCTCCATCTGTTCCATTCAGCTTTGCTCATCCTCCTCCGTCTCCTTCTCCTCTCCAGCAAACTGAAGGCAACCTCGGTGCCAATTTCATGGCAGGGTAGCAAGCAGTGCGGCAGAAATTATCCACTGCAAAATTGATCCAAACAATCGCAACGTGGAACGGGAAAAAAAAGCGAACAAAAAAACCCTGTGAGACTGGAGAATGAATTTGGTCTGTTTGGAGAGTCTGTTACCTTTTTGAACCTGTTTAACGCCCAGCAGGAAGTGAGGGAATGTCAACAGTTGCCAGTCATTGTATGTTTTCTGTTTTTAGTTTGATCAACCTACTATAGACCTCGGGTTGTATGGCATTAAAAACAAATGGTGTTAAGACAGTAGAGTTTAGATGAAGCTTTGCCAAATCCACTGTACAAAGATGTTTGAAAGCAGAACAACAAGTTACAAAGACAGCAGGAAAGTCTTCATGTGCATATGTCATCAGTTTAATTCAGTCAGTCAAGTCTGGGGTCAGTTGGAGGCAAAGTCGTTTTACGTGGAATTGACTGTAACTGGAGTATGAGACGCCCACTGGCTGCAAAACAGCCACGTCACCCCTCCTTAGTAGTAACTAGATAAAGAACTGCTCAGAGACAGATCCATCCTCTGCCGTTTACTCCAGCTCCCTGACGTTAAGGTAATCATTCGTTTTCTTCATAAAACGTCCATCAGTTAGACCCACATTCTTTTAGGCTGCACTTTGTTGAGAAAAGTTTCGCTTCCAGTTCTAGTCCTTTTTCCTTCATGCTGCCCACACACACTCCTCCTTCCCCTCCTTCCCCTTTTTCTCCCCTAACCTCCTCTTTTCTCCCGTTCCCTCATCAGTGGAGGTGTCAGGGCTCTCTAGCCGTATGCCATCTGGGCCGGGGCTGATAAAAGCTCATGTGCCGGGCTGGCGGTGCCTGCAGGTCTGCCAGGAAGCAGTGAAGCCTGACTTTCAGAGGCGATGGGAGAGATTTGTGGCAGCCAAGGAAGAAATGGCATGCCATTAACATGCTGATCCATCCTCCCCCCTCACCACCTCTGTCTATCTGTCAGTCAGCCAGGCTCTCGCATGGCCCTGCACTGGCCTGAATCCGCGAAAGGAGAAAACCAACATGATGATGACAAGATGACTATGTCATCTGTGCTCTCATGTAATTTTTTTCATGCTTCACACTAGGATCATATTATCGAAGTCTGGGTGTGACCATTACTGCTAATTTAACTGACCCCACCAGTTTTGATATTGCAGTGTAGTTTCTCTCACTGTGGCATCATTGCTATGAGATTCATATTTTCATATTCATCCTTTTCTTTGGTGATTGTACATTTGATGCATCCCCCATATTATCCACCTCGTGGTTGGTTTCTTAGAGGATCAGTGAGTGATGTGTAAAATGGGATGATGTTTAAATAAAACCATAACCATTATTAAGAACATTGTCTCTTAAATAAGCAACGTATACATTGACTGTGTCTGCATTTAATAAATGTAAAGGTTCTATGTCATGTTTTATTTCACAAATTAAAATTAGTATTTGCTGACTATGAATATTGGTAAAGCTTTTCAACATGTGTCCTTGGTAATTTCATGAATCAAAGAAACGTTTGAGGCTGGACATTACGTCCAAGTCAGTCATCAGATAAACGTGCATGTGCGTATTTCTCCACCAGGGCTGGACCTGCGGAACGCCCAGGTGGTGGCACTATCCACGGGAACCAAGTGCATCAACGCCGAGTACCTGAGCGATCAGGGACAGGTGGTCAATGACTGTCATGCTGAAGTCACCGCTCGCAGAGCTCTGCTGCGCTTCCTCTACTCCCAGCTCGAACTGCTCTTCAGGTAATAGCTCACATTCAGTTGCATCATTAAAACACACAGAAAGAAGAATTCAATTTTAAAACCCTTGTGACATTTACACGTCCAATGTGCGAAAACACCAAAGTAAGTAGTTGATTGATTGTCTGGAACATTTTAAGTCAATCGAACGAATCGACCTATTTATAAGATGATCACACGGTTTCAACACGTTTTCTATTGAAGAAAACTTAGACAGCAAATACAGACTTAAATTAGTTAATGAATGTACAATTTAAATATGAATTCCAAAAATGTAAGGCAGGGTCCAACCATTGTGATTAGCAGGAAAAACAACCAACTTACGTCCACATCACTTAAATATTGGCAAAAGTGATGGTGTGTGTTCCAGCACAGGATGCAGCGCAGTGCGTCCTGTTCCTGATGCAGATGTCAATAACAAGTCTCACGACCAATAAATATGAACCATATCACTTAAAGAATATAAGGCCAATCAAATATATCTATAATTTCCCCAAATGTGTAGAAATATCCATCAACATCCAATGAACATTTAACAGATTACACTGAATGATCAGCACATTAATCACAGATTGTTGTTCAGGCTTCTTTCTTATGTTGACTATATAGGTTGGTTGGCCTGATATATCATGGGTCAATAGTCTGTAGAATAGTTTAGTAAACGGTGCCTCCGACACTGTGGCGTATTACACATTACAGGTCTGTTCCGACTTCCTACGCTCTCACCTCTAGGGCTCAGAGCCTTTTCAATCATCTACCAGCATGGCCGCTGCTCTCCCCAGTGACCTAAGCACACACTCTGGTTCGGTGTCAAGGCCTCCACGGCCTCTTCCCGACTGTGTAGCATTATTTTAGGTGAATCGACTGCGTGCAGCACCGTTCGCTCCAGCACACACAAGCTGTGCTCGTGATTTTTAGCAGCGCGGAGACGGTTCTGATGAGTTTCGAATCCAGTTCGAGCATAAGTAATGTTTTTGAGCTCCCTGAGGAGCTCGATAGCAAGGCTGATTCATCAGATTAGTGGCTAGAAGTGTAGATTGTTGAATGTCATATTTGCATACACAGCACTGACTTTTTGTCTTAGCACAATGCCGGATGGCAGGTACGGAGCCTTTGCGGCTGAGTAAAATGGCTAATGGGGAAGATAACTCATAATGAAATGACCAAACAAAATGCCAGAACTGCCATATTTACACTGAGTGAAAGGACACTGGAGACAGAGGAGGACGTATATGAGGAGAGCAGTCATACTTTGCATTGTGATGCATAGTTAAGCATAAATATACTTCACGATGTATTAATTATACTGTGTTACATATTGTAGGACGAATAATGAACCATTTGATGTGTTAACCACAGTGCAGGTACTTGTCTATATTTTTGATCTTGTGGCAACACTTAACAATATGCTACTCAACAATGTGACAGAGGAATGAATCATGTTTTTCCCAGCTGCATGTAGTATACTAGAGCATAATATAATAGAAAATTACGATTTACTGTAACTTACTACTAATAATAATCAAAAGGATAATTAGTGGTTCATAAGCAGAGTTGAACATACTCTAAACACACAAAATATGAGCAATGCCTCTCACAGGCAGGATGAATGTGAGTGTCGCCACACGCTGGTCGGCCTGTCCCTCATCCTGCCTCTCTATCGCGTCACCTGATGTGTTAGGTTTTCCAGAGGTTGTACAGACTGCAGGTCAGTTGCAGCACTTAAAGCTAAATGATATGTATCCATCCCACTAATGGCTGGTTCGCTATGCAGTCGTTAATCATCAGCTGCTGTCTTTGTGTAGCATAAAGTAACGTGACACATCTAAAGCAGGTACTGCATTAATTATCTGACTACTAATTACATTCATAGTGAATGTGAATTAATGAGTCAAATAACATTTTGTGATGAGCGGTGGCACAATCAGAGCAAACAATAATGAAAAAATGGGTTTATTCTCCAAGATATACAGTAATAATAACAAACTAATCATGACGTAGTCACAGATTAATGATGTTGACATATTCTCCCTCATTCTGTTTCCTATTCAGGGTACAGGCCTCAGTTTGGAGCAATTATTATCAATACTTCAATTATTAGGTGGTTTCTCAATTGCTTCTTATTCCCTGTTAAAGTTTTTGTGAGCCGTATATTTAATATGTAAAATATTCTACAGTAAGACTTTTAACTCTTAAATATGTCAGAATTCTTTTTAATTATTATTATATTTTGCATAATTTTGACAGCTGAATCCTTTGTCTGTTTTTACTTACTGACAGCACCTGCATTGTAATATTACACTGTTCGTAAAGCAACACACTTTTTATTACATTTAATTTAAACCTTTTAATTTTAATTTATCAATTCAAGTTGTGCATCAGTAGTTTGAGTTTTTTTAACTTGTTTTTTAACTTTACCAACTCGCTGCCCACATGAATAGGAAACACAGTCGCAACGTGTGGCAAATGATTAGAGGACTCGTTATGCAGTGGGTCATGATTACAGGAATATAATGCAAAATGTTCAGAACAGGGTTTAAAGCGTGTGTTGCCTCTGTGGGTCTAATCTGCTTCTGAAGAAATGTACAGTGCAGCCATCCACTGGAGGAAGAACAGACAGATTATGTCACTGTACGATAAAACAGTAATTTCATCTTCTTTACAGTAATTTCCTTTTTCATCTACTATAATTGAGAGAGGGTGTCTATTATGAACACACCCTGATACACCTTATCCAGGTTCATAACCATGCTGAGGATGTAGAGCATAACCTGGTTATTCAAATGTCATGTACTGTGCTAGTGTCTCTGACTATCAAACACTGTTCGTCATATCAGTAATGAGAAGCAGGATATTACTGTGATACCTGGTATATTACAGTATATTACTGTGATACCTGGTATATTACAGTATATTACTGTGAGACCTGGTATATTACAGTATATTATAGTATATTACTGTGAGACCTGGTATATTACAGTATATTATAGTATATTACTGTGAGACCTGGTATATTACAGTATATTATAGTATATTACTGTGAGACCTGGTATATTACAGCATATTACTGTGATACCTGGTATATTACAGTATATTACTGTGATACCTGGTATATTACAGTATATTACTGTGAGACCTGGTATATTACAGTATATTATAGTATATTACTGTGAGACCTGGTATAGTACAGTATATTACAGTGAGACCTGGTATATTACAGTATATTACAATGAGACCTGGTATATTACAGTATATTACAGTGAGACCTGGTATATTACAGTATATTACAGTGAGACCTGGTATATTACAGTATATTATAGTATATCACTGTGAGACCTGGTATATTACAGTATATTATAGTATATTACTGTGAGACCTGGTATATTACAGTTTATTACCTGGTATATTACAGTATATCACTGTAAGATCTGGTATATTACAGTATATTACTGTGAGACCTGGTATATTACAGTATATTACTGTGAGACTTGGTATATTACAGTGTATTACTGTGAGACCTGGTATATTACAGCATATTACCTGGTATATTACAGTATATTACTGTGATAACTGGTATATAATAGTATATTACTGTGATAACTGCTATATTACAGTATATTACTGTGAGACCTGGTATATTACAGTATATTACTGTGATAACTGGTATATAATAGTATATTACTGTGATAACTGCTATATTACAGTATATTACTGTGAGACCTGGTATATTACAGTATATTACTGTGAGACTTGGTATATTACAGTGTATTACTGTGAGACCTGGTATATTACAGCATATTACCTGGTATATTACAGTATATTACTGTGATAACTGGTATATAATAGTATATTACTGTGATAACTGCTATATTACAGTATATTACTGTGATGACTGGTATATTACAGCATATTACCTGTTATATTACAGTATATTACTGTGATAACTGGTATATTACAGCATATTACTGTGATAACTGGTATATTACAGTATATTACCTGGTATATTACAGTATATTACTGTGAGACCTGGTATGTTAAAGCATATTACTGTGAGGTAACGTGGTCTAGACAGAAACTAAACCTTAGTGTGTTTACCTGCAAAATGAAACACAACACAACTGCCTGCTGACACGTCTACTTCTGCTGCTGTCGTACCATGTAATGATTTGAAACTGATTTTATATGTGTGTGTATTTGTAGGTTGGTCACTCACACTTTTCCTTAAATTATGTGAGAGAACTGCTGTTGTTACACAAACAATAGAAATGCCTTCTTTCACTCAGTGTTTATCGTAACCTGTGTGTGAGACCCAATCAACAGAGTAGTATATGTTTGAGCTGAGGGGACCCTGTGCTTCCCCTGAGACATGTGGTCAGGCTGAGTAATGTCCAGGTCTGTGTGTGACAGCAGCAGAATGGGCTGTGGTCAGAGAAAGAGCCAGTGCCCATCTCTCTCCGTCTCTTCCTCACCTCATCATCGGAAAAGAACAGTGGGAATCTATTCCCTGCTGTGATGAATGGTCCTGCCTTTCTCATCCCTCTCATTTCTTGTTGTTTTTTTCTTGGCTTTTTCTTCACCACAGTAAAAGGCCAGACGACTGGGAAGAGTCAATATTCGTGCGGCACAAGGAATGCGGTTACAGGTTGAGGGAAAACGTCCATTTCCACATGTATATCAGCACGTCACCATGTGGCGACGGGAGACTCCACTCACCCTATGAAATCACCACTGACCGTAAGACATTAGATCTTTGTGTTGTCTCTATGTGCACAGGCTGATAAAAATAAGGCTGTGTTGTTACATGCATGACACATTTCTATTGAAGGTAAGCGTCAACATTTTGTCCATCATCTCATTCTGCTGGGTTTATAGAGAGATCTGTTCTCATGTTACTCAGTCTTTGGCCTCTTTCAGCCACACTGTGCTGACTGGATGACATTTTTATTGCTTATACGCTAAAAATAAACTGTATATTCATTTATTTCTGGTGGCTTATGAGTTCAGAAAAGTAATCTGGGCTCCATTTTCCATCAGTGGAAGGTATATTCTGTAAAGCGGAGCTGCTTCTCAGCTCTGAATATACTGTGTATAGACGCAGAAACAGCGGGGTTCACGTGAAATACATAGAGATGGAAATAGAGAGAATAGACGATGTTGAAGAAGCCTTTGAACTTTGTTTTTTTTTTGTCATTAAACCGTTTCAGTGTTCTGCAGTGTGCGCTCAGAGATTAGAGAAGCACCTTCTCCTGACTGCTCTTAAGCATTTCTGAGCTGGAAGCTGGGGCTTAATTTTTAGCTGTTTCAAATCCACCACAGAGGAAGAGAGAGGAAAATAAATGACACATTATTAAAACAAAGTAAATGATTAGCTTTATAGGGGAGATTTGTAGAGTATATTACTTTTTTAATGATAGCAGGTAATGCAATATCTGAAATTCATCCTCTGTTCTGAATGTTTCCTTTAGACTAAGAGAAATAAAAGAAATTCTTTTTCTGTTTTTATTTATTAAATGTATAAGTGTCTGTGTGGATAAGTATGTTGTTAGCAATGTTAGCAAGCAATCATAGTGTTTTATACATCCAGTAACAATCCAGTCAACACCTGGCATAAAGTATAACCATATAACAAATCCGGCCTAACTGACATATATACTGACTGGACACAAGAGGTAGATCATTAATTGCTATTAGTTGTCCAGTAGAGGAGTAGAAGGTACTGTAGCCTACTGTTTAATCCCTGTTAGAGCCAGAGTCCATTCATTTAAACAAAGGAGTGAGTTGCAACCAGTATGACTGCAACGATTCATTCGATATTTCGTTAATTAATTGAATAATATTTTAATAATACTAAGCAGTTTACAGTACACGAGCTGTCAAGGTGCAGTTTTCAGTTTCCTTGTCTATGTTGTTGTATTGTGACTTTCTGAGGGGCGTCGCACACAAGCAGGATGTAGGAACCCAGGACAAGTGAAAGCCTCTGCCTTGACCTAGTCTGCTAAACATGTACTGTGTATTGTGCAGAACTGGCCATTGGACTCCAGCACTTTGATTGTCTAATAGGTAGATTTGTTTACACAATATAATGTAAAATATGACCTGGTTGAAAAGCAATAACATCCATGGTTGTGCAGAGAAGTCGCACTTGGTATTTTGTCCAATATTTGAAAGTAGTTTCTGGAAAGTGCGACTATTTCTAAACCAAACATTTGATTATTCAGTACAACACTGGGGATCCAGAAAGAATCGACATTAACGTCGAGATTGTCCTTTTTTAGTGCACAGCAGCAGGCACCTCACGAGGAAGCACCGCAACCACCTACGGACTAAAATCGAGTCAGGCGAGGGAACGGTGCCCGTGCGCTGCCGGGGCCCCGTCCAGACGTGGGACGGCGTGTTACAGGGCGAGCAGCTTATCACCATGTCCTGCACTGATAAGATCACCAGGTTGGTGCTTTTGAATGTCACGTGGCGCTTTGCTTCTGATTGTATTTATATAAAGTGTGTTGACTTCATTCGGCCTAAGGCGTTGGTTACTATTGCGTGTGGAACATAAACATTACCACCATACTCACTGTTTTTGACTTTAACCTTTAACTTCCTGCCCTCGCGGCCATTTCTAGCAGACAAAGGAACCACCTCTAACCACCTGAACTCTGCCCCCTGGTGACCTCAATGTTGCCTCCACATCCCAGCACACAGATCATTTCACCGCATCCACTCACCGCTGGCTGTGTATTATACCTCTCACCAACATATCATTGACCATCTGTTGATGGAGATGATGATGCAGATAGTTCCACTGTACTGAAATTTAATGGTATGCACTCAGTTAGAGATTAGGTCTATATCATTCTGCAATCAGTCCCATAATGTACTGCAGTTATTCCTGTGTATAATATAGTTTCTGTGCATTCTGTAAGTGCGGCTGGTGCAACCCTCACTGCTGTTTTATGGCATGTGCACATTTTCTTACAAAGGTGAACACAACACACCTGAACATAAACTTCATATGAAATGTTCTTTCACCACGAGGTCTCTGACCTACATAAGAGAAGAAGGATTAAAGGAGCGATGGAAGGCGATTAGAGTGATTAAGTAAAGCATTTTGAATGCGCTCTGTGAGTCAGGCAGAGGTTCGCGTGTGTAGGTGCTGTGAGTCGTGCGTTATGTGAAAGTGTGGTGTTATTGAATTCCCGTGTGTGACTTCTACGTAATGATCGTTCAAATCTCTCCACTCACTGACATTTATTTAATTTGGATTCATTTCCACACAGACATAGTTAAGCCAAAAAATCTATGCGACTCATTTGGACTGAAAAATATGTGTACTGACGTAATAGCAATGGATGGTTGTAATATTTTATTTGAATTAACATTCAGGCTTTTAGTTTTATAATCATTAAATTATACAGTTTACAGTTTGCTCGCAAAAAAACTGCTCCCACTTCTTACAAAAGTCACAGTAATAAATATTTCCACTGCTTTGTCATCATTCATCGTTTTTGTGTGAGATGCTGGTGCAGTTGTGCAGCTGTGATAATATTCTTACACTATTTCAGGTTTTAAGTGTAAAGCAACATTTTAATAAGCCTGGAAAGAATCTCTGTATTTAGTGACACTGGTTAGGTTTAATAATATGAGCACAGCCGTCACCCAGGCCCCAGGTGTTTATGTGCTAACATGAATGTCAGGCGTTGGTGTTTGAACCAGTTCAAGTCATCGACAGCCCCATGTCAGCTTTCAAGGTAAGGTCAGATTTAGCTAATATAAGGATAATACGTCGTTTCTAATCTTGTCAGAACAGTTTCTCGTGTATACAAGGAAAGATGCCTGACTGACATTCCAGCATCTATTCTCCCGTCTATTGAGTTCAGGTGAGAAACAACGACTTCCCTTGAGGATAAGAGTGAGCAAGTCTGGGTCCATTATCTCAGTGTTCTCAGCTTGGTTGAGTACTGAAACGTTTCCACCTAAATGACGGAAGCAAGCAGCCGACATCTATGATGGTGTAGAAGACAAAGGAGGTGAAGCCAGACCTTACTGTGTTGGATGTTACCGTCCAACTGACAGCTGCAGAAACTGAGGACGCTTGTTAATAATCCTTGTTTGATCCTTATACTATTATAACAAATCCTGTGTGTAGTTGCAGGTTTTTGGCTACGACCAGGCCTGAACCCCCAACTTTAGCCTAGTGAGCATCGCGCGGTGCCAAGTGAGCCATACAGCAGCAGCTGAGCCACAGACCGGCACAAGCACACACAGAATAGGAGGTGAACCATTTCTCCTGTGGAGCCGCCGTTAATTTGACCAATTTGATTCAGTTGGCCAAGGCTGGAGATGGTGTGATTAAATCTACCCAGGTCACCAACGCAGGTGAAAGCAATTACTTGACAAAAAAATAGAGTGACTTTTTTTTGGGGGGGGGGTCACCCAGCTTTTCTTCCCCTCCCACTATTATCTCCCTTCCAATCCCTCCAGATCACACAGCAGACGCAGCCTCTCTGCTCGACAGCCTCCTTTTTTATATTGCTGTAAATGATCGGTGGCCGTTGTTAAAGTGAGTGGGTCACCAAGGGCCAGTTTATCAAGGTCAGAGTGGAGGGTGGAACTGAGAGCAGCTCAGGGCTCAGCACAGCCACACTGCTGCAATCTTAAAGCGATTCCCTGGATACTCTCTTTGTCCTTTGTCATACTCATTGCGCAACCTCCATTATTTTTTCTGTCCCTCCATCACCTCCCGAGTTTATTACAGTTAGTTCAGTATTGACCACAGGGGGTTTTAAGATTCCAAGCTTTTCTGATAATAGCCAACATTTCACTCCATCACTGTGTCACCTGATAATAATCATTTTGTTTTCTTAAACTGTGCTCAATGAAGCTCGTTCGCTAATATTTGATTTGAAGTCGACAGCTGGATTTAATTGAGGGGCCTAAATGGCTTTCATATAACGATGATGTTCTTCATTCCAGCGCCGTTTTATGCAGATGAACACATTAGTTTAATGGCCGCGTTTACCAGAGGAAGCAAGAAAGGAAAAATGTAAAGAGAGCGAGAAGAGGTCTCTTAAAATTCACACACTCGAGCCAGATGGTTGTTTTTTCTTGCATGAGATTGGAAGATGTTTCTGATTCATGGTGTCGCTTTCTGGGTAAATTAATATTTCAGGTTTTGGTGGAGCGCTGGGGCTGTGTGTGTGTGTGTGTGCGTGCCTGGTAGTGTGTGTTTATATGTGTGTGTGTCTTTTCCTCAGTTTGAGGGGGTCGGGCACGTCTTGCTGACAGATTGCAGGTAAAGTGGGCGGCCGCTGCTTTACAAGCCTGTTTAGTGATTCCCAGAAAGATTTTAATGTTAATTGACTGCTCGGGTGGCGAAATAACCCACGATGAGTAATTATTTAATCTGTAAGTGGGAAAAAAAGTAGCCGCTATAATTGCATCCGTGATAAAGAGGCTGATTAACAAAAAGAACAATGATGTAAAAATCAGTAACACAACGTCGGGCCTCCGTTGGACCTCACATCAGTTCACTAGCCCAGTGCCCTGCACAGTACACACCGGGATTTCTCACTATGAAGCAGAGCTACCATAATAAACACACTATTTATCATTTCCCATCCATAAATTAGCATCTGCTAGTTAAGCAGGTTTAGCCCCGCAGCGATTTGGTGTCAGTCATGGTTCTCCCTGAACCAACCTGAGGCGGTCGCCCCTCTCTCCCAGCCACGGTGGATTTCGTGTAGTCCCGTGCATTAACCTCAGCGGCGGCGGCGAATGCAAACATGGTAATGTGTTGTTCCCTGTAATGAATGATGATGTACTGACCTTTGGCAGTGCTGTTGCTATTGGTGGTGATGATGTTTTTTATCTCTGAACCAGGGAAAATGGGGGAAGAGGACGTGTGTGTGTCTGATTATCTGTGCTGTCAGTTGAGCAGCTGTTATTCATCACGTCCCACATCAAGATAATGATCAAATTGTCTCTACCTGTCATTGAAGCTCTCTTCCCACCTATTCTCCTTCCCACGACTTCCACACAACTCATCTTCTCCTTTTCCTTGACTGCATTTTCACGCCGCTGTGTTCAACCTCCCCGCCCTCAGATGGAACGTCCTCGGCCTGCAGGGGGCATTGCTGAGCCACTTCGTGGAGCCGGTGTACCTGCACAGTGTGATTGTGGGCAGCCTGTGCCACACGGGTCATCTGGGACGCGTCCTGAACCAGCGACAAGAACGTCTGGGTCCACTGCCCAGCACATACAGACGCAACCAGCCCTTTCTCAGTGGTACAACACACACACACACACATCTAAGCAGGACCATTATGTGTATGCATATGTTTATTAAGATTAGTAAAACGTGGACAACAGGCATTGATTATGTATGAGACGGTAAATCCATACACACAGTATGGATTGTTTTATATATTTATTTACAAATCTTAGTACGCACTACAAATTCACAAAACTGACCTAATCAATCACAAACCATGTGAGTAGATTCATATGGAGGCAGTGAACCCAGCGCTATGACCGCGTACCTGGCAGTGACATTATGAGGCTGTGTGTTGAAGGTTTGTTTAACAGGTAATGTGGTTTCTCGTTGTTTCACAGTGTCGTTTCCTCAGGTCACAGCTGTCAGCGTGATGTGTCGATGTAGTCAACATTTTGAAAACGGTATAAAGGGAGCACAACATTCACGCGGCTTCTGAGAGAAAACCCACTGCTTCTAATAAGTGGGTTTCTGCTTGAAATATAGATAATTTGGTTTGGTGAAACTGCTTTCAGGTGGTACAGTAGCATTACTCCACAATTGCATTCAACTGAGATCCAGTGATTCATATGAGTTGTCATTTCAAATTAATTCTCACTTTAATTTTTCTAAAATAGTTTTGTGCACTAGATACGGGATCCAATCTCACAAAACCTGATATAAATTCAAATCCCTGCTGAACTGTTTTCCCATTTTCTCACCGAAGCTTAACGTGTCTACAGCTGAAAACCACAGTACACGACCTCGTTACATCGGCTAGATTGAGTCAAAGTATTTCTTTATTTTTAAAACATTGCTACTCAACAAGTAGCAAGTAATAACTGATTCTATCTACTTTCAGGGATGTTTTTTAATATGTCAGCTGCACAGTAAATGAATCACAACAGATCGTGCACCAGGCTTCTCCACAGTTACATTGTGCAAGCCAGACAGCAAGAAGTTGTCTGGCATGTCTGCTTCCAGGGGCTCCGCTGAGACCTGAGGCGTTTGTTTGTAGTGGAGATGAATCCTGGAAAAGGATCTGACTTGTAGAAACTGCATCAGCCATCACTTCAGATCTAGGCCAGTCGGAGATGCTGAGCGACACAGACACACAGTGATGTAGGGCACATTTTGTTGCTGGGGATCATTCATAAGAACAAAGAAAGTGACTATCACGTACAATACAACACATTAAGCGGGGGATAAATACGCTTGCTGCTTCTTTCAGGTGTTTTCAAGGCTGCAGGGCTCTGTTCTGGCTAATTAGGTACTACAGTATGAGGATGAATATCTTGTGAGGCCCACACTCATCAAGATTGATAATTGTACTGATTTGTCCTCTGGTGATGATAGCTGGGATAAGTGTATCATTAAATCCCTCGGCCACGGTCTAACTGAGCATTTCTCCTGATTTGTTCAATGGCTTTTTGAATGGAGTCGTTTGACTTTATGGAATGAAGTTTATATCTTTAGATGTTACTTGGTGGAATGATGTTTGGAGAACCACGGCAGGTGTTATCCATTAATTCAACACGAACATATAATGACTCTGAAATCGGCCTCACAGCCAGAACGGTGCGAGTAAATACTTCTCAGCACCTTGTGTGGAAACTGAATATCGAAGGGTGTAAAGGTGAAGGAAGGTGAGGAGCGGTAGGAAGACGGACAGGCAGCGGAGATGACCGTAACCCAATCAATGTAATCACAGCCCTTATCAGACAGCCGTTCAATCTGAAGGCAGCCTGGACAGTGAGGGTGAGGCAGAAGAAAGTGCTTTCAGACGTCTGCATGCATGTCTAACCTTCACCTCTCTCATCTCCTCCTCCGTCCTTTCACGGTCTGTGATGGTCTCCCCAGCTTTTGTGTGTCCAGGGTTATTTAAAACCAACACCCCTGGCGGAAATTCCCAGGGATCTCAGGGTCCGCTCTTATCGCACACAACCAACGAGGCTCCACTAGAACCCTGTGGGCCAAACGCATCGATGGACTGATTTGTCCTTCACTCTTGTTCTCCTGTGCACTTCAAACGCAAGCGGAACCAGTGGCAAAGCTTTATCTTTTTGGGATAAGAGGAATCAACAATAGCAGATAAAGGAAATAATTGCAGCTTCCCACAGTTTTGCACATGCCTGCATTTTTATAGTTATATCTTTGTTCACAGTTTCACAATTTAAACAATGAAAATATGAAAATTTATTTGAAGATTTATGGGAAAACTTGCATATTGTCGAGCGTGGTACATAAAAAATATTCATTACACGCAAATGTAATCACCTCAGTATGTTAATTAATCAGAAGCAAAGGCACAGTAATTACTTTTTACCTGCTTCTCAAAACATGCCCATCAACAATGCTTTTAAACAATGCCCCCTTTATCTACATATTTATGATATCAAAAATACAAAATGAAGCTTCCAGGCTTTAACAGGACCAGGTCAGTCTGTGTTAACGGTAATAATCCTCTGCTGCTGCTGTGACTGTCAGATTACATTAAAATGCGTAACAGATTTTTCATGTACGTAATCATCACATTTCTAATAATTGACTCTTGCAGACTAATATTCAGTTGTTACGAGCCAGACACGAGGTGAGGTCGGACCCAGGTGCAAAAGAACCCAGTAGGTTGAATTTCCGCAAGACAAGAATTTATTAAATAAGGACAAACAGAAAATCACAGCAGAGCTGGAGAAAACTACAATTTGGCAAAAACAAAGAACTCAAAACAATAGTGGATCAAATTCAACACTATGCACTAATTATGAAAATCCTACAAAACCAAAATTCACCGCAAGCGGGATAATACAAAACTTATTCTAACGAACCTAACTGACTGTCTACAAAACAAAGTCACCGCAAGCGGGAAAACAAACAAAGTTAACACTACCAAACAAAACACTGCAAAGCAGGAACAAGAACAGGCTACGAACACTGACTGACTGACTTACGCAAGTTGAGTAGAGCTAGAGGTCGGGGAAGAGGGAGAACAAACGAACGAGGCAAACAGGAATGACACACCAGCGACAAATGACAGACTGAAGGGAGTATATGAAGACCGGGTGATGATAATGACAAACAGGTGTGTATGGGGACCAGTATGGGAACAAACAAGGAACAAACTCAAAGTCCAAAATAGCTCCCCCTGGTGGGGAAGCGAGTCCATACTGTCACAGAGCCCCCCCCCCACGGGCGCCTCCCGGCGACCTAAGAGGGTTCCTCCGGATGCCGTTCATGGAAGTCCCTGATCAGCGACGGATCCAGAACTTGCCTCGAGGGGACCCAGCTGCGGTGTTCCGGTCCATATCCCTCCCAGTCCACCAGGTACTGGAGACCGCGACCTCGTCGCCGGGACCGGAGGATGGAACTGACCGTATAAGCCGGGCCCCCGTCGATGATGCGGGCGGGGGGGGGGGCGTCAACCGGGGAAGAGAAAACAGGAGAGACCACAGGTTTAATGCATGACACATGGAAAACTGGATGGACCCTCATACTATTGGGAAGTTCGAGTCTGACAGAAACCGGGTTGATAATGTTGGATATGCGAAAAGGACCGACAAACCTAGGGGAGAGCTTCCTGCAATAGTCTTTTAGTTTCAAATCCCTCGTCGAGAGCCAAACTAGATCACCTACTTTATACTCGGGCGCTGGAGAACGGCGGCGATTGGCATACCGCTCAGCCTGTGCTTGACCCCGGAGCAGTTGGGCCCTTACTCTGGTCCATGTGGCTCTGCATCGCCTGATGTAGGCGGAGATTGAGGAAACTCCGACCTCGGGACCCTGCTCCGGGAAGAGGGGCGGCTGGAATCCATGAGCCGCCTCGAACGGGGAACACCCTAGGGCAAATGACGGGAGTGTGTTGTGTGCGTATTCTATCCACGGCAATTGGGAACTCCAGGTCCTGGGTTGGGCTGAGATGGTGCATCTTAGGAGAGTCTCCACCTCCTGGTTGATCCTCTCTGTCTGCCCATTAGTTTGTGGGTGAAAACCAGAGGACAGACTGACCGAGGTTCCAAGTGCCCCACAGAACTCCCTCCAGACAGCCGAGGCGAACTGGGGTCCTCGGTCCGACACAATGTCTTCGGGAATACCATGGAGCCTCACTACGTGCAGAATTAGGAGTTGGGCTGTCTCCTGAGCGGACGGTAACTTGGGCAGGGAAACAAGGTGAATTGACTTAGAAAAGCGGTCCACAATGGTAAGTATGGTGGTCTTACCCGCCGACGGGGGAAGACCCGTGATGAAGTCCATCGAGACATGTGACCAAGGGCGTGACGGAACTGGCAAGGGACGTAACAGACCGGCCGGCGGTCTGTGCGAAGTCTTGTTGGTGGCGCACGTCCGGCAGGCTGTGACGTATCTGCGGACGTCCACCCTCATGGAAGGCCACCAGAAGCGTTGTGCGATCATGGCGATTGTGCGAGAGACTCCAGGATGACAGGCTAGTCTGGAGTCATGTCCCCACTTCAGCACCTGGGGACGAAGACAAACAGGAACGAACAGACGGTGTGGAGGACCTCCCTCCGGAACTGGTTGGGTGTGGCGGAACTCACGAACTCGGGCCTCGATATCCCACCGCATCGCTCTGATCCTGGTGGGTTCGAGGATATAGTCCTCTGTAGGACTGGACTCCTCACTCTCCGGACTCTCAAACTGCCTGGAGAGTGCATCTGGCTTGACATTCTCTGACCCGGGGCGATAAGAGAGAGAGAAGTTAAACCGTGTGAAAAATAATGCCCACCGTGACTGACGAGCGTTTAGTCTCCTGGCCGTTCTGATGTATTCCAGGTTTTTATGATCCGTCCATACGAGGAAAGGGAGCGTGGTGCCCTCCAGCCAGTGCCTCCACTCCTCGAGGGCTAACTTCACCGCCAGAAGCTCGCGGTTTCCCACATCGTAATTTCTTTCAGCACTGGTTAATCTCCTGGAAAAAAAGGCGCAGGGGTGTACCTTTTGGTCCTCGAAGCGTTGTGAGAGGACGGCTCCGACCCCGGTGTTGGAGGCGTCCACCTCCACGATAAATTGACGTGAAAGATCCGGCAGGCGGAGAATGGGTGCTGACGTGAACAGCCTCTTCAACTTGACGAACGCAGCTCCAGCCTCGGGGGACCACCGGAATGCTGCTTTGGTGGAGGTGAGGGCGTGCAGAGGGGCTGCCACCTTACTAAAGTCCTTAATGAACCTACGATAAAAGTTCGCAAAACCAAGGAACCGTTGCAGCTGTTGGCGACTCTTGGGCTCCGCCCAGTCCGTGACCGCCGTCACCTTGGCGGGATCCATGCCCACCTTTCCCGGTTCGACAATGAAACCTAGGAACGACGTCTTAGTGGTATGAAATTCACACTTCTCAGCTTTTACGTAGAGCTGATTCTCCAGCAGCCGTAACAGAACTGCCCTCACATGGTCAACGTGCTCCTCCTGAGAACGGGAGTAAATCAGAATGTCATCTAAATACACAAAGACGAAGTGATTTACCATGTCCCGTAGCACGTCGTTGACCAGGGCCTGAAAGACAGCAGGAGCGTTAGTGAGGCCGAACGGCATAACCAGATATTCATAGTGTCCACTTGGTGTGTTGAAGGCGGTCTTCCATTCGTCGCCTTCCCTGATTCGAACTAAATGGTAAGCGTTTCTCAGATCCAACTTAGAAAACACAGTGGCCTCCTGCAGCATCTCGAAGGCCGACGAGATAAGTGGCAAGGGGTATTTATTCTTTACTGTAATCGCGTTAAGACCCCTGTAATCAATGCAAGGACGCAGACCACCGTCCTTCTTACCAACAAAGAAGAAACCTGCCCCAGCCGGTGACGAGGAAGGCCGAATGATGCCCGACGTCAGAGCCCCGTTTATATATTCGTCCATGGCCTCACGTTCGGGCTGTGTGAGGGAGAAGATTCGACCCTTGGGGGGCGCTGTCCCAGGAAGCAGGTCGATGCCACAATCGTAGGGACGATGTGGAGGGAGAGAAGTGGCTCTCTCCTTGCTGAAGACCAGCGCTAGGTCGTGGTATTCCCTCGGCACTCCAGTGAGATCCACAGCAGCTGACTTAACCTCCTTTCCTGTGGGGCGAGTAGAAAGAGGTGCGGACAAAAGACAATGCTGAAGACAAAATTTGCTCCAGCCTAAAATCTTGCATGTGACCCAGCTGACGTGTGGATCGTGTTTCTGGAGCCAGGGCAGCCCCAGGATAACGGGAGAGTCAGAACATCTGAACACGTTGAACTCCAGCACCTCCTGGTGGTTGCCGGCAACAGTCATCCTCAACGGTTCAGTGCGATAGTCAATGGAGTGAATTACGCAGTTATTAAAAGACCGTACCGTGATCGGCCTTACCAGATGGTGTAATGTTAGTCCCAGCGAGTTGGCCAGGTCTTGGTCCATGAAGTTGGCCTCTGCTCCCGAGTCCACCAGGGCTGTGACCGTCTGGTCCCTACCGGATGCTGAAAAAACGACCCCTATGGAGGGCGTAGTGGAGGGGGAAATCTGGGCGGACCTGCTCACCAGCGTCTCCCGGGCTGCTGGTGAGCGTTGTCGTTTAATCGGGCAGTTTGCCGCCCTGTGGCCCCCCTGCCCGCAATACATGCACAGACCCCCGACCATGCGTCTCCTCCGTTCCTCACTCGAGAGCCGATATCTGCCGATCTGCATGGGCTCCTCTTCTGGGTTTGCAACGGCAGGTTCAGGAGTTGTCGCTGGACCAGTCGACGGGGCAAATGTGGGTGGGACCGATGGACGTCGCGGAGGCTGCCACCCCGGATTGAGCCACCCCTCGGGATCGAGTGATCGCCGCCGGCGCTCTCCTGGCGGCGGCTGACTACCCCGAGTCCTCCTGGCATCTCCCAGTAGGCGTCGCTCCTGCTCCCGTTCGTGGTGACGCTGATCCACGGCGGCTGCCAGGGACATCAACCCATGCAGCGAATCGGGGAGAACGCTCCCCACCATCTCGTCCTTAATCCTACTGGCTAGCCCCTCGTAAAACTTGTCCACCAATATGCTCTCTGGCCAGTCTAGGCGGGCTGCCAGCGTCCTGAATTCTATGGTGTATTCGTACACCGATCTCCCACTCTGGGAGAGCCGAAACATGGTGGCAGCGGTGACGCGGCGGCTAGAGGCTGGATTAAAAATGAGGGAAAGTTCCTCTGCGAACTTCTTGAAGCTGTTACAACACTGAGCATCACGGTTCCACTCAGCCATTCCCCATTCCAGCGCGCGCCCCTCAAGCTGAGACAGGGTGAATGTGACTTTGCTCCTTTCAGTGAAAAAAGTTAGGGGTTCGAGCTCAAACTTGAGCCGAAGCGAGGACAAAAAGGTCTCGCACTGCGCCGCCTCGCCGCTGAACCGGGTTGGTAGTGCCAACCTAACCTCCGACTGAAAATGGCGGCTCAGTCGGAGAGCCTGTTCAGCCGTCTCTCTGACCACCTCGAGCTCTGATCTACTCAGCTCTGGCTGTGAAACCTGAGGCGGGCCAGACGTGGCTGCTGAAAGTTCAACCCCGGGCTCAGATGCTGGGTCCATGTTGGCTGGTGTGTACTGTTACGAGCCAGACACGAGGTGAGGTCGGACCCAGGTGCAAAAGAACCCAGTAGGTTGAATTTCCGCAAGACAAGAATTTATTAAATAAGGACAAACAGAAAATCACAGCAGAGCTGGAGAAAACTACAATTTGGCAAAAACAAAGAACTCAAAACAATAGTGGATCAAATTCAACACTATGCACTAATTATGAAAATCCTACAAAACCAAAATTCACCGCAAGCGGGATAATACAAAACTTATTCTAACGAACCTAACTGACTGTCTACAAAACAAAGTCACCGCAAGCGGGAAAACAAACAAAGTTAACACTACCAAACAAAACACTGCAAAGCAGGAACAAGAACAGGCTACGAACACTGACTGACTGACTTACGCAAGTTGAGTAGAGCTAGAGGTCGGGGAAGAGGGAGAACAAACGAACGAGGCAAACAGGAATGACACACCAGCGACAAATGACAGACTGAGGGGAGTATATGAAGACCGGGTGATGATAATGACAAACAGGTGTGTATGGGGACCAGTATGGGAACAAACAAGGAACAAACTCAAAGTCCAAAATAGCTCCCCCTGGTGGGGAAGCGAGTCCATACTGTCACAGAGCCCCCCCCCCACGGGCGCCTCCCGGCGACCTAAGAGGGTTCCTCCGGATGCCGTTCATGGAAGTCCCTGATCAGCGACGGATCCAGAACTTGCCTCGAGGGGACCCAGCTGCGGTGTTCCGGTCCATATCCCTCCCAGTCCACCAGGTACTGGAGACCGCGACCTCGTCGCCGGGACCGGAGGATGGAACTGACCGTATAAGCCGGGCCCCCGTCGATGATGCGGGCGGGGGGGGGGGCGTCAACCGGGGAAGAGAAAACAGGAGAGACCACAGGTTTAATGCATGACACATGGAAAACTGGATGGACCCTCATACTATTGGGAAGTTCGAGTCTGACAGAAACCGGGTTGATAATGTTGGATATGCGAAAAGGACCGACAAACCTAGGGGAGAGCTTCCTGCAATAGTCTTTTAGTTTCAAATCCCTCGTCGAGAGCCAAACTAGATCACCTACTTTATACTCGGGCGCTGGAGAACGGCGGCGATTGGCATACCGCTCAGCCTGTGCTTGACCCCGGAGCAGTTGGGCCCTTACTCTGGTCCATGTGGCTCTGCATCGCCTGATGTAGGCGGAGATTGAGGAAACTCCGACCTCGGGACCCTGCTCCGGGAAGAGGGGCGGCTGGAATCCATGAGCCGCCTCGAACGGGGAACACCCTAGGGCAAATGACGGGAGTGTGTTGTGTGCGTATTCTATCCACGGCAATTGGGAACTCCAGGTCCTGGGTTGGGCTGAGATGGTGCATCTTAGGAGAGTCTCCACCTCCTGGTTGATCCTCTCTGTCTGCCCATTAGTTTGTGGGTGAAAACCAGAGGACAGACTGACCGAGGTTCCAAGTGCCCCACAGAACTCCCTCCAGACAGCCGAGGCGAACTGGGGTCCTCGGTCCGACACAATGTCTTCGGGAATACCATGGAGCCTCACTACGTGCAGAATTAGGAGTTGGGCTGTCTCCTGAGCGGACGGTAACTTGGGCAGGGAAACAAGGTGAATTGACTTAGAAAAGCGGTCCACAATGGTAAGTATGGTGGTCTTACCCGCCGACGGGGGAAGACCCGTGATGAAGTCCATCGAGACATGTGACCAAGGGCGTGACGGAACTGGCAAGGGACGTAACAGACCGGCCGGCGGTCTGTGCGAAGTCTTGTTGGTGGCGCACGTCCGGCAGGCTGTGACGTATCTGCGGACGTCCACCCTCATGGAAGGCCACCAGAAGCGTTGTGCGATCATGGCGATTGTGCGAGAGACTCCAGGATGACAGGCTAGTCTGGAGTCATGTCCCCACTTCAGCACCTGGGGACGAAGACAAACAGGAACGAACAGACGGTGTGGAGGACCTCCCTCCGGAACTGGTTGGGTGTGGCGGAACTCACGAACTCGGGCCTCGATATCCCACCGCATCGCTCTGATCCTGGTGGGTTCGAGGATATAGTCCTCTGTAGGACTGGACTCCTCACTCTCCGGACTCTCAAACTGCCTGGAGAGTGCATCTGGCTTGACATTCTCTGACCCGGGGCGATAAGAGAGAGAGAAGTTAAACCGTGTGAAAAATAATGCCCACCGTGACTGACGAGCGTTTAGTCTCCTGGCCGTTCTGATGTATTCCAGGTTTTTATGATCCGTCCATACGAGGAAAGGGAGCGTGGTGCCCTCCAGCCAGTGCCTCCACTCCTCGAGGGCTAACTTCACCGCCAGAAGCTCGCGGTTTCCCACATCGTAATTTCTTTCAGCACTGGTTAATCTCCTGGAAAAAAAGGCGCAGGGGTGTACCTTTTGGTCCTCGAAGCGTTGTGAGAGGACGGCTCCGACCCCGGTGTTGGAGGCGTCCACCTCCACGATAAATTGACGTGAAAGATCCGGCAGGCGGAGAATGGGTGCTGACGTGAACAGCCTCTTCAACTTGACGAACGCAGCTCCAGCCTCGGGGGACCACCGGAATGCTGCTTTGGTGGAGGTGAGGGCGTGCAGAGGGGCTGCCACCTTACTAAAGTCCTTAATGAACCTACGATAAAAGTTCGCAAAACCAAGGAACCGTTGCAGCTGTTGGCGACTCTTGGGCTCCGCCCAGTCCGTGACCGCCGTCACCTTGGCGGGATCCATGCCCACCTTTCCCGGTTCGACAATGAAACCTAGGAACGACGTCTTAGTGGTATGAAATTCACACTTCTCAGCTTTTACGTAGAGCTGATTCTCCAGCAGCCGTAACAGAACTGCCCTCACATGGTCAACGTGCTCCTCCTGAGAACGGGAGTAAATCAGAATGTCATCTAAATACACAAAGACGAAGTGATTTACCATGTCCCGTAGCACGTCGTTGACCAGGGCCTGAAAGACAGCAGGAGCGTTAGTGAGGCCGAACGGCATAACCAGATATTCATAGTGTCCACTTGGTGTGTTGAAGGCGGTCTTCCATTCGTCGCCTTCCCTGATTCGAACTAAATGGTAAGCGTTTCTCAGATCCAACTTAGAAAACACAGTGGCCTCCTGCAGCATCTCGAAGGCCGACGAGATAAGTGGCAAGGGGTATTTATTCTTTACTGTAATCGCGTTAAGACCCCTGTAATCAATGCAAGGACGCAGACCACCGTCCTTCTTACCAACAAAGAAGAAACCTGCCCCAGCCGGTGACGAGGAAGGCCGAATGATGCCCGACGTCAGAGCCCCGTTTATATATTCGTCCATGGCCTCACGTTCGGGCTGTGTGAGGGAGAAGATTCGACCCTTGGGGGGCGCTGTCCCAGGAAGCAGGTCGATGTGGAGGGAGAGAAGTGGCTCTCTCCTTGCTGAAGACCAGCGCTAGGTCGTGGTATTCCCTCGGCACTCCAGTGAGATCCACAGCAGCTGACTTAACCTCCTTTCCTGTGGGGCGAGTAGAAAGAGGTGCGGACAAAAGACAATGCTGAAGACAAAATTTGCTCCAGCCTAAAATCTTGCATGTGACCCAGCTGACGTGTGGATCGTGTTTCTGGAGCCAGGGCAGCCCCAGGATAACGGGAGAGTCAGAACATCTGAACACGTTGAACTCCAGCACCTCCTGGTGGTTGCCGGCAACAGTCATCCTCAACGGTTCAGTGCGATAGTCAATGGAGTGAATTACGCAGTTATTAAAAGACCGTACCGTGATCGGCCTTACCAGATGGTGTAATGTTAGTCCCAGCGAGTTGGCCAGGTCTTGGTCCATGAAGTTGGCCTCTGCTCCCGAGTCCACCAGGGCTGTGACTGTCTGGTCCCTACCGGATGCTGAAAAAACGACCCCTATGGAGGGCGTAGTGGAGGGGGAAATCTGGGCGGACCTGCTCACCAGCGTCTCCCGGGCTGCTGGTGAGCGTTGTCGTTTAATCGGGCAGTTTGCCGCCCTGTGGCCCCCCTGCCCGCAATACATGCACAGACCCCCGACCATGCGTCTCCTCCGTTCCTCACTCGAGAGCCGATATCTGCCGATCTGCATGGGCTCCTCTTCTGGGTTTGCAACGGCAGGTTCAGGAGTTGTCGCTGGACCAGTCGACGGGGCAAATGTGGGTGGGACCGATGGACGTCGCGGAGGCTGCCACCCCGGATTGAGCCACCCCTCGGGATCGAGTGATCGCCGCCGGCGCTCTCCTGGCGGCGGCTGACTACCCCGAGTCCTCCTGGCATCTCCCAGTAGGCGTCGCTCCTGCTCCCGTTCGTGGTGACGCTGATCCACGGCGGCTGCCAGGGACATCAACCCATGCAGCGAATCGGGGAGAACGCTCCCCACCATCTCGTCCTTAATCCTACTGGCTAGCCCCTCGTAAAACTTGTCCACCAATATGCTCTCTGGCCAGTCTAGGCGGGCTGCCAGCGTCCTGAATTCTATGGTGTATTCGTACACCGATCTCCCACTCTGGGAGAGCCGAAACATGGTGGCAGCGGTGACGCGGCGGCTAGAGGCTGGATTAAAAATGAGGGAAAGTTCCTCTGCGAACTTCTTGAAGCTGTTACAACACTGAGCATCACGGTTCCACTCAGCCATTCCCCATTCCAGCGCGCGCCCCTCAAGCTGAGACAGGGTGAATGTGACTTTGCTCCTTTCAGTGAAAAAAGTTAGGGGTTCGAGCTCAAACTTGAGCCGAAGCGAGGACAAAAAGGTCTCGCACTGCGCCGCCTCGCCGCTGAACCGGGTTGGTAGTGCCAACCTAACCTCCGACTGAAAATGGCGGCTCAGTCGGAGAGCCTGTTCAGCCGTCTCTCTGACCACCTCGAGCTCTGATCTACTCAGCTCTGGCTGTGAAACCTGAGGCGGGCCAGACGTGGCTGCTGAAAGTTCAACCCCGGGCTCAGATGCTGGGTCCATGTTGGCTGGTGTGTACTGTTACGAGCCAGACACGAGGTGAGGTCGGACCCAGGTGCAAAAGAACCCAGTAGGTTGAATTTCCGCAAGACAAGAATTTATTAAATAAGGACAAACAGAAAATCACAGCAGAGCTGGAGAAAACTACAATTTGGCAAAAACAAAGAACTCAAAACAATAGTGGATCAAATTCAACACTATGCACTAATTATGAAAATCCTACAAAACCAAAATTCACCGCAAGCGGGATAATACAAAACTTATTCTAACGAACCTAACTGACTGTCTACAAAACAAAGTCACCGCAAGCGGGAAAACAAACAAAGTTAACACTACCAAACAAAACACTGCAAAGCAGGAACAAGAACAGGCTACGAACACTGACTGACTGACTTACGCAAGTTGAGTAGAGCTAGAGGTCGGGGAAGAGGGAGAACAAACGAACGAGGCAAACAGGAATGACACACCAGCGACAAATGACAGACTGAGGGGAGTATATGAAGACCGGGTGATGATAATGACAAACAGGTGTGTATGGGGACCAGTATGGGAACAAACAAGGAACAAACTCAAAGTCCAAAATAGCTCCCCCTGGTGGGGAAGCGAGTCCATACTGTCACATCAGTTTTGTGACATGAGTGTAAATGTTTGGCAAAGGGTCAAAAAAATGTAATAAAAAAAATTAACAAGTCATCTCATACAAGATGTTTATTAAGTGATTGTTTCTTGACCAACCACACTGCAGCCACCTCTCAGTGAGTCATGTTCTCCTGAAAAACTCTTTAGGAGCGAATGTTTCATCACAACATGATCCTTTCACATCCCGTTGTCCTGTACAATCCAGGATACTTGACCTGACTTCACCAGCAGCGGTCACGTCCATGCTGCATCCACGGTGCACCCACTAGAACGTACGCCCATCTTCTCCTACAAGGAGCCGGTTTGAGCACCACAGTCTCCCAACGCAGGGCAGAGGCAGACAAGCTGTCCCAGCCTCTGATGTTAGGCGCGAGTTATGAATCCCATAACCAAAGGCTCTAATGCTGCCTCTTTCACGTCTGCTGAACGCTTTCCACAAGAGAAATTGATCAAGTCTTCAATGAGGGAAAAATCAAATTGGCTATTAGAGAAACAGAGGAGTCAAGTTCATTGAAGGGAGGAAATGAGCCATGAATGGAGCAGGAGAAAGGAAAAAGGGAGGATGGATTGGAGGGTCTTTTGTTCTGAGAGGTGCATCTGCAAGGGAGAGAAGATGGGTAATAAGAGACTTGGAGAATTGTTAGCGTGGCAGGCAATTCATTCCAGCTCCAAGGAGCAACAGAAAAGGAGACCTGAGATTGGTGAATGGAAGAGTGAAGACAGGAAAATGAGTGTGGCAGGGGGGGATGATCTGCAGGCACCCATTGTGCTATTGTACATCAGGTATTGTACTATAACAAGCTGTCTGTCAGACTTCAAGATCAGAGGCAACTGTTGTTCGCCTGTCGCACAGAATGTGCCTGCTGATTTCCAGCGAGGCTCCCTTTAACACGGCGTGATACGCTAAATAACTGGGCTGAAAGTCAAGGTGAAGACTCGCTTTCTGAAGCAGCGCTTACCTGTCAGGTTGTGTTAACATCGATGCCGCGCGGGAGAATTTTCAGCAGTGAAGACATTGCGACAGAACACAATGCAACACGCTCTGCTGTTCTTCAAACAGTGCAGCGTGTTTACACTGGCGCATTGTCGCCATAGCGCCGCTGGAAACGTCTTGTTGGCCGGTGGTACATATAATAATGAGGATGTGGATGAACCTGCCTGAAGTACTGTGACCATCTCTGCTGTGTCTTCGTCGTAGGGCTGAGCTGTGCTGAGTTTCAGCAGCCAGGGAAGGCCTCAAGCGTGAGCATCAACTGGACGCTGGGGGACACACAGCTGGAGGTGGTCAACGCCACCACAGGACGCAAACGGGACTCAGGAGCACCCTCGCGCCTCTGCAAGCACGCCCTGTTCACCCGCTGGAGCAGGCTTCACCACAAGGTGAGGCCACGAGTGACAGCTGAGGTGTCAGCGGAGAGATCGGTGAGAGATGTGTCTGGCTGTTCTTTTGAAAACAGCTTCCTGTTTGACAAGCTCCACTTTAGGCCACGTGTTCCTCAGATGTACCTTCATACAATAGAATACGTGAAGCGCGTGGACTGTTACATTTTATTACATGCTGAAATTCACCAGGCCTTGTCAGAACACGTTTTGACCTGTGATACAGCAATATTCTAGTAGCGGGGCACTGCCAGAACTAAATGGAATGCAGCCCCTGTCATTAATTGCCCTGTAATCTGCTTGGTAAAACATGTCTATTGTTAGACAGTCGTATTAATTAAAAGTTTCACTGGAAGCCATCTTCTCCAGTGGATGTTTTACCTGCTGGAAGAAATATTACGACGTTCGCTTAATTAGTACAAGTGGATGAAGCGGTTTGTTCTGACTCCTCTGCTAAGAGCAAGCAGGAGGCCTCCACCCAGAGCCACCAGGAATCACACACGGCGATACAGACGCATTAACTACAGTGGCGCATGCCAACATCCCCTCAGTCAACATCCACAGATGTGTATTAAACCCACAGAGTGCAGTGGCTACAGGTGAACGCTCTGCAGAGGACGTGTGGAATTTCCTCTCGGCTGCAGATGGATTTGTCGGCCTGGCAACATCTGCCATCGCTGCTGCTTATCAAACCCTGGCAGCTCGCATCTTCACCGGCAGCGCACAGACCCGCTTGCACTTTCATCTGCATTCAGAAACTTTATGTAACACACACTGGCTGCATCACCAAATGGCGGCCGTTAAAGCATAATGACTATGAAACCATAATTATTTGGAGGAGTACTCGAGGAGGCCCCCCACCCTGAGTGCTCCCAGCGCGCCACATATAAGGGCCACGCAAGAGCAGTCGCACTAATCTCCAAAAGAAACTTTTGCTTACTCCCTCTCTCTCTTTCTCTCCACTTGTCTCTGCGCCGATCTTCATTGTTTCGCCTCGCGACAATAGAAATGCACAAAAAGCACAGAGAATGTTCAATTGCTTGTGAAATTTAAATGGGGAGATTACACAGCTGTTGAAGCCCCCCGCCACCGCCGCCTCCACCGCCACCTCCCAACCTCACCCAAATGCATTTGTGCCGCCTCATTCGTTTTGTTTTGCTCGTTCTTCTCTCCCCACCAACTTATAAAACCTTTAGCCTCTGTGCCCCGGCTTTGTTCCTCTTTGTTTCCCTTCTTGTCTTCACGTCTGTCATTTTAACTGACTCCCAACTCTCCCTCTCTCTCCTCTTCTTCTTCCTCTACAGATTGGGAACCATGCGACTGGCTCGGCGGACCGCCAGCTCATGTACTGCGACACAAAGATGGCCGCACGCTCTTACCAGACAGTCAAGCAGCACTGGTTCAGATCTTTACAGGAAACAGGCCTGGGAACCTGGGTGAAGAAACCACCTGAGCAAGAACAGTTCTTGCTGGCAGCCTGAGGAAGTGTGTGTGTGTGTGTGTGTGTGTGTGTGTGTGTGTGTGTGTGTGTCTTTAACCTTTACGACCATCCTGCTCCACATCTTCGTGCCTGTGAGTTCAGCTCGTGGCCATCGTCACCACCATCGTGCACCCGATACAAAAACATCCGGATGAAGGTCAACTGGCCAAGCTGAAGAGAAAAGAAAAGCTTTTTTCTATCTGTCCCTTCTTTAAACAGGCACATTTAAGCAAACACACCCCTCTCTGGCTGTCAGGGGGTGGGGTAACCTTGAGCAGAATGAAAGGCAGCTGCTATCTTGTCATCAGCTATTTCCGGGCCCCAAGGCTCCCGCTGAGGAGTAGAACCACAAGAGAGGGAGAGAGCGAGAAAGAGAGAAAAGAGAGGGAGAGGTCCGCGTCCAATTACCGGCCCTGTCAGGGTGACGGCTGATAGAGGAAGAGGAAGGGACGTGGGAGTGAGAGAAGGAGAAGGACGGAGCATGGCTTCACCTACCCCACTCTCATTTCTGTCTTCATGACTTCCTTCTCCTTTTGCCTCCATCTCTCCCTCCGGTGCCCTCTTTTCATTTCCCTCGCCCCTCTGCTCTTAATGTGACACAACGACAGGTTAATACACCGTGTTCCCCCCCTCCCACCTTCACCCTCCTCCTCTCCTGAGAAGAATTGAGGCAAGGTGTGTAAATGCAGCCATTACCTCTCTCCTAAGTACAAGTGGCGGTGACGGAGGGGGAGTATTTCCCCGTTTTGCTTTCTTTATTTGCCTTCTCTCTTTGCCTTTAACCCGGGTGACCCAAGTTTTTCCTCCTGTTGAGACCCGTGTCCGTTGGCCTGCATCAAAGCAGGCTGTCACCGCTGAGAGCAGGTTGTAGCTGTGACTCATTACTCGAGGCCTCGTTGACCCGATGACTTGTGCTCCCTCTGTGTGGTGGCCGCCCTGAACGCGTCGCACTCGATTCATGTCAGCATCATTTTCAACGGGGAGATAAATACGCACCTTGCTGATCTCTGTGTGCATTTGTATTCTCTTTGTTGGTACTGTTTTATTTGTGTTATATTCGTTACTATCATAACTGTTGTTCTGTCATTGCTGTCCTCTCTTGAAGCTTCAAGCGGCCATCGGTAATCAAATCCAAGTAGTGAGAGTGACATCTAGTGGTGCTTCCTGGCATAGTTTTTCAATCCTGCCTACAGTATGTTTTTCTCAATGATCGTGACAAATGTGTGGCTACAAGTAAAAAGGTTGACAGCTGTGACAATGAGTTACGCTCGTGCATTTCCTTGCACCAAGAGCAAGGAAATGTACCATATTTGGACAAGCATCGGTAGTAAACGAACATGTACTGTTGTTACTCAAATATGCTTTTGTCACCGTTATTTCTTCCCATATTTGTGGAGAGCACGTCATACAGTAGGAGCTTCACTAAGAACACATTGCAGACTGTCTGTAGGTTGGAGGAATAAGCCGTTTGGTGCAGTGTATGTGTGCGAGACAGAGGGTTTGACATACAGGCAGATTTACAGAACTGTGAACTGAACCTGCTTTTGGGTTTCTGTTCATTACAGGTTTTACTGAGAAAGAAGACTTATACCGGCCAGTCACTCACATCGTGGCATTAGTTTAGTTTAGAATATCTTAAAACCTCTAATTGCTCAAGTAGAACATATTCCTAGGTATTATTTTCAAAGCACATACTGATACATAATGCTCAAAACAAAGGTAATCTGCTCTGATTAGAGTTTACACTAGTTCTTGTAGAACCTCGTTATTCGTATTTGGAAAAAAATTCTTTCAGTAATTAGGTTGAAGATGTCAAACACTGGAGAGGTATCGTTTGTACCCCTCATACTCCTATAAGGTTTTTCTCTTGCATGATTTTCATGTTGGCGTATTTACTGCCCGTAGTTGCAGGAACAGATGAAACATTATATCGTCTGGCCCATATTGACCAGGAACCACCTCTACATCAGCAGCGTAATTGTGATCCTAACAAACAACCAGTATTTGTATACTACAGCAGGATCAGGTGCCAGAGTCTCTGCATGTCAGGTAAAATAAAAAAACACATCTTCGCTTTAAAAACGTACAGTGAGAACAATTAAATGGAACCAACACTTGCATTGAAGCCTTTGGAGCTTGTAAATGAATTAACAGAAAGGACCGACAGCATGTGGGTTCTGGGAGGCTGGCGCTGTAGCAGCTGCCTTCCTGTCCTCTGTGGGTGTAGCCTCAGGGGAAAATTGCGTCAGGATTGATGTCATTAGCGTTTATACTGTGAGATTTGCTCTTAACCCTGTAACCCTTGTTTGGTCCTCTCCTATTATTTTCCACATGGGTTCAAAAATAACAATTTCTTTGTCTAGCTGTACAAAAAATGAAGGAAAAAAAAGAATTTCTGCCAGAAGCCACACTTTCACTCCAGAAGGGCCACGGTGTTTATTTTTGTTTCTGTAGCGGAAAAGATGACATTCGTGTAAATCTTTTTGCGTCAGAACAGACAGAACCTTGTTTTCCTCATCTACGCGTCACCTTCAGTGAGTAACAACATTCCTAACGCATCACAACATCTCATGAAATCTTCACTGGCCATTACAACAGATGAAGAGATTTATTTTGAAATAGAATAACTTTAAGGCATGTCTAAATGGCAATACTGTATCTATTAGTGTACATATGTATAAAACATGTATAAAGGATGCTGACAAGGACGTGAGAGAGATCCTAAAATGTCTAATTATGACGAAGTATTTGAACAGCTGCTGCTAAGGTCTGTAAATTGCACTTCAGTAAAAGTGAATGTTTGTACTGTACATGTGAATAAAACCACAAAATCTTGTCATTTTATTTTGTCTCTTCAGTCTTTGTTTAATCTAAATTCAATGGCTATGTATAATTAATCATTTCTAACAATGTTACAACACATCTCAATCAAATAATGAGTGTGGTGATATTAAAGCAGCCTCTCTCCTCCAGTCTCTCCCAGGGGAGCTCCCGCGAGGGAAATGGTTATCTCTGTCAGGCTCGGTAGCAGGTGTCACGCACACACCAGAAACCAAATTATCCTGGAGGAAGAAGAAGACGAAGCAGAGTGGGAGAGTGGGGCAGGGGGTATGAAGGGTTTCCTCCTCTGCAGCATCCACCCTTTCCCCTAAGGCCATGGAGTCGACTGTGTGCTCCACAATAAAAATCCTAATTGACAATTTGCTCCAGTGGCTGGTTGCAGCCAGCCAGCTACAATCTACCGTAATAGACGGCCACAAAAAACGGAGCCAGTGTGGTCCCACCCAGTGATCCCTACGAGGACACCATTTCAAAAATACACCAACACACTGTGTTCAGGTTACAACCGTTGTGTCCATTCATCCATTATTCCAACCTGTGTTTCTGTTAAGGTTTGAAGGTGCTGAAGCCAAGCCCAGCTGTCATTCACACCTACTCTATGGGCAGTTAATCAAACTCCACGTCTTCACACTCACATTTGCAGGTGTGTTAAAAATTCCAAACTGAAATGTCTCATCTACAAAATGAATCTCCCATCAATTAGTACTTTGGCTTTTTATTAGTAATGCAGTAGGCCGGCGGTTTCTGGTGGGTCTCTAAAAACAGCCGTCTGCTGAGGCTTCTTCTTCTGTTCTACTACTCCTTAGTAAAAAAACAGTGGTAAGATGAACGCTAGGTTCGTCTTGATATAAGTAAAATATTACATTACATATATAAACGCATGAGGCTGCATAACCCACTTAAACATCTTAACATCAACTCCGAATAACATATCTGTTTGCGCCATATGATCCCTGCTCATTAGCATTAGTCATCACTGTTCCAGCAGGGACGACTTGAGATGAACAAAGATACATATTGTATTTTACTGAACTGAATAAAATCTGAGATGCTTTGTGCTGAATGAAAAAAAAATCATAAAAACACATCAGAGGCTGGAAAAGAAATCACACGTTTTTATTGGAAAGTGTCAGAGAGCGCAAACCTGCCACAGTAAAGTATGCAAAGTACATCACATAATGAAGTTTGAGTTGAATACGATTCGCTACAATGGAGAGAGGTTTTTTTCACGCTGCCAATCTACAGCATGGCAGTAAATGAATGTATCAATCCAAAATCACATTTCCTCAGAATTTGAACGGGACGAGTGGGACACAAATCGGACGCAGTAGCTGCAGATTAAAATGACACTGATACCGTTGGCTGTGAGATTGAATTCCTTGAATGTAACTGGAATAGAAATCCTACCTGCGCTGCGCAGTGGAACACAATTAGTTATTTAAGGAGTATTTGGAAAAGCACATTGATGCTCGGATGGATAAGGCTAATGCACCGTTTGCAATGCATTATTAAGGCATTTCAATGCAGGGTTTTTCATTTTAGGTTCACGCTACTTCAACCCCCCCCCGGCTCTATTGTTGGTAGAAACAGCAGTGAAGTGTTTGGGGAAGTTATGCATACTTATGTGCGCTTCGCTACATTTCCACACATGTACAAGGAATAGGACTTGGATAAATGATTCAGAGCTCAAATAAGATCAAAAAGCACGACTTCATGTTTGGGATATTGCACAAGTGTAACAAAGGATTCAGGTCTAGCCCAACTCCAGACATGTTAATGTCTGAAGTGTCACTTGTCACTTCAAGGAGCTGGGTTATTGCCGAGAGGTTTCACCGACAAAACGACAAAGTGCACAACGTATGTTGGTACAAGGCTGAAGAGTGTAAACACAATCACATCATATCAAATGAGTGTTACTGAAACACAGTAATGATCAGTAAGCAGAAGGTTCACTTGTGGGCGACACAGGCCTCTGACAGGGGATGTAGGACAGTATATAGGTGACACAGCGCAGCAACATGTGAGGGACACTACCTTAAAACCACGTAGAGCAGGAGGGAAGTACAGTCCCATTATTGCTATGCTTGCACTTTGCACAATGACAGAAAGGCAGTAACCGTAAACAAAGACAAGGCAATATTACAGTGTCAAGTTTGAAATGTTGACAGGAAAACAGGGAAATCAGAGCGACACACACAAACAAGATCCCATGAGAACTACTGGACTAAAAGCGTAAAAGACCCACAGAACTGCACACACATGACCTTCTCCTGGCCTCACACTCGAAAAGCGGATGATGCTTCATATATACATAATTCGTAAAAGATAATTTACTGATCTAACAAACGGTCACGGCCTTGTAATTGTTCTCACACAGCTTTACGAGGGGCAAACGGAGTTTTTCTACATACAGCAGCGCTTTATACTGAGCGCTGTATAAATATGTACCGGCTTAAACAGATGGATCAGCTGAGTCATGTCACAATTCACAATCCATGCTAAATAAGTAAAAGTGCCAAACACTGAAAACGAGCTCTGTGTCCTCCTACACACGAGAGACGCATGTGATCAGCAGTGAATGATGAAGTGTGTACGAGGACTGCGGTGTTTCTTTGTACCATACAGTATGTACATGGATGGATTCTCATCGGGTGGCGCCACATCGCTGCGTGGCATCGTTTTTCATGTGTCAGAGGCTTCACTTCTCCTGCAGCAGTGCAGGGATGTTGATGTTCCAGCCAATGGCCTGCCGATCAAAGCCACAGGTGAACAGGTTGCATGACTGGTTCTCTTCATTCCATGCTGTGCAACACACCATGCGCCTGTGGCCCTACGCACACACATTGACAAAACTGTTAGTTTGAATTCAGCCTAATGGGTGATTGATTAAAAAAAGGCAGGGGATCATCACACTTCCTGAAACCTATAGCAGACACATTTCTGAAGCACACTTTAATTACACATTGATGCCCTGACAGCCGTCACCTTGACCCGACACAGACCCCAGCCTCCAGTTTGCTTCAGATGTGTGGGAGACAGTTTCCTTCACATCTGACAGCAAATTCACCAACTCTGTCCTGAAGTATTGTCCAAGAGTACAGGCATCATCCAAAAAACTCAACCCATGAAGTTGCATAGTGTACTTTAACCCTCATGCAGCCTTGGAGAAGTCAAAACGACCCCACTGTGAACTACGAGGCCCTCTAAGCTCAAAAACACACACCAGGGTTGGATAAAACAGCCTCCGTGTGTGTTACATCCAAGCAATGAACACGTGTGGGTCTATGATGAACAAGTTCATCCAACCGTTCATCTAGATAAAGCGTGATGTGATTTATCGTCCGTCTGCGGCTGTTTTTGTCCAACCCTTGTGTGGTTTTTGAGCTTTCAGCCTCCTGTTTTCATTTTGACCCTTCGAAGGCTGCACCAGGGTTAAGGTGGAATCGGTTGTTTGACAAGCTGAAGAGAAAAGACATATACTGTACTGTACATATCCCAATGTGCGGTGAACCCATACGTTATGACACTGTTACATACATTACTAAGGTGTAATTAAAGTATTCTATCATTTTAAAAACACTCTTAAGTTGACATCACTAATGTTGGTAGATTTAACTTTAACTTCATAAATTTAAACAAAAAAATACAAAGCAATACAGTTGGTAGGTTAAGTAAGAAATGCTGTACCATTAACGCGTTGCCCTCTACTGCCCACCTCCAGACTTACCATCCTATTGCTGCGTGGAAGTCTGGCCAGCCTCACTCCGCTCAAGTCAAACAGCCGCACTTGTCGATTGTCGTGAGGAAGGGCAATAATCCTCTGGTTGGCCGAGACACTTATCCTGAAACATCAGTTTAAGTTCACTTTGAGTCAGGGACACATTTAGATCTCAAGGCTCCTGTTCTGCTGCTTTGGGGTTTTCCTTCTACTGTATGGGCACCTGCACTAGACTTACAAAAATATCTCAAGCGCTTATTTACTTTGGCAATTTTCACTTTGCACACAACTTTTAAGCTGACATCAGCTGCCCCTGCAGTCTGTATTCTCTGCTGGCAGGCAGGATAATTGCTGTTGAACAAATGGCGAGACAGAAATATCTTTGCGGTTGCCTTGGTTTATACAGAGTAGTAAAGTTCTCTGAGCAGCTCGACTTCAACATCCAGGTCAGAGGTTTATTTAGCAGATCTGAGATGTGAGGTTCTTTTTATCACATCAGCAAATTCCCAGTCTAGAAACTAGTTTTTGTTAGAACTGCCAACAAAGAACGTCGAAGGCCGGTTCCCATCCAGTGTCACTCACCTGTTCACAGCTGAGTCGGTGCGGATAGTTGCTATAGGCGACCTCATGTTCTTTAAATCCCAGACTTTGACAGTGCGGTCGTCACTCCCTGAAACCACGTTGTCGCCCACTGTGAACACTGCAGATGTCACCGTACTACAAAGAGCAAAGAGAAGGCAGCTGTTACGAAGGAAGATTCTTTTTCCGATATCAAACGGATTTACATTTGTTCATTATACACTTTTTAATTTAAGTGGAGTGAAGGGAGCTGGCAAAGTACAGCACAAAAAATAAAAATGACACTACTCATGCCCAGATAAGATTAAAACTGGGATTTGTTGATTTTAAATTAACCACTTGCAATTAAAAAAAGCTTCTCACGTAGGTGGTGCACCTGTTGGATTAAATAATGATGGATTCATTGCAGCTGACTGAACACTGTGAAGGACGGATGCTCCTGGCACTCGAGGGGCCAAGAGGGGATGGCAAATCAGACAAAATGAAGCTGAGGTTCAAGTTGCGTAAGCGAGACGTGATTGGTTGACCTGTAGGCCTTCCTCAGAGAAACAAAGCCACAGCCATCATGCTTGGATTGAGTTGAGGTCAGGTTCACCACTAATAATAAATCATATTTCCATTCTGTCACTTCCTCCTGATGGTTTGGGCTTTTTTCCTTGAAGGGAATAAAACAAAATCGGGAAGGGATGTTTGGTTCTAGAGTGAAATTAGCAGCGTGTATTGTGAGTTCAACATCTACTTTTTCTTGCAAAACATGGCTTCCTTCTTAATTTAAGTTGACATGGCATTAAGAGCTAATTAGAGGACTGAACTTTTCCCTATTAGAGGCTGTAGCTCAGGGAAACTGCTGTATCATTACAGGCACCTTCTGACACTGCAGGGTACAGCCCACCTGGGAATACAAGAGGTGAGCAGAGAGATGGTGGGAGGTGTGTGGAGCGTAATCAGACAAGGTAATTGATTAAAAGGTTGATTAAGGTTAAAGGGTTTTTAGAATGGGTGGTGGAGACGGAGGGGGGGGTATTCAATGTTACTTAATGGCAATTGTGCAGCGCCTCATCCAGCCAAGGTCAAGAGTGCTTCTGATTGGAAAGTTAGAAAGGAAGTGGCAGACGTACAGAGGGACTCATGGGAAACCTCTGGATCCTGACAAACTGTTAGGGCGACAGCAATTTTCTTGCTTGTAATTGGAGGAACAAAAAGCACCTGATGGCACTGTGGTCTTTAGAAATACTGTCAGACACCAGCATCGCTTAAAACAAAGCAAGTACTGGGAGGAGAAGGACGTTCAAAACAAGTCCGGCCTCCACGGTATGTTGACATTTGTTTCTGAATCGTGTCTATCTCAGGTTGTGTTCAGCAGTCAGTTGCTGCGTATATACCCATAGGATGAGACCATTCAAACTTTTCTGACAGGATGGGAATTTCAACAATCGAAGAAACACAGATGGTCAACAACCTTTTGCTCAAATACAGATAAAGGACACTACTGTTCCCACAAAATTACAATGTTTGTAAGCTAACTATTTGAAATGTCTTTTGAAGAAATGTGGCAAACTACACTAATAAATATGTAAAAGGTTAATGAAAATCAATACTAAGAAAAAACTGATTGCAAAAAACCTGGCAAGTATAACACACACACACACCTAACAACAGTAGTCAAACGTCTCAAAGTTGTGGATGGCAGGAGAGACAAACGTGACATGGCATTTCGTTTGTAGAACAAGTGTGCTGTCGCTACTTGTTTGCTCTCGGCCGTTGTATTAGCTCTCATGTAGTTGTCATTACTCTGCAATTACTGCGGGGCGGTGGGCTAGACATCGTATGCTGCACTTTCAGCTGCCGCGGTTTGCTGTCAGGGAGCGTTAGCTGTAATTGCCGGTGAAGACAGTGGGAAGGAGAGGAGGAGAGTCTCCCCTCCAGCTCTTCTGCCAGTATAACCACTTACACTCTGCTCTTTGCAAAGGAGGGATGGAGAACTTGGGCTATTTATGCTGCATCATTCTACCATTAGCAAGAGAACTGCTAACAAAAGAGATGTTGTATGATGTCAACAGATGTTAACGTATGAAATACATTTTCACATCCTAAGATCATCAGTAGATATTTGGGAAAGAGATGAGGATGGTGGGAAATAAAGCAAAAGAGGAGCTCCATTGTTCACCGAAACACTGGCACTTAATCTCATTACACCAATTGTCTATGGGAGAGAATTAGAGTGGGATCTGCAAGAATTATGCGCGCTGGGGTCGTACATAATGAGCTCTGTGTAATCCCCCCACTTACAATCAAAGCCTGCCAGAGAGTGGCATCCAGCACACACCTGTAGACATGCACATAAACACTCACACCTTTTAAAGAGTGCTGCCGCTGAAAACCATACACAATCCTGACAGACATCATTTTGAAATGAGCAGCTGCAATCGAGTGTTAACAGCCAGTGAAGTGCCAAATTACGCAGAGCGGTAGGATTAACGCAGAGATGGACAGACAAATGAACAGGAGCGTGAGGAGAGGAGAGAGGTAGACAGTGAAGGGCTCAGCGACAAATGAGAGGCGAGTGGAGGATTTGGCTTAGAGCAAAAGGCTCTGTAAATTAATGTGGCACTGGAAAAGCTAAAAAAGCACATAACATGGAGATGGTGCAGCACCACCCTGTGGGCAAAGTCAAGTGTTGCAGCACTGAAGTATAGAGCAGAAGTTTCTCAACTGCCAATGAGGCGCTCGTGTATGTGTTTGTGCATGAGTTGGAGAAAGACTGACTCAGTGTGTCCCTGGAAGACGTTGACCGAGTGGATGGATGGATCTCTAAAGTCCCACAGTCTGAAGGTGGTGTCTCTGGATGAGGTGACCACAAGCCGCTGGGTCGGGTGGGTACAGCAGTGAGTCAGCTCCTGGTCATGGCCTGCAGAAACACAGGACAACACAGACACTTTAGCTTATCCACAAAACCCACTTTGGCTATACTCACTTTGTCACTCGACAAAAAGCAGTAAACAGGGAATTCCTATTAATTGCCGTGTGCGTGTGCGTGTCCTAACAGGCAGCACCTGAGGCACACACCTGCTAGAAGCTATGTGGTAAAATGCTATGTACGCTACATATGTGAAATACTCATTCAGTACCAGTACAGTGCTGTAACTTTGTTCGCCTACCTGTGAGTGTGTGAACCAGCTCAGATGTCTCCACTTCATACAAGTTGGCAGCACGATCCCAAGAAGCTGTCACCACTTGTCGGCCTCCAACCAACCAGTCGCCTGCAATCACAACGCCCTGGTGGCTTTTCAAAGTTGCAGTAGCAACCCGCACGGTGGGAACTTCGCAAGACCCCTCGCCGTCCACTTCGCCCTCCTCTCTGTCTGATGAGTCCTGGTCATCGTCACATGGAGCCTATGGACACAGAAAACCAACACTCCAACTGGTCAGTACTTGGCCATACTTGCTTTTATAAGATCACTTCTTGACTTGACTTAAGGTTAAAGTTAAAGTTAGTCATTTCAGAATATTCCAGTAGAAAACATGAGCGCACACAGCACGAAGCTACTCACACTGACATCTGGTGGTGGCTGGGGGGTGGGAAGCTGGACCATATAGCGCCAGATGTGAGCTGTCTGATCACCGGAGGCTGTGAAATGTAGGTAAACATTGACACAGAGCATATTCAGATCTCCAAGAACACAGTTAACACACATTAAACACACGTTCAGATACGTACCCGTGAGGGCCATCTGCTCCGTGGGGTGGAACTTGATGGAGTTGACTGCGAGTAATAAGGCAAGAGCCATAAACAATGTTATTAAAGCCAAATTCGTCTTTTTATTTCAAAGCACTGGTCCTGGAGCAACATAAACAGTTTGTATAAACTTCCTAAAAATTCAACCATACAATGCACCACTACAGACAAATACGTTTCCTTGGATATAGTTACCTGATCCTGCGTGGCCAGCATACCTCAGCAGACACTTCCCAGTCTCTATGCTCCACAGCAGAGCAGAGTGGTCTTTGAGGAAAGAGCAGGGTGGACAACATGAAGCCTTTTATATATGGTATAGTAATATCAGTAGGTCACTTTGTTAACTAAAACATTTAAAGAAAGGAAATGTAAGGAAAAGAAAGACTAATTGTGTTAACCAAAAGGAAAATTCATTAGTCGTTTTGAGAGGGTTTTACAAATAGTAGCAAGCTGTCATCCGTTATCTCAGTTGTGTTTTTGCTAATTACAGTAGCACATTGTGACTAATTTGACAATGATATAAACACTGGATGCAGCATAATTCTTCCCCTCCCCGTGCAGCATGTTGACTGTGTAAAATGTTGTTTCACTAATCACTGCAATGACCTAGTTTACCTGCAGAGGCGGTGCCTAGAACCACTGGCTGAGTCCGGGTGACACTGAGGTCCCAGATCCCATCCCTGTGGCCTACGTACTCCTTGAGCAGCTGGCACAAAGCCCGGGAACCTGTGGTGGCTTTGAAACTGGAAACAATCTGAGCGGGGGGAAAAACCAAAGGGCCAGAGAAACAAGAAACAGAGAGAGCGATGAGCACTGACCTGAGAATGATTCTGTTAAACTAAAGGCCAAATCAGTGACTGATGGAGACTAGGAATGCTGACTACTCTGACTAAACTGGGCTAAATACATACCAGTGTCAATGACACTGTGACAGTACGTGGGTTTAGACTTTTTCATAACAGAGACGTACTGTAGCTATAAAACAACACTCCAAGCTTAAACACGCTTGTTTTAAACAAGCAAAACATATTTGTATACTGACAAGGCAGTGGCAGTCTCAGTGGTTCACAATATGTGGCCACATTGTCCAGTTAATATCGTTTATACTACTCCTCGCAGCGTTATTTAAGGTCATCTGTTAAAAGAATTGAAAGTCTATTAGCTGCTATCTAAACAACTATTGTTCAGGACCATTTCAGCCTATTTCTAAGACTTTCCTGGACTCACATAAACCCTGTGTTTAACAACCTTCAAGAACCTCAAGCCAGTTGAAGAGTGTCAAAAAGGTAGCACCTCCAGGATGACAACAGACTGATCAACTGGGAGCATAGCTGCAAATTCACTGTACCATAAAAAAGCCTGCAGTCACAGCTTGACGGGCTACTTATACTGTAACATCCACGCTTGTAGCATTTGAATGATGTTGTGTGTTTTATTTTGCAGTAAATCGTGCAAATATTAGGTTCAGAATGGAAAGTGATTCAATAGATGTCTGCTGAATGGACTGTAAAGTGTGTGTACAGTATATAGCCTGATTCTGATCTATAAGTGCGACAAGGTTTATCTTTCCAAACTGTGCTTGTGAAGTATCAGTATGAAGATTATTCACACAACAGTTTGGGCAGTGGTGAGTGGACCAGAACTGAGCAGCGTTCAGTGCATGTGGTGCACCTCGAACTGTCAGAGAGCAATTGCAAACGTCACAGTACATGCTGCTGCAAACAGACGCCTGACCACAGCGATAAGCTTAGATCGCTGGCAGTTATTAGATCGAGTAGTGAAGCTTCTGGTTCAAAAGTGTCAGAATGTGTTCACACACTCCCCTCCAAATGACACAAAACGGCACAAATGACCTTCTGACCACAGCTCACAGCAGCCGCTCCCACAAACAGAGGCTTGAAGATGGAGCATTCTGATTCCATGTCAGCCTCCCGCGGTATTCAGCTCCTCCAGAGGTGGAAGTTAAGAACATATACGGACAGGCCTCTAACAACTCGTCTACCCGGCAGCCGTCCCCACTATCTGATCTGACTCACCGCCAAGTGGGCACCTCTCTTCACCCAAGTGTCAGAGACATACAGCATCAATCTGATGTCATTATGGCCGGTCCATGACTGACACAGAAGTGGAATGGAAAAGCACCACCTCAGGTGACACAGGTCGTTCCTTCCAACCCCAATCCCCTCCCAGGGAAAACCTGGGAGGGGATTGGGATGTGACTGCCCACATGAGCCCTAACGTCCTCCAGTATAACTACGGGATCCCAAGTCAGTGCCGTTTTAGGACGCAACCAGGAGACGCCAAGGAAGCCAGATAGTCTGATACACACATGTGAACATGGTACCTTTTGGTTGAACCCATTCACTTTTCATGTGCGTAAAAGTCTTGAAGTAAACAGACCTAAAGCCGGTAAACGAAAAATCTTCCAAGTGTGTATCAGATCCACACGACGTGATCTCAAAGTAAAAGCTGAAATCATATTCATCTTACGTCAAAGCCAACGTTTTTGGTCTAGAGAAAAAATAAAGGAAGTGGCCTGACTTTGGAAGGGAGTGGATGACCTCATTCAGTCTGGTGTGTTCACATTTCAGTCTTAGTTGCTTCCTGTTGTTAAAAAACAATAAGCAGTGAGTAATTAAAACAATGGTCCATTCCAGTCAAGGTCATCCCAGAAGTAAACTGAAGGCACAGTTAGTGCGACTCATTAGTTTCAAGTTCCATTAGTCTTAACCCAATGAGCTAACAGCTGATTAGTTAGCTGTGTATTCTATGGCAGCTCTGATAGGAGGCCGTGCTAACAAGAGCTTCTTTGATCCTATGTTTCCTCTCTTTCAGAGGATTGTGTGCCTCTCTTCATCTAGCTCTGACTTTGGCCATAGTCACAGTTTTAAAAAATTGGGCAAATTGGCTTCTGGGCAAACAAGAAAATAAAAGGACAAATGCTAAACATTATACTTCAGTAAACTATTTTCTGTATTAGCATCTGTCCCATTACAGGGTTCTACAAGTGTTCAGAGCAGCAATGAAATTTAAATGCAACTTGTGCTTCCAGCGCTTGTTCATTATGTCCGTCAATACTGGATGTGTACGCCTGAGCTCACAGATGTGGGTCTGCAGTGTGCGTCCCTTTTCTTTTAAACATGTCACACATGCACAAGGCCAAACTGACATGACTAGGACATTCATTAAAGATTTTTTAGGATAGGTCAGTGTCATTTGAAAAACTAACGCTGTACCGAGAGATTTAAAACTGCTGCTACTACATAAATAATAAACAAAGTCTGTCTAGTAAATATGAAACGAATTCCAAAACTTTAGGTTGGCCTAATGCTGAGTTCAACTAGCTGGCTTTAATAAACCCTATGCCTACCTACAGTAGCCCACTCAGGTATAGGAACTGCTTAAAATGTATTTTTTACACAACATCTACTACTACTATGCTACTGGTCTTGAATAAATTAAACTTAATAAACTGAAATGTGAATTTCTTTGTTGAAACTTTAAAAATACACTTAATAGGATTAACAAATGCAGCCATTGACCCAAACAACCTCTGACTGGGTGCAGAGTAGATAAGAGGAGAGGAATCAAGGTTAGACTGCAGTTAGGCAACACTGCTCACAGCTGTTCTCCTACAATGCTTAGTGACAAACACAGCATTCAGGAAGTTACCCATGAATCTCCTCCCCACAACTCCCATGTGGCCACACTGAAGTTGCAGGGTCCACCTATTTTGCCGTGGAAACTGTACAAGCGCTACATCGGTAAGAGATTAACAAAGGAAGAAGTCAAGGGAGTTGTCTTTTCTTTAACAAACACTAAAGACTACACACAGTCCAAACATCTACAGCATATGGTCTGTTACACTACACCCACAACCCAGACACTTGACAGCATGGCAAATCTCATGGCCTCTATAGAATGGGTTACCATAATGGAGGTCAGGTACCTTGCTGGTAGAGGCTTTGTAGGTTGTCTTCAGTTTCTGCGACAGTTGGCTGGTGCTGTGGCTGGCTATGTGATAAAAACAGAGGACACTGGATATAATTCACCACTGGGTGGTAAATCTGTTTACTTCTCACAGTACAGTACTGGCATAACGAAATGTCAAGATGCCAAAATGTCCATTATTCATCTCATTTCTTTTTTTAGATGTCGCTAAATGGAGTAGCCAATAAATGGCTACGTAAAATACGTGAAAATAAAGCATAAAAAACCTTTTGTTTTCAAGGCTCCCTTGGTGGGGTCTCCTCCATCAACAGTCTGGCCATCTCCGGTCAAGCGCTCATTCAGGGATTCGATTTCTCGGCGTACTGTAATGTTAGCACAGTGACAGTAATCAGTAAACACACACTGCATCCTCCACCTGGTTCAATAATTAACACCTGAAAATCAGTACAGCACAATGAAACATTGTCAAATTTTTCCCATCAGTTACTCACGTTCAAGATTTTCAATGTACAGATTTTCAAATTCACGTTCAATCTGACCAAAAAGGTCCAGAAGATTGTTCCGTAGGGAGGCGGGAAGCTTGGAGTCCTGGACAGACAAACACACAGATAGACACAGATATTCAGAGTTACATACTGTATTTAAGGTCACAGGATGCAAACAAGGCAAAACCATACACATGCACACACTGCTGGTGTAAACTGACTAAAATGTTAGACAAAGTTCTGTTACCATTACATGACCCTCACAACAACTCAACAGCTTTGTCAATGCTGTATCTAAGAAACACTTTATGCAGCAGTCATGATTGCTTTTCAGTCATATATTATGTTGTCTTGGGTGCCACTGAGCAAGTGGGCTATGGCAAAAACACTGTGTGTGTTGTCCAGAGATGAGTAAAACGCAAGTACTGCCATTACCTTGAAGCGTTACTACAAAATTATGTTCTGTCTGTTCTCTGGTGCCAAGATCTTAACCTGCACTCTTTCATATCTGTACGACCAATGACTAACTTTATAATGTGTAATTTGGCACAGTGACCATCACATCAGACTGAAGGTTTGAGTACTCTGGACTAGTGACAACAAGTAGCAAATACATTGAACAAACACTACTGGAAGATATTTAAGAGGCACATCACTTAAAACAAATCGAAAGCAAAAAGGCTCTTGTCAAGCACAACCTTATGTTTAGCTGAGTTATTACTCAGCTACTACTACTACTACTACTACTGAAAAACTACACATGCGCCATGTTTAACCAGACAATATAAAAGCTTTTAGATAATTTACTGTATCGCCATAGAAAATTTCATTTACCAGCTGACCAATGCTCTAAACCCGACCAGCGGAGAGATACAAAGGCTGACATGAACACAATGGATTCAAAAGGCTGCATTTGACAGCTTGTCTTAATACCTGCTGCTATTTTCCACAGCCGTGCAAAAGACGAGGAATGTAGGTCTATCTGGCACATGTTCAAACCCTAGAGGACTGTGATGCTAATCACCTGAACATTTTGTCACTACCTCACATCAACACACGTCTGATAAAAAAAGAAAGGAAAAAAAAAAAGGTTCGCTAGAAAACAACCAGCAGCACTAACAGAATTAAAGCTGCTTACGCCGATTGTGGCCCTAAATCCTGCTATGAATGACAGCATTCAAAGTGTGGTATAAAATACTTTGTGTTTTGCACTGTATATACGTTTTTAAAGCTGCCTGGTCATCTGAAACTGTGGGGGAGTGGGTACAAGTACAGTCAACAGAAACAGCATACAGTAGACAAAAGCGTCAGGTGAATGGACTAATCAGAACTAGACAAGCAGATGATATTAAACTTTGATGAGACTATGGTTCAGTACAAGCTGAACTCGGCAGAGAAAGTATATGCAAAGGACACTGGTGGTTAAACAGTACTGATGAACACTGACAAGAATATTCACTCACAATGGTTTAGACATTCTGATCTGGTCCCGGAACATATAACATGACTTTACAGTAAGTCGTTCTGTGGGAGATGACTCTTCTTTGCAGCAAGGAGGTACAACAGCTCACTGCAATTGCTTTGCATCAGGAAATGCCTGCTTGTCAGGCAATGCATGCTTACAGGTTTCCTTTTGTGAAGTAATAAATCGGCCGAAGCTGCAATTTAACAACCTGTGCAGTGAGGGTTAATCACTAACTTAATGGCCCCAGATGGCTACAAAGAGCCAAACAAAAAGAAAACAGTAACCAACATGTACCAGGCAATTTCGAAAAGTTTAGACAATGACAACATGACATTCCATCCAAAGTCGGTCAGTAGCTACCTTTACAAAAAAACACCTTTACATCACCTTGTAAACACTGCAGCATGGAACTGTGAATATTACCACAGGAACACAATAAAAAAAATGTTGCTAAACCAGCTGGTACTGTACCTGCCTGACCTGTATCCTCAAATACTAAATGCTAATTGAACAAAATAGCTTACTCCTCGTGCACGTAGGTCAAGCCAACAGACAATAATATTACTTTTAAGATTGGCCTTTGCCACTATTGAGCACGGATGAGTGTTTGTGAATGTCAGGGAAAGGACGGAGTCTCCCTCACCTGTGCCTCCAGCATGTCTGCTCTCTGGATGCCCGCTGGCCTGTCCTCTGTGCTGTTGGTGCGTCTGATCGACAGGCTGTGCGCCTTGCGCTTCTGCTTTGGGTGTCGTGCGGCTGAGGCGGCTCCGCTGCTGCTTCCGCCCTCCACAGGCATGCCTCCTCCTGCTGGGTGGCCCCGCCCCCTGCTCGCGGTCTTCTGAGAAGCAGGTAAACCACGGCCGGGCTCGCTGATTGGCGGGCAGGTGGGTTGGGTCGGTCGGCGCTTACAACCTACCTGCGGGCAGAAATGTTCCGTTTTCCAGGAATTTAAGGGCTTTGCTGTGAGTAAAGTCTCTTGGGTGTAATTTACTTACAAGGAGGTGAACATCAAACTAAACGGAATTCCGAAAAATAAATAAGCGTTTCTTTAAATTTACAGTTGGACGGCGTGAAGTCGGAAAGACGAGCAGTGTTTCCATTAAATTCACAGCATCTTCCGGATTGTACAGTATCCAGATGCTAAGCACGACACAAGACAATGTACGTTTGTGCTAAATCCATGGTGGCTAGATAATACAAACTCTAGCTAGCGACAAGGTGAAGCCCAACATGCGCCACAGCACATCATTCGTTTCACACTGAGCCCATTAACTAACTTCCCATGGACAGATGTCAGACTAGCCTTCGAACGTAAAATCTCGCTGTTTTCTTCGTCTAAAATATTCAGAACAATCCAGACTCTTGCCGCTTTCACTGCCTTCCTCTATTCATATGTACAGGTCAAATAAATCTGAAAGTGAAATTAGCTACGCGCTACTTGCCGGGTAGCTACCACATATCACCGCGGGACGTAATGTCACACACACTCAGTTATACTGAACAGGACCAATAATCTGTAAAGCTATTCATGTGCAGATTTTAATATCCTGCCAATGACTCCCAGAACCAATAGCGACATCGCGGTGTGATAAGTAGGAATATCAATCCAGAATTTGTTTTGACACATCAACGTATTGCTGCACAGTCTTCCGTAACACGTGGTTTCTATTTGCAAGCTGCAGACCAATGGGCTGTGGTTTCGCGGTTAAGGCATCCAATGAAAACCTATGACGTCAGACCTAGCCAGCGAAAGAGTCGTTGTTGGGTTGCAGTATTCCGCTCTGAAGTAAACGTCGTAAAATACTAAATACGTCAAGAGACCCGATCTACCCACTCGAAAGAGGATATTTTTGTAAGTAGATGAACACTGTACCGCATCTTTTGTAGGTTCTATAGTCGGCAGCGTACTTAACGTTTATTATGCTGGTGTCGGAGGTCTGGGTGGCGCGAGCTATGCTGTCGTCTGGCGTGTTGACAATCAGTGTTCAGACCGAAACACGAAGTGGACTTTTCTGGACCAGGGATGTCCACGGTTCCTAAAAGAGTTAGATTATACTGGTAATATTACAAAGAAAGCTAATGTAATTTAGGCAAAATAGATACTGCATCGGAATGCCAAGTGTCAGCTGTATTTAAAAATAGTCTACAGAAAAAGTTCCCTATAGTATTCAGGCCTTCTGAGGTAATTTGTCAGATTAATGTAGTCAAACAAATCCATTGCATTTTATATGTATGTAAAAAGACCAATAGACAAAAACTAAATATTTTGAGTCTGGACATGTTTTTCAGGCCTTCACAGCAAATTTTGTTCAGCAGGTGAAGCTCAGTTGGATATTGACAAGGTCATTAGTGCATATGTTTGTGCACAGGAGGCGCTTACACTTCAAACACTAAGATACGAAAAACAACAGTGAATGATTAGTCGTTAATTATGCACAACATATGTTATTAATTATTAAAAAGATTCGGCGCGCATGCGTAGTGCGTGACTGACCCTGTCAACGCGGCTGGTCAGGAGGCCAACGGGTCGTCGTAGTCCTGCATCTCTTCCGTCTCTGATTGACTCCGCTCCGGTGTTTAGCTCCCTCCGCACGTGGGCCTTGTGATTGGTGCCCTGTGTTGGTCACGCTATGGTGCGGGCCTTGTGGGCGGTGCTCCGGATGGTGTCCTGCGAGGGGGCCGCCGCGCTGAAGCCAAACATCACCGGTAACGGTAGACCCGCGACGCCGTGGACCCGGCCTGTCCGCTCCTTTATCAGGTGAGACGGGTAAGATGAGCAGATGGAGGCGGAAAGGCTGCAGCTCACGCTCTGCGGTTGAAGAAGCCGCGGATGAGACCTGGCGCCGCGCGCAGACTGTCTGTGGTTGAAGCACCGGCTGCTTCTCAGGCTCATTTTAACTGATGCGTGTCTGGTGTTTGTGGCGCATATTCTCTATATCTAGCGGTTCAGAAGCGGAGTGTTTTGTTTTTAGTTCGCTTTATTGGGGTAAAGTCAGCGGTGGTAAATTCACTGTACACAGTTTACTTGTTACGTTTGAAAAACCCATAACACTGTTAATAGCAGATAATTACTTGGTAACAGTGTGAAGAGTAAATAAATATTTGAATTGTTGTAGCTACAGGAAGTCCGCACTACAACCTGTAGCTCCAGAAACAAGGCACAGTAGTAGGATAATTCAGGCCAGATGCCTCTGCAGTCTGTAGAACAATCAATTTTGGTAAGAAAACTCACCGAACTGTCTGTTGCTCCTTCTCCTTTGAGCTGCAGCGAGGTGAGACCCCCACAGACGGCAGTCAGGATGCCTGAGATCACCACAGACCACCTGGACGAGAAGCAGGTGCAGCTGCTGTCCGAGATGTGCATCCTGATCGACGAAGACGACCGCAAGGTCGGAGCTGACACCAAGAAGAACTGCCACCTCAACTCCAACATTGACAACGGTACCAACCTTTTCAGATGCATCAACCACTGTGGCACGATTTTCAAACTATTTCATATTTGTAAAAGGATTTGTTCATTTGTTTCACCAGGGTTATTACACAGAGCTTTTAGTGTCTTCATCTTTAACAGTGAAGAGAAGCTGCTCCTACAACAGAGATCTGATGCCAAAATCACTTTTCCAGGTAAGAAGCAAACCCTACATCCACCCAGTATGACGCATCTTGGAATACTCCAGTTATCCCAGTATTTAACTAACTTGTGTATGTGCCTGTCTACGCTCAGGCTGTTTCACAAACACATGCTGCAGCCATCCACTACACACTGACAGTGAGCTGGAGGAGAAGGACGCGATAGGAGTAAGGAGAGCTGCTCAGAGAAGACTGAAAGCTGAACTGGGAATCCCCATGGAACAGGTATGTATGTATGTATGTGTATGTGTGTGCATGCACCTGTGTGTGTTGTCTGCATGCAGTGGAAGACATTCACTTGTCCTTGATTACCTCCTGTTGCTCCTCAGGTGACTCCAGACGAAATGACATATCTGACAAGAATTCACTACAAGGCCCAGTCAGACGGTGTTTGGGGCGAGCATGAGATTGACTACATCCTCTTTATGCAGAAGGTAGTTACAATTTATATAAGGCTGTATAGTGTGCATTTAGTTTCGGTTAGTTTACCTCATTTAATATAAGGAAATTCAATTGTTACCGCAGCTACAAACAATTAACAAGGTGTGAAAGTGGAGCGTGTGTAAATAAAATTATCCATTATATAAATACAATAAACAATTTTTACAAATCCAAGATACTATACATAAAGTCCCAAATAAACTATAGCAGATGATCTGCACGGTGGCTGTTGTGACTGTGACTGGTTGGTTGTTCAGTCTAACAGTGGAATGAAGGATCTGTGGTTTCGCTCCTTCCTACACTGACTCTGGATCAGTCTCCAGTGAAGGAGACTGATCTGATGCAGTGAGAAGCATTGTCAGAGCAGAGGCTGCCACAGAGTCACAGAGTGTCCTCCACAGAGGCTGCTCACTGCAGAGGAGTCAGTCTGCTCAGCAGGTGGAGGAGACTTTGTCCTTCTAGTTCAGGGCGTCACTGTTGTGAGTCCAGTCCAGTTTACGGTTGAGGTGAACACCCAGGTCCTTCAGACTGTCCACTGTCTCCATGTCTGAGCCCTGGATGCTCACCGGTGTGATGTGGTGGTTTCCTCTAGAAGTCAATTCCTCTAAGAAATAGCAAGCAAATAAGCAAAAACCTGCTGCTAAAATATTTGTGGAAACATTTTGACGTACTGTTTTGTAGGAAGGCTTCATTGTGAATGAATCCCATATGGTCAGTAACAGTGTACTTCTTTTGTTATGTTGTCTCTGAAGGATGTTGAATTAAATCCAGACCCCAACGAGATCAAAAGCTACTGTTATGTGAGCAAAGAGGAGCTGAAGGAGATGTTAGACAAGGCCAAGCGCAGCGAGCTGAAGGTCACCCCCTGGTTCAGCCTCATCGCAGACACCTTCCTATTTAAGTGGTGGGACAACCTGCAAAACCTGAAGCATTTCATGGACCATGACAACATCCACCGCATGTAACCACACGTTGCGTTGTTTTCTAAACTCTCGTCCCTTCAATGCTCGCCTGGCACACAAGCACAACCAGCTGAGAGAATCAAACATAAGCAGGCTGGTTGCGTTTAGCAGGGCGATAAAATGTCCACAGTAGAGGAGACACAAAGAATGTTTTTGCTACGCATAAGAGGTTATGTGGATGGTGTGGTTTGTGCGCAACAGTCAGATCATGTTGTCATTTCTGATTAAATGATGGACTCACAGACTTAATACCTAATAAGTTGTTTTATTAGGCAGAATATGGGTATTGACAGTGAAAAAAATAGACTATTTTATTATCAGTCATATCAATGAACAAGCTTCAAGTTTGTACTCATTTACACAATAAAGAGTTTAATTATGGGTTGCGGTTGCTTGTCTTTTGTACAGTAAGGGTAGATAAAATGGTTATACATGTTTATACATGTTTATTAAGATGGCAGCAACATTGTACCACATACACTTACACCCAGTACAGCTCTGCTCCTGCAGTAAGTCGAAAGATACTGTACACTGTGTACACCACATTGTCTGTGGAGATTCTCATTCATCCAGGTGAAGTTGTCTGAAGGTTGAGTCATGGCAACTGGACTTCTTCTAGTTAGTAGAAACGTTTCACCATCTATCCAGGTGGCTTCTTCAGTCTGTGGGAAGTTGGTGAAGACCACTAATATATCCTCCAGTTTGGTTTCACTTCACATCTGTGAAGAATGGGTTTGTTATGTGAACAGAGGGGGTGTGAGGGTGTACACCACATTGTTACACTCAGGACCTTAAGCACAAAACATGCGCCATTGAAAGAAATTAAAACCAAAATTCCATAAATCAAAGCAGAAAAACATGCCTGGTGTTGTTTCTAGGTGTCATCCTGGGCTTTTTTCTGGAAATTGTAAGCTCGGAAGTTGTAACTTTCCACTTGGTGGCGTTATTTTACTGTGTTTCCCTCGGTGAAGCTGCCCCCCAGCATCCATATTATGTTTGAAATATTACGTGTGTGCGCAGTGAGGACCTCGCTCATAAGGACATAAAGTCATGCAAAAGGCAAGTGGGGAGGTTTTTCATTCTAATTTGCTGAATGCACAGTGTTTGTGTATGATGGGGCATCAAGAAAGGATTTCATGGGTTAAATTAATATAAATAAATGTTTGATATTTAATGGCTGATGCTGGCTGAAAAAATTACCTAAAAAATGGAATACACTTATTTGTATGATTAGGACTGTTGTTAGTTGAAAGAATTAACTACATAAATGTATATAAAATTTAGTTCATAATATTCTTTTAAAACTTAAATTCAAAAGTGCATTTTATGCGAGGAGGGTCTCAAGTGTAAGACTTTAAAAGCGTTCCTGAGGGTTAAGATGAGAGGGGTATATAACATGTGTGAAGGTGTTTACAGATTTAAAAACCTGTCAGCTTTCAAGCTATATGAATCAACATGTATTCCCTAGCTAATTTCATTTTTATCAGTATGGGAAATGATTTACAAACTGCACCTTCTATGAATTTGCAGCAGGTGGCAGCAATTCATTTCTGACTCTTACGTATTTGCGTCACAAACATTAAATAGCAGTCATCTGTATTGTAAGAACAGCATATTTTGTATAATAACACCCAAGCATGTTATCCACAGCGGTTCAGAACTAAGCCACAGATACAGAACATGATCCATCAGTTATGTCTTTATAGATTTAATTGTACTGTATACAAAAAGAAATGATAATGATGATAATAGACATTTGCAGCTAACACGCAGAGACATACAGAAGCAGCACTGTATAGACGTTCTATATATTTGATCTCATATATTGTACAGACTCGTGTTATATGGCACATACCATTTAGATACACATCATTAAAGTGATAGATGACGTTCAATTATTAGTATCCAGTTAACACAATATTTTTTCATACTGACGACGTCCACAGCTCTTGGTTTAGTGTGTGTAACAACACATTTCAATGGAAAAATATACTCCATTGGGAAACAACAGCTAAGCTTCTAGGTACGTAAACAAGTAGGTGAGCTACGAGTAAAACTGCAGCTAGTTAATGTTAATGTATGTGGAGGGCTGTGCTCCACAAACATGCTGCATTACATCAAATGTTTAAGCTTCAATTAGTGCCACGATGAACGTGTAATTTACATTTTTGACACACAAAATATTGATTGGTCAACAGTGTGGACTGTTGATGAACTGAGCAGTTGCTCCGTTATTTTAAAATGTTTATATTTTCTTAGTCCAGCTTTGTCTAGTTGAGACTGTAGAATCAGATGGTCCCTGCAGGGTTTGGTGCAGCATTGGAATTGGGTGGAGCCAGCTTCATGCCATTGAGAAACTCCACCAGCTGACCTGGGATTTCTGCCAGCACACTCTTTGCGAGGGCTTCTTTGGGAGCCTGAAGTGCAAATTAGGAGAAAAAAGTGTTGACATTGGTGAAAAACATAAAACATTATATTTTAGAATAACTTTTTGTGATCACCATCACAACTAATGTGTTGTTATGGAAGGAACAGAATGAAAAATGTGAAAATAGATCTGGAGACTTTAAGGAAAATTCCACCTTCGTCCACATTTTCTGTGTCAATGATTTGTGACAGATTACCTAGTAGCTGCCTATGGTGTACCTCATACACAAGTTGTTTATTTTAGCTAGACCATTAGAAATTGTGAAATACCCCAAGTTACATAACAGCTTATTCTAATGATGTAGGAATTTTCCTTCAGTATAGGAAAGACTTAGTTGTTTCACTAGTTCACCAGTGCTCCAGAGCCTCAACGAGTACAACTGTATATTGTACATGTCTCTGATTCGACACTGGTGATGGAAAAATAGAAAAGACAATAAAATACTAAAAGTCTGGCATAGCATGACTGCAGGGATAAAGGCAGTTAGAGCCATGCAAAGGTTAGGACAGTGGTGGGGGTTTGTGGCACAGATATCTGGGGTACCCCTATGATGGGCTGGGATCACGGGGAGGCTTCAGTTTGAACAAAGTGAAGAAGTAGGCCACTTGTTGAGGTAACTCAGCCAATACGCTTTGGGCTAGAGCCTGGCTGGGTGCCTGAAAAGAGATAGATACACAAGGCACAGCTGAGTGAGATCTAATGTGAGGGGCAGGGAATCCCTGGGGTTGGACGTATACACTGTCATTTGATGGGGACGCTGCTCTTAATTTGCACATATCGACCCAATTAAATGGAAATGATCAGAAAAAAGCGTGCATGTAGCAATTAGTTGGCTTATTCAGATTCCAAACTTCCCAATAAGCAATATGTTAAAAAAAGTGGAACATTTACATTTTGGAACTGACGAAATGGCACAAACTGGACGATGTCCCTCATGGCAGCCTCGCCGCTCTGGGAACGCAGCCGCCCGTCGTCTCCATCCAGAAACTCCATGGCACTGAAGTCTGCCCCCCCTACTCCTACGATGATGATGGACATGGGCAGACGAGAGGCGTTGACAATGGCATTGCGGGTCTCGTCCATATCAGTGATCACTCCGTCAGTGATGATGAGCAGAACAAAGTATTGCTACATAGAGATGGCAACAACACAGGAAAAACAGTGTGAGACAAAGTTTTTTTTTAATCATTTCTAACAGACACAAATTCATTTTCATACACTGAGAATCTAAAATTATCTGCTGGACATGCACTGAAAATAGCTTGTGGTATTATCCATCCTATAATCTGAATAACCTGCTCTACTGGGAAAAAGACAATTAGGAAATGAGTTATAAATTAGTAGAACTATTTTTAAATTCTCAAATCACACTTTTGTAAAATGCATTAGCTCAAATAAGAACAAATCACTGAAAGATGTCACAATAATACAGTAAATATAATTTCAAAAGATCAGGGATAATCCTACAGCTTCAACAGATTGAATAGAAGCGGATACAGAAGCCCGGACAGCTCTCAGTGGGTCAAGCACCTTGCGTAGCAACTCTGATTTCAGTGTGTGTTTAAATCGACAGGTGTCTGCAAGAAAGGACGGGCCGGCACGGTGACGGTTGTAGACCTACTTGATCCGTAGCTTAGAGAGTGTGTCATGCAGCACCCTGACTCTGGCAAACAAATACTCACTGATGCAGTAGTCTGCTGCAGGGCCTGCTTAGCAAAGCAGGCAACGTGATTGATGATCGGGGAGAAGTTGGTGGGACCGTAGAGTTTAACCTGGGGCAGGCAGGTCCTGTAGGCCTGAACCACACCTTCGACTCCTACACACACAAAATCAAGTTTGTATAAGGAGAGTAATGTTACCGTTTATGCTGACCATACCATCTTTTTCCTCAATCACACATACCAGCACAGAAAGGGTTTGAAGGGTTAAAGTTGATTGGGAACTCGTGGGAAACCTGTAACAACACCGCCTTAAGTCAATTCATCTGCACAAACATCTGTTCATAAAGATTTTGTCATTTGCATCTATATTAAGCCATTTCATTTCTTAAGCTAACCATTTAAATAAACGCTTTACCTGCCATGTGGGAGGAATCTGGGCTCCAAAGCCAAAAGCAGGAAACATCTTATCACTATACAGGGGGAAAAAAAAACAGCAATAATTCAGCACCAACAAATTTGGATGCAAATTTAAGACACGGCCTATGCTGCCCATATGCTTATACTTTAATAATTAAGGCACTTTTAATACTAATTTGGATGGTTCTTTGTTTTGTGGTGATTTTAGACTCAGTAATAATAAATATTATCAATTGGATGGAGGCAGCAGAAAGAAAGTGCAAGCATCACATCATCACAAGATCAAGACTATTGCAATATTATATCTTCATTTATTAAGTAGCTGGCATAATCAGAATGCCTGATTATAGACAGATAGATGAGGAGCTACAGTATATGAATAACTGAAGTCATTTTGACTCAGTAAAACTAGACGCAAGTTGTTACACTTTTGTACCTGTATGCATTTCACATTCTCATAAACCCCACGAGTCAACAGGACAAAATATACACCTATCTTCTAGATAGCGCCTGCTTATGAAATTAATTTATATCACATTACAAAATTATGCTATATATACATACCTGTCATAGTCCTGAATGACATTGCCCACAGACCATATGGCAGACAAGTATTCATTAACACCCTGTGGACTTATGTAATGCAGAGACTGAGGAGACTTTGGATCCCCGTTAGAGCCTGTGAAGTCGATGGCCACCTGCAAAGACGCAGGAAATTACAACAGATGCAGATGTTGTTAATAATGACTCATGAACATAAAAAAAGAAAAATGTAAATAGTGAAAAAGCCGAAACATACAGTGAAATTGATCTGACAGCCTCCCATGATATAATCCAGGAATGTATACTCTCTGACCACCTAAGAGAAAAATATTTAATTTAATCACTGCTTGACGCAGACTTTGTGGAGAAGTGGGTACAAAGTCAGTCACAACACTTCTAACTGCAAATACATACCACTAGAAAAGTCAGGTCTGGACAAATTAAATGCAAACAAACTGAACCTGGATTAAAGGCATAATATGTGCATAAAATGTTTCAGTTGTGGATATACTGTACGTTCTATATATGCGTGTACACATTTAACATAAGACAATGAGCTGAACACATACCTGGCACACCTTCACACTCACAACACCAGAGTTCTTATAGCCTTTCTTCTTCTGTTTCTTTTTACTATTGATACATTCGAATTCTGCCTGAAGAGCAAACACAAAAGCATGAGAGTATGTGTCCATATGTGAACAAAGGTTCTTGTGACATTGCTTCAAAATGACTGTCTGGTAGGGCTCTGGTGTATTGTTGTGTATTGTGTTGTTGGATTTGTCATGTCATTCTGGTAATGACGGTAATAGCATTGTTTCAATAACACACTGAAAAGGCAAGAATTAGCAAAGACAAGCTCATCAAAAGTGCAATTTAACATACAATTTAACAAACCCAGTCACAGACATACCGGAGAAACCTGTGTTGCTTGTTGGAGGCGGGTCATTGTGGTCTCAAAGGTTCCAATAAGATCATGGGAGCCATCACTGTCATAGTCATAACACTCAACCTAGAACCATGAAAATTACATAGTGATGCAGGTAACATGGCCAATCGGAAAAGTGTTAAATATTTCACACAGAAAAAAAATCTTAAAGGGACAGTTCTCCGTGAACAATTATCTAAGAAACAGGTTATATATATATATATATATATATATATATATATATATATATATATATATATATATATATATATATATATATATATATATATATATATATATATATCTATATATATATATATCTATCTATATATATATATATATCTATATATATATATATATATATATATATAGATATAGATATATATATAGATAGATAGATATAGATATAGATATAGATATATATATAGAATAAAGAATTTTGAGGAGTAAGCACAAATTGAATAGATGGTGCTGTAGCATCTTTATAGCATAAATATATCATCCTTCTATTCCAAATCGTATCAAATCACTTCAAACCTGGACAAATAAACAAGCCATCTACAAAACTAGAGGACGCCAGAGTTCAGTAAGGAAAACGATTTTGTGGATAAACCGACCCTTTAAGTTTTATAACACAGAAAACAGGACAAAACCATGCAAAGTGAAAGTGAGGATTATAACAATACTAATGTACTAGACAGATACAAGCAGTAAATGACTTAAAGAAGAGTGTCTCTGCAAAGAAATGCGCTCTGTGTTGGATGAAGGACACTAAGTCCTAAAACTGCTACTGAGGTGGTGGTTAGTGTTTTTCCCCAACTATTCCATTCACACACGTCACCCAAATGATGGTAAGATGATGAGGAAAACAACAACACCGCTTCTCCAGGTAACTCACTTGTCCTGTACGGTGGGAAACAGCTTCCTTCCTGACATGTTCGCTTCAGAGGTTAAGAACATATATATATATCACAAAGCTAGTACTACATACACTATTGTGCAGAGAAACACCAAGAGGCCCAGGAAAACAAAAAATGGCCAGATAAACGCTGTCACCAGTGAAAATAAAGATTGTTTTCCATAAGATCTCAACCACAATCTAAAAAAAGATTGGAAATTGTTAAATATATATAAAAATACCAGTGTATTTCTATCAAGTACCTCTAATGGACAGAGGAATTAAATATAGATGAACGTGGGGGAAAGAAATCTGTCCTATGTTCTGACTGCTGACAGGATGAGTTCTGAAGTGTTTACAGCCAAGTCAACTCTACAGACTCAACCAAATGGTAAACACGTTACATTAAAACCCGCTGTAGTAGAACACTTCAGTCAAAAGAATAAAAAAATATTGTTCATATACATAACTTAAGTCTATTTCCACAATAAATAAAGGTTAAATAGTTAGTATGTTTGCATGTGATTGACATTGTTATTCAAGCGTGGGTAATGCCAGCCGTGGAAGTAGTTGACCTTAAAGATGTTATGCAAATTACTTTTATGGGTTTCTCCAGGTCTCCACCACAGAGAGACTGCAGAGGGATTCGAAAGGGCCTCCATGATGGATTCAAGTTGTTCTTCACAACCTGAAGACAAAATAGATGAAGATAATGTAGAATACTCAATACTCAGGTGTTCATAGTGGCACTGTTATTTCATGTTTTCATGAAAAACGTCTATGGATAAGGCTAGCGGACAGCTGGGAGTGATTCAGAAACAGGAGTCTGCCACAGAAGTGCACGTCTCAATTCAGCTTAGTTAAAAGTTACATAATCACTGAACCTTTCACTTAATGAAGCTGCTGTTTCTCTCTTCAAATATACCTCAGAACATACAGCAAAAGGTGGTTCAATTTGAGGTTTTCAGATCAGATGTACACGCAGCAATAGTAAAGAAGTTGGTTATTATAAGTGACTAAGTCCTTCAAGTGCCTTATGTGGTTATAATTCAACTAGCTTTTAACAGGCTCTGTCAACTAACCTACTTAATATGAGTCCTAATGCAAAACCACTGTCCAGATGACACAATCATGTTTTTCTCTAGCCTTGATCTGACACCAATACTATTGGATACAAAATTTAATACAATACTTATAGGAGCCTCAGTAGTACTACCTCAACAGCGATGATGAGGAAGAAGAAGAACTCATTTGAATTTAAATACCTTACCTGTGTAGGACACAGTATGTGGCCACGCTCATTATATTTGCATTTCAGGCATGCGTACCTCTGTCCTGTGAGCCAGCTGCCATCCAGTTTCTGTCTGCTTGTAAAATTCCAGGTAGGGGTCAGACTTCCCAAAAAAGTCCTGGAAGTGCACGGAGGAAAAAGACAGAATAAACACAGAACATCTAAAACAAATGACAGCACTGAAAAATCTGCAAATAATCATTAGTACTGTACCTTGTTATCTAGTTTTCTTGCTTGCACTTCAAAATTCACCACTCTATTATCTTTGATTTCTTCTGCAACAATCTATAACGGGACAAATTACAATTACAATAAAATCAAAGACTATGACATCTGTTCAGTTTGAACCGTCTTCCACTTACTGTGATAGTCCCTTTTCCTGCAGGTGACTTGTTCTTCAAGACAAGAGGTCGAGTCAGTTTTTTACTAGACACAACCTGTGTGTGGTACAAAAAAAGAAGAATGTTTATGCAGAAGCAGCTGATAAGCTGATAAGATAAGCAACAACCCAGACTCCAGGCCACAAGGCAAAATGCATTAAAAAAACCACTCAGCAGAGCAAAACACACCAGGTCAGATTACACAGCCAGTGCTTATCAGCGATAGTAATGCTTCATGTCTCAAATGTTGAAACAATGGGATCTTATTACAACAAAGCATCCTACAATGTCTGCATCCAGGACAGACTGTGACGTCTACTCTGTGTTTGTTCTTTTTAGTTGTCTAGTTTCACTCAACAGCAGCTACAGCAGGGCAAAGTAAACTGTGTTCAAACTTGATGTTGGTGAAGTGTTGATGACTGAATGCAGCGCTGAAGGTTTTGTGATGGAAAAGAATAGAAAGGGAAAAAAGCTGCGTACCTGACCCAAGGTGCACTCCAGTTCTCCAAGAAAGTCATCATCACTCAGATCAACTGTCTTGTTGTCGATGTCATAAATCCCAAACCTGAGTTTCTGCACTATTTCAAAGTAGTAGTCAACGGTAAACTTTTTAGCAAACTTTGGGTTCAGGCAATTCTGGACTTTCTCTGTGCGTGCCACCTGTTAGGAAACATCGCTTTGATTAGTGAAGCGCCCTGAAACAAAACTGCATGTACACTGAAGAAGAGGAAATGTGACAATTGCTTCATAAAGCAATCAACAGCCTTTCCATAGGACTAATGATTACGCAAGGCTGCTATTCTACTTTCTCCTGCAACAGACACTGCCACACCTAGTCACATGCAAGACTTCAATTAACAACCTTTCTTAGTAGGCACCTTAGTAGGTCTTTCGTAGAACTAGGTGTGTGACTTTTCACATAAAGACATTCTGCGCTGCTGAATCACTGACTACTAACTACTTACAAATACCAATTAATAATTTAAGAGCTTTTAACCAAGATCCTGTTTCAATACCGACCTCAAACCACCGGGAATCAGAGCTGTCCATTAACAGGACACACAGAGGATCAGACTTGGAGCCGATGTCTTTGTCCAACAGATTCTCACAGGAGACAGTCAGCTCCACCTTAGTTACACACTGCGCAGCCATGTCCCTCAGTCAACAGCCTGGAGAAGCAACACAGGATACTCAGGACTTGATTGATTACTTTCTGCGAGTACAGATGCGTATTAAGAAACACTGGCAGCGCAATTACCATCAAAGGGAGAATGTAACGATTTTGTTTTTACTTGCGTTTTTACTTTTAGCGGCTTCCTTCAACGATGAACCGTGATAATTATACAGTGTCGTAAACTTTACAACCCACCTGTTCACGCTAACGTGAAGTCTACGCTAAATTAGTTAAGTACGTGTAACGTGGGATAACAGATATTCAGCTCGAGCTCTGTGGAGCTGTGAACCAGCGAGTTGCACATTACGTCGCATACTGTATTTGACACGGAGAGTAGTAATCAGGTCTACAGGGCTGGGCAGAATGTCACTTATGGACAGGACAGGGCGTGAGGCTAGCAAGCTAACAGGGCAGTAAAAACATGACCAACGCTAATCAGCTACGGGCTTTACGCCAACTTACCTTTGGGTGATGGAAGCGTAAATAAACCCGGTGACTAAGGCAATGATGCTCGATAAAATCCGCCAGCGATGGCTCTTTACAGGCTGAGATAGTGTCGCCACTCGTCCCCTCCCTGGATTCTACTCAGTCAGATTAACGCCCACCGAGCTCGGTGGAAATGCTTCTTCTTCGGGGTTTTACGGCAGCCAGCATCTGTTGCATTGCTGCCACCTCCTGGTTTAGTTCTGATACTACATACACTCACATCCTCAACATTGATGCAGTTCTTCTAAGAAATTTGAATACTGCTCCTCTGCATTGGTTATTCGACTACAGTGAGTCCTTTAGCCCCACACTGTTCACTCATTGCTTTCTCCTCTCTCTCATCTTGTTCTCTCTTTCTGATCTGTACTTCCCACAGTTGTGTGTGATGCTCATTTTAGGTACAGAGTGCTATTTAAATTACTGTGCCTCAAAACTATGAGCTTAACTTCAACATTTAAATGTTCTATTGTCTGTCTACCCACTCATTTCCTATTATGCCAATGTGAGCAGGAACCCAAATCATTTGCCATCTGTTCTCTGTCTTGCGTCTGCAGAATGAATCATCGGGGCCTCAGTCACTAAGTCTTGGCGACATCTTGATGTACCTGATCTAATGCTGGACGAAGCAGAGACAGGTTCAATGCAGGTCAGAACGAGACGTCCTAACTGCTTCGAAGCATTAAACATTTCCCCCCATTCCCTGACACAAGCAGCTTTATCATTAAGCCCTCCTTCCACATGTATCACATGGTTTCCAAGAAATACCGCTGCTGCATATTCTTTGTTAACCTGAGCTTTCCTTATTTCGTGTTGTAACATACAGTAACACTGATTCTATGGTGCTCCTCACTTACTTCATCATCAGAGTTTTCATTTCTAGTTAAGGTCCAAGAGTTTTCAGATTTTCTCTAATTTGTCTTGTCATTAAAAAAAGTCAATAAAAGTCTGTCTCATCTGTTTGTCACTTTCCTGGTTGAATCTAATCTCGTTAGCATCTCCAAAGACCCACTTTCCCCCTCTGGCAACTTGCACCACTACCATTTGAATGTGCATTTTACACACTTCCCACTTTTCCCTTCTATATTTTCTATCTTACTCAATCCAACCTCCTATATGTGTTGTAATAATTGACAATAATGAGATTCCAGTTTTCTATCCTTACTCCCACCACTACATACTATAATTCCTCTATTTGGTATATCTTACACCCACTCTTGTTCCAACTGCATGTGACAGTTAGACCAAATGGGGCTTTAACCCTGTTTCTTGGACGCACTCTACGTATGTTTTTTCCTTTCTGCTTGAAATGTTGTCCATTCTTAAGACGTCTAGCATTGCACAGGAGTATTAGCATTGCGATTACGATTACTACACCCACTGTGCTTTCTGACCAGCCTGCATACTGAGCTCTTCTCTTATCTCCTCCCATCTCCAACCTCTCATACCCAAGTGATGAATTGATGAATTGCTGCTTTCACTATAATAACAATACTACAATAACTCTCTTTATCCTGCTCTTTCTCATACATCCATGCTTCAGTTTCCCATCTAGTTCTGCTCTCTTAGCTTGTCCATAAGAAACATTTTCTTTTACTCTTGTTGTACTGTTGTCTCTCGCTTCAGTATTTCACACCCACAAAATGCTGCACTGTGCTCTCCTAAACAGTTACAAGACCTCAGGTTAATCCCGACCTTACGCTTTCCATACTCGTGTTTGATTGCACTACTTGCACACTGCCTCTTCCTTACTCCTGGAAGTTTTAACTCCTCGTCGGCTTCAGGATGTAAATTATATTTTATCAACCCAAAGAAATATTCTTTCGCTATCACTCTACCTTTGAATTCAATTAAGACGGTCTTCCTTTGTGTCGCTCCTTGTCATTCTTCTTGCATTTTATATACTAATACTTCTGAGTTTAATATTTCTAACCAGGTTCTTTCCGCAAAGGGGATTCCATCCATCAATCAAAAAAAAAAGTCGAGACAGCAGATTCCTGCCTCAGTGACAAGTATATAAACTAAGCTAAACAATATAAAAAGGCCTTATATAATATGTATAAAATTACAACAGTAATTAGATCTTATTAAATAAAATAAGATCTAACAGGACAAGTACAGAAACTAGACCATTGTCTGAAGCTGTGAGAAGATCATTAGATACTCTAATCAGAGCAGTTTCTGTCTGTGATGTATCTGAATCCTGACTAGAAATCTTCATACAGGTTATTCCTACGCAGGTGGTCACATAGTTTAGCTACAGTTTTTCAAGAATTTTAGAAATAAGGGGCAGATTAGATGTTGACCTATAGTTTGCAAGTTCTCTCGGGCAGAGTAGGTTTTTCATTAAAGGTTTGACAACAGCAACCTTAAAAGCCTGGCGTAGATTAGCAGAGATTGGTTGTGTGATGATCGGCAGCTTGACTTCTGGCCATCTTTTGCTCTCCCATCCTTCCATTGTAACGTCTGCAGAAGCCGCATTCAGTAATTATTTTCCTCACTGCTGAGTTGGCGTTTGTGATCCAGTACTTTCTTCTCAGAGTGGAAAGCGTATGATTTTGACCACTATGGCCAAGATGTTGGTGAATGTGCTTCAAGATGAGTGGAGATACATGTTGATGCTAGGAGAGTATCAGTGGGTATTTCTTCTGGCAAAGAACCTCTTATCAGCCTTCCTCCCACTCTCAGGAGTCCATCATCCAAATAAGGATTCAACCTGTAAATGACGTTCGTACAATAGCCAGTTCTGCCTCCAACAGATCATCTACAGACAGGGCTGATGTTTTTAAAACGACTGTACTTCTATGTGTGTTTTGCTGTGAATCAGAGGTATCCAGTGTCTGATCATCAGCTTCAGACGTCTTCATCTCCCCTTTCCTCCGACTCTTCTCCAATAGAATCCTTTTCAGTTTAAGGAGCCATGCAACAGCTATCTTGAGTCTCATCCAATCTAAGAAGTAAGATATTAGCTGTCCAGTGGCATCAAGGGAGTCCTTTACATTAATCATATTTACCACTGCTTCTCCTCTGACCTCTGGGTCATCTGTTTCACTTATAGCCTCCACTGGGTTTGCTGGCCAGTCCCTTTCTGGCTTCCACAGAAAGTCTGGACCATTACGCCACCTGTTGCTAAGTATAAAGTCTCCAATATTTACACCTCTGGATGCAACATCCGCCGGGTTATCTTTAAGTGTAGCAGAACTTTTACAATTTCCATAAATTTGACATCTTCTACTGACATCCCCTTTTCCTCAGTTGCTCTCTCATTGAAGTCGTGGTTGTACTGATTAATCAACATCTACTCACTGAAATCCTGTTGACAATTGCCGAAGGACACAGCCTTTCCAAGGTGCTGTCATCTCCTACCAAAGGACCATTAACAACCCCTCCTAATGCTGTTCTTATAGCATAGGGTCCATCTCCATGGCTATTGATGACCTCTCAAGGTTCCAATACCTTGGGAGGTCATCAAAAGTCTGATAAAGACTATGCTGGGACTACTCTTTCTTGTCCCATGGTTTGTAAAAGGAAATTAGTTCTTTTACCTTTAAGATTCAATCTGTGCATAAGATGCTCTGAACAAAAGGTGGTAGAGCTTCCAGGATCCAGAAAAGCATAAGTCTGGATTATCTGGCCTCCTTTTATGGACTTGACTTGAACTGGTAAAATGGAGAGAAGACATTTATCTTTTCCGGCCCCTGTATGACCACACGTTTTATGCAATGTTGTACTCTTAGATGCTACTTGCCTCTTGGAATATTCCACGTGTGAGTTTGCCCTGTCTCTTGTGGAGCACAGTTGGATGATTTTGACTACAGATCCTTCAAATTAAAACGATTATTGCAGTCCTGACTTCTATGTCCAGTGTCTAAACAACCAAAGCACAGTTCTTTTTCCTTCAGAAAGTACATTTTATCTCTGTGCTTCCTTCTATTGAACTGTTGACAGTCTTCCAATGAATGGCTTTAAGAGCAACAGATGCATATTTCACAACTAGACCTCTCTGCAGAACCATGTGTTGATAAGGGTACTTTTAAGTCTCCAGACTTTTCAGATGCTTTGATTGGTGCAATGGTGGTGGCAAAGCTGTTTCCTCTAACTCTGCCTCCAGGGTGTGATTTCGACTTATTAGGAACATTTGAACAGGTTATCCTAGATGGCAAATCTCGAATATCCCCAAAGAGAGGGTCTGATATGATGCCGACATGTCTTTCAATAAATGCAACCATATCTTGGAATAATGCTCTGCGTTTAGATGCTTTCAGTATGTCATATGCAGTCGTCCTCTAATGCTCTCTTAACTTGAATGCCAATTTAGACATCACTGCTCTCATGTTAGTTGGCATCTCCAATTCTTGCATATATTGCAACTCCTCCATGACATTGCAACAACCACGCAGGAAAAGAGATGCCTTGACATCCTCTGGCTTTATTGAGGGCCAGGTCAAAGCCCTTTCCATGTATGCAGAAGCATATATTCATTCCCAAAGTGCTCCTTCAGTAGCCTTTTTGCTTGAGCATAGCCATGATCAGCATTCATGTGCTGGCAACTATGCACTAGTTCCCTTGGCTGCCCCCTTGTGAACTGTTCCAGGTAATACAAGCAATCACACTTATTGGCCTTTGGGGATCCCCTGGCTGCAACACCACAATCCCCACATCGATTGGTCTTCGGGGAAGATTCTGGGGTGGGTCCCTACCTGCGCACTTACCTGCCTTCGCTCGGCAAGGCCGCCTACACCGGCCACCGACCCCGAACCAGGGGAAGCCCCAGACCTGTCAAGGATCACCAAACACTATCACGACCTAAGGTCAGTTTTTAGTAGGAGCCGGGCCGTCTCGTTGCCCCCACACAGACACTATGACTGCCCCATTGAACTGGTTCCCGGGGCCACGCTACCTCGGGGCCAATTATTCTCCTTAGCTGAGCCGGAACGCAAAGCCATGGAGCAATACATCCAGGAGTCCTTAGATTCAGGCATCATACGTCCCTCCACGTCACCAGCCGGAGCCGGCTTCTTCTTCGTCAAGAAGAGGGATGGGGGACTCAGGCCGTGCATCGATTATCGGGGTCTCAACCAGGTAACTATAAAGAACCGCTATCCTCTACCACTTATATCATCAGCTTTTGAATTCCTCAAGGGAGCCAAGATCTTCTCTAGACTAGATCTGCGAAACGCCTACCACCTCATCCGCATTCGAGAGGGCGACGAGTGGAAGACCGCATTCAACACCCCGTCCGGACACTTCGAGTACAAAGTCATGCCCTTTGGACTCACCAACGCACCCGCCGTCTTTCAGAACATGGTTAACGACATCCTTGGGGATATGTTGAATCGCTTTGTTTTCGTTTACCTAGATGATATTCTGATTATTTCACAGACTGAGACTGACCATATCACCCATGTCCGCGCCGTTCTTCAGAGACTCCTTCAGAATCAGCTATACTGCAAAGCCGAGAAGTGTGACTTTCATGTCTCCTTCACCACCTTTCTCGGCTACATTATTCAACCTGACCGGATCTCCATGGACCCTGACAAGATCCGGGCGGTAAGAGCGTGGCCAACTCTCCAGTCCAGGAAACAGCTCCAACGCTTTTTAGGTTTTGCAAACTTCTACAGACGTTTCATCAAGAACTACATCACCATAGCCGCCCCACTCCATCATCTGACTTCACCTAGGAACCCGTTCCAGTGGAACCCTCAAGCCATGGAGGCGTTCTCGCAGCTCAAGGTACTTTTCACCTCTGCTCCTATTTTCACCCTTCCTGATCCGGACCTCCCCTTCCTGGTGGAGGTTGACGCCTCAGACTGTGGAGTAGGGGCTGTCCTCTCCCAGAGGTCCTCCAAGGATTCAAAGCTGCACCCGTGTGCGTTCTTCTCGAGGAAGCTATCAGACGCAGAGAGAAACTACGATGTGGGGAACCGTGAACTCCTGGCCGTCAAACTCGCATTGGAGGAGTGGAGACATTGGCTGGAGGGCGCCAAACACCCCTTCACGGTCCTCACTGACCACAAAAATTTGGAGTACCTCAAGTCGGCAAAGAGGCTAAACTCCAGGCAAGCCAGGTGGGCAATATTTTTTGAGCGTTTCTCCTACGTTCTGTCTTTTCGCCCAGGAGCCGAGAACAGCAGGGCGGACGCTCTATCTAGACTGTTCCCCCCCGGGAGACGACCCAGGCAGAGAGAAGTTTATCCTCCCGGCGTCTGTTCGCCTTGGGGTGGCTCGTTTGGAGCTGGAGGAGGAGATTCGACAGGCTGTCCGAGCTCACCCGGTCCCGTCAAGGTGCCCCAGCCATTGCCTCTTTGTGCCCACTCAGTTACACTCGAAGGTTCTTCAATTATGCCATGATTCCCGACTGACCATACACCCTGGAGTTAACCGCACCCTGCGAGTTCTATCCCAGAGGTTCTGGTGGCCCTCCGCCCAGAGGGACGCCAAAGCCTACGTCGCCGCCTGCTCCTCTTGCGCTAGGGTGAAGACGTCAAACTCACCTCCGGCTGGTCTCCTTTGTCCGCTCCCGATTCCGAAGAGGCTGTGGTCCCATGTTGCTCTGGACTTCGTTACGGGTCTACCGTCTTCCAAGGGTAAGACTGTAGTGCTCTCAATAATTGACCGATTTTCAAAGATGGCGCACTTTGTCTCTTTGCCTAAGCTTCCATCGCCCCCGGAGACCGCTCGGCTCCTCATTGACAATGTCATTCGACTACATGGCATCCCTGAGGACTTAGTCTCGGACCGGGGTTCACAGTTCACGGCCAGGTTTTGGACAGAGTTCTGTAAGATCCTGGGGATCAATGTCAGCCCTTTCCTCCAGTTATCACCCCCAGACCAATGGGCCGACGGAGAGGCTGAACCAAGAGATGGAGGTCAGTCTACGTCACCTCGCCGCCAACAACCCCGCTTCATGGGCAGATGAGCTTACCTGGGTGGAGTATGCGCATAATTCGCTCACATCGTCTGCCACCGGTTATTCTCCATTTTATGTTGTGTACGGCTATCAGCCCCCTCTTTTCGAGCCTCAGTATGGTCAAGCCACAGTTCCCTCAGCTGCAGCCTCCGCCCGTCGCTGCCAGTTGGCCTGGAGACAGGCCCGCCGAGCCTTGGTCCGCAGCGTATCTTCCTACGAACATCGAGATAATCGCCAGCAGAGACCAGCTCCTCGATACTCGGTGGGTCAGAAGGTGTGGCTGTCCACTCGAGACATTCCACTCAAGGTACGGTCGCCGAATCTGGCACCCCGATTCATAGGTCCTTTCCCCATCGTCAAAGTCATCAACCCAGTCGCTGTTCGTCTCCGTCTGCCCAAGAACCTCAGGATTCACCCCACGTTCCACGTCTCCCGCCTCAAGCCCGTTGCATCGAGCCCCTTGGTTCTGTACCTGTCTTCATAAGCTCTCTGCTCAGTTCTCTCTTTGTCAGATCGTCGAACGTCATTCCTAGACGCCTGTCCTCAGAGTTTCGTCACGACCTCGGAGAATGTTCACTTCCTCGTCCGTTCCAGGACTCTCTCGCCCGGACATTCATCGCTTTCTGGATTCTTGGTGAGTGATCTTGTCTCTACGCTCCGGTTGCCACGCCACTTCTGACTGGGTGGAGAACGAAACGGCAGAGACGCTTGCAGCGGAGACCAGCTACGAGCGCGTATGATGCGCCGCTCGAACTCCGCCTTCTTCCCGTAACCCACCAGCCAGTTTGGCTCGCTCTTAGTTCTTTTTTGTTGAGACTTTTCCCTCGATTGTTCGGATCCTGCTGTCCGCCGCACCCTGCTCAGGGCCTCCCCACAGCCACAGGAGGGGGTCGGAGTTTAAGAGACGCTTCCCACGGAGACCGGCTGCGAGCGCCGTTTGATGCGCCACCTGGACGCCGTCTGTCGCCCGTCATCTACCAGCCGGTTCGACTCGCCTTTAGTTCGCCTCTGTTAAGTTTTACCACGATAGTTTGGATCCTGTTGTCTGCCTCACTCTGCTCTAAGTTCCCCTTCAGCCACAGGAGAGGGAAGGATCGTCAGTTTCTGCGCTGCGAACAAAACCCGGTACCTCGTCACTCCATCCTCGGCGGCCCGGTGGGCGTTACCCTTCCGGAGACCTCCGACCTAGCCACGCCTCACTGCTTCCCGCGAGGTCCTCATTGCTCTGGCCCTACACCCACTCCCTACACGCCTGCCCGTCGAACGACCTGCATCCATCAACCCCGTCAGTTCCCCTGTGTCTGTCTCCTGCATGACCACGGGTCCCAGCGGAAGGTAACGAGACGCTCACCCTGTTCACCCCGTGGCCTGTTCTGCTCTGACCTGTCTCTCTGTTCCCAGATTCGAGAGAGTCCGGTGCTTCTGCTGCCGCTCCTCCGTCCGCCTTCCTGTATTCCTGTTAATCAATAAACTCGTTGTCAAATTCAATCCTTGGTGTCCGATTCAGCCTGTTCCATCTTCCAGTTAGTTTGGTCATCACCAAAACGTGACAATATCTGTGAGACAGAAATGTGCAAAATAGATTTAAATGAAGATATTGTGGAGATTGATAAAAAGATCAAAAGAACATTAGTAGAAGCAGCCAGTCAGTCAATTTCTAAGAGTAAGGGAGGAATGAAATGGAAAGCAGTCCCCTGGTGGACTAATGAGTGCTGCAACACGGTAAAAGAAAGCAATAAAGCACTAAGACTATTAAAAAAAACTCATCGTTTTTGGAATTTAATGGAATATAAGAAGGAACAAGCAAGAGTTAGGAAAACAATACGAAGAGCGAAGAGGCAGAGTTGGCAAAGATTTTGTAATGAGACCGGAATCAACTCCCGTTGGCGATGTATGAGGAATGATTAAGAGAATGAGAGCAGTTAGAAAGGAGCATCTGTACCCAGCTTTAAAGAGACACGAAGAAATAGCAGTAACGGATGAGGATAATGCAGAAATTAGAGCAAACTTGTTGAAATTTATAGTTGTCACAATTTGCCAGAAGAGGGTGTGAATGGAAGGCTGAGGACGAGAGCAGCTCATGTTGGAGTTTTAGAAAGACGTGAAGATGCTGATGGTGTCATGGATCTTCCAGTTACTGTGGAAGAAATGACAAAAGCCTGAGCAAGGTCTGGACTGACGTCTCCTGGGAAGGCTGACATTTGGTACGTGATGTTAAAATATTTAGGGTCAATAGCGTTTATGAAACTCCTGGGCCTGTATAACAGAGTGTGAATGAAAGGGAAATTGTCTAGTGCTTGGAAGGAAGCAGTGATTATTCCTATTAGGAAACCAGGGAAAGATCCATCTCACCCGGGAAATTCCAGGACAGTAGCACTGACATCACATTTATGTAAGATAGTGGAAAGGATGGTTACTGACAGACTGACCTATTGCTTGGAAACAAAGGGAATCTTTCCCCTACTAGAGCAGATTCAGAAGAGGCAGAGGCACCATGGACCTGATAATATGTTTAGAGGCGGAAATCAAGGAGGCACATGTGGAGAAAGAATCATGGCCGTTTTCTTTGATAATGACATGGTTTGGAAGGAGGGACTCATGATTAAGTGTAATGATGATATGATATGATATGATAGAAGAAAAATATTACACATATTACAAGAGGCAGTTAAGATGGTGGAAGAATGGTCATATTCGTGGGAATTTAAATTTTCGGTAGGAAAAACCAAAACGCTAATGTTCTCCAAGAAGAAGAAAGAAATGAAAGGCGTATCGGGCTGCTTGGCAGCTCAGTCTGCTTCCTGGTTTCCCTTTGCCACTGGGGTCTCTGAGGTTTCATGGCCTTTGCACTGTTGAGCTGCTCTCCCAATCCCAGCTCTGCGCGTTCGTTGAATGATGAGGAGAAACGTCTGATAAAAATCAGTCTTACTTTTATTTCAAACTTGAAGAATAATAATGTACAGGCCTGGGTCAGTCTGTCCCTAAACTATACAGCATATAGTCAGGGCACGAAGTCTGACTGACACTGTCTGTCCCTCGACCCACACTTTTATGCTGGACAGAGCATCTTTCTGTGGTGTAACTGGATCCTGATGCCGTGGTCTGGTGTTCGTCTCCATGGCTGGTTTATTGGTGTCTTATCTTCTCCGTTGCTTTGTGGTCCCATAACCTATGGATCCAAGCACATTCCTTCTACAGACATTCACATGTTTCACTCCCTACTTATCTTATTTTCTGCCGTGTCTGGGTGCATCTGGTGTCTCTACTATTCTCTAAATCTGATGTGTGTGTTTCAACCTATACTTTAATGCAATCGGCTTGTTCTGTTTTCTGCATGCATCCTACTATCTAAGCTTTCAACTACTATTTTAACTACTACTTAACTATTTAGATTCCTACAATTCCCCCTTTTGGTCTCTCATCCGAGAGACCACTTACAACACCGCCATGACTGCTATATCTTCCTGTTCGTCCTCCTCGTCGTTTGGTGCGCCTCCTCTAAGCAGTGGCATCTGTGTAGCAGGAGCATCCCTGCCTTCTATTGCAGTCACTATTAAATGCTGACACAAAGCTCGGATGCAGGGAATACAGCAGCATCCGCACAAGATTAGAATCGTCACCATTCCTACAAACATAGAGCACACTCCCCCTTTTCCACCAGCAACATATCCAAGGCCATACGGTTCTGTCACTTGGAACGGTCCTGTCCACCGTGACTCAGACCACTTCCTCTTTATCACTTTCAAAAGGACCCACTCAGCCGTATGTGGTTTCCTGGACTCTGTAGATCCTTTGGCTCCTGTAACCTTTGTAGAGAATACTGCAACGAGAGCTGTTAGTTTTCATGACACACTTTGTACCCTCTACAGGACATCACAGTTAACTCCAAAGTGTGTGATTCATTCTCTCCATTTTTAAATCATGTGCCATCCAATACATGCCAGTACCTTGTTTTTCTACAGGTAGTATAGGAGTATTCCATGCTTAGGTCGATGGTTCTAATACACAACTCTGTAATAACCCATGAATAGTATCTGCTATCCCTGCCTCCGCTTCAGCTTTCTGTCCATATTGTGGTTACCATAAAAACCAACATCTGTGGGGCCCTGTGACCACAACGTGCAGTCTGACATGTCTGCAGCTAATTCATGATCAGATTTTTCACGGCCAGTTAGTAACTGATGTTCAAGTACAACCACATCAGATGTAGTTTGTGTGATTTTATAAGATGAGTGTTCAGGTAAGTATTGGACATTAGGAAGTTGCGTTGTTACCCAATCAGTACTTTCAGCCAATCGTTTGGCCATCGGGCCTAGATCTTTAGCTTGGTGTCCAGGATGTATTGCCAACGAGACATGAGGCACCGCCTCCGCACCCATCTCATACCAGGCAGCCTGATCTGCTGTCAACTGGACACTGCCCACTACTCCTTCTGGACCAATCAGAATAGCATTAGTGGAAATTTTCCATGTATGTCCTTGCAGTTTGTCCTGAAACATATCTTGATACCAATCTGTCTGTTCCCTGTCATAAAATAGTGTAACATGGTAAGGGTCGGTCGGGGAGACATATGGGCTCAGTTGGGAGATCCAGGGTTTCCAGGCCATGTATAAGGAGAGAAGACCGCCCCCTGCCGGGCCCTCCGATTCCAATCGGCCTCAGTATACGTTATGTATTCACCGTTGGGAAACGATACAGTCACACCGTCAGGTGAACAAAGAATCGAAACGCCCAGTCGAACCAACAAGTCTCTCCCCATCAAATTGACTGGGGTCACTTGAAACAACAAAACGATGCCGTATGGATTGGCCGGCCACTCGGACCGGCAGAGGTTGGGTTAATGACAGGTTCCCCAGAGAAACCAACTAGTTCAACAGTCTTAGATGATAGGTCCTTCTTTTCCACTCTCACATTCAGAGTGGAGAAAGTCGCGCCTGTGTCCACCAGAAAGGGCAGTCTTGTCTGTTTTATTGTCAAGGTTAACAACGGGTCTGCCCTCCCGTCGTCTAGGCTTCTCTGTGGGCTTCTTCATTGTTGGGGGAAATCCTCTGGTTCCCACACAGGAAACTGACCCCCTGGTGCAAGACTTGGCGTGAGGTGCAACATGTGATCCTCTATTTGATAGACCTCTTCCACGCTGTCCTCGTCCCCTCGGACCAGGTCCCATGTTTGCATGAGTCATGGGACATTCTCTGGCGAAATGCCCCGGCTGACTGCAGCAGTAGCATATCCACTCCCCCGACATGCCCCTTCCCCTCCCGGATCCCCGTCCCAGATAGCCACGGCCCCCCCTGGGTTGACCCCTACCGTACTGCTGTGGGTAATATGAGCCTTGTGTATTGGATGGCCCGTGTCCATACTGAGGGTGGCCTGGAACCCAGGATGGAGAGGGCAATAAATCTGGGTTATCAGGAACCTGTGTAGCCTGTTGCAACATCTGTTTTTCTACCTTATCTTTCTTCTTAACATCATTAGTCTCTTGTCTTACCTTCTGTAACTGTAACCTAAGCAGCTGTTTTTTCAATTCCTCCATTTCTGAACCTTCCTCTTCCTCTTTCTGCTGTGCCTGTGACGGCTTGGCCCTCCAGCCCCTGGAGGGCGCCCTTGTCCCCTGTTCCTCCTTGTTGGGTTTTTGTTTTTTCGTTCATTTCCTGTTTCGTTGGGTATTGGTTTCACCTGGTTTTCATTTCCTGTTTTGTTTAGTATTTAAGTTCCTCTGTTTTGTCTTCACGTTGCTGGGTGATTAGATAGATTTGGACGTTACATGGTTTGTATGTTTTGTAAGTGATTATAGAGAGTTACCTTAGTTCCATATGTTTAGTGTTGAGGGTTACCTGTTTTTTGTATGTATGTGTTTTGTCACCCTTGGTTTGATTGAGATTGGGTTATTGTTACTTTGTTCTTATGTTTGTTGGTATTATCTAGTTTCCCGTGGTGTTCTGGTCCTCTGTCTTAGTTTTGTAGTCCTGGTCTTGTCATTTGAAGGTGTATGTATTTTGTCTTTGTTTTATAGTCCCAGGTTGGTTGTTCTGTCATCTGTAGTCATGTCTGAGATTGTTGCGTCATGTTAGTGTGTGTTTAATAGTTCATTGTCTCTCGTGTTTTCGTGTTTGGTTTGTGTCTGTCCTTTTCCTTAAAATTAAAATTATTATTTACTATTCTCGAAGTCTGTGGTCGTGCGAGTGGGTCCTCTTTCCAGTTAGTTCTCCCTGAGAACTTCGGTGAGTCGTGTGAACAGGGGATTGAGCTCAGGTGGAGCTTCCCCTGCTCTCAGTGAGTTTGGCGCCATCGTGTGGCGTAATCGAGTAAGTCTCAGGGGTTCAGGCGACTCCTGCCCCTGGGACTTCTAGTTAGTATAGTTCGGCGTCCGTAACAGTGCCTTATGTAAATGGTGCAACAGGTGGCGTTCCCACGTCTCAGTGGAACCTCCCGGTGCATCTGGATTATCTTCCATGCTTTGTCTTACTTCTTTTGACACTCCCTTTAACACTGCTCGCCTGAACAACTCCTCTTGCATTTGAGTGGAGTGTGGGTGCACCCCCGTAGCATCAACCCATTCTGTTTTACACCTATGTAAAAAAGTGGCCGGTTTCTCCCCCTTCTTAGGTGTACACGTGATCTGATGTGTCTGGCCTCAAGGGGCCGGGAAACGTTCTCTCATAGCTCTACCCACATTTGTGGCCCACTGGTCAAATGGCTCACTATCATCTACCATCAACAGTCCTGCTCTTGCCTCTATTTGTTCTACTTCCCAGGTGGACATAATCTGCCCCATCAGGGCCCTCCAATCACCTACTCCCAGTCTCTGGCCCATGGTCAACTGCTCCAACTTGCTCAACCACCTTCCCCCACCCTCTGTGGGATGTGGAAGTTTCTCTAAAATTGCTGTCACATCCCCAAACTGCCATGGTTTATATTGGATTCTACCCCCTTTTGAAAGCAAGGGGTTTTGGTGATGTATGTACTCACCACATGGTGCTGAATCACGTCTAGGTCTAAGGTCATATCTATGGGACACGGGTGGCTCATCTGTGTGTGTTGTCAGTTTTCCCTTAATGGTGACGTCAATCCCTGCTTGACTCCTCCTTTCACTCTCCTCTTGTCTCCTACTTTCCCTTCTTCTCCTGTTTCTAAAAGCTTCCTCTCCTTCTTCGTCACTTTGCATGCTTCTACTTTCTCCTTCTAACTCTATCCCTGACTTCCATCCTATTGCCTGTTCCTCCTTCCTCATCTCTTTTCTCTTAATTAATTCCTGATCTTGTTGCTGAGCTGCAGCAAGCACATGCATCGTTTCCCTAGTTTCGTTATCTCTGCTCCAATCTACTCCACTGGCTCCTCCACTGTCCTGCTGCTCCTCTACATCTAACTGACCTCCCTTCACATTCCACAGAGGCATCTGTTTTTACGGTGGGGGCAGCGTAGTAAGTGTAGATGTGTGCTTTAAATCAGGATAGATGTTTACATATGTCGGTGGTCGTGTCTGCCCTACTGTGGTGTGTGGTGTTAACTCTGTCTCCTGTTTTTTCACTGAACTATCAGTGAGTTCCTGTTGTTTGTCTTTCCCTATTTTTGCAATAATTTTAGTTCCCCATGCTGCCAATGCCATATTGTGCACTATTCGCCTATTTTCCTCTTTTTGTTCTAATTCTGTTTTCCACTTTCTCTTCATGATTAAACCTTTTACTTCTTCTTTGTTCTTTTGTTGCCTGTAATGCAGCCACATCCTCCCTGGCTAAAACTTCTGCTCGATCTCCTCTGTCCTCATCTTTCCAAACTCCCTTCTTTTTTAATTCTTCATATTTACCATCATAAATTTTTCTTTGTCGATCTCGATCTTTCTTTTCAATACCACTTATCAACTGTTCACGAGCTTTTTTCCACTGATTCAACATTGTCAGTGGCCTGCAGCCGCCTTCATCAACACACTCTAGATCAAATTCACTCTCCATTTTTCTCCTCCTGAGATTTCACTTCTCTCACTCACAGGAGTGAGAAAGAAAAAACAAACAAACAAGCAAACAAAACAAACAAAACACTTTGTTATCACCGTTAGATTTCCACTCTCTCACCGGTGACTTTTCAACTCTTCAACACGTCAACAACTATTCCACTAACTTGCAATATTTTAAGGGAGCACCAAGTCCCTAGGGGTCCTACACCCGGAATCTTTCAGACACTGCCCCTTTTTTTTTGTCTTTTTGTTATTAATTTGTGTCTGTAGCTTTCCAACTGGTGGCCGTAATTTTAGTTGTATCACAACAGAGGTTCACAACTCAGTCTTTTAAGGGAGCACCAAATCCCTAGGTTCTACCAAACCGGAATCTTTCAGACACTTCCCTTTTTTTTTTTGTCTTTTTGTTTTTAATTTGTGTCTGCAGTTTTCCAACTAGTGGCCGTAATTTTAGTTGTATCACTACCACAACAGAGGTTCACAACTCAGTATTTTAATGTCCTTGTCAGGACATTATAGGCACCACACCCGTGATTTCACTTCTCTTATCCTTTTTAATCTTTTACTTTTAACTTATCTCTTATCCTTTTTCTTTTTTACTTTTAACTTTACTCTTATCCTTTTTCTTTTTTAATTAATTATTATTCTTCAAATTTTAATTTACAGAACTGGATTCCTATCCATGACACAGTTATTTTAGAGTTTTCAATATGCAGAAATTTGAAACTTAACAGGTTTTCTGCTTACCTTGTTTTTGCCCGGGCTACTGTGTCACAAACAGGTCCTCAGTTCTCGTTCCAAATCTGTCTCTCCTTCACCATCACGTCAGGGTCACCAAATTGTTGAGCTGCTCTCCCAATCCCAGCTCTGCGCGTTCGTTGAATGATGAGGAGAAACGTCTGATAAAAATCAGTCTTACTTTTATTTCAAACTTGAAGAATAATAATGTACAGGCCTGGGTCAGTCTGTCCCTAAACTATACAGCATATAGTCAGGGCACGAAGTCTGACTGACACTGTCTGTCCCTCGACCCACACTTTTATGCTGGACAGAGCATCTTTCTGTGGTGTAACTGGATCCTGATGCCGTGGTCTGGTGTTCGTCTCCATGGCTGGTTTATTGGTGTCTTATCTTCTCCGTTGCTTTGTGGTCCCATAACCTATGGATCCAAGCACATTCCTTCTACAGACATTCACATGTTTCACTCCCTACTTATCTTATTTTCTGCCGTGTCTGGGTGCATCTGGTGTCTCTACTATTCTCTAAATCTGATGTGTGTGTTTCAACCTATACTTTAATGCAATCGGCTTGTTCTGTTTTCTGCATGCATCCTACTATCTAAGCTTTCAACTACTATTTTAACTACTACTTAACTATTTAGATTCCTACAGCACTTGACTATTGCCACTTCCTCTGGTAGCAACAGGGCTTCCGCCAGTCTTTTCATCTCCTCTTTTGTTGCTAGCTGTGAGAAAGCCAGCTCTTGACCATTGTCCCAGTTCGGTGTGTGCTGCGCCTACTGTGTAGGCTGAATCGTTTATGTTGATCCCTTTTCCTGCTCCCAGTTTTAGAGCTGCTGTCACTGCGAGAACCTCCCTTCTTTGTGCTGACTGTTGTCCTGTGACTCTCTGTTCTTCCAACACCTCGTACTCACTTCCTTGTCTGTGGACTACTGCGTAGCCAGCTCTCAGTCCATCCGTGGCATGTTTGAAACAGCATCCATCTGTGAAAAAGTCTGTCATGATCAGAAGCTTGACTTCCATTCCGTACTTTTATTGTGGAGAGCTCCTCTGGATACTCTCCCGCCACCTCCGCCAGCTTAATTTGATTAGGGGATTGTTTTCACCTGAGCCTCATCCCCTGACTCTCTTTTTAAGCCCTGTTCACAGGCTCCATTCTGCCAATTAGTTCTGGAATCTTCAACTTCCTAAAGTCACAGTGTGCAGACATTATAGGGTCAAGTATAAAAGAGTGACACGACAAATTCTCCTCGCCAAGCCCTCATGTGACAGCTGCTATAGGTATAGTAATATATAACCTTTTTTGGCTATTATTATTTATATTAGAGTTTTTATGCTGTTTTTCATACTGAACCCCACGTTTTTGGGTTACGAATATAGCGCTAAAGAGAAAAATGTCACAGTATGTTTTTATTTATTTATTAGTTTATTGCCATGTTTAGGAAAAACGTTTTTGGATGTAACTGTCAGAACAATAAAGTGTATGTTAACATATGTGCTTATTAAATGTCTGATGCTCTGATTGTAAAGTCTAACAGTAGCAGGAGGAAAAGAGCTGCTGTACCAGCACATAACAGATGAACGAGGCCTAGTCTCTCATCTTTTCCAAGCGGTCGCAACACTGTTACCATAATTCTCGCACAAGTCTCGCACTTAAAATCCAGTTACGGCTGATTTGACCAACGAAATGCAAACAAACAAAATTTATATCTATCCAGTTTACAGAATTACTACAGCTGTAGAGATGTTTTGCTATTTGATGAACGAAATGTATTTTGAAAAGACACAATGCGGCACAAAGCGATGGTTTCTGGGTGTTTTCACCTAATAGTTTGGTTTCACTGATCGCTGCGTCACGTTTTGTTTTTCTTCAAAAACCTCTGAAGGGTAAATAACTAACTTAAACTGATTTACTCCTTGATACTAGTTGATAATGTTTGAGTTAGAAACAGATGGAGCTTAATGTCAGACACAGACCAGAGTTTCCTTCGTCTGGACGAGGAGTGTTTTTACTGTGTCATATTAGTCAGTGTCCAGGTTCACAACAAAGGCTGTTTTCCAGAATGAAATGACATATCTTCAATAGACAATAAGACTTTTAGCTGTATTAGGTTTATATTATTACTAATGGGCCTAATGTAGGAACGTGGTGGTTGAGTCATTTACTGACAGGGATTTAAACGATAGAGATTTGATGTTTCCTAGACCACATTTAACTTCTGTGTTGTTAATTAGTTTTGTAATTTTTATGTTTATTAAATTGGAAATTTCAGGAAATTAGTTAATAAAATTATCAAAATATTATTCTGCGTCTACTGATGCAATTTAGTTTTTTTAACATGTACTGTCCAGCAGTGGTGTAGTTTCATAGTGATGTCAATATTAATTTTGGAATAAAATATATATCCAGTATTTACAGAGTTTAAACCGGTCTTCAAATCAGATGGGTGGAAAATGGGAACAGAGAGACAAATTCCTACTGTAGCTCCCATTACTCTAAAGCAGGGGTCTCCAATCCTGGTCCTCGAGGGCCACTGTCCTGCTGGTTTTCCATCTCTCCCTGCCGTAGCTACTACTGATTACATTGATCAGGTGTGTTCAGTCAATCAGCAGCTGTAGAAGCCAACTGACACACCTGATCAAGGTGATCAGCAGAGAGAGTTGGAAAACCTGCAGGACAGTGGCCCTCGAGGACCAGGATTGGAGACCCCTGCTAACGTTAGTGTTTTGTAGACGCTCACGATAAACTGAGACAATAATAAGGCAGAGAGACCTCTGTCCTCTGAGTCACTGAATGTGTTGCCTGCCTTCATACAGACACAGCCGCCTCTGATTTCTCAGTAGACTTACTGTATATTTGGCGCATTCACAGCATCCAGTCATAGTGTTAACGCCCATTCTCACAAAAGCTGTAGCATCATTAAAGAAGTCTGACCTTGTCATGATCATCGATCTGACTTCCGGTGAAAGACTCTTATTGTGAAAAGCCTGCTCCCGGATCTGCCTTGCTTCTACTCCCGCCTGCTTTGTCTATTCTAATGATTGTTTTCACCTGTGTCTTATTATCTACCTCTGATGACTTAAGCCTGCGTTCTCAGACGTTACTTCACCGGGTCGTTACTCTCATCTGCAGACCGGTATCGCCAAGAAGAGTTTTCCGTTTCCTGACCTCCTTCTCGTTCTCTCCGTTATTTTGAGTATTCTGACCCTGAATCAGCTTGATCCACTACTGACAAGGAAGCTATCTCTGCAAGGAAGGCTCTGGCTAATGACTAAACTGCTATTGGTTGGCAAATTTCTTGAGCGTCCTGTAGTCACATATCCCGTCACAGACTTTCTCGCTGGATTGTTGACGCCAATTGCACTAACTAGGAATCACCTCTTTGAACTTTATTTATACACATTGTGTAGAAAAAGTGCCCTCTGCTGGTCAGATTTAGATATTCAGTTGTGTACTCAGAGTCCACAGCGGACGGTTGTGGACTGTGCTGTTTGTGTAGCGTGCGTGCATATAAAGTGAGTATGACATTATCATTAGTTTGTACAGTCAGGAAATTTCTCGACGATACAATACATCATCCATGGAAGGACACCATCCACCACTGGTTGTGCAAGACAGGGCATTATGGAAACTACAACCTCTGCACCATCCCCAATGCACATAGCTTGCAAATCCTGCCTCCTTTTTACAGAGAGGTCCTACAGGCGTGGGCAACGTTTCGCCCACGCTTGCAGACTCTGGTATGCAGTAGAGACCAGGTCTTGGCACAACCACTGTTCCGAAACCCTTGTCTAACTCGCCTGGGCTTGGTGGATGTGCAAGCCGTAGAAAGAGTGTTACAGGCCCGGGGAGTCAGGTATCAGAGCCATGTAATCTCTTCCTTCTGCCACAGGTTGGGGAGGCACTTCCAGATAGCTGGAAGTGCAGGCATCGTCGGACACTTGGCCCCAGTCTCGTTCTAGGCCTGCAATAGCAGAAGTGAATGAGCTAAGGAACACTGAATTCTATGGTTTATCGGCAATGGCCATAGACCAAACCCTCCCTGATGCTAAGCAGTTTCACCGCTAAAAAGTCTTTCTAGATGCTGCAGCTCGTTGACTTCATGGGGCGGATGATGAGACATAACCTCTGTCAGCGGTGTTACGGAACGAAACCGAGCGGAGCACGGACCCAGATGCAATGAACCCAAGAGAGTGATCTTTCGCTTAATTTACAATTTATTTAACACACACACAAACAAAAGTTCACAGTGGAGCTGGAATAATAAACTAGAATTTGGAACCAAAACAAAAATAGAACGAAAAGCGATAGTGGATCGAATCAACACTATGTACATTAAACTATGAAACGTCTATGAAACAAAAAGTCACCGTGTAGTGGAAAACATTAGTATATGTTAGTGGGTTTAGGATACAGTTAGAGTAGAATAGATATTGTTTAGGCCTTGTTCATTTCCAGGGAATATGATTGTACAGGACGCTTGCTGGCCTTGGGTGGCTCCGAGGATTCCTGACCGGTAGAGCAGAACAATTTGGGCAAAACATTCTGACCTGGTAACCAAAACAATGGAGACAAAACAAGTGGCTGTAATCACAAATGTTTGCATTTGGGCTGAGGCAAACAGAGGGATTAAAACATTGCTCCTGAGGAATCTTGGGAGGAGAGTTCTTTGCCTGCCGTGGAGACAACTCGTTTTTTCTGTGGTCAGGCCTGGGGCTCCCCGAGCGCTAGCAAGCATCCTCCTTGCAAGGACAAGGTGACTCCGCATATCTGCCTTTGCATTCTTTCATCTCAGCACTGAGAATAAATCTAAAATTGATTGGCTGAAACCCATTGCTGCCTCGGCTTGAGTTCTTCTGAGTTGGGACATTTCTAACCACTACAAAGATGGCGTCGCGAACTTGGGAAACAAGACAGCCAAATTAAGAAGAACACTGATACCTGGAGGCTGATGGAAAATTGAGGACAACATTCATCCGGCTGGTGCCTGGACGCAGACGATGTCACGTGTGGCCACAGGTAAAAAATTGCGTTTTGCTTTAAGTTGACGTACTCTGCGTCTGGGATCAGGTGGGAATGTTGGTAAGATTGACTGACAACAAGTTAAACAGTTAACAACAGTTAAATTCTAATTTGGCGGCCTTAAGAAAAGAATTTGTTGTGGGGGAAACCCTGTATGTTGTGGTGGATGTAAAGGCAAGATATCGGGTCACTTGTACTAACATTGCTGTAAATAACTAACCAGCTTCATGTGTTTCATGTGTGTTTTTCCTATGATTATAAAAATGATACAGCCTATTGACATCTAAAAGTTTAATATTGTAACGGACGCAGTTTGGCTCTGGGAAAATTGTGGGCGTTTGAGTCTGGGATTAGAGAAAATTATTGTTTAAGACGCTGTATAAGTACAAAGGGCTGACTTGCTCGGGCTCTGCATGGTTTGGAACGAGCACCTCCTCAACACGGATTGGAAATGGCAAATTACTTTGTTTAAGGTTGCGAAATTAGCACAGGAGTTTGCAGAGGCAGCAGTCCGTTTGTGCGCTCACAGTGGGTTTTGGCTCCAGAAATTTCATGAGGGAGTATATGAAGTCCTGGATGAATGGCTATTGCAAACAGGTGTGTGTGAGAGAAGTAGGTATGGAAGCTGTGAAGAGACATATTCAAAAGTCCAAATAGCTCCCCCTGGTGGGGAGAAAGTCCGAACTGTCACAAGCGGAGGATTTTCAACGTGCTGAGGTGGTGATTCTGCGTTAAGTTCTATCATTTAAAGATCATAAGTAAAAGAGTGAGAGTCAATAGTCCCTTACGATTGGTGAACCACTGCTCTGTAATTTAAGGAACTCAAGTAAACAAGTCAGATTCAATAGTCCACTACGACTGGTGGACCACTTCTCTGTGACCTGAGGAACTCAAGAAAAAGAGTCAGTGGCATTTCACCCACCAATTCAATGACTTGAGAAAAACTGCTCTGTTCCCTGTGTAACTCAGGTCAAGGAGTCAGAGTCAATTGAACCACCAATCCTATGACTGGTGGACAACTGCTCTCTAACTTAAATATCTCAAGTAAAAGAATCAGAGTCCATAGTCCACTACGATTGGTGGACCACTGCTCTGTGACCTGAAGAACCCAAGGAGTAGAGTCAGAGGCATTTCACCCACCAATTCAATGATAAATGCTGAAAATCCATTGTTGTTTTGAGCCCACACATCAAATATCATTGGCATTTAAGCAGTAATGCTCTGCAAGTCAGCTTGTGACACAGATGAAAGGATTGATTCTTAAAATGACATTTGTTGTAGTTTGCAGTCCCAGCAGGCATTTTACCATTGAATCATAGATGAATCAACGTAACGGATCAAAGCTGAACAACCACGTTAACGTTATTTCATCGTCTTACTTTTTAGCATAGGTTAATTAAGGTTTTGTTAACGTTACATTAACGTTGAATTAAGTATTGAAAGATGAAATAGGCAGTAATAGGCAGAACCTTAATTATCACAAACTGCTGCAGGGGATAATCAAATAAATCAGCACACGCATGCTATGTCACAGGGTCCTTGGGAGCTAGAATCACCACAGATGATCTGTCACAGCAGAGAAAAGGGAAGTTTCCCACATCTCCCTCAGTCGTCTCCTTTGGCCCCGTGAGAGGAAATAACCTGGGCTGGAGGCAAAGCATAGAGAAAGATGGTTGGAGTGATGTCACTTTTTTCTTTTTTTTTGCTAATTACCAGCACAGATGAGCATAAAATATTATGTGTAATAGAACCTGTTGATTAGATTGTTTTATTTCACCTAAAAGCAGTTTGTTTTGTTGCATGTATTTCAACCACTCTAAACAGAAACATTCAAATGAAAGAATTTGCATATGCAAAACAGAAAGTAACATTGAGCTTTTATTAATACAAGAATTCGATCCCCATCTAGCAGCAACAATAGTTGAAAATAACCACCTACCACCTTGGACATTCTCCTGAAGCTTCTTGGTACTTGGGGAAGATTGAGATAATCTGTGATGGATCAAGCAACAACACAGTGAAACAAAGCATAACAAGTTTTCTGTCAAACAGTTTGGGTTTTGAGTTGGTTCATTAACGGTTGCACAAAAACAAAGCACTACCAATACAAGTATCACTGTAGCTACTGTAGCTGCAGCAGATTCTGTTGGGTTCTGCAGCGTTATACTGGACAGGAGAAGCTGTGTCCCTGCGTCTGCCTGTGTGGTGCTGACCTGCATGAGGACAAAACCACCACAAAGAAGACCAGGCCTGCACTACGACACAAATCTGTGTAGCCAGATCAAGGTTAGAGAGCGGCATAAGAAACAGCTGTGATTATACTTAACTACACCACCTTGGGACTCTCACCCAAAGATCTAAAAATATGAAAATAATATAAATATAAAAATATAATTGAATATGGCCCGCACATGGCGCTTGAGCTCAACTCTGTTGCACTTCTCAGTTTCAACACTAGATGGAGCCAGTCACAGAAAAGGTGCTTCTCCACTAAACAAAATTAAGCAAAGAAAAATATTCACCACAAGTCACCAGAAATGGCAGCACTGAAGAAACGCAAGATAGCAAGTGAGTGTAGAAGATTTCAAACACGGTGGGAAAATGAATATTTCTTTAAAGAAATCAACGGAAAGTGTGTCTGTTTGATTTGCAATGAAGATGTTGCCGTGATGAAAGAGTATAATGTCCGTCGGCACTATGAGACCAAGCATCAGAGCTACGCATCGTACACAGGTGCCGAACGAGCACAGAAATTCAAGCAAATGGCAGCTAGCCTGCAAGCTCAACAACAGTTTTTTTTTTGTGCTAACAAAATACAGGAAAACGCCACAGCAGCAAGCTATGAAGTCGCACAACTTATTGCCCAGCATGGCAAACCGTTCTCAGACGGTGATTTCATAAAGCAGTGCCTCATCAAAGTCACAGAAGTAATGTGCCCGGAAAAAGTGCAGGATTTCAACAACGTGAGCTTATCCAGAAATACAGTGGTGCGGAGAATCGAGGACTTGTCCGCTAACCTGAAACTTCAGCTGAGAGAGAAAGCTCGTGCTTTTGATTTTTACTCGATAGCATGCGATGAGAGCACAGACGCCACAGACACCGCACAGCTTTTAATTTTTTTGAGGGGAGTCGATGATAATTTTTGCTGTACGGAGGAGCTGCTTGATATGATGAGCCTAAAAGGCACAACGACGGGTGGAAATATTGTCAGAGGCAGTTGAAAAGATCGAGCTTAAATGGGACAAGCTCTGTGGAGTAACAACGGATGGAGCTCCAGCCATGACGGGTGAGCGCAAAGGGATGGCATCCATGGTGTGCGTCAAGGTAAAAGAGAGCGGAGGTGAGGCTGTTAGGATGCACTGTATAATCCACCAAGAAGCACTGTGTGCCAAGACTGTCCAGCTGGGCGATGTGATGAACACTGTTGTAAAAACTGTCAACATAATTCCAGCTAGAGGACTGTACCACAGGGAATATCAAGCTTTCTTATCTGACGTGGATGCTGAATACGGGAATGTACTCTACCACTCTGATGTGCGTTGGCTCAGCCGCGGCTCTTTGCTGCAGCGGTTTTATTCGCTGAGATCAGAAATCAACAAGTTTTCTGAATACACTGAACAAGAACCTACAAGGCAAAGAACAGCTGGTGTCACACCTGTATGCGCACATGAAAGCCTTCTGTGTAAAACTCCGCCTGTTTGAGACACAACTACGAAGCTTTAATGCTGCACACTTCCCTGCGCTGTCTGAAATCAAGTCTGCTTTTCCAAAGGCAGACCTTTCTGCTAAAAAGGAGAAATATGTTTCTGTAATTACATCTCTCGTGACCGAATTCAACAGGCGTTTTCAAGATTTTTCTGTCATTGAAAAACAAATCAAGCTGTTCTCGACCCCCTTCCTGGTGGTTGCAGAAGAAGTGGAGGAGAGTCTGCAGTTAGAACTGATTGAAATGCAATGTGATGATTCTCTGAAGAGTCAACATCAGCTTCTCTCCCTCCCTGACTTCTATCAGAGATCATGCCAAGTTTCCTCTGATGAGACGCCACGCAAGTTAGTCCTGCGTTTAACCAAGGTTACCTGGCGGCTCTCCCCAGTCCCTCAGGTCTGCTTCACGTACGCACCCTCGCCAACTGGCATCGCTACCTGCGAGCTAAACATACGCCGAGTGATTATTACAGTCACCTGCGCTGCTGCCCATCGGTCCGCACTACGGAGATTAAGATGTCGATCTGGACTTAGCTTCGTCCCACAGCTGCAACAAATAAGAAGTCAACTAACCGGAAAAGGAGAGAGAGAGAGACAACGCTTCCTTCCGCTTATTTATCCCGTCTCCAATTACGCAGACCTCCGGTGGGACAACGTTAAGTAACTGGGCGTGGCTAACTCCCTGTTACATCTGCAATGTGCAGTAAAGCTTAGTTTATGGAACAGGTTCAGTGGATGTTATATTGTGACTGTGTTATTTAATATGCATGGTTCCGCAGGGTTCTCTGGGGCACCAGGTGTGGGACCGACTGTCTCGCCTGGTCTGGCATAGACTGGCGTAGACGAGATGAACTCCCCTGGGTCGTTGGGGACAGACGAGGATGCTGTAAGGCAGGCAGGGGCTGGAGATGGCAGGATGAGCGGCACAGGAGCATGGGTGTCAGGATTAGCCGGGCGTGAGCAGGGGTCTGCTGCTGGGACTATGGCTGTGAGAGCAGGTGGGGAAACCGGAGTCTCCTCTAGGCAGTCGGTGGAGAGCATGGCGAGGGCATCCTCCATCTTGAGCGACTGCAGGGGTCTGAGGAAACATGCCTCCAGGTCTGCCTCCACAGAGCCACGTCCTCCCTCCGTTCCCTACGGCAAGAGTTGGTAGCCGACAGGTTGAATGCAAGGCCAAGGTGTAATTTGGCTGCTGGAGTAGTGTTACGGCCCCAGGCCTTGTGTGTGTGTGTGTGGTTGGTTGCTTGTTTTGTTGTGTTTGGTTCTGGATTGGCCGGTGGGTACAGAAGAGGAAGGATGAGATGCAAACGGGACTGTGGCAGAGCCTGCTCCTGGTTGGTGGCTGGAAGCAGGGATTCCACCTCTGGTTGTAACAGTTCGGCCCTCCAACCGCTGGAGGGCACTGTGGTTCCACTTCTTCTTTTTTTTTGTTACTTCCTGGTTTGGCTCGTTATTGATTTCACCTGTTTGTTATTTCCTGTTTTGTTTGTATTTAAGTTCCCCCTTGTCCCTTCATGTTTTGCTGACTCGTCATTAGTGTTACTGCATATGTGTTGGTGTTGCAGATTGTAAGTGTTACTTGTTTTTTCGTGTTCCCACTTGTGTGTTGGTGTTTCTTGGATTAGTTTGCAGTGTTACCTGGTATTGTATGATGTATGGTTGTTTTGCATTCTGTCTCGTGTGGCTCAGGTTTGTTTTGTGTTTAAGTTTTGTAGCTGCAGGGTTTTGTTTCTGTTAGTTGTTACTTGGTATTTTGATCTTGCTTTGTATTCTGTTTTGTTCAGTGTTAAAGTTTATAGCGTCATGTCCATGTTTGTTTCCCGTTCATTAAAATATTCAGTTAACATTTCATCCGTGCAAGTGGATCCTTTCCCGTTAGTTTGCTATTAGTTAGTGTTTTGTATTTCGAGTCTTGTGAGTGGGGAATTAGGCTCTAGGTTGAGCTTCCCCCTAGTTTGGCGTCATAGAGTGGCGAACTAGAGACAGTACCAGGGGCTCAGGCATTTCCTACCCCTGGCACTCTAGTTAGTTTGGTGCAGCGCTGTAACACTGGCTGCTATTGGGCCCTGTGTTTCACGCCTGCCAATCACCGGCAGGCCATTGAAGGAGGACCGGTGATAAGAGCTGCGGCTGAAGACAGTCGAGGACTGCCCCGGCGGAGAGGCTAGGACCCTTTGGTTTTGTTTTGTTGTTGTTTTGTGTAGCACCCTCATCCTGCGCTCCCTGGTACCAGTTTGTTTATTTGTGGTAAAGGTATGTAAGAAAATTAACTTCAAGTCATACCTGAAACCGTATTCAGTGGTGTGTATTATATTGAGTGTTTTAATTTGCTTATTGGCTTGGCTTATTGGCTGGCGTGAGCCAGGGACGTAACAAGTAGGCTCAGCATGGCGTGGAGCACGGTCAGACTGGGAGAAACGAGGAGCTTGGTTGTGGAGAGGAGAAGGTCCAGCAAGACAACCTCGCACCATCATTACGGACGAGCAACAGTCATTGACCATGTCATTGTCCATGGCATGACAATGGCTGAAGCAGGACTAAGAGTCCATCCAAACGTGAGTAGGTTCACCGTGGCCACCATTATCAGGGCATTCAGACAACACTACAGGTATTGTACTCTATTGCTTTCTTTGCCACAATGCAGTTTTACAAGCCTGTGAAAGTAGTCTGTTGGTTTCAAATCAGTTGTTGCTTTATTGTAAAACATATCAATAGACAACACATGTTTCTTTCTTTAGAGTTGAAAAAATGCCACATAGAGGTGGGAGGGTTGCCATATTTACAGCAGCACAATAAACCCTCATTGTGGATATGGTTCGTGAGAACAACCTCATCAGACTCCGGGAGATCAGAGACAAAGTCATTGCCGATAATGTCAACTTTGAGAGCATCGATGATGTCAGCTTGGCCACAATAGACCGAGTTAGGAGTTATGCGGATGAAACAGGTCTACAGGATTCCCTTTGAGCGCAACTCTGCGCGACACAAAGACCTACGTTACTAGTATGTGCAAGTAAGTATACATCCATGTTTACAGCACAGTTAGTGGACATACTGTGTTGCTCAGTGGCCTACATTACTTCTGGACAATACTGTGCTACCTGATTGACTGTTGTTCTGAACACCTGTGCACTTCACAGAGGATATTACAGTTGGACGCGATGGCCAGACCTCATGAGTACCTCTTCCTGGATGAGGCTGGCTTCAACCTGCAGAAACGAAGGCAAAGAGGCCGTAACATCATTGGCCAAAGAGCCATCACTGAGGTTCCTGGCCAACGGGGGGGGGGGGGTAATATTACTCTTTGTGCGGCCATGGGTTTGGAGGGGCTTGTCCACCGGCATGCTGTCCTTGGGTCTTACAACACCCAACGTCTCCTCACCTTCCTAGAGGAACTAAAAGACATCCTCCTGGACCACCAACAACACCGTCCTGGGCCCGCACATCACATTTATGTGGTCATTTGGGACAATGTAAGCTTCCACAGAACAAACCAAATCAGAGAGTGGTTCACCACCAACAGCAACAACTTTTTAAACGTCTGTCTGCCACCATACTCCCCTTTCCTGAACCCAATAGAGGAGTTCTTCTCATCGTGGAGATGGAAGGTTTATGAGAGACAACCATACACCAGAGAGATCCTCCTAAGGGTAATAGAGCTGGCCTGTGTTGACATCGCAGTGGAGGCCTTCCAAGGGCGTTTTTCCATAGAGCCTGCGATGTGGATGAGGTGATGTGGCCCGATTCAGCTCAGCGACAGTGATTGTGGTGTGTTTGGAGTAAATAAAGTAAATAAAAAAACTTCACACCCTGATCATGTTTCAAGAGTACTGTTGTGTGCAATAGATTCTGTTTTTGCATTGAGTTGTGTTACATGCAGAATTACTATAGATTTATACTCTTCATATGAAACTCACAAATCTAAAAGCCTAATCTTCTGCAGAGATCTAAGAACATCCATTACTGTAAAGTTTCTAAAAAATATACATTGGCAGATATGAAACAAAGAACTTTCTCACAAATTGAGCATTGTGTTTTCAATTGTTTTGCTGTAGTGTGTAATGATGTGTATAGTGTTTACAGTTTTGAAAGCTTCGAGCTGCTCTTTTGGTGTGAAAGTTTGAGTTTTGAAGTGAGAAGGTGTGGCTGTGTTTATGTAGCTTTAGAAAAGGGTGTTGTGTTTAGACGTTGGGGAACATGGAGGAAACGTTTGTGAAATGTGTTTTAGCATTTGAGAAAAACTGTAATATCTTAATGGCAACATGAATAATGCTCATGAACAGAAATACTTGCTTAAATGCTAATAATAAAATTATAATAAATAAGATCAATAAGTAAATTAAATTCAAATATGAAAAATTATTATATATATATTAAAATAAATAAACTTGAAATTAATACAAAATACTATTTCTTAAATTGAAAGATCATAATGCTCAAGTATAATAAAACAGTAAATATTTAACAGTAAATCATCACCGGGATGTTTCCGCTGCACAGCTGGTGAGTGTGTGAGCACATGTTCATTATGTTAATTCTGCGGCTTTTAAAGCCGCTTCTAACCGCGGATATTGTGTATGTCCACGTATATAAACGTCTCTGCCGCTCAGCTTGTCTGCGCATGTGTAGGTTCCAGCTGCTCTACGGTGCATATTCTTTTTCACAGCTGCCTACATGGGATTTTGTCAGTGTAATGAACCCAAACTACCTCAACGATCGAGGTATTGGGCAAACCTGACTTAGCTCATTGCATATTTGGGGAAGTAAAATAATGGTTCATTTCATTTTTTATATCTTATAACACATTAGGTTAAAAACTAAAAACGATCAGAAGTGAAAAGTAATTGCACATTTTTATTAGGAGTAGTATCGAGCGATACTCGATACTCTCCAGAGAGTCGATATTCCCATCCCTACTGGAGGGATCTCTGATTCTGATGATATCTTTAGATGAGAATAGAGTTGAGTTCTATGTCACATTTTGGAGCCTCTTGGGACCGATTCTTTTGGAAGTTCTAACTGAGGGCCTAAGAGAGGGTTCCTGGGGCAAGACATGGCAGGTGGGGGTAATTGTTTTGTTGTTTAAGAAGGGTGATGTGAGGGACATAACACTCTGGAGGCCGCTGACAATGTTGGCAGTGGATTACAAGCTGCTGGCTAGGGTCCTAGCAATGCGTCTTGAACTTATGTTTATGTTGAGATATGTACATTTTTTTTCTTTCTTTTTGTATATAATGTATAACATATTTTTACTCTTTATTTTTTTCCAACTGTTTTTTTCTCTGCTGCTGCTGGGTCACCAGAATTTATGTGGGATTTGTTGGGTTTAGTTGTGTAAGGTCTTAAACCTTACTTGTAAAGTGCCTTGAGATAACTGATGTTGTGAGTTGGCGCTATATAAATAAAGTTGAATTGAATTGAATTGAATCCGCTTCCCATATCCCAGTGGGAGTAGCGAGGAGCCCCGGCTCTCCATGGATTATCATCCCAGCGGGAAGGAGGTGCAGGCAGCGTAGAGACAGCAGGAAAAGGCGAGGCTGCAGGACTGGCGCGCTAGCCAGGCTACGGAGGCAGCCACTCAGACCACCGCTCCCCAGCTTATTCATTTCGAATGCCACATGCCTCGCAAATAAGATGGATGAAATGAGGATTCAGACTGCGGCAAACAACTGCGTGAAGGATGCGTGCATTCTGCTCATCACAGAAACCTGGCTGCAACAATCCATACAGCATATAGTCAGGGCACGAAGTCTGACTGACACTGTCGGTCCCTCGACCCACACTTTTATGCTGGACAGAGCATCTTTCTGTGGTGTAACCGGATCCTGATGCCGTGGTCTGGTGTTCGTCTCCATGGCTGGTTTATTGGTGTCTTATCTTCTCCGTTGTTGTGTGGCCCCAAAACCTATGGATTTAAGCACATTCCTTCTACAGACATTCACATGTTTCACTCCCTACTTATCTGATTTTCTGCTTAGACCCCATCCTTTACATAAGGTTTAATGACCTTGGTCTGGGTGCTCTTCTACTACTCTCTAAACTTGATGTGTGTGTTTAAAACTATACTTTAATGCTTTCGGCTTGTTCTGTTTCCTGCCTGCATCCTACTATCTAAACTACTATTTTAACTACTACTTAACTATTTAGATTCCTTCATTATTTAAACTTGTATTTACAGGCTAAGTATGCCCAAGAAATAAAAACTGGTCCGATTCAGCGTTACATGTGGTTTCACAGATTTAGTCAAGATAAGATTCTTCTGCAGTTGCTCAGTTTTAAACAACATTCTGCTTTTGAATAAGCAGTCATTGTAGAGGTGTTGTTGCTGCTTGTCTGAATAAGAATGCAGCGTCTAGACGTCTTTTGTGAAGGGAAGCAAAAAAGGTGAGTTCCACTTGGACTCTCGCAGTGTTCTAAGAGATGCAGCCAATATCATTTCATGCCATCTTATTTCATAAACTTGGCCGAAAATACGAGCATCTTTTGCTGCACTGTAGTCGTTTTGTACGTTAGGTTGACTCTCAACAAGCATTGAAACCTTTGACAATGCATATACAATTTTGAGGACAAGACTTGGGCACTTGTACGTATTGGTTTCGCCATCATGACCTGCTAGATGTTTCACTGATTGAACAACATGCATGAAATTTGCAGGCTTGACGTGATCTTGAATAATTTTCAATGGAGCGACTTTCCTTGAGCATATGAGAAGCCTTCCAACCTCCCGCAGTTTTTGGCCAATATATCCATGTTTGCCAACATCATATCCATGTTTGTTGTACAGATGCTCACCATACTCCAAGACAGTAAAATCTGATGTAATAGCATAATAAACATTCATTTTGTTTACCAACTTCTTTGACACCAGGTGGTGGGGGTACAGCAAATGCAGCAGGTGCCTAAACACGGGTTTTGCCAGGTTTTTGCTCAACACTAGGCTTGAACAAATTCTCCTGTGTCGCCACAGGATTTTCTTGGTGAATAAACCTTGACAGTATACACAGTGCAAGAAATCCTGTGCTGGAGAATGCCGTGTTGGCTGCTTGCGAGGAACAAGCAGTACCAGAATTCAATACATCAACATTGTGTGCAAAGTTTCCTCAGTTTCTCAAATGCTCAACGTGTAGTCGCCTTTCTTTGGACCCTTTGGGGAAAGACAAAGCCAGAGCAACATCTGCTTTGTCTTGGTGAGCTTGTTCCAAATGCCTTGCCATTTTAACATATCCAGACTCACGGTATAAACAATATTGCTTTTTATTGTACATCCTAGACCCATCCTCTTTTTTAATAACCACAGGTATAAAGGGGGAACCATCAACCACTCCATCTTTGCTGGGAGAAGAGATACTGCCAGAAAACGTGTCCATGTGTTCACCTGTGGAGTTTTCCGAATGGTCCTGAATGTCTGCCCTTTTACTTTTCATAGAGCAACTAGTTGTAGGATGTTGTTTACGTTTCCTTTTTCTTCCTTTTGTTGGTGAAATTCCTCCGACGTTCTTCTGCTTTAAAGAGTTATCATTGAGATCTGTTGGTGAAACACTACCTTTTGTTACTAAACTCACTAACTAGAGTACCAACTCGAACTACACTAACTAACTAAACAGAGTACCAGGGGTAAGAACGCCTGAGCCCCTGACTTTGGAGACCTGAATAAACACCAAATATTTAGTTCCAGGGGTAGGAGTGCCTGAGCCCCTGGTACTACCATCAGTCACCACTGGGTGACGCCAAAGCTAATAGAAGGGGCTGCTCAACCTGGAGCCTACACCCACACTTACAATCTAACTAGAGTAGGACCCAATTGCACAACCTCAGACACGGATGAAGTATAAACTTATATTTTAATTTAAAGAAAGAAAACAAACATGACCAGAACACAAACACGGGAGACTAGAACTCGACGTTAAGCCAAACAAACACAAATCCGAACATGACACTATAGAACTTAACTTTAAACTTTGGACAAACGCATTGTTACTAATAACGGAAAAACAAAACCTGAGGCTACAAAACTTTAACACTATACTAGTACACATACCGAATCCAAAGAACATCAAATAACAAACACAAAGGAACAGAGACAAAATACCAGGTAACACTTAGATCTAAGATCTAGAAAAGATGGACTATATATATATAAGAATAATGATGCACAGGTAAAACAAATACAAATTTACAGAGATATTTGGAAATCAAACATTAACAAGAAAATAAATAAATTTAAGTATATATTTTTTTAAAAAAAGAACTTATAATATAATAATTATTAATACATAACTGTCCCTTAAGACTATATTAGTTAATACATATGAAAGTCTCAGTCAGACTGTCCAGTAGAAAACAGGACCAAATAAAAAGAAAACAAAACATATTAGACTGGACTAAGAATTAGAAACCTTTAGTTGAAGTCCGATCCAAACAGTCCCAGTGAGAAAATGGCCACCATCAGTTCTTGGCCTTTATCCCGCTGTTGCAGGGTCGGCTCTTTGGCACAGTCTTCTCCATGTGGTTCGGTCCAAGGCGTCCTCCGCAGACACGCCGACGATTAAATTCTGTCCGTCCACCACTTCCCATGCCATTTGGGCGAGGACGACGTGCGTCGCCCGAGGGGGACGCCCCAGCGATATCCAAATTTCGGTTGACTATTGCCATAGATGCGACGAGTGAATACTTCGACCAGTGTGTCGCAGCATCTGACGTCGAAGACATCACTGTTGGTTGGCTATCCAGGGGGCACCGCGTGGAGGTGGTGATTGGATTTCGCCCCCCCAGTGAGAAAATGGCCACCATTGCAACAGAAATGCAACTTAAATATAGTCTTTGTATCCAACTCAATCTCAGTTACATTCCATAGGTTCAAATTGACAGAGGTCTCCCACAATGTATGTTGTCTGCTCAGTAACTCCTGTCGTTATTACACCTGGCACACCAGCCCACCAGCTGGTATGCCAGGCATTAAATAAAGTAAGCTTAAATTAATTAGCCTGCATCATGCATGAGACTGTACCAAATTTAAGGACAATAAATGAATACTACATAGACTAAATGCACACACCATTATCTATCTTACGGGAACCCCACAATGACAACAGAACTGACATCTGTGTGTGTGATACAGAATGGCTAAAACCTAGGCGTACTACAACTTTCTCTGGACCCCAGAAAGATAAGGGACCTGACACGTGTGAGTCACAGCTGGTCCCTATGAATTCCCAAAAATCAAGATGTGCTGCACATGTTCGGTTTATCTTCACAATACTTTGAGGTGGACTAAATGTGATTTCCAACCCTTAACACTGCTCGTATGTTGCAATCACTAAGCCGACAGAAAAAACAAACAAACAAGCCACTGGAAACTAGAATATGGAGAGATAGGAAGTGAAGTTGTGCCTTAAAAGTAGTACCTGCATTTTGAAGAGGGACCGGCTCTGAGGAACCTGTGCCCACCAGCTGGTATGGCAGGCGTTAAATAAAGTAAGCTTAAATTAATTACCCTGCATCATGCATGAGACTGTACCAAATTTAAGGACAACTAGAAAAGCATTTCCATAAGAAAATGCACTGTGAATGTTTCACTGCTGAATGTATTCCCAATAACTGCTAACTGTTGCATCAGAGTTTAAAACATCCTTAAAATTAGTTTAAGAAAAATAGAAGTGGATAATATAGGGCTGAACATGTCCAGAACAAGTTAAAAGTCTTAAATTTCAAAATAAAGCATAATGAAATAATATTAGGTATGTATTAATAATTTAATAAAACACAGTTAAGTTGATCCAAACAATAAAAGTATAGAAAACCCCTAAGATATGCTGAATTTTGCAAGACTTTCCTGACATTGCTGAAGCTTTAAAAGCATTGTTACAACAAGCAAAACATCCTGATTCAATGTACTGGTAATAAACATCAGCATAAAAACAGTTGCCTCCTACAGGGTTTGAACCTGGAGTCTCCCACTGCAGAACGCAGCAGACTAACCATGCAGCCATCTGAGCAGCTGAAATTGGTTGCGCGCGCAGCTCTATAACACCCTCAGCACTGAAGCTGCAGCTTGTGGCGAAAACCCGATAAAAACGAAGCCCGCTAAACGGGTTCGTTGCGGCAAAACATAACAGTAATCATAAAAGTGAAACCGAATCGTGAAAGCCTTTAATCTACAACCTGTGTGAGTTAATGTTGAAAAACTGTCAATTTTTTAATTCACAGCGAGTTCAAAACGCTCAGATCTGTGTCTTCTGTCCCGCGAGTCAGGCACATAAATGCTGCAGAAACGGCCGCTCCCGCCGCTACGAGACAAATACGGCAAAATGTGTCGGCCTTTCGACACAAAGCATTAGGCCAACATACACTGTGCAAGGGATCAAAGCCTCAACAGCAACTTGGTTGATGAAGATGAAGCAGTCGATTTCCGGAAAAGCTGCACATTTTAATATTTGAACGGTTCCTATAGCTCAAACGGTGCGGCCCGAGTTAGATGCCGAAAAACGTACGAAATAATAATAATAATAACTAGAAAAGCATTTCCATAAGAAAATGCACTGTGAATGCTGTATGCTAAATGTATTCCCAAGAACTGCTAACTGTAGCTTGAGAGTTTTAAACGCTCTTCAAAGTACCTTAAGAAAAATAAGTTAAAAGTCTTCAAAATAAAGCATAGTGAAATAATAACAACAATAAGTATTGTTGAGCTGCTCTCCCAATCCCAGCTCTGCGCGTTCGTTGAATGATGAGGAGAAACTTCTGATAAAAAAATATTTCAAACTTGAAGAATAATAATTTACAGGCCTGGGTCAGTCTGTCCCTATACCATACAGCATATAGTCAGGGCACAAAGTCTGACTGACACTGTCGGTCCCTCGACCCACACTTTAATGCTGTGTAACCGGATCCTAATGCTGTGGTCTGGTGTTCATCTCCATGGTGCTTTATTGGTGTCTTATCTGCTCTGTTGCTGTGTGGCCCCAACCTATGGATTTAAGTACATTCCTTCTACAGACATTCACATGTTTCACTCCCAACTTATCTGATTTTCTGCTTAGACCCCATCCTCCACATACTGTTTTATAAACTGTGTCTGGTTGCTCTTCTACTACCCTCTAAACTTGATGTGTGTGTTTCAAACTATACTTTAATGCATTCGGCTTGTTCTGTTTCCTGCCTGCATCCTACTATCTAAGCTTTCAACTACTATTTTAACTACTACTTAAATATTTAGATTCCTTCAGTTGCTAGAACCACATATTATCCATCATTAATTGAGGAAAATAAAAACAACCCCATGTTTCTTTCCAGCACTGTAGCCAGGCTGACTAAGAGTCATAGCTGTGTTGAGCCTAGTGTCCCTTTAAATCTCAGCAGCAAAGACTTTAAGAATTTCTTTACTAATAAAATCATAACCATTAGAGAAAAGATTTATCAGAATCGTTCAATAAATGTCATAAACCGATCTGCAGATCCAACAGCCTTAGATCTGCTGGTTAGACCTATGTCTTATTTAAACTGCTTTTCCCCCATAGATCATACTGAGCTAACTTCAGTAATTAACTGAATTACGTAATTAGCTACTGGTCTCTTAGACCCAATTCCAACTAGATCACTCAAAGAAGTTTTTCCGTTAATCAGCACGTCCATATTAAATCAAACCAACCAGTGTCTGTTTACAGGCTACGTACCACAGGCTTTTAAGGTTGCTGTGGTCAAATCTTTATTGAAAAAAACTACTCTTGACCCTAGAGAACTTGAAAACTACAGGCCTATATCCAATCTGCCCTTTATTTCTAAAGTTATTGAAAAAATTGTAGCTAAACAACTATGTGACCACCTGCGTAGAAATGACCTATATGAAGATTTCCAGTCAGGATTCAGATACATCATAGCACAGAAACAGCTCTGATTAGAGTCACTAATGTCACTAATGTCTGACTAAGCTTCAGACAATGGTCTAGTTTCTGTACTTGTCCTGTTAGATCTTAGTGCAGTTTTTGATACGATAGATCACAAGATTTTATTACAGACTGGAACATAGCATTGGGATTAAAGGCAAATCACTGGGATGGTTTAAGTCTTATCTGTTGAACAGATTCCAATTTGTTCATGTTCATAATCAATCTTCCATCCGCACAAAAATTAGCTTTGGGTTCTGTGCTTGGTCCAATACTTTTCAGTATATGTCTCCTCTTGGTAATATTATTAGGAAACACTCTATAAATTTTCACTGCTATGCAGATGATACTCAGTTATATTTGTCTGTGAAACCAGAGGAAACAAACCAATTAGTCAAACTTCAAACTTGTTTAAATGATATTAAATCCTGGATCATCAAAAGGTCGTCTCACTGTTAGAGGACCAACACACCTACGAGAAACTGAAAAGAGATCCCACGAGCAGCTACAAAAAGAAAATCATAGCTCATCTCCTGATGATGGGTCCTGATGACTCCTAGTTTGTGCTGCAGGGGGTGATGAGAGTCAAACAAAAGGTATTGGTCAGTGTGGGTTGGTTTCCGGTAGATTTCTATTTCTAAACCGCTGTCATTCCCTCTGATGACTGAAAGGCCAGTATGTTGTTCTTGGTGTCTTCTCTGGTGAACCTGATGTTACTGTCCACTGCATTTATGTGGTCTGTGAATGTCTGTACCTCATGGATCTTGATCTTCACCCAAGTGTCATCCACATATCTGAACCAATGGGTTGAGACTGTTCCCGAGAAAGAGTCGAGAGCTTTCTTCTCCATTTCTTCCATGTACAGGTCAAATCTAGGATAGAATTCAAAATTCTTCTCCTCACCTACAAAGCTCTTCATAATAAAGCTCCATCTTATCTTAAAGACCTCATGGCTCCTTATGCTCCCTTCAGAACGCTTGGTTCTCAGAGCGCTGGTCTACTTGTGGTTCCTAAAGTTTCTAAATGTAGAACGGGAGGCAGAGCCTTTAGCTACCAAGCTCCTCTCCTGTGGAACCAGCTTCCAGTTCAGGTTCGAGAAGCAGACACCCTCTCTAGTTTTAAAACTAGGCTTAAAACCTTTCTTTTTGACAAAGCGTATAGTTAGAGATGGTTCTGGTCACTCGGACTTAGACAGCTGGGGGACGTCCTTCATTCACTGAGCTCCTCTACTTTTCGATTTCTAGTATCCCTTAACATGGCTCCATGTCCACATGTGACCAACTTTGTCTCCTTTTCTCTCGTAGTTGTGTTTCTCTCTTTCTGTTTCTCTCTCTATTCTCATCTACAGGCATCATCAGAATCAGAGCCATGTTTCTCCAGTGTTCAGTTGCTGGTCCAACCATCCTGCCTGTGTTCTGTTGCTGCTTGTTTTGTTGCTGTTGTGTTCTTTTCTCTCTTCTCTATACCTTCACCCCAATCGGTCAAAGCAGATGGCCGCCCACATAGAGCCTTTGTCCGCTCTACTGCTGCTGCTTCTTCTACTACAGAGAGGCATTTTTTCCATTGTTGCTGTTAAAATTTACAATATATTGATTGGCTACCATTAAAAGCTTGCTTTATGTGGGATTTGTTGTTGGGTTTAATTGTGTAAGGTCTTACACCTTACTTGTAAAGTGCCTTGAGATAACAGTTGTTGTGAATTGACGCTATATAAATAAAATTGTATTGAATTGAATGTTCCACCGTAAGCAATGTTCCTTTTGAAGTCCAAATTGCTACATCAGAGCACGTTAGCAAAGAGTGGAGCCACTGTTCCCTCCCTATGGGCACGTACAAGTCACCGTAGCCAAAGTGAAGCCTCCAAGGGTTGTTGGCCACGCACGTGGCTCTATTGGTACCTGACACTCCGAACGCGTTTCCTGGAAACACCTAGCTTTTTTTGGTGCCGCTAATGTCCCACCCAAAGAACCACCGTGTTGTCTGGAGCGAGAAGACACCCCAACAACAAACAACCACACCAAGTTACACAGTTCTAATGTTCTCAACCAAGACAGAGTAAATGTTCTAGCACACTGCCATTGCTCCCAACATCTTGTTGTATACCAAGGCCTCCAATGTAAGTTTGGAGAAGCAGAGTTGAAAGCGGCTCCTGGCCACCGACAAGCTTCCCAAAAGACTACAAAGCAATGTCCGCTCCGGGTTATTTACTTTTACTCATTTAATTTAATAAAGTGTGAGTTTTTAACCTACTATCCTGAAGGGTCCCTGCCTTCCATCGAGTGTGCCAGACTGTGTGCAGCTGTACATTAAACTTTTTACCCGGAGATTGCATCGCAGGAGACAGGAGACTCACCTGGCTGGCCAGCGGCCTGCTCTCCTCTCGTTCCAGGATCCAGGCGGACGCACAGGGACCGACAACGCAATCCTCGACAAGGAAATACAACAGAAAAAGACCTGAAAATGGATTACTACTTACCATCGACACCGGGCCCTGCACAGGGGCAGGCCTGCTACACACACCGCCGCGACGCCACAACACAGAGTACTGCTTATTTTAATATTAAAGGATTGCCTGATATTAAATTGTTTTTATACTATGGTTTTATTGTCCAGAAATGCCCGCTCTGATGCTTAGCAGCTTTGTCTCAGACCTTACCTCTTCTCCTCCTCTCTCCTCTTCATCAGCAGCAGCAGCAACTTCACCTGATTTTTTACACAGGGACGCACGAGAGGAGCTGTACGCGGTCCCAGAGACACCTGAGGCGGAGAACGGGGAGCAATCCCCCCCCCACCTAAATCGAGCAGGAACCTAACAACCTTAGGCCCCAGACTCATGCTACAAAAGGTGACAAGCAACTCTGATAGGAGGCTGCAACCTGAAGCACTTATTTCCGCTCCTGAAGCCAATAGTGGGGAGGACGATCCCTGCTCTCCGCCTCTACCAGCTCCATCTCCTTCTGCTCCTCCTACTCCTTCAGATCACTCAATCCACTGCATCTCTCCCCAGGTGTCACTTAGAAGAATAACTGAACTAATAGTCCCAAAAACAACACAAGCCACACTCTCTAGCAATAAACAGTTTTCTCCTCCACAGTACAGACAAGACCACACACAAGGGTGGCCCAGCCGCAAACACCTTCTCCGTGCCGGTCCAGGTACACGCTGTGCACCACTCCACCCCAGTGAGTGTATGTAGCGACCCGGACCGCAGATTACATCGATTAGCCCTCTCTCATTCCTGTCCACTCTCCCTCAGGTCGCCCTGCAGCACGACCCACTCTGGCGCCAGACAACAAACAGGTAAGACACAGTGAGCAGCGCACGCTGCGGCACAACAACACACACGAGGCAGAAGGCACACAAGTGATGAGCAACAGGCCCAAACACCAAGCTCACAAGCTGGAAATGCCCGCTCTGATGCCTCACAACATGTTACAATAACAACACAACTGAACACGTCAGAGCAGCCTGCTGCGGGCCAGGGAGAGGTGAGCGGGGGCGAACAGGAGACTCATCGCGGCCACAGCCCCGGTGGAGGAGGCTGTGATAATGAATTAGAGGAAACCAACCTATTCTCTGGCAAAAAAAAGTGCAAACAACACACTGGTCTACTTCCCTTCAAACCACACAGCCAGACCCTCTCGTAAATTACACGATTGGCATATAAAAGGCATGAAACCGGTACTGATACCATTTTTGGCAGATCCTATAGAGAACTCCCGTACATCCTCGGACCAGCATGGTGATCGTCTCACTCGGGCTAAACAACAGGGACCAGGATCCACACAAAACATCAATAAAACAACTACGAGCAATATACAGGGCGGCCAGGACCGTCTTTCCTAACGCTGATATACGTTTCCCTCTGATTAATTACTTGGTTTCTCTCCCGCAGACGCAGAGGCGCAACTTGGACATCATTAACGACTACATCATCTAATCACTTACCGTGCTCATCCAGCACACAGCAACGTCCACTGGACGGCAGCACATTTTTACAGCATGGTGTGACGAAATGAAACTGAATTCCGGCACTGACATAGTATACAGTACAGATAACTAATACAGTACATCCTGTTATCTTGCAGGACGGGCGGTAAACCAGATGTCAGTGAACTTCTATATGACAAATTCTAAGAGGAATAAAACTGTGACAATTCGGGCCCCGACCACCGGAGGGCGCACGTGTTTTCGCCCTACTTCTTTGTTTGTTTTGTCCCAGCCCATTAGTGTTTGCACCTGTTTATGATTTCCTGTTCGTGTGTATTTAAGTTCCTTAGTTCTTTGTGCCCATCGCTGGCTCGTCACTTGTGTTGCTACTCACTACTTGTTAATTATTTGTATTATTGAACATACCTGTAGCCCCTGAAGTAAGTGTTTGTTCGTAGCGTTATTAGTGTTGGTGTGTTATTAGTGTTGTTTCTGATCATCGTTGTCTCTGCTCGTTTGGTATGGTTACAGATTATAGTTTTTCCTGTTTTTTAGTTAGTTCGTTGTCCCTGTCCTTTATCTTTACTGCTCGTAGCCGTCGTTATCTGTATTACGGTGTGTTGTTTCTTGTCCCTTCATGTTTATGAGTATGATTGCTTGTGCGTCTGTGTTCCTGTCTTGACCCGTGTCCGTATTATTAGTATCTTGTGGTGTTCCTGCTCTGTTTCTCATTCTGTGTTGCAGTAGTCTTGGTTTTGTCTCTTGAGTGTGTGTGGGTTTGTGTGTTCTGTCAGTTTGTGGCCCCGCGTTTGGTTTTTGTGATTGCTTATTAGGTTTTGCCTGTAGAGATTGTTGCGTCACGTTCTTGTTCAGTTACTCTCTTCTTTGTCACCTGTGTTTGTAGTTTGTCTTGGTTTTTGTGTTTCATTAAAATTATCATTTATTCTTACTCCTTTGTTCTGCGGTCGTGCACGTGGGTCCTCCCCCTATTCAGAGTTTCGAGTCTGGGAACAGGGAGTGAGGCTCAGGTAGAGCTCCCCTGCTTTCCAGTAAGTTTTGGCGCCATCGTGTGGCGACTAGGAGTCAGCACCAGGACCTAGGCCGTTTCCTACCCCTGGGACTCCAGCATAGTTCAGCTAAGAGTGCTGAGTTGTAACAAAAACATCTTTATTTGATAAGGAAAGGGGTCTGGTTAAACTTCTTTCACATCCTACTAGATCTCACAATCTCAACATCAGAACGATAAATGACTAGAACAGAGGTAAAGTGATTTTTTTTTTTTTTTTTAAATATACCATATTTGTTAAATGAGATGCAGCCTTAGGTGGTAAATGTATCAAGAAAATCATCAAGACTAATCTTAAAGTCAAGACAGCTGAATGACAAATGAAATTATAATCAATACATAACACCAACTTTAAGATATATTAAATAATTACAACAAACTTACCTGATTAAAGAAAAATAAAAAATAAACTAGAATTTAAAAAGGCTAGAGATTCCAAGATATATTAAATACCTGAAGCAGGATAGACGATTTAGACCTTCACACTAGTATTTGATTGCATGCCTTTATTAAACACAATTTGGAGTGCATGATCAAGTCATCGCTAATCGACTCCAAGAACTTCCTGCTTTTGACCAATTGGCAGCACAGAAAGCCATTGGTTTTGCAAAAACAAGATACAAACGTCGTTTAACAGCATCATGTATTGAGAATTTTAAGCACTTGGTTGAATCTGGAACAATTGAGATGGAGGACCGTGCTTTGATCCTGCCAGGAGAGATGAGGAGTGGCCAGAGTTGGCTTTAATAACTCAGGGGGAAACCCCTATTAGATCAGGGTCAAAAACTTGTACCCGGGTTCTCAAAAACAAGTCTAGTGACTATAATCTCACTCCTCTATCTCAGAGGGACCAAACAAGGGGGACCCCAAGTCCTACTTCCAGACCACTTTTGAACCTTAACCCTAACATCTCCCCTCCACTTGATCCTAACCCTAACTCCTCCCCTACCGCTAATGCTAACTCTTCCTTTCCCCACACCCTAACCCTTCCCCCCTTTCAGATCCTAACCCTAACCTTCCCTTGCCCTCGGATCCCCTTTCCCCTAACCATAATCTTTCCTTCCCCTTTGATCCTAACCCTAATTCCCCCCACCCCACCCTTATCCCAATCCCAGCACTAACCTTATTCCAGCACGTCAGAAGTGTGGGAACAAAAGAATGTTACTGGTAGAAGGGATGATTCATTCAGAGAGGAGTAACTCACCTGTGGAGAGACGGAGGTCTACACCCCAAGATTTGGAGAAATCTCCAGAAACTCCGAACTCCAAAACAGGATTGAGGTGCTCCCCTTCTGATGAACTCCTAGCGTCCATCAATTTGCTGTGGAATATGGACGTCAATAGCTCAGATATAGGTATGGATGGTGAGCATGATCTTCCAGCAAAATCTGAATCAGGACAAGATTTTGAAACCAGTTTAGATGTTGAACTAGATGCAGTTTAGATGCAACCGTAAAACGTTGTTATCCAATGTGGCGGTTCTCGGATCAGAGTCCATTTCGCCCCTCCCCTCACAAGGCACAGATTCTGAACAGAATTTGGCACCCAGGGACAATACTGTAAATGCAGAGGATATTTCTCCTTGCATACAGTCTCTCTTGGTGAATGTAATCCCTCAGAGATTCCTCTATAAACCAACTTGTCACCCCAATACACTCCAAAAAATTACGAGGATGGTCTTTTGAAGTGAAGGAACGAATATTGGTCCTGTGGGATTCAAACCTATCCAGAATCATAGGGTTGAATTATCTCTCACTGCAGGTGGATTGTTTCCTGGGAGCACAGATACATCATTTGAAAGGGGTTTTGGGGAAATTAAACCCCCATCCGACCACTCAAAATTTTGTAATTTCAATAGGATTTAATAACTGTTTGAGGGAAAATCTCTTGCCCACGATTAGGAAGTAATATCAACAACTGGTGGCTCTAACGGGCCATTTGCAAAATCTGGGTACCCTTAATTCAGTGTTCTAGGGAACTCCCATTGAATGTTAGATCTCTGGTAGAGCAAATCAACAGCTTTCTATTGATACATTTTAGAACATTAAATATGCTGGAGGAACATATTTTTAATGTACAGAGTCATGACCCAATCCATTGGACGACCAAGACAGCATCAGCTGTTTTGGACTGTTAGATGAAACCGTTAAATTAAAAATTGGGCGACCGAGCCTTCTCACCCCAACAGACTCCACCATAATGAATTTGTCTCTCACTTATCAATTAACTGATACAGAACAAATATTATTAGAGAATAGAGATGAGCCAGATACTCGGCTGAAACGAGTATCCGGTACAGATAAAGCACTTCTGCCGAGTACGAGTATTATGTGATGTGAGTAATGTGAGTCAATATCTGTGCTCGGATTACATGAAAATCATCATTGGGTAGCTGATAGTGTCAGAGTTCTGTGATAGGCTGGTAGTAACAGCCCCTCCCCTACACACATACAGATGTATTGTGTTGCTGTGTCCCGCTCTGCTCAGAACAGCACTGTCTCTCAGTCAATCTGGTTCGCAAGTGCAGCGCGGTACTTTTCCATTAACGTTAGGGTTTTTTCAGCTTTTTACTTCAGGTTGTAATACGTACTAACCAGCAGAGTTCTGGTAAACGTGGGTTCAGACGTGAATGCGACTCGCATTGCGTCTCTTCCTGTCGGAGAATTTTTTTCTTTTTTAAACCTTCAGCTGTCTCTAACAAGTAACCAGACACTGAGTGTCTGACACGTTTTTGCTGTATTTCATAAAAAATAAAGGTATTAAATTAAGCTAGTGTTATAAATATTACAAATTAATTATTAAGCTACACACACACACACACACTCTCTCTCTTTCTCTCTCTCTGCCGTTGTCAGTTTATTTTTAAGTCAGCTGGCTCTAACCAGTTTTTTTTTTACTTCACACACTGAGTGTCTGACACTTTTTTGCTGTATTTCATAAAATATAAAGGTAGTAGTGGTATAAATAATATTACAAATTAAGCTACACGCACAAACAAACACTCTCTCCCTCTTATGATCAGTGATACAGAATAATGGGTGATACAGAGTATAGACAAGACAAACTCCACCTACTTCCGTGTTAGGCCACACCCACTCCGAGTACAGATACAGTTACAGATAATTCATATGGTTAACAGATACAGATACAGATAATGCTGTACTCGCTCATCCCTATTAGAGAAGGGCCTTTCTTTCATTCCCACACCATTAGAAGAAAATAAAAATGCACTTCAGAAAGATCTGTATGAATATCACAGAAGATTCAAATTATTACATTATTTACATATTATTACAGTATTCAATGGACACAGATCAGATGATGTGGAGTTCAGGATGGGAACCAGATCAAAGTCTAATCCCGGAAGAGATCAAATTGTTGATTTCCAGATATCAACGGGGATTGGAGAGAATTCCACACAAACATGAAATACAAGATAATTTATCAGTAAAAGAAAGAAAAGCCTTAAAGGACCTTAAAAACAACCAGGATATCAATATGAAACCAGCAGATAAAGGATCAAGGATAGTCATTATGGATAGATCTCAATACCTCTTTGAGGCAAATAGACAGCTTTGTAATTCGGCACATCAACCTTTGACACACTCATTACAGGAGGAGACGCAAAGGGAGATTAGTGAAATTGTGGAGGAAATGCAGAGGAAAAAATATATCTCTGTCAAACAAAAAACCTATTTAATGGGTCAGAATCCTCCCCGTCCAAGGAAATGTTACTTGTTTACAAGTAACATTTAGGCATCCATAAGAATCTTAAGGATAAGGACTTCAACCATTCCACAGGAAATCCATCTGGGGAGACCAATTGTGTCGGACTGTGGGAGTGAGTCCTACAGGGTTGCTGAATACATTGACTATTTTTTGACTCCCTTATCACAAAAACATCAGAGTTATATTAAGGATACATATGAATTTGTGAAAAGAGTTAAAAACCTAAGGATTTCTTTGGGGGCCTTCCTTTTTTCCATTGACATAGACTACTTATATACAAATATGGGCTGGATGAGGCTTTTAAAAATTACCCTGACTGAAAACGACTTTGAGTTCAATTCCAAGTATTATCTCCAGGTTCCATGGAACAGCTATGGGGAAGAAGTTTGCCCCAGCATATGCCAATATTTATATGGCTGACTGGGAACAGGCGGTCTTCCCCAAGTGTTTCAAAACTCCTCTTTTGTATGTCCAATACCTGGATGATATATTTGGAATTTGGACCCATTCTGAGATCGAGTTTAAGGATTTCATCAACATTTTAAATAATCATCATGATTCCATTACAGTAAAATTTAATCTACAACCGGAAGAAATTTAATTTTCTGGTAAAAGAAGATTCGGACAGATTAAAATTGGGAAGTAGGGTTTATTTTAAACCCACCGACACCCATGCATTGTTGCATAAACATAGTTTTAAAGGGATTATTAGGTCCCAATTGATAAGGTAGAGGAGAATATGCACAATGCCTGAGGATGTGGTGGTCGCTACAAAAACAGTATTTAAAACTCTGAGAAGGAGAGGAGGGCATATAGCCGGACCCTTTTACGTTTAATAAAAATGGACGTTCAGAGGAGCTTTAGCTTAGAAGGGAGGCGTGATAAATTGGAGGAACAATCTAGCATCTGGGATCAGTCAGAGGTAACAATCCCTCTTCTTTTAACCCCTGTGCGGTGATTAGGCACGTCGCCCCTTAGCTTCTGTGGTCGACATCATCATAACCGGACATAAAGGATGATAACGGAGCCAACTGAACAGAAATATAACTTATTCATAGTAAAAAACACACACATTTATCTTGAAAATTGAAGCACGCACACAGGAGTTTGAGTGTGTGTGGGGGGGAGGGGAATCCCATTGATTGATTGAAGTGGTGTCTGCTGCACGCTATGTGCAGCCAAGGACAGTGTGGATGGCTGGAAGCACCCGCCGGCATTTTTTCATTTGGGAGCAGACAGGGGTTATCTCTTCTATGCAAGACAGCCGTTGTTCTGTCTGCGGTGCAAACAGCATGGGGACGTGGGCTGTGGGATTTTGTCTTGCAGGTTCTGTGAGAGGGAGGGGCACGACGCCAACAATTGCCCGTACAACAAGGTCTGCCACGGATGTGGTGATTTAGGCGACCTTTACAGGGACTGCCCCAGGAGGAGGAAGACTTTTACTGAGGCGGCTGGTAGAGGTGGTAGGAGGTCGAGGGCGCTGCTGGAAGAGGGAGAGGGACAGTCCACTGCAAGAGGGGGGCGATCCCATGGCTGCTCATGGCGTTCCCGATGTCTTTCTTGGGGCTACGGGCACCAGGCAGGAGGTGTTTGGCAGGAAAGTGCGGGGGAGAAGCCGTGGGCTGGCGGCGGAGGAGGACAGTGGAGCAGAGCGGCAGGCTATGAAGAGAGGGTCGACAACAAAAAAGAAGAAGAAGGGGGACGTTTGGAGTGTGGGGGGAGTTCACTCGTCTGGCGCGGGCATTTTGTTTGGGAGGGGAACGCAGGTGGAGCGCTCCTTTGTGGTGGAACAGGGTAGGGTGGTGGGGGCAGATTTAGAATTGGATGGGCAATTGAGTTGAGAGCCAATGGAGTGTATGGGGCACAGGTGGGCACCCAAAGGCGGGCCATGGTGGAGGGACTGGTCCCCCACTGCGCCACCAACCAAACTTTGAACGCCTGTTCTCTGTATACACTCCTGTGGTGAAAAAGCAGCCACCACAGGTGAAAGTTGTGAAGATCTGGTCAGAGGAGGCAGGTGAGTGGCTAAGGGACTGCTTCCACACCACGGACTGGGACACTCTCTGTAGTCCTCACGGGGAGGACATTGATAGTCTCACAGACTGTGTCACGGACTACATTAACTTCTGTGTGGAAAACACCGTGCCATCCAGGACAATACGGTGTTTTCCCAACAACAAGCCCTGGGTGACCCCTAAACTGAAAGCCCTCCTGAATGAGAAGAAGCGGGCTTTCTTCTCAGGAGATAAGGAGGAGCTGAAAAGAGTGCAGCGGGAGCTGAAGTATGGGATCAGGAGGGGCAAGGACAGCTACAGAAGAAAGCTCGAACAACACATGGAGCAGAGCAGGCCATGGACAAAGGGAGGCTGGTCAACAGGTTGAAGGAGACCGGGCCTGGGCAAACGAACTGAATCTGTTTTTTAACAGATTCGATTCTGCTGGCTCACCAGCCCGGTCAAACCTCCCCCCGTCTTCACACCTCTCCGCTACAATTGACTCTCGCCAGCTGCAGCTGTTCACACCTCATCCACTTGACTACTCTGCCCCCCCTCCCACTGAGGACCCCGCTTAGGCCACAGCTTCAGACCAGTCACCACCCACCCCCCTCTGCCTCTCTCTGGACCAGGTCAAGAGAGAGCTAAGGAAGAACAAGGCCAGGAAGGCCACAGGCCCAGACAACATCAGCTCCAGGCTCCTCAGGGAGTGTGCAGACCAGCTCAGTGAGGTGGTCCTGTACATGTTCACCCTGAGTCTGAGGCTGGAGAGCGTCCCGGCTCTGTGGAAGACGTTGTGTGTGGTTCGGGTTCCAAAGATACCACATCCCAGGGAGCCGAACCACTACAGACCCGTGGCCCTAATCTCCCACCTGATGAAGACCATGGAGAGGATTGCAGCACGGACAGAGACAGGAAGACACTGAACAAACTGGTTCTGTCCTGGGCTGCCCACTGGAGTCCATCGAGGTGGTGGCCAATAGAAGGACGTTGGCGAAACTGTCGTCCATCATGGCCAACCCCTTGCACCAAACCGTGGAGGACCAACGCAGCTCGCACAGCGCGAGACTGCTGCACCCGAAGTGCAGGACTGAGCGCTACCGGAGGTCCTTCATACCCACGGCAATAAGACTCTACAACACATCAACATGACTGTAAAGCATGCTTTCATAGTGTGATGTGTGCCGTGCGGTGTCCATGTTGCATGTATGTTATTTTTTTTATTTTTTGTTTTCTCTTTTTTTTTTTTCATTTGGCACTTTGCACTTTTTATGTAAATAAAAGTGTTAGATATGTACATTTTCTTTTTTGTATATAATGTGTAACATATTTTTCTCTTTTTTTTGTAACTATTGGAACTTTGTATTTTTCTTCTTATTTTCCAACTGTTCTTTGCTGCTGCTGGGTCACCAGAATTTCCCCTCAGCGGGATAAATAAAGTATTATCTTATCTCTTATCTTATCTTGATTCGGGGGGACTGGAATGAGGATATGGGGAGTGGTTTGGTGGGGTGGTTGGCGCCTTTCCAGGCTTTGGGTATGGTGAACAGGAGTCAGATGGTACAGCCACCGTTGGTTGAACCCACCTTGCGCAACTCCCGGGGAAATGCAAATGTTTTGGATGTTTGTTTGTTTTTTTCACAATCAATGGTCCTGGAGCACGGCAGACTGGTGCCAAATTTTTTTTCAGATCACTGTGGTTTGGTGTTTTCGGGGTCGGTAGGGAGCCCGGTTTAAGGTACTGGAGGCTGAACTGCCGCTTGCTGGAGGCCTTTTGGGCCCAGTGCTCAACTTTCATAGAGAGTTTGCTAGGGCTTAGGGGGCTTTGTGACACAGCGGGTGAGTGGTGGGAGATGGTGCAGGGGCATCTGAGAGGGTTTTGTATTAGGTTTGCACGGGATAGGGTACGGGAGAGGAGGAAGGAGGTGGAGGGGCTGCAGAGAGCGTTGGAATGGCAGCAGGTGGTGCTGAACACGGGTGGGATTTTGAGAGGGGAGGATGGTAAGTGCGCTGTGGCCAGACTGAGGGCAGCGTATGAGGAGCAGGCCAGGGCCTATGTCGCTAGTCAAGGGGACTTCCGGGAATGGAACGAGGGGTGTAACGCCCGGGCGGCGTGTTTCTATGAGAGCTTCTTAGGTGAGCGAGTGGTGGTAGAGGAAGGAGCAGACAATTTTGTGGATTTGGTTCGAGGGCGGGTGACTGGTGAGCAGGCTAGGGGACTGGAGGTCCCACTAATGTTGGATGAGCTAAAAGATGCTCTTACAGGTATGAAGCATGGCAAGGTCCCGGGGAGGGATGGGCTGCCAGCAGAGTTTTATGTGGTGTTCTGGAAGTGGTCTGCCTTGCTGGAGGCTTTGTCAGAGGGATTAAGGGAGGGGAAGTGGGGGGCATCGTCCTTCATTCACTGAGCTCCTCTACTTTTCGATTTCTAGTATCCATTAACATGCCTCTATGTCCACATGTGACTAACTTTGTCTCTTTTCTCTCGTAGTTGTGCTTCTCTCTTTCTCTCTCTCTCTATTCTGATCTACAGGTATCATCAGAATCAGAGCCATGTGTCTCCAGTGTTCAGTTGCTGGTCCAACCATCCTGCCTGTGTTGCTGCTTGTTGTTGTTGTTGTTGTGTTCTTTTCTCTCTTCTCTATCCCCTCACCCCAACCAGTCAAGGCAGATGTTCTCCCACACTGATCCTGGGTCTGCTGGAGGTTTCTTCCTCTATAGATGGAGCTTTTCCTCCGCTGTTGCTATTAAAATGTACAATTTATTGATTGGCTACAATTAAAAGCTGCTCTATGTGGGATTTGTTGAGTCTAGTTGTGTAAGGTCCAAAACTTTACTTGTAAAGTGCCTTGAGATAACTGATGTATATAAATAAAGTTATATTGAATGAAACCCCATCTCTAGACAAGACTCCCGAACTTCACAACAACACGGACTATTTAGTTGAAACGCGCAAACAGACGAAGAAAGAGGCTGTGTTACCTAGAAAGACAAGAAAGAACGATCTGAACGCTACCAAGTTGTGTCCTCCATCTCCCATACTTCTGCCTGTGGTCCTGGATGAGCCCCATTGATTTCTTGATGGAGGTTCTTAAAGTTCTGTTTGAGTTAATCATTCCAAGGTCCATGTGTGAGGCATAGGCATACTTACACCTATTTATTTATATACACACTGCTCTCAGCTGTGGACACACTCAGACTGGACTGTCTGAGGAACATGTTTAATGATGGATATGAGTGAAGGTGTGTGTGAAGCTGATTGTGTCTGTTTCTCTTCCTTCAGGTTGAACCATGGTGGACAGCAGAGACTGACACCTGGTTTGAGGAAGTGTAAGTGTTTGTTCCCAGAAAACAAACCTGCACGTTTCACATTCTCTAACAACAAACTGAACTGAGTGATCCAGCAGAACTGATCAGTTTATTACAGTTTACAGTGGAACAGAATCATTTGAACTCAGCTTTATCTGAACTAAACTATGCATTTATTCGACTTCCTTGGATGCTGGTCAGTTAATGCAGCTTAAAGCCAGTAATAGGCGATTTTCATTAAATCTAAGTTCAACTCATATCTGTTTCAGTTGAGGACTGTTTAGTAGCAGAGCTCAGGTTGAGGTTTGATGGTCAAAGGCTGAACTCTGTGCTAAATGTGAGCTGTAGCTCTGGTTTGAGCAGATGGTTCAGAGCTTCTTTGTGAACAATGATGGACTAGTTCGATTAGTGAGACTTTATTCGAGCCTTTATGACCCAAGCCCAAGAGTGGCAACAGTAACACAACTCTAAAAGTTTAGCTTGCAAGATTGAATTTATTGCATAAGATGTATGTAACAAAAGAACAAAGAAAGGAAGGTGACTGGCAACAACATTATTCCCAGTTGACCATGTTTTGTTGATCAGATGCCTGTGAACTGGAACTGGACCCAAACACAGTGAACAGCAAGCTTAGACTTCTGACAGCAACAGGAGGGCGACACATGTTGAGAAGGATCAGTCGTATCCTGATCATCCAGACAGATTTGACTACTGGTCTCAGCTGCTGTGTAGAAATACTCTGACTAGTCGCTGTTACTGGGACGTTGAGTTCACAGGAAACATTGATGTTTCAGTAAGTTACAGGAGAATCGGAAGGAAAGGAGACGGTAAAGACTGTTGGTTTGGAGGAAATGATCAGTCCTGGCGTCTGAGCTGCTCTGAAGGTTGTTACTCTGTCTGGCACAATAACGTAGTAACATCCATCCTCGTATCTTCCTCCCCCTGTGTATCTAACAGAGTCTCAGTGTTTGTGGATTGTCCTGCTGGCATTCTGTCCTTCTACAGAATTTCCTCTGACAACCTGGTCCACCTCTACACCTTCGACACCACGTTCACTAAACCTCTGTATCCTGGGTTTTATTTCAGTCCTGGTTCCTCAGTGTCTGTGTGAAGGTGTGAGAGTCTCTCCTGTGGACAGAATCTCAGGTAACTGAACAGCTGCTGGAACCAAAGCCGGCTCACTTCATAGTCGAGACCTTGGAGCCTGTTCTGGTTCAGGGTTGTAGAGCTGCTCAAGCTCCTTTGAACAGAAAAGAGTTTTAATTCATGTCAGACGTTTTCTTAATGTGAACACAGACAGAGCAGGTGGAGACAGAATTCAACTGTGGTGCCTTTTACAGTAAATGTATCTGACAGCTTTACTTCCTGTTTCTGTCTCTTTGTCTTTAAGGCCCATTTGTGGTTCTTACTTCTCTTACTCTCAGCAGCTCGTCAATCATGTAATTGGTTTTATCTGTCTCTCTGTAGCTGTTAGTATTTATACACCTCCTCATTCCCTGTTAAGGTGCCAGACCCTCGTATCTCTCCTGCCTAGTTCTGTAGTCGTCACCATTTATAATTTAGCAACTGGCCAAATAAAAGAAATACAGAACCCAAACGTACAACCTCTTAGGTAGATGAGGTATTTCCAAACCAAGGCTGTGCTTCTGTTCATCACATGTTTAATTTAGAGCATTTAAATGACCCGTGAACACACACTGGTGTTTATCCAAATGAACTGTGCTGCAGACTGACTGTGTACATGGTTGTGGTTGGTTTGTAATTTCTCTGACGGCAGACTGGAGAAAACCTGACAGGTGATTTATAATGATTTGCTTTGTTTCTAGATTTGTACTTATATAAAGCTGCTGATGAAGCCTGTCATCGCAGTGACCTGCTAATTAATGAGCGCAGACAGTTTTCTAGCATTACTGATTACTAGCAGCTGAGCAAAGATTCAACTTACATAAAAAAACAATAATGCTAATACTTTTTTTTCAAATGTCTGCACACACACATTAGATGTGGGTTTGTCCAGACATCCGTGATATTAATAAAAGGAAAACGAACACAGCTGTTGAGGTGAGTGGAACTAGAAATATGATGATACAAAAGAACATTGAGAAAGAAACTTGACTATGACTAAGAACAGAAAATCACAGCACCTGGGCTGGAAACAATTTTCAATTTGGAGAAAAACTATGAACATAAAGCACTGCACATGCAGAAACTAATGATTACTATGAAGCTAGAGGTCAAGAACAGGAAACAGACAGATGTTACGACATGGAGTGACTCACTAGCAAATAGTGCTAGCGAGGACTTAACTTTAATACACAAGAACATAACAAGACACAGGTGACACAAATCAAGACAAACAAAAAACCAACAAAGAGGTGTCATCAGTAACAGGGATGAGACAAATTACAGATCTGACCAGGTGGTGTGGAGACAACAATCTCTCTCTAAACGTGGAGAAGACCAAGGAGATTGTTGTGGACTTCAGGAGCCTGCAGACTCCACATGCTCCTCTCAACATCAACAGGGCAACTGTGGAGAGAGTGAACAGCACCAAGTTCCTGGGTGTTCACATCACAGAGACCTTCTGCTGGACCAACAACACCACAGCACTGGCCAAGAAAGCACAACAGCGTCTATACTTCCTCCGCAAACTGAGAAGAGCTAGAGCCCCCGCCCTCATCATGAACCTTCTACAGAGGCACCATAGAGAGCATTCTGTCCAGCTGCATCACTGTGTGGTACGGAGCCTGCAACGCCTCCTGCCGCAAGACACTACAACGCATAGTGAGAACAGCTGAGAAGATCGTTGGTGTCTCTCTCCCCTCGCTCCAGGACATTTACAGCACCCGTCTCACCCGCAAAGCCCTCTGCATTGCAGGTGATCCCACCCACCCATCACACAGCTTCCTGCCCTCCCAGCTCTGCCCCCCATCCTCTCTCCATCACCACGTTCCCTGACCCTCCAAAGTCCTCCATCCCAGGTCTAACTCTCCTCCAACGAAACACTGGGACCAGCACCAGTCACTTTATAAATAAAGCTACTTGCACTACACCATACCTCAACGCGTTGCACATTTGTGTATGCAGATTTTGATTTTTATGTTTACATATCTGCATTTATATATTATTATAGTAATATTTTAGTAGATATGTTGTAAGTGTGCACCAGGGTCTGAGGGAAACGCAATTTCACTTCTCTTTATGTATGTGCTGTACGTGTGGTAGAAATGACAATAAACTTAAACTTGAACAGAGTTCGATATCGCTGCCTAGTGGCGGGCGAACCAGGTTACAAATATCATGTGTTTTTTAAAAAAAACTTTTCAGCTCTACTAAATTGTGTATTTTGCCAACACATGCAAACAAACTTTGCTACTGGACCTAAGTAGCTGCTAGTTTAACTGTCTACTACACAACCAGTTGTTAAAAGGTGAACGTGTCTGTGGAACTGGCAGACAATCCATCATGTTGAATCTGATGTAAGAGAGTCACAAATATGTCATTTTAGATACAACAAGTAGTTTAGTTGTTGCCCAGTAGCCTAGTAGTCAACCAACTTAACTTTCCTTTCCAGGTCACTTCAGGCGATTCATACGGCAACAAATCACAACTTGTCTCACAGCATTTCTCATTGTAAAGGTAGGACCAAGAGGTTCTGTACAGCAGGAAGGCAAAACAAATATTTTACTAATCATTGGAGTCTAAAAGATCTTTTGAAAAACCGCTCGCTCGTGAACAGAGGGATATTTTACATGTTTCTAATATTAGCAGGGTTTTGAAGAAACAAAAGAGTCAAAATTCTCCCAGTTCAGGCAAAACCACCTGTCTCTGCTTTTAAAACAGTAATCAACAACAACAACAAAAAAACAACAGGTGAATCAAGCCTGAAGAAGAAGATCAACTGCTGGAGCTGCAAAAGACTGTGGCCTGAAAAGTCTGTTTCAGACAACAACTCTGTCTCTTCTGCATTAAGACCAAGGCAGAATATCCGCAGATATGACAAAAAAGTGTTGCTTCCATTTCCAATGTTGTATCTTTGTGAAGTGGGATCTTCTGCAGTGACGGTGACTAAAACCAAATTATGGAGCAAACTGGAAATAAGTAACATGTTGGGTGTCATTGTCTCACATTATCCCACCAGAGACTGGTTCATAGGAGGTGAACGAATGTAAATAGTTAAGTAGTAGTTAAAATAGTAGTTAAAAGCTTAGATAGTAGGATGCAGGCAGGAAACAGAACAAGCCGAATGCAATAAAGTATAGTTTAAAACACACACATCAAGTTTAGAGAGTAGTTGTTAGCTGTTTGCTGTTAGCTCTTAGCCGCGTTGAGCTCCTCCACGTGAGGAAGCCTGATTTGTCTGCCTTTCCAAAGCTGCGGAGGAAAAGACGTGGCTGTAGAGCTGGAGTAAAGCGCCGGGAGAGGAAGCGGAGGTACAAACCATGTCTACCCTCGGTTATCATTGGGAACGTCCGCTCTCTCTCCAACAAGATGGACGAGCTAACGGCGCTCATGAGGCTGCAGCGGGAGTACAGGGAGAGCAGCCTGCGGTGTTTCACTGAGTCATGGCTGAACCAGGACACACCGGACTCTGTGGTTTCCCTGGATGGTTTCACGCTGGTTCGTGCGGACCGGAGTGCAGCGGAGAGCGGTAAGAAGAAGGGAGGCGGGCTGGCGGTGTTTATAAACAACAGGTGGTGTAACCCCAGGCACATCACTGTTACGGAACAGCACTGTAGCAGAGACGTTGAGCTACTAGTGGTCAGGGTTCTGTGTGGAAAACATAGTGCATTCCAGCAACTGAAAGCCCTCCTGAATGAGAAGATGCGGGCTTTCTTCTCTGGAGATAAGGAGGAGCTGAAAACAGTCCAGCGGGAGCTGAAGTATGGGATCAGGAGGGGCAAGGACAGCTACAGAAGGAAGCTTGAACAACACATGGAGCAGAGCAACCCGCGAGAGGTATGGAGGGGACTGAGCCAGATCTCAGGCCATGGACAAAGGGGGGCTGGTCAACAGGTTGAAGGAGACCGGGCCTGGACAAACGAACTGTTTTTTAATAGGGTCCCGGCTCTGTGGAAGACGTTGTGTGTGGTTCCGGTTCCGAAGATACCACATCCCAGGGAGCCGAACCACTACAGACCTGTGGCCCTGACCTCTCACCTGATGAAGACGATGGAGAGGATTGTCCTCAGAACTGCAGCGGATTGTCCTCAGAAACCTCCGCACCCAGGTGAGCTCAGCGCTGGACCCGCTGCAGTTTGCCTACCAGGCGGGAATCGGGGTGGATGATGCCGTCATCTACCTGCAGCATCGAGCACTATCTCACCTGGAGTCCCCCAGAAGCACTGTGAGGGTCATGTTCTTTGACTTCTCCAGTGCTTTCAACACCATTCAGCCAGCACTGCTAAGGGGGAAGCTGGAGGATGCAGGCGTGGACCAACACCTGGCGGCTTGGTCCATCAACTACCTCACAGAAAGACCACAGTTTGTGAGGCTGTGTGTCTGATGTGGTCGTCTGCAGCACGGGGGCCCCCCAGGGGACGGTGCTCTCGCCCTTCCTGTTCACCCTGTACACAGCGGACTTCAGGTACAACTCCAGCAAATGCCACCTGCAAAAGTTCTCGGACGACACTGCGATTGTTGGATGTGTATCTGGGGGGAACGAGCCGGAGTATAGGGGGGTCATCACCGACTTTGTGGACTGGTGTGAGGATAACCACCTGGTTCTGAACACCAGCAACACGAAGGAGCTGGTGATTGACTTCCGGCGGAAACCAGCACCACCACCGCCGGTGTGCATAAGGGGTTCTGTAATTGAGATGGTCGACACTTAAAAATATCTGGGTGTCCACCTCAACAAAAATCTGGACTGGACCAAGAACTCTAATGCCCTGTACAGGAGGGGCCACAGTCGCCTCCACCTGCGGAGGTCCTTTGGGGTGTGCAGGGCTCTCCTACGGACTGTTTATGACACGGTAGTGGCATCGGCAGTCCTCTACAGCGTTGTGTGCTGGGCGGGCGGCAGCACGGACAGAGACAGGAAGAGACTGAACAAACTGGTTAAGAAAGCTGGCTCTGTCCTGGGCTGCCCACTGGAGTCCATCGAGGTGGTGGCCAATAGAAGGACGCGGGCGAAACTGTTGTCCATCATGGCCAACCCCTCCCACCCCCTGCACCAAACCATGGAGGACCAACGCAGCTCGCACAGCGCGAGACTGCTGCACCCGAAGTGCAGGACTGAGCTACCGGAGGTCCTTCATACCCACGGCAATAAGACTCCACAACTCATCAACATGACTGTAAAGCATGCTTTACAGTGTGTACACTGTTTTTAGTTGTTTATATCAATCTGTGAAAATATTATTTTAAAATAAAATATTATTTTACATGAAACTCGTCTGCAGAAGAACGTTTCAGCAGAACTGGCTGCAAGCCACTGGAGAAAAGGTGATGTAGGAGAAATATGTCTTTCTAACTCTGCTTGGACTGTATCTTGGGTTAACTGGAGGATTCTTTCTGGGAGAACCTGTAAATAGATCTACTGAATCTGGTTTCATGCATAAATATAGGATCATCTGCATAGAATAAGACATGTATCCAATAATTTTGTGTTTGTAACATTAAACATTATGTTTTTAGATTAAACTTAAATCAACCTGATAACTCCCACCTCCATTATATTCCTTTCTTGAATCAGGACTTTTCTATTAACTGGGATTGTTGCTGTGAATGTGTTTAACATCACCAGTTGTGTGTTGGTTAGTGATTTCAGACGTCTCCCACTTGTTGAGCTACTCTGACAACCCTATGGTGGATGGGAGGTGGGGACACGGAGCCAGTCGACCAATCAAAGCAATGGGCCGCTCTTAGTTATAGTAGGTGGGTTCCAGGTTTTGCTTTGGACATGTCATTGGGTGAGGACCTCTGGATACCGGAGCTTTCTGGTAAGTCTGTGTACAGTCTCCACTGTAGATGAGGAAAATGATCATGTGTGTTATGGATAAGAATAGTCTGCAGTTCAACAAAGTCATTTTATTGGTCGCTGAACATGTACATGAATATATCAATTATATCAACGGGATGAAACATTATTACATTTTTTCATTATTTGTCTAATATGTGTTTGTTTGTACAAGTATGTGGTGCAGACACTGCGACAACAGAACATGTCGGGCAACTCCTCCCTCTTTGCGTCTGCTCCAAGCTGCTTCCAGTCCAGGGCAACCTTTTCTAACCACACGGCTCTGCTCATCACCTACGTGCTGCTACTGATGCCCCTCTTCATTTATGTCATCTGGCTGAGCTGCCAACACTGGAGGAAACGGTCAGTGAGCAGTCACTCAGACGTCTTCACGCTCAACATGGTTTCTCTGGAGCTGGTTGGTATCTGTGGGTTTTCCTTGTATTACTACGGCACACACTGGGATGGACCACGGATAGTGGAGGCAGGACTGTACGTGACTTCCATCATTTCACCTGGACAGACTCTGTTTCCCCTGCTCACTTGTGTGGACCTGTACCTGGCCGCTGCCCACCCCATCACCTACATGGGTCTGAAACAGTCAAGCGGGGTCCTGATCCGAAATGTCAGCGTTGCTTGCGTTTGGCTGCTTTGCGTTGCCTCCTTGGCTCAAACAGTGAGCTGGGACGTGTACTTGACATCAAATATCGTGTTCCTGAGCTTCTCCTTCACCACCGTGTCTTTCTGTTGCTTCTCTGTTCTGGTTGTTCTGATTCGTCCAGGGCCTGGGGAGGCAGGTGGCGCCAGGAAGCGAGCTGACCCGTCCAAACAAAGGGCGTTCTTCACCATCACGGCCGTAATGGGAGCGCTGTTTGCCCGGTTCTGGGCCATCCTGTCTTTTTGTGCTGTATTGACCTTGCCGGCGTCCAGACTGGGTGATTACTGCTTGATAATGCTGCTGTCGGTCTGGTTCTCGCTGCCCAGCAGTGTGGTGTTGCCACTGCTCTTTCTGCACAGGGCAGGAAAACTAGCACTGCCTAAAAAAATTCTAGGCTTCAGGGATGACAACATCCCACAGTGAACACAGCAACGTGATGATCACGCGGATGTTTAGTCAGCATTAATATCAGTTACTGACTCTAGTTACTGTATGTGATCTTGTGTTCTGAACGACACTAAAAATAAAGTGTTGTTCTATATTGTTGAAAGAGTGGGCTTTAATATTTCATTTAATGTCGTTTACTATATTATGCACAGGATGGACACTGCCCAGTTTATCCATTTCGCTCAAAATGTAAGTGAATGAATGAATTGTTTTTGGCTCCTGACATTGTGTGATGGGATGTTTTGCTCCAGAGCAGAACTGATGTAATTACTTTAAACGCGTCACTAAAACCACCATGAGATGCAGCAGCTGCTTTGCATCAAGCTTGTTGCTTCATGTGAAGCTTCCTGATCCAGACCCGTAAACACAAGCTTTAATTCTGATTGTTGGAACAGATGTGTGGAAACATTTAGAGAATAAATGACACGATGCACACCCTGTCTGACGGACACAGATTTGTTCGCAGTTCGCAGGTGTTCTGATTTGACTACGCAGCCCATGAAGATCACAGCCTATTTGAATCCTGTCACACATCAGGTGATGGATGACATAAATATTTAACGGGCAGCGCTGTAGTAGTTTTTATCTGTAAGGCTGCAGTCATTTTAAAATTATTTTTAATTATCTCTTCTGCTCATTGAAAGGAGAGCAAACTTTAGCTTTAACACTTTAGGAACAAAAGCCCCAAACCCTTAAGCGTATTCTACTGAGATTGGTATAACAGATAATAATGATATTATAATAGATCAGGAAATGGTACAAAGCAGCTTGATTCTGCTGGGAGCAGCTCAGAGGTTGCCAAGCGCATGTGAGGAGGCCTGGAGCCACACTTGCTGCTGGAGATTACGAGATGCAAAACACCTCCTCACATAGATCGACTTGGAGAGTTGGGTCATGGACAAACTCAAACCAAGCTGGAGACATATCTCACAAAACAGAAGGCTTGACACAATTAATATGCTCTCCATTCAAAAACCATCATAATTTACAGCACAGAAAATTGAACTTTATCATGACTGTAGTAACAATAATCAAATATCATCATAATAAATACAGTAATGAAAAAAATCTAGACCTTCACAAAAGAGCATGGCCAGGTCCTCAGTTCTTCAGGCCGATCTGTACCTCTGTGCTGGAGGTCAAACAGCTAAACCACCAGCAGCTCTGCCTTGTCTCTGAGCTTCTCTTCCTGGTGTAGGACGCCAGCAGGAAGCAGAGCTCACCCTTGTACTTCTCAGTATTTGTCAGTGGCTGCTCTATGCTCATCATCTGCAGATCAGAATAAAACATAGAGCCAATTCAACCAGAGCATCTCCTGAGATGAGACTAGACCAAAAGCAGCGGCCAGTGTGTGATCACCACCTGCCTATGGCAGGTTAGAAGAGACGTTTACATTCGCCTGCATATGTCAGTAATTTGTAAAACACAAAGGAAATCCCATAATTCAAGGTTGTAGAGTTGTTCTGTATGTTTGTGATTTTTTTTTTTGCTACAAATGGTTTTATTTGGGAGAGGTGTGAAATGTATTAACAATAGTAGTATTATTTTACAGTTTTGTTGTTTTGCTTTGCCAGCAGGCGCACAGGCCTTTTTCTATCAGTAGCTGCATGAGTGGACTGGTGTTATGGGTAATTGCTTGAGATCAATTGTATTTCTAATTGTAATTGTATATTTATTATAATAAATAAATGCACTGAACACAGACACTTCTGAAAATTAACCATCAGTTTAATGTGAACATTTTGGCTGAAGGTGAAAAGCTGGTCTATGTGTTACAGGATGTAAAACCAAAGCTGTTGTGTTGATTTGTCTCACGTGAGCTTTTAATTTCAAGTTAATCACTGAATGAATGTATTCATTTTTAGTTGAGTTTGATTTAGGGGAAACTAGGGGCAATTATTTTATTGTTACTGTTATTACTAAAAACATTGGATTTTTTTTAATCTTTGAAATTATTCTCAAAATAACAATGAACATGAAGAACCTGCGTTGCTGTCTCACAGGAAGCTTGTGACACGTTTGCAGTCACAGCTATACACGTGCATATACGTGGAAACGTGGAAACAGACAGATGTGACGACATGGAGTGACTCACTAGCAAATAGTGCTAGCGAGGACTTAACTTTAATACACAAGAACATAACAAGACACAGGTGACACATTAATCAAGACAAACAAAAAACCAACAAAGAGGTGTCATCAGTAACAGGGATGAGACAAATTACAGATCTGACCAGGTGGTGTGGAGACAACAATCTCTCTCTAAACGTGGAGAAGACGAAGGAGATTGTTGTGGACTTCAGGAGCCTGCAGACTCCACATGCTCCTCTCAACATCAACAGGGCAACTGTGGAGAGAGTGAACAGCACCAAGTTCCTGGGTGTTCACATCACAGAGACCTTCTGCTGGACCAACAACACCACAGCACTGGCCAAGAAAGCACAACAGCGTCTATACTTCCTCCGCAAACTGAGAAGAGCTAGAGCCCCCGCCCTCATCATGAACCTTCTACAGAGGCACCATAGAGAGCATTCTGTCCAGCTGCATCACTGTGTGGTACGGAGCCTGCAACGCCTCCTGCCGCAAGACACTACAACGCATAGTGAGAACAGCTGAGAAGATCGTTGGTGTCTCTCTCCCCTCGCTCCAGGACATTTACAGCACCCGTCTCACCCGCAAAGCCCTCTGCATTGCAGGTGATCCCACCCACCCATCACACAGCTTCCTGAGCCTGCTTCCATCAGGGAAGAGACTACGGAGTCTCCGGGCAAGGACCACCAGACTGAAGGACAGCTTCATACATGAGGATGTCAGGAAGCTGAACTCCCTCCCAGCTCTGCCCCCCATCCTCTCTCCATCACCACGTTCCCTGACCCTACGAAGTCCTCCATCCCAGGTCTAACTCTCCTCCAACGAAACACTGGGACCAGCACCAGTCACTTTATAAATAAAGCTACTTGCACTACACCATACCTCAACGCGTTGCACATTTGTGTATGCAGATTTTGATTTTTATGTTTACATATCTGCATTTATATATTATTATAGTAATATTTTAGTAGATATGTTGTAAGTGTGCACCAGGGTCTGAGGGAAACGCAATTTCACTTCTCTTTATGTATGTGCTGTACGTGTGGTAGAAATGACAATAAACTTAAACTTGAACAGAGTTCGATATCGCTGCCTAGTGGCGGGCGAACCAGGTTACAAATATCATGTGTTTTTAAAAAAATACTTTTCAGCTCTACTAAATTGTGTATTTTGCCAACACATGCAAACAAACTTTGCTACTGGACCTAAGTAGCTGCTAGTTTAACTGTCTACTACACAACCAGTTGTTAAAAGGTGAACGTGTCTGGAACTGGCAGACAATCCATCATGTTGAATCTGATGTAAGAGAGTCACAAATATGTCATTTTAGATACAACAAGTAGTTTAGTTGTTGCCCAGTAGCCTAGTAGTCAACCAACTTAACTTTCCTTTCCAGGTCACTTCAGGCGATTCATACGGCAACAAATCACAACTTGTCTCACAGCATTTCTCATTGTAAAAGTAGGACCAAGAGGTTCTGTACAACAGGAAGGCAAAACAAATATTTTACTAATCATTGGAGTCTAAAAGATCTTTTGAAAAACCGCTCGCTCGTGAACAGAGGGATATTTTACATGTTTCTAATATTAGCAGGGTTTTGAAGAAACAAACGAGTCAAAATTCTCCCAGTTCATGCAAAACCACCCGTCTCTGCTTCTAAAACAGTAATCATCAACAACAACAAAAAAACAACAGGTGAATCAAGCCTGAAGAAGAAGATCAACTGCTGGAGCTGCAAAAGACTGTGGCCTGAAAAGTCTGTTTCAGACAACAACTCTGTCTCTTCTGCATTAAGACCAAGGCAGAATATCCGCAGATATGACAAAAAAGTGTTGCTTCCATTTCCAATGTTGTATCTTTGTGAAGTGGGATCTTCTGCAGTGACGGTGACTAAAACCAAATTATGGAGCAAACTGGAAATAAGTAACATGTTGGGTGTCATTGTCTCCCATTATCCCACCAGAGACTGGTTCATAGGAGGTGAACGAATGTAAATAGTTAAGTAGTAGTTAAAATAGTAGTTAAAAGCTTAGATAGTAGGATGCAGGCAGGAAACAGAACAAGCCGAATGCATTAAAGTATAGTTTAAAACACACACATCAAGATTAGAGAGTAGTAGAAGAGCAACCATAAGTCATAAAACAGTATGTGGAGGATGGGATCTAAGCAGAAAATCAGATAAGTTGGGAGTGAAACATGTGAATGTCTGTAGAAGGAATGTGCTTAAATCCATAGGTTATGGGGCCACACAGCAACGGAGCAGATAAGACAGCGATAAAGCATCCATGGAGACGAACACCAGACCACGGCATCAGGATCCGGTTACACCACATGTGCTATGTCCAGCATAAAAGTGTGGGTCGAGGGACAAGACAGTGTCAGTTAGACTTCGTGCCCTGACTATATGCATATAGTATAGGGACAGACTGACCCAGGCCTGAAAATATTATTCTTCAAGTTTGAAATAAACGTAAGATTGAATTTATCAGAAGTTTCTCCTCATCATTCAATGAACGTGCAGAGCTGGGATTGGGTGAGAAACTCAACAAAGGGAAACATGCTCACAACTCCCACTCATTCAGAGGGGTGGCGATTTATTTACACACTGTTTTTAGTTGTTTATATCAGTCTGTGAAAATATTGTTTCACATGAAACTCGTCTGCAGAAGAACGTTTCAGCAGAACTGGCTGCAAGCCACTGGAGAAAAGGTGATGTAGGAGAAATATGTCTTTCTAACTCTGCTTGGACTGTATCTTGGCTTAACTGGAAGATTCTTTCTGGGAGAACCTGTAAAAAGATCTACTGAATCTGGTTTCATGCATAAATATAGTTGGATCATCTGCATAGAATAATACATGTATCCAATAATTTTGTGTTGGAAATTTGTTTGTAACATTAAACATTATGTTTTTAGATTAAACTTAAATCAACCTGAAAAGTCCCACCTCCATTATATTCCTTTCTTGAATCAGGACTTTTGTATTAACTGGAATTGTTGCTGTGAATGTGTTTAACATCACCAGTTGTGTGTTGGTTAGTGATTTCAGACGTCTCCCACTTGTTGAGCTACTCTGACAACCCTATGGTGGATGGGAGGTGGGGACACGGAGCCAGTCGACCAATCAAAGCAATGGGCCGCTCTTAGTTATAGTAGGTGGGTTCCAGGTTTTGCTTTGGACATGTCATTGGGTGAGGACCTCTGGATACCGGGGCTTTCTGGTAAACCTGTGTACAGTCTCCACTGTAGATGAGGAAAATGATCGTGTGTTATGGATAAGAATAGTCTGCAGTTCAACAAAGTCATTTTATTGGTCGCTGAACATGTACATGAATATATCAATTATATCAACGGGATGAAACATTATTACATTTTTTCATTATTTGTCTAATATGTGTTTGTTTGTACAAGTATGTGGTGCAGACACTGCGACAACAGAACATGTCGGGCAACTCCTCCCTCTTTGCGTCTGCTCCAAGCTGCTTCCAGTCCAGGGCAACCTTTTCTAACCACACGGCTCTGCTCATCACCTACGTGCTGCTACTGATGCCCCTCTTCATTTATGTCATCTGGCTGAGCTGCCAACACTGGAGGAAACGGGCAGTGAGCAGTCACTCAGACGTCTTCACGCTCAACATGGTTTCTCTGGAGCTGGTTGGTATCTGTGGGTTTTCCTTGTATTACTACGGCACACACTGGGATGGACCACGGATAGTGGAGGCAGGACTGTACGTGACTTCCGTCATTTCACCTGGACAGACTCTGTTTCCCCTGCTCACTTGTGTGGACCTGTACCTGGCCGCTGCCCACCCCATCACCTACATGGGTCTGAAACAGTCAAGCGGGGTCCTGATCCGAAATGTCAGCGTTGCTTGCGTTTGGATGCTTTGCGTTGCCTCCTTGGCTTAAACAGTGAGCTGGGACGTGTACTTCACATCAAATATCGTGTTCCTGAGCTTCTCCTTCACCACCGTGTCTTTCTGCTGCTTCTCTGTTCTGGTTGTTCTGATTCGTCCAGGGCCTGGGGAGGCAGGTGGCGCCAGGAAGCGAGCTGACCCATCCAAACAAAGGGCGTTCTTCACCATCACGGCCGTAATGGGAGCGCTGTTTGCCCGGTTCTGGGCCATCCTGTCTTTTTGTGCTGTAATGACCTTGCCGGCGTCCAGACTGGGTGATTACTGCTTGATAATGCTGCTGTCGGTCTGGTTCTCGCTGCCCAGCAGTGTGGTGTTGCCACTGCTCTTTCTGCACAGGGCAGGAAAACTAGCACTGCCTAAAAAAATTCTAGGCTTCAGGGATGACAACATCCCACAGTGAACACAGCAACGTGATGATCACGCGGATGTTTAGTCAGCATTAATATCAGTTACTGACTCTAGTTACTGTATGTGATCTTGTGTTCTGAACGACACTAAAAATAAAGTGTTGTTCTATATTGTTGAAAGAGTGGGCTTTAATATTTCATTTAATGTCGTTTACTATATTATGCACAGGATGGACACTGCCCAGTTTATCCATTTCGCTCAAAATGTAAGTGAATGAATGAATTGTTTTTGGCTCCTGACATTGTGTGATGGGATGTTTTGCTCCAGAGCAGAACTGATGTAATTACTTTAAACGCGTCACTAAAACCACCATGAGATGCAGCAGCTGCTTTGCATCAAGCTTGTTGCTTCATGTGAAGCTTCCTGATCCAGACCCGTAAACACAAGCTTTAATTCTGATTGTTGGAACAGATGTGTGGAAACATTTAGAGAATAAATGACACGATGCACACCCTGTCTGACGGACACAGATTTGTTCGCAGTTCGCAGGTGTTCTGATTTGACTACGCAGCCCATGAAGATCACAGCCTATTTGAATCCTGTCACACATCAGGTGATGGATGACATAAAATATTTAACGGGCAGCGCTGTAGTAGTTTTTATCTGTAAGGCTGCAGTCATTTTAAAATTATTTTTAATTATCTCTTCTGCTCATTGAAAGGAGGGCAAACTTTAGCTTTAACACTTTAGGAACAAAAGCCCCAAACCCTTAAGCGTATTCTACTGAGATTGGTATAACAGATAATAATGATATTATAATAGATCAGGAAATGGTACAAAGCAGCTTGATTCTGCTGGGAGCAGCTCAGAGGTTGCCAAGCGCATGTGAGGAGGCCTGGAGCCACACTTGCTGCTGGAGATTACGAGATGCAAAACACCTCCTCACATAGATCGACTTGGAGAGTTGGGTCATGGACAAACTCAAACCAAGCTGGAGACATATCTCACAAAACAGAAGGCTTGACACAATTAATATGCTCTCCATTCAAAAACCATCATAATTTACAGCACAGAAAATTGAACTTTATCATGACTGTAGTAACAATAATCAAATATCATCATAATAAATACAGTAATGAAAAAAATCTAGACCTTCACAAAAGAGCATGGCCAGGTCCTCAGTTCTTCAGGCCGATCTGTACCTCTGTGCTGGAGGTCAAACAGCTAAACCACCAGCAGCTCTGCCTTGTCTCTGAGCTTCTCTTCCTGGTGTAGGACGCCAGCAGGAAGCAGAGCTCACCCTTGTACTTCTCAGTATTTGTCAGTGGCTGCTCTATGCTCATCATCTGCAGATCAGAATAAAACATAGAGCCAATTCAACCAGAGCATCTCCTGAGATGAGACTAGACCAAAAGCAGCGGCCAGTGTGTGATCACCACCTGCCTATGGCAGGTTAGAAGAGACGTTTACATTCGCCTGCATATGTCAGTAATTTGTAAAACACAAAGGAAATCCCATAATTCAAGGTTGTAGAGTTGTTCTGTATGTTTGTGATTTTTTTTTTTGCTACAAATGGTTTTATTTGGGAGAGGTGTGAAATGTATTAACAATAGTAGTATTATTTTACAGTTTTGTTGTTTTGCTTTGCCAGCAGGCGCACAGGCCTTTTTCTATCAGTAGCTGCATGAGTGGACTGGTGTTATGGGTAATTGCTTGAGATCAATTGTATTTCTAATTGTAATTGTATATTTATTATAATAAATAAATGCACTGAACACAGACACTTCTGAAAATTAACCATCAGTTTAATGTGAACATTTTGGCTGAAGGTGAAAAGCTGGTCTATGTGTTACAGGATGTAAAACCAAAGCTGTTGTGTTGATTTGTCTCACGTGAGCTTTTAATTTCAAGTTAATCAGTGAATGAATGTATTCATTTTTAGTTGAGTTTGATTTAGGGGAAACTAGGGGCAATTATTTTATTGTTACTGTTATTACTAAAAACATTGGATTTTTTTTAATCTTTGAAATTATTCTCAAAATAACAATGAACATGAAGAACCTGCGTTGCTGTCTCACAGGAAGCTTGTGACACGTTTGCAGTCACAGCTATACACGTGCATATACGTGGAAACGTGGAAACAGACAGATGTGACGACATGGAGTGACTCACTAGCAAATAGTGCTAGCGAGGACTTAACTTTAATACACAAGAACATAACAAGACACAGGTGACACAAATCAAGACAAACAAAAAACCAACAAAGAGGTGTCATCAGTAACAGGGATGAGACAAATTACAGATCTGACCAGGTGGTGTGGAGACAACAATCTCTCTCTAAACGTGGAGAAGACCAAGGAGATTGTTGTGGACTTCAGGAGCCTGCAGACTCCACATGCTCCTCTCAACATCAACAGGGCAACTGTGGAGAGAGTGAACAGCACCAAGTTCCTGGGTGTTCACATCACAGAGACCTTCTGCTGGACCAACAACACCACAGCACTGGCCAAGAAAGCACAACAGCGTCTATACTTCCTCCGCAAACTGAGAAGAGCTAGAGCCCCCGCCCTCATCATGAACCTTCTACAGAGGCACCATAGAGAGCATTCTGTCCAGCTGCATCACTGTGTGGTACGGAGCCTGCAACGCCTCCTGCCGCAAGACACTACAACGCATAGTGAGAACAGCTGAGAAGATCGTTGGTGTCTCTCTCCCCTCGCTCCAGGACATTTACAGCACCCGTCTCACCCGCAAAGCCCTCTGCATTGCAGGTGATCCCACCCACCCATCACACAGCTTCCTGAGCCTGCTTCCATCAGGGAAGAGACTACGGAGTCTCCGGGCAAGGACCACCAGACTGAAGGACAGCTTCATACATGAGGATGTCAGGAAGCTGAACTCCCTCCCAGCTCTGCCCCCCATCCTCTCTCCATCACCACGTTCCCTGACCCTACGAAGTCCTCCATCCCAGGTCTAACTCTCCTCCAACGAAACACTGGGACCAGCACCAGTCACTTTATAAATAAAGCTACTTGCACTACACCATACCTCAACGCGTTGCACATTTGTGTATGCAGATTTTGATTTTTATGTTTACATATCTGCATTTATATATTATTATAGTAATATTTTAGTAGATATGTTGTAAGTGTGCACCAGGGTCTGAGGGAAACGCAATTTCACTTCTCTTTATGTATGTGCTGTACGTGTGGTAGAAATGACAATAAACTTAAACTTGAACAGAGTTCGATATCGCTGCCTAGTGGCGGGCGAACCAGGTTACAAATATCATGTGTTTTTAAAAAAATACTTTTCAGCTCTACTAAATTGTGTATTTTGCCAACACATGCAAACAAACTTTGCTACTGGACCTAAGTAGCTGCTAGTTTAACTGTCTACTACACAACCAGTTGTTAAAAGGTGAACGTGTCTGGAACTGGCAGACAATCCATCATGTTGAATCTGATGTAAGAGAGTCACAAATATGTCATTTTAGATACAACAAGTAGTTTAGTTGTTGCCCAGTAGCCTAGTAGTCAACCAACTTAACTTTCCTTTCCAGGTCACTTCAGGCGATTCATACGGCAACAAATCACAACTTGTCTCACAGCATTTCTCATTGTAAAAGTAGGACCAAGAGGTTCTGTACAACAGGAAGGCAAAACAAATATTTTACTAATCATTGGAGTCTAAAAGATCTTTTGAAAAACCGCTCGCTCGTGAACAGAGGGATATTTTACATGTTTCTAATATTAGCAGGGTTTTGAAGAAACAAACGAGTCAAAATTCTCCCAGTTCATGCAAAACCACCCGTCTCTGCTTCTAAAACAGTAATCATCAACAACAACAAAAAAACAACAGGTGAATCAAGCCTGAAGAAGAAGATCAACTGCTGGAGCTGCAAAAGACTGTGGCCTGAAAAGTCTGTTTCAGACAACAACTCTGTCTCTTCTGCATTAAGACCAAGGCAGAATATCCGCAGATATGACAAAAAAGTGTTGCTTCCATTTCCAATGTTGTATCTTTGTGAAGTGGGATCTTCTGCAGTGACGGTGACTAAAACCAAATTATGGAGCAAACTGGAAATAAGTAACATGTTGGGTGTCATTGTCTCCCATTATCCCACCAGAGACTGGTTCATAGGAGGTGAACGAATGTAAATAGTTAAGTAGTAGTTAAAATAGTAGTTAAAAGCTTAGATAGTAGGATGCAGGCAGGAAACAGAACAAGCCGAATGCATTAAAGTATAGTTTAAAACACACACATCAAGATTAGAGAGTAGTAGAAGAGCAACCATAAGTCATAAAACAGTATGTGGAGGATGGGATCTAAGCAGAAAATCAGATAAGTTGGGAGTGAAACATGTGAATGTCTGTAGAAGGAATGTGCTTAAATCCATAGGTTATGGGGCCACACAGCAACGGAGCAGATAAGACAGCGATAAAGCATCCATGGAGACGAACACCAGACCACGGCATCAGGATCCGGTTACACCACATGTGCTATGTCCAGCATAAAAGTGTGGGTCGAGGGACAAGACAGTGTCAGTTAGACTTCGTGCCCTGACTATATGCATATAGTATAGGGACAGACTGACCCAGGCCTGAAAATATTATTCTTCAAGTTTGAAATAAACGTAAGATTGAATTTATCAGAAGTTTCTCCTCATCATTCAATGAACGTGCAGAGCTGGGATTGGGTGAGAAACTCAACAAAGGGAAACATGCTCACAACTCCCACTCATTCAGAGGGGTGGCGATTTATTTACACACTGTTTTTAGTTGTTTATATCAGTCTGTGAAAATATTGTTTCACATGAAACTCGTCTGCAGAAGAACGTTTCAGCAGAACTGGCTGCAAGCCACTGGAGAAAAGGTGATGTAGGAGAAATATGTCTTTCTAACTCTGCTTGGACTGTATCTTGGCTTAACTGGAAGATTCTTTCTGGGAGAACCTGTAAAAAGATCTACTGAATCTGGTTTCATGCATAAATATAGTTGGATCATCTGCATAGAATAATACATGTATCCAATAATTTTGTGTTGGAAATTTGTTTGTAACATTAAACATTATGTTTTTAGATTAAACTTAAATCAACCTGAAAAGTCCCACCTCCATTATATTCCTTTCTTGAATCAGGACTTTTGTATTAACTGGAATTGTTGCTGTGAATGTGTTTAACATCACCAGTTGTGTGTTGGTTAGTGATTTCAGACGTCTCCCACTTGTTGAGCTACTCTGACAACCCTATGGTGGATGGGAGGTGGGGACACGGAGCCAGTCGACCAATCAAAGCAATGGGCCGCTCTTAGTTATAGTAGGTGGGTTCCAGGTTTTGCTTTGGACATGTCATTGGGTGAGGACCTCTGGATACCGGGGCTTTCTGGTAAACCTGTGTACAGTCTCCACTGTAGATGAGGAAAATGATCGTGTGTTATGGATAAGAATAGTCTGCAGTTCAACAAAGTCATTTTATTGGTCGCTGAACATGTACATGAATATATCAATTATATCAACGGGATGAAACATTATTACATTTTTTCATTATTTGTCTAATATGTGTTTGTTTGTACAAGTATGTGGTGCAGACACTGCGACAACAGAACATGTCGGGCAACTCCTCCCTCTTTGCGTCTGCTCCAAGCTGCTTCCAGTCCAGGGCAACCTTTTCTAACCACACGGCTCTGCTCATCACCTACGTGCTGCTACTGATGCCCCTCTTCATTTATGTCATCTGGCTGAGCTGCCAACACTGGAGGAAACGGGCAGTGAGCAGTCACTCAGACGTCTTCACGCTCAACATGGTTTCTCTGGAGCTGGTTGGTATCTGTGGGTTTTCCTTGTATTACTACGGCACACACTGGGATGGACCACGGATAGTGGAGGCAGGACTGTACGTGACTTCCGTCATTTCACCTGGACAGACTCTGTTTCCCCTGCTCACTTGTGTGGACCTGTACCTGGCCGCTGCCCACCCCATCACCTACATGGGTCTGAAACAGTCAAGCGGGGTCCTGATCCGAAATGTCAGCGTTGCTTGCGTTTGGATGCTTTGCGTTGCCTCCTTGGCTTAAACAGTGAGCTGGGACGTGTACTTCACATCAAATATCGTGTTCCTGAGCTTCTCCTTCACCACCGTGTCTTTCTGCTGCTTCTCTGTTCTGGTTGTTCTGATTCGTCCAGGGCCTGGGGAGGCAGGTGGCGCCAGGAAGCGAGCTGACCCATCCAAACAAAGGGCGTTCTTCACCATCACGGCCGTAATGGGAGCGCTGTTTGCCCGGTTCTGGGCCATCCTGTCTTTTTGTGCTGTAATGACCTTGCCGGCGTCCAGACTGGGTGATTACTGCTTGATAATGCTGCTGTCGGTCTGGTTCTCGCTGCCCAGCAGTGTGGTGTTGCCACTGCTCTTTCTGCACAGGGCAGGAAAACTAGCACTGCCTAAAAAAATTCTAGGCTTCAGGGATGACAACATCCCACAGTGAACACAGCAACGTGATGATCACGCGGATGTTTAGTCAGCATTAATATCAGTTACTGACTCTAGTTACTGTATGTGATCTTGTGTTCTGAACGACACTAAAAATAAAGTGTTGTTCTATATTGTTGAAAGAGTGGGCTTTAATATTTCATTTAATGTCGTTTACTATATTATGCACAGGATGGACACTGCCCAGTTTATCCATTTCGCTCAAAATGTAAGTGAATGAATGAATTGTTTTTGGCTCCTGACATTGTGTGATGGGATGTTTTGCTCCAGAGCAGAACTGATGTAATTACTTTAAACGCGTCACTAAAACCACCATGAGATGCAGCAGCTGCTTTGCATCAAGCTTGTTGCTTCATGTGAAGCTTCCTGATCCAGACCCGTAAACACAAGCTTTAATTCTGATTGTTGGAACAGATGTGTGGAAACATTTAGAGAATAAATGACACGATGCACACCCTGTCTGACGGACACAGATTTGTTCGCAGTTCGCAGGTGTTCTGATTTGACTACGCAGCCCATGAAGATCACAGCCTATTTGAATCCTGTCACACATCAGGTGATGGATGACATAAAATATTTAACGGGCAGCGCTGTAGTAGTTTTTATCTGTAAGGCTGCAGTCATTTTAAAATTATTTTTAATTATCTCTTCTGCTCATTGAAAGGAGGGCAAACTTTAGCTTTAACACTTTAGGAACAAAAGCCCCAAACCCTTAAGCGTATTCTACTGAGATTGGTATAACAGATAATAATGATATTATAATAGATCAGGAAATGGTACAAAGCAGCTTGATTCTGCTGGGAGCAGCTCAGAGGTTGCCAAGCGCATGTGAGGAGGCCTGGAGCCACACTTGCTGCTGGAGATTACGAGATGCAAAACACCTCCTCACATAGATCGACTTGGAGAGTTGGGTCATGGACAAACTCAAACCAAGCTGGAGACATATCTCACAAAACAGAAGGCTTGACACAATTAATATGCTCTCCATTCAAAAACCATCATAATTTACAGCACAGAAAATTGAACTTTATCATGACTGTAGTAACAATAATCAAATATCATCATAATAAATACAGTAATGAAAAAAATCTAGACCTTCACAAAAGAGCATGGCCAGGTCCTCAGTTCTTCAGGCCGATCTGTACCTCTGTGCTGGAGGTCAAACAGCTAAACCACCAGCAGCTCTGCCTTGTCTCTGAGCTTCTCTTCCTGGTGTAGGACGCCAGCAGGAAGCAGAGCTCACCCTTGTACTTCTCAGTATTTGTCAGTGGCTGCTCTATGCTCATCATCTGCAGATCAGAATAAAACATAGAGCCAATTCAACCAGAGCATCTCCTGAGATGAGACTAGACCAAAAGCAGCGGCCAGTGTGTGATCACCACCTGCCTATGGCAGGTTAGAAGAGACGTTTACATTCGCCTGCATATGTCAGTAATTTGTAAAACACAAAGGAAATCCCATAATTCAAGGTTGTAGAGTTGTTCTGTATGTTTGTGATTTTTTTTTTTGCTACAAATGGTTTTATTTGGGAGAGGTGTGAAATGTATTAACAATAGTAGTATTATTTTACAGTTTTGTTGTTTTGCTTTGCCAGCAGGCGCACAGGCCTTTTTCTATCAGTAGCTGCATGAGTGGACTGGTGTTATGGGTAATTGCTTGAGATCAATTGTATTTCTAATTGTAATTGTATATTTATTATAATAAATAAATGCACTGAACACAGACACTTCTGAAAATTAACCATCAGTTTAATGTGAACATTTTGGCTGAAGGTGAAAAGCTGGTCTATGTGTTACAGGATGTAAAACCAAAGCTGTTGTGTTGATTTGTCTCACGTGAGCTTTTAATTTCAAGTTAATCACTGAATGAATGTATTCATTTTTAGTTGAGTTTGATTTAGGGGAAACTAGGGGCAATTATTTTATTGTTACTGTTATTACTAAAAACATTGGATTTTTTTTAATCTTTGAAATTATTCTCAAAATAACAATGAACATGAAGAACCTGCGTTGCTGTCTCACAGGAAGCTTGTGACACGTTTGCAGTCACAGCTATACACGTGCATATACGTGGAAACGTGGAAACAGACAGATGTGACGACATGGAGTGACTCACTAGCAAATAGTGCTAGCGAGGACTTAACTTTAATACACAAGAACATAACAAGACACAGGTGACACAAATCAAGACAAACAAAAAACCAACAAAGAGGTGTCATCAGTAACAGGGATGAGACAAATTACAGATCTGACCAGGTGGTGTGGAGACAACAATCTCTCTCTAAACGTGGAGAAGACCAAGGAGATTGTTGTGGACTTCAGGAGCCTGCAGACTCCACATGCTCCTCTCAACATCAACAGGGCAACTGTGGAGAGAGTGAACAGCACCAAGTTCCTGGGTGTTCACATCACAGAGACCTTCTGCTGGACCAACAACACCACAGCACTGGCCAAGAAAGCACAACAGCGTCTATACTTCCTCCGCAAACTGAGAAGAGCTAGAGCCCCCGCCCTCATCATGAACCTTCTACAGAGGCACCATAGAGAGCATTCTGTCCAGCTGCATCACTGTGTGGTACGGAGCCTGCAACGCCTCCTGCCGCAAGACACTACAACGCATAGTGAGAACAGCTGAGAAGATCGTTGGTGTCTCTCTCCCCTCGCTCCAGGACATTTACAGCACCCGTCTCACCCGCAAAGCCCTCTGCATTGCAGGTGATCCCACCCACCCATCACACAGCTTCCTGAGCCTGCTTCCATCAGGGAAGAGACTACGGAGTCTCCGGGCAAGGACCACCAGACTGAAGGACAGCTTCATACATGAGGATGTCAGGAAGCTGAACTCCCTCCCAGCTCTGCCCCCCATCCTCTCTCCATCACCACGTTCCCTGACCCTACGAAGTCCTCCATCCCAGGTCTAACTCTCCTCCAACGAAACACTGGGACCAGCACCAGTCACTTTATAAATAAAGCTACTTGCACTACACCATACCTCAACGCGTTGCACATTTGTGTATGCAGATTTTGATTTTTATGTTTACATATCTGCATTTATATATTATTATAGTAATATTTTAGTAGATATGTTGTAAGTGTGCACCAGGGTCTGAGGGAAACGCAATTTCACTTCTCTTTATGTATGTGCTGTACGTGTGGTAGAAATGACAATAAACTTAAACTTGAACAGAGTTCGATATCGCTGCCTAGTGGCGGGCGAACCAGGTTACAAATATCATGTGTTTTTAAAAAAATACTTTTCAGCTCTACTAAATTGTGTATTTTGCCAACACATGCAAACAAACTTTGCTACTGGACCTAAGTAGCTGCTAGTTTAACTGTCTACTACACAACCAGTTGTTAAAAGGTGAACGTGTCTGGAACTGGCAGACAATCCATCATGTTGAATCTGATGTAAGAGAGTCACAAATATGTCATTTTAGATACAACAAGTAGTTTAGTTGTTGCCCAGTAGCCTAGTAGTCAACCAACTTAACTTTCCTTTCCAGGTCACTTCAGGCGATTCATACGGCAACAAATCACAACTTGTCTCACAGCATTTCTCATTGTAAAAGTAGGACCAAGAGGTTCTGTACAACAGGAAGGCAAAACAAATATTTTACTAATCATTGGAGTCTAAAAGATCTTTTGAAAAACCGCTCGCTCGTGAACAGAGGGATATTTTACATGTTTCTAATATTAGCAGGGTTTTGAAGAAACAAACGAGTCAAAATTCTCCCAGTTCATGCAAAACCACCCGTCTCTGCTTCTAAAACAGTAATCATCAACAACAACAAAAAAACAACAGGTGAATCAAGCCTGAAGAAGAAGATCAACTGCTGGAGCTGCAAAAGACTGTGGCCTGAAAAGTCTGTTTCAGACAACAACTCTGTCTCTTCTGCATTAAGACCAAGGCAGAATATCCGCAGATATGACAAAAAAGTGTTGCTTCCATTTCCAATGTTGTATCTTTGTGAAGTGGGATCTTCTGCAGTGACGGTGACTAAAACCAAATTATGGAGCAAACTGGAAATAAGTAACATGTTGGGTGTCATTGTCTCCCATTATCCCACCAGAGACTGGTTCATAGGAGGTGAACGAATGTAAATAGTTAAGTAGTAGTTAAAATAGTAGTTAAAAGCTTAGATAGTAGGATGCAGGCAGGAAACAGAACAAGCCGAATGCATTAAAGTATAGTTTAAAACACACACATCAAGATTAGAGAGTAGTAGAAGAGCAACCATAAGTCATAAAACAGTATGTGGAGGATGGGATCTAAGCAGAAAATCAGATAAGTTGGGAGTGAAACATGTGAATGTCTGTAGAAGGAATGTGCTTAAATCCATAGGTTATGGGGCCACACAGCAACGGAGCAGATAAGACAGCGATAAAGCATCCATGGAGACGAACACCAGACCACGGCATCAGGATCCGGTTACACCACATGTGCTATGTCCAGCATAAAAGTGTGGGTCGAGGGACAAGACAGTGTCAGTTAGACTTCGTGCCCTGACTATATGCATATAGTATAGGGACAGACTGACCCAGGCCTGAAAATATTATTCTTCAAGTTTGAAATAAACGTAAGATTGAATTTATCAGAAGTTTCTCCTCATCATTCAATGAACGTGCAGAGCTGGGATTGGGTGAGAAACTCAACAAAGGGAAACATGCTCACAACTCCCACTCATTCAGAGGGGTGGCGATTTATTTACACACTGTTTTTAGTTGTTTATATCAGTCTGTGAAAATATTGTTTCACATGAAACTCGTCTGCAGAAGAACGTTTCAGCAGAACTGGCTGCAAGCCACTGGAGAAAAGGTGATGTAGGAGAAATATGTCTTTCTAACTCTGCTTGGACTGTATCTTGGCTTAACTGGAAGATTCTTTCTGGGAGAACCTGTAAAAAGATCTACTGAATCTGGTTTCATGCATAAATATAGTTGGATCATCTGCATAGAATAATACATGTATCCAATAATTTTGTGTTGGAAATTTGTTTGTAACATTAAACATTATGTTTTTAGATTAAACTTAAATCAACCTGAAAAGTCCCACCTCCATTATATTCCTTTCTTGAATCAGGACTTTTGTATTAACTGGAATTGTTGCTGTGAATGTGTTTAACATCACCAGTTGTGTGTTGGTTAGTGATTTCAGACGTCTCCCACTTGTTGAGCTACTCTGACAACCCTATGGTGGATGGGAGGTGGGGACACGGAGACAGTCGACCAATCAAAGCAATGGGCCGCTCTTAGTTATAGTAGGTGGGTTCCAGGTTTTGCTTTGGACATGTCATTGGGTGAGGACCTCTGGATACCGGAGCTTTCTGGTAAGTCTGTGTACAGTCTCCACTGTAGATGAGGAAAATGATCGTGTGTTATGGATAAGAATAGTCTGCAGTTCAACAAAGTCATTTTATTGGTCGCTGAACATGTACATGAATATATCAATTATATCAACGGGATGAAACATTATTACATTTTTTCATTATTTGTCTAATATGTGTTTGTTTGTACAAGTATGTGGTGCAGACACTGCGACAACAGAACATGTCGGGCAACTCCTCCCTCTTTGCGTCTGCTCCAAGCTGCTTCCAGTCCAGGGCAACCTTTTCTAACCACACGGCTCTGCTCATCACCTACGTGCTGCTACTGATGCCCCTCTTCATTTATGTCATCTGGCTGAGCTGCCAACACTGGAGGAAACGGGCAGTGAGCAGTCACTCAGACGTCTTCACGCTCAACATGGTTTCTCTGGAGCTGGTTGGTATCTGTGGGTTTTCCTTGTATTACTACGGCACACACTGGGATGGACCACGGATAGTGGAGGCAGGACTGTACGTGACTTCCGTCATTTCACCTGGACAGACTCTGTTTCCCCTGCTCACTTGTGTGGACCTGTACCTGGCCGCTGCCCACCCCATCACCTACATGGGTCTGAAACAGTCAAGCGGGGTCCTGATCCGAAATGTCAGCGTTGCTTGCGTTTGGATGCTTTGCGTTGCCTCCTTGGCTTAAACAGTGAGCTGGGACGTGTACTTCACATCAAATATCGTGTTCCTGAGCTTCTCCTTCACCACCGTGTCTTTCTGCTGCTTCTCTGTTCTGGTTGTTCTGATTCGTCCAGGGCCTGGGGAGGCAGGTGGCGCCAGGAAGCGAGCTGACCCATCCAAACAAAGGGCGTTCTTCACCATCACGGCCGTAATGGGAGCGCTGTTTGCCCGGTTCTGGGCCATCCTGTCTTTTTGTGCTGTAATGACCTTGCCGGCGTCCAGACTGGGTGATTACTGCTTGATAATGCTGCTGTCGGTCTGGTTCTCGCTGCCCAGCAGTGTGGTGTTGCCACTGCTCTTTCTGCACAGGGCAGGAAAACTAGCACTGCCTAAAAAAATTCTAGGCTTCAGGGATGACAACATCCCACAGTGAACACAGCAACGTGATGATCACGCGGATGTTTAGTCAGCATTAATATCAGTTACTGACTCTAGTTACTGTATGTGATCTTGTGTTCTGAACGACACTAAAAATAAAGTGTTGTTCTATATTGTTGAAAGAGTGGGCTTTAATATTTCATTTAATGTCGTTTACTATATTATGCACAGGATGGACACTGCCCAGTTTATCCATTTCGCTCAAAATGTAAGTGAATGAATGAATTGTTTTTGGCTCCTGACATTGTGTGATGGGATGTTTTGCTCCAGAGCAGAACTGATGTAATTACTTTAAACGCGTCACTAAAACCACCATGAGATGCAGCAGCTGCTTTGCATCAAGCTTGTTGCTTCATGTGAAGCTTCCTGATCCAGACCCGTAAACACAAGCTTTAATTCTGATTGTTGGAACAGATGTGTGGAAACATTTAGAGAATAAATGACACGATGCACACCCTGTCTGACGGACACAGATTTGTTCGCAGTTCGCAGGTGTTCTGATTTGACTACGCAGCCCATGAAGATCACAGCCTATTTGAATCCTGTCACACATCAGGTGATGGATGACATAAAATATTTAACGGGCAGCGCTGTAGTAGTTTTTATCTGTAAGGCTGCAGTCATTTTAAAATTATTTTTAATTATCTCTTCTGCTCATTGAAAGGAGGGCAAACTTTAGCTTTAACACTTTAGGAACAAAAGCCCCAAACCCTTAAGCGTATTCTACTGAGATTGGTATAACAGATAATAATGATATTATAATAGATCAGGAAATGGTACAAAGCAGCTTGATTCTGCTGGGAGCAGCTCAGAGGTTGCCAAGCGCATGTGAGGAGGCCTGGAGCCACACTTGCTGCTGGAGATTACGAGATGCAAAACACCTCCTCACATAGATCGACTTGGAGAGTTGGGTCATGGACAAACTCAAACCAAGCTGGAGACATATCTCACAAAACAGAAGGCTTGACACAATTAATATGCTCTCCATTCAAAAACCATCATAATTTACAGCACAGAAAATTGAACTTTATCATGACTGTAGTAACAATAATCAAATATCATCATAATAAATACAGTAATGAAAAAAATCTAGACCTTCACAAAAGAGCATGGCCAGGTCCTCAGTTCTTCAGGCCGATCTGTACCTCTGTGCTGGAGGTCAAACAGCTAAACCACCAGCAGCTCTGCCTTGTCTCTGAGCTTCTCTTCCTGGTGTAGGACGCCAGCAGGAAGCAGAGCTCACCCTTGTACTTCTCAGTATTTGTCAGTGGCTGCTCTATGCTCATCATCTGCAGATCAGAATAAAACATAGAGCCAATTCAACCAGAGCATCTCCTGAGATGAGACTAGACCAAAAGCAGCGGCCAGTGTGTGATCACCACCTGCCTATGGCAGGTTAGAAGAGACGTTTACATTCGCCTGCATATGTCAGTAATTTGTAAAACACAAAGGAAATCCCATAATTCAAGGTTGTAGAGTTGTTCTGTATGTTTGTGATTTTTTTTTTTGCTACAAATGGTTTTATTTGGGAGAGGTGTGAAATGTATTAACAATAGTAGTATTATTTTACAGTTTTGTTGTTTTGCTTTGCCAGCAGGCGCACAGGCCTTTTTCTATCAGTAGCTGCATGAGTGGACTGGTGTTATGGGTAATTGCTTGAGATCAATTGTATTTCTAATTGTAATTGTATATTTATTATAATAAATAAATGCACTGAACACAGACACTTCTGAAAATTAACCATCAGTTTAATGTGAACATTTTGGCTGAAGGTGAAAAGCTGGTCTATGTGTTACAGGATGTAAAACCAAAGCTGTTGTGTTGATTTGTCTCACGTGAGCTTTTAATTTCAAGTTAATCACTGAATGAATGTATTCATTTTTAGTTGAGTTTGATTTAGGGGAAACTAGGGGCAATTATTTTATTGTTACTGTTATTACTAAAAACATTGGATTTTTTTTAATCTTTGAAATTATTCTCAAAATAACAATGAACATGAAGAACCTGCGTTGCTGTCTCACAGGAAGCTTGTGACACGTTTGCAGTCACAGCTATACACGTGCATATACGTGGAAACGTGGAAACAGACAGATGTGACGACATGGAGTGACTCACTAGCAAATAGTGCTAGCGAGGACTTAACTTTAATACACAAGAACATAACAAGACACAGGTGACACAAATCAAGACAAACAAAAAACCAACAAAGAGGTGTCATCAGTAACAGGGATGAGACAAATTACAGATCTGACCAGGTGGTGTGGAGACAACAATCTCTCTCTAAACGTGGAGAAGACCAAGGAGATTGTTGTGGACTTCAGGAGCCTGCAGACTCCACATGCTCCTCTCAACATCAACAGGGCAACTGTGGAGAGAGTGAACAGCACCAAGTTCCTGGGTGTTCACATCACAGAGACCTTCTGCTGGACCAACAACACCACAGCACTGGCCAAGAAAGCACAACAGCGTCTATACTTCCTCCGCAAACTGAGAAGAGCTAGAGCCCCCGCCCTCATCATGAACCTTCTACAGAGGCACCATAGAGAGCATTCTGTCCAGCTGCATCACTGTGTGGTACGGAGCCTGCAACGCCTCCTGCCGCAAGACACTACAACGCATAGTGAGAACAGCTGAGAAGATCGTTGGTGTCTCTCTCCCCTCGCTCCAGGACATTTACAGCACCCGTCTCACCCGCAAAGCCCTCTGCATTGCAGGTGATCCCACCCACCCATCACACAGCTTCCTGAGCCTGCTTCCATCAGGGAAGAGACTACGGAGTCTCCGGGCAAGGACCACCAGACTGAAGGACAGCTTCATACATGAGGATGTCAGGAAGCTGAACTCCCTCCCAGCTCTGCCCCCCATCCTCTCTCCATCACCACGTTCCCTGACCCTACGAAGTCCTCCATCCCAGGTCTAACTCTCCTCCAACGAAACACTGGGACCAGCACCAGTCACTTTATAAATAAAGCTACTTGCACTACACCATACCTCAACGCGTTGCACATTTGTGTATGCAGATTTTGATTTTTATGTTTACATATCTGCATTTATATATTATTATAGTAATATTTTAGTAGATATGTTGTAAGTGTGCACCAGGGTCTGAGGGAAACGCAATTTCACTTCTCTTTATGTATGTGCTGTACGTGTGGTAGAAATGACAATAAACTTAAACTTGAACAGAGTTCGATATCGCTGCCTAGTGGCGGGCGAACCAGGTTACAAATATCATGTGTTTTTAAAAAAATACTTTTCAGCTCTACTAAATTGTGTATTTTGCCAACACATGCAAACAAACTTTGCTACTGGACCAAAGTAGCTGCTAGTTTAACTGTCTACTACACAACCAGTTGTTAAAAGGTGAACGTGTCTGGAACTGGCAGACAATCCATCATGTTGAATCTGATGTAAGAGAGTCACAAATATGTCATTTTAGATACAACAAGTAGTTTAGTTGTTGCCCAGTAGCCTAGTAGTCAACCAACTTAACTTTCCTTTCCAGGTCACTTCAGGCGATTCATACGGCAACAAATCACAACTTGTCTCACAGCATTTCTCATTGTAAAAGTAGGACCAAGAGGTTCTGTACAACAGGAAGGCAAAACAAATATTTTACTAATCATTGGAGTCTAAAAGATCTTTTGAAAAACCGCTCGCTCGTGAACAGAGGGATATTTTACATGTTTCTAATATTAGCAGGGTTTTGAAGAAACAAAAGAGTCAAAATTCTCCCAGTTCATGCAAAACCACCCGTCTCTGCTTCTAAAAGAGTAATCATCAACAACAACAAAAAAACAACAGGTGAATCAAGCCTGAAGAAGAAGATCAACTGCTGGAGCTGCAAAAGACTGTGGCCTGAAAAGTCTGTTTCAGACAACAACTCTGTCTCTTCTGCATTAAGACCAAGGCAGAATATCCGCAGATATGACAAAAAAGTGTTGCTTCCATTTCCAATGTTGTATCTTTGTGAAGTGGGATCTTCTGCAGTGACGGTGACTAAAACCAAATTATGGAGCAAACTGGAAATAAGTAACATGTTGGGTGTCATTGTCTCCCATTATCCCACCAGAGACTGGTTCATAGGAGGTGAACGAATGTAAATAGTTAAGTAGTAGTTAAAATAGTAGTTAAAAGCTTAGATAGTAGGATGCAGGCAGGAAACAGAACAAGCCGAATGCATTAAAGTATAGTTTAAAACACACACATCAAGATTAGAGAGTAGTAGAAGAGCAACCATAAGTCATAAAACAGTATGTGGAGGATGGGATCTAAGCAGAAAATCAGATAAGTTGGGAGTGAAACATGTGAATGTCTGTAGAAGGAATGTGCTTAAATCCATAGGTTATGGGGCCACACAGCAACGGAGCAGATAAGACAGCGATAAAGCATCCATGGAGACGAACACCAGACCACGGCATCAGGATCCGGTTACACCACATGTGCTATGTCCAGCATAAAAGTGTGGGTCGAGGGACAAGACAGTGTCAGTTAGACTTCGTGCCCTGACTATATGCATATAGTATAGGGACAGACTGACCCAGGCCTGAAAATATTATTCTTCAAGTTTGAAATAAACGTAAGATTGAATTTATCAGAAGTTTCTCCTCATCATTCAATGAACGTGCAGAGCTGGGATTGGGTGAGAAACTCAACAAAGGGAAACATGCTCACAACTCCCACTCATTCAGAGGGGTGGCGATTTATTTACACACTGTTTTTAGTTGTTTATATCAGTCTGTGAAAATATTGTTTCACATGAAACTCGTCTGCAGAAGAACGTTTCAGCAGAACTGGCTGCAAGCCACTGGAGAAAAGGTGATGTAGGAGAAATATGTCTTTCTAACTCTGCTTGGACTGTATCTTGGCTTAACTGGAAGATTCTTTCTGGGAGAACCTGTAAAAAGATCTACTGAATCTGGTTTCATGCATAAATATAGTTGGATCATCTGCATAGAATAATACATGTATCCAATAATTTTGTGTTGGAAATTTGTTTGTAACATTAAACATTATGTTTTTAGATTAAACTTAAATCAACCTGAAAAGTCCCACCTCCATTATATTCCTTTCTTGAATCAGGACTTTTGTATTAACTGGAATTGTTGCTGTGAATGTGTTTAACATCACCAGTTGTGTGTTGGTTAGTGATTTCAGACGTCTCCCACTTGTTGAGCTACTCTGACAACCCTATGGTGGATGGGAGGTGGGGACACGGAGCCAGTCGACCAATCAAAGCAATGGGCCGCTCTTAGTTATAGTAGGTGGGTTCCAGGTTTTGCTTTGGACATGTCATTGGGTGAGGACCTCTGGATACCGGAGCTTTCTGGTAAGTCTGTGTACAGTCTCCACTGTAGATGAGGAAAATGATCGTGTGTTATGGATAAGAATAGTCTGCAGTTCAACAAAGTCATTTTATTGGTCGCTGAACATGTACATGAATATATCAATTATATCAACGGGATGAAACATTATTACATTTTTTCATTATTTGTCTAATATGTGTTTGTTTGTACAAGTATGTGGTGCAGACACTGCGACAACAGAACATGTCGGGCAACTCCTCCCTCTTTGCGTCTGCTCCAAGCTGCTTCCAGTCCAGGGCAACCTTTTCTAACCACACGGCTCTGCTCATCACCTACGTGCTGCTACTGATGCCCCTCTTCATTTATGTCATCTGGCTGAGCTGCCAACACTGGAGGAAACGGGCAGTGAGCAGTCACTCAGACGTCTTCACGCTCAACATGGTTTCTCTGGAGCTGGTTGGTATCTGTGGGTTTTCCTTGTATTACTACGGCACACACTGGGATGGACCACGGATAGTGGAGGCAGGACTGTACGTGACTTCCGTCATTTCACCTGGACAGACTCTGTTTCCCCTGCTCACTTGTGTGGACCTGTACCTGGCCGCTGCCCACCCCATCACCTACATGGGTCTGAAACAGTCAAGCGGGGTCCTGATCCGAAATGTCAGCGTTGCTTGCGTTTGGATGCTTTGCGTTGCCTCCTTGGCTTAAACAGTGAGCTGGGACGTGTACTTCACATCAAATATCGTGTTCCTGAGCTTCTCCTTCACCACCGTGTCTTTCTGCTGCTTCTCTGTTCTGGTTGTTCTGATTCGTCCAGGGCCTGGGGAGGCAGGTGGCGCCAGGAAGCGAGCTGACCCATCCAAACAAAGGGCGTTCTTCACCATCACGGCCGTAATGGGAGCGCTGTTTGCCCGGTTCTGGGCCATCCTGTCTTTTTGTGCTGTAATGACCTTGCCGGCGTCCAGACTGGGTGATTACTGCTTGATAATGCTGCTGTCGGTCTGGTTCTCGCTGCCCAGCAGTGTGGTGTTGCCACTGCTCTTTCTGCACAGGGCAGGAAAACTAGCACTGCCTAAAAAAATTCTAGGCTTCAGGGATGACAACATCCCACAGTGAACACAGCAACGTGATGATCACGCGGATGTTTAGTCAGCATTAATAACAGTTACTGACTCTAGTTACTGTATGTGATCTTGTGTTCTGAACGACACTAAAAATAAAGTGTTGTTCTATATTGTTGAAAGAGTGGGCTTTAATATTTCATTTAATGTCGTTTACTATATTATGCACAGGATGGACACTGCCCAGTTTATCCATTTCGCTCAAAATGTAAGTGAATGAATGAATTGTTTTTGGCTCCTGACATTGTGTGATGGGATGTTTTGCTCCAGAGCAGAACTGATGTAATTACTTTAAACGCGTCACTAAAACCACCATGAGATGCAGCAGCTGCTTTGCATCAAGCTTGTTGCTTCATGTGAAGCTTCCTGATCCAGACCCGTAAACACAAGCTTTAATTCTGATTGTTGGAACAGATGTGTGGAAACATTTAGAGAATAAATGACACGATGCACACCCTGTCTGACGGACACAGATTTGTTCGCAGTTCGCAGGTGTTCTGATTTGACTACGCAGCCCATGAAGATCACAGCCTATTTGAATCCTGTCACACATCAGGTGATGGATGACATAAAATATTTAACGGGCAGCGCTGTAGTAGTTTTTATCTGTAAGGCTGCAGTCATTTTAAAATTATTTTTAATTATCTCTTCTGCTCATTGAAAGGAGGGCAAACTTTAGCTTTAACACTTTAGGAACAAAAGCCCCAAACCCTTAAGCGTATTCTACTGAGATTGGTATAACAGATAATAATGATATTATAATAGATCAGGAAATGGTACAAAGCAGCTTGATTCTGCTGGGAGCAGCTCAGAGGTTGCCAAGCGCATGTGAGGAGGCCTGGAGCCACACTTGCTGCTGGAGATTACGAGATGCAAAACACCTCCTCACATAGATCGACTTGGAGAGTTGGGTCATGGACAAACTCAAACCAAGCTGGAGACATATCTCACAAAACAGAAGGCTTGACACAATTAATATGCTCTCCATTCAAAAACCATCATAATTTACAGCACAGAAAATTGAACTTTATCATGACTGTAGTAACAATAATCAAATATCATCATAATAAATACAGTAATGAAAAAAATCTAGACCTTCACAAAAGAGCATGGCCAGGTCCTCAGTTCTTCAGGCCGATCTGTACCTCTGTGCTGGAGGTCAAACAGCTAAACCACCAGCAGCTCTGCCTTGTCTCTGAGCTTCTCTTCCTGGTGTAGGACGCCAGCAGGAAGCAGAGCTCACCCTTGTACTTCTCAGTATTTGTCAGTGGCTGCTCTATGCTCATCATCTGCAGATCAGAATAAAACATAGAGCCAATTCAACCAGAGCATCTCCTGAGATGAGACTAGACCAAAAGCAGCGGCCAGTGTGTGATCACCACCTGCCTATGGCAGGTTAGAAGAGACGTTTACATTCGCCTGCATATGTCAGTAATTTGTAAAACACAAAGGAAATCCCATAATTCAAGGTTGTAGAGTTGTTCTGTATGTTTGTGATTTTTTTTTTTGCTACAAATGGTTTTATTTGGGAGAGGTGTGAAATGTATTAACAATAGTAGTATTATTTTACAGTTTTGTTGTTTTGCTTTGCCAGCAGGCGCACAGGCCTTTTTCTATCAGTAGCTGCATGAGTGGACTGGTGTTATGGGTAATTGCTTGAGATCAATTGTATTTCTAATTGTAATTGTATATTTATTATAATAAATAAATGCACTGAACACAGACACTTCTGAAAATTAACCATCAGTTTAATGTGAACATTTTGGCTGAAGGTGAAAAGCTGGTCTATGTGTTACAGGATGTAAAACCAAAGCTGTTGTGTTGATTTGTCTCACGTGAGCTTTTAATTTCAAGTTAATCACTGAATGAATGTATTCATTTTTAGTTGAGTTTGATTTAGGGGAAACTAGGGGCAATTATTTTATTGTTACTGTTATTACTAAAAACATTGGATTTTTTTTAATCTTTGAAATTATTCTCAAAATAACAATGAACATGAAGAACCTGCGTTGCTGTCTCACAGGAAGCTTGTGACACGTTTGCAGTCACAGCTATACACGTGCATATACGTGGAAACGTGGAAACAGACAGATGTGACGACATGGAGTGACTCACTAGCAAATAGTGCTAGCGAGGACTTAACTTTAATACACAAGAACATAACAAGACACAGGTGACACATTAATCAAGACAAACAAAAAACCAACAAAGAGGTGTCATCAGTAACAGGGATGAGACAAATTACAGATCTGACCAGGTGGTGTGGAGACAACAATCTCTCTCTAAACGTGGAGAAGACCAAGGAGATTGTTGTGGACTTCAGGAGCCTGCAGACTCCACATGCTCCTCTCAACATCAACAGGGCAACTGTGGAGAGAGTGAACAGCACCAAGTTCCTGGGTGTTCACATCACAGAGACCTTCTGCTGGACCAACAACACCACAGCACTGGCCAAGAAAGCACAACAGCGTCTATACTTCCTCCGCAAACTGAGAAGAGCTAGAGCCCCCGCCCTCATCATGAACCTTCTACAGAGGCACCATAGAGAGCATTCTGTCCAGCTGCATCACTGTGTGGTACGGAGCCTGCAACGCCTCCTGCCGCAAGACACTACAACGCATAGTGAGAACAGCTGAGAAGATCGTTGGTGTCTCTCTCCCCTCGCTCCAGGACATTTACAGCACCCGTCTCACCCGCAAAGCCCTCTGCATTGCAGGTGATCCCACCCACCCATCACACAGCTTCCTGAGCCTGCTTCCATCAGGGAAGAGACTACGGAGTCTCCGGGCAAGGACCACCAGACTGAAGGACAGCTTCATACATGAGGATGTCAGGAAGCTGAACTCCCTCCCAGCTCTGCCCCCCATCCTCTCTCCATCACCACGTTCCCTGACCCTACGAAGTCCTCCATCCCAGGTCTAACTCTCCTCCAACGAAACACTGGGACCAGCACCAGTCACTTTATAAATAAAGCTACTTGCACTACACCATACCTCAACGCGTTGCACATTTGTGTATGCAGATTTTGATTTTTATGTTTACATATCTGCATTTATATATTATTATAGTAATATTTTAGTAGATATGTTGTAAGTGTGCACCAGGGTCTGAGGGAAACGCAATTTCACTTCTCTTTATGTATGTGCTGTACGTGTGGTAGAAATGACAATAAACTTAAACTTGAACAGAGTTCGATATCGCTGCCTAGTGGCGGGCGAACCAGGTTACAAATATCATGTGTTTTTAAAAAAATACTTTTCAGCTCTACTAAATTGTGTATTTTGCCAACACATGCAAACAAACTTTGCTACTGGACCTAAGTAGCTGCTAGTTTAACTGTCTACTACACAACCAGTTGTTAAAAGGTGAACGTGTCTGGAACTGGCAGACAATCCATCATGTTGAATCTGATGTAAGAGAGTCACAAATATGTCATTTTAGATACAACAAGTAGTTTAGTTGTTGCCCAGTAGCCTAGTAGTCAACCAACTTAACTTTCCTTTCCAGGTCACTTCAGGCGATTCATACGGCAACAAATCACAACTTGTCTCACAGCATTTCTCATTGTAAAAGTAGGACCAAGAGGTTCTGTACAACAGGAAGGCAAAACAAATATTTTACTAATCATTGGAGTCTAAAAGATCTTTTGAAAAACCGCTCGCTCGTGAACAGAGGGATATTTTACATGTTTCTAATATTAGCAGGGTTTTGAAGAAACAAACGAGTCAAAATTCTCCCAGTTCATGCAAAACCACCCGTCTCTGCTTCTAAAACAGTAATCATCAACAACAACAAAAAAACAACAGGTGAATCAAGCCTGAAGAAGAAGATCAACTGCTGGAGCTGCAAAAGACTGTGGCCTGAAAAGTCTGTTTCAGACAACAACTCTGTCTCTTCTGCATTAAGACCAAGGCAGAATATCCGCAGATATGACAAAAAAGTGTTGCTTCCATTTCCAATGTTGTATCTTTGTGAAGTGGGATCTTCTGCAGTGACGGTGACTAAAACCAAATTATGGAGCAAACTGGAAATAAGTAACATGTTGGGTGTCATTGTCTCCCATTATCCCACCAGAGACTGGTTCATAGGAGGTGAACGAATGTAAATAGTTAAGTAGTAGTTAAAATAGTAGTTAAAAGCTTAGATAGTAGGATGCAGGCAGGAAACAGAACAAGCCGAATGCATTAAAGTATAGTTTAAAACACACACATCAAGATTAGAGAGTAGTAGAAGAGCAACCATAAGTCATAAAACAGTATGTGGAGGATGGGATCTAAGCAGAAAATCAGATAAGTTGGGAGTGAAACATGTGAATGTCTGTAGAAGGAATGTGCTTAAATCCATAGGTTATGGGGCCACACAGCAACGGAGCAGATAAGACAGCGATAAAGCATCCATGGAGACGAACACCAGACCACGGCATCAGGATCCGGTTACACCACATGTGCTATGTCCAGCATAAAAGTGTGGGTCGAGGGACAAGACAGTGTCAGTTAGACTTCGTGCCCTGACTATATGCATATAGTATAGGGACAGACTGACCCAGGCCTGAAAATATTATTCTTCAAGTTTGAAATAAACGTAAGATTGAATTTATCAGAAGTTTCTCCTCATCATTCAATGAACGTGCAGAGCTGGGATTGGGTGAGAAACTCAACAAAGGGAAACATGCTCACAACTCCCACTCATTCAGAGGGGTGGCGATTTATTTACACACTGTTTTTAGTTGTTTATATCAGTCTGTGAAAATATTGTTTCACATGAAACTCGTCTGCAGAAGAACGTTTCAGCAGAACTGGCTGCAAGCCACTGGAGAAAAGGTGATGTAGGAGAAATATGTCTTTCTAACTCTGCTTGGACTGTATCTTGGCTTAACTGGAAGATTCTTTCTGGGAGAACCTGTAAAAAGATCTACTGAATCTGGTTTCATGCATAAATATAGTTGGATCATCTGCATAGAATAATACATGTATCCAATAATTTTGTGTTGGAAATTTGTTTGTAACATTAAACATTATGTTTTTAGATTAAACTTAAATCAACCTGAAAAGTCCCACCTCCATTATATTCCTTTCTTGAATCAGGACTTTTGTATTAACTGGAATTGTTGCTGTGAATGTGTTTAACATCACCAGTTGTGTGTTGGTTAGTGATTTCAGACGTCTCCCACTTGTTGAGCTACTCTGACAACCCTATGGTGGATGGGAGGTGGGGACACGGAGCCAGTCGACCAATCAAAGCAATGGGCCGCTCTTAGTTATAGTAGGTGGGTTCCAGGTTTTGCTTTGGACATGTCATTGGGTGAGGACCTCTGGATACCGGGGCTTTCTGGTAAGTCTGTGTACAGTCTCCACTGTAGATGAGGAAAATGATCGTGTGTTATGGATAAGAATAGTCTGCAGTTCAACAAAGTCATTTTATTGGTCGCTGAACATGTACATGAATATATCAATTATATCAACGGGATGAAACATTATTACATTTTTTCATTATTTGTCTAATATGTGTTTGTTTGTACAAGTATGTGGTGCAGACACTGCGACAACAGAACATGTCGGGCAACTCCTCCCTCTTTGCGTCTGCTCCAAGCTGCTTCCAGTCCAGGGCAACCTTTTCTAACCACACGGCTCTGCTCATCACCTACGTGCTGCTACTGATGCCCCTCTTCATTTATGTCATCTGGCTGAGCTGCCAACACTGGAGGAAACGGGCAGTGAGCAGTCACTCAGACGTCTTCACGCTCAACATGGTTTCTCTGGAGCTGGTTGGTATCTGTGGGTTTTCCTTGTATTACTACGGCACACACTGGGATGGACCACGGATAGTGGAGGCAGGACTGTACGTGACTTCCGTCATTTCACCTGGACAGACTCTGTTTCCCCTGCTCACTTGTGTGGACCTGTACCTGGCCGCTGCCCACCCCATCACCTACATGGGTCTGAAACAGTCAAGCGGGGTCCTGATCCGAAATGTCAGCGTTGCTTGCGTTTGGATGCTTTGCGTTGCCTCCTTGGCTTAAACAGTGAGCTGGGACGTGTACTTCACATCAAATATCGTGTTCCTGAGCTTCTCCTTCACCACCGTGTCTTTCTGCTGCTTCTCTGTTCTGGTTGTTCTGATTCGTCCAGGGCCTGGGGAGGCAGGTGGCGCCAGGAAGCGAGCTGACCCATCCAAACAAAGGGCGTTCTTCACCATCACGGCCGTAATGGGAGCGCTGTTTGCCCGGTTCTGGGCCATCCTGTCTTTTTGTGCTGTAATGACCTTGCCGGCGTCCAGACTGGGTGATTACTGCTTGATAATGCTGCTGTCGGTCTGGTTCTCGCTGCCCAGCAGTGTGGTGTTGCCACTGCTCTTTCTGCACAGGGCAGGAAAACTAGCACTGCCTAAAAAAATTCTAGGCTTCAGGGATGACAACATCCCACAGTGAACACAGCAACGTGATGATCACGCGGATGTTTAGTCAGCATTAATAACAGTTACTGACTCTAGTTACTGTATGTGATCTTGTGTTCTGAACGACACTAAAAATAAAGTGTTGTTCTATATTGTTGAAAGAGTGGGCTTTAATATTTCATTTAATGTCGTTTACTATATTATGCACAGGATGGACACTGCCCAGTTTATCCATTTCGCTCAAAATGTAAGTGAATGAATGAATTGTTTTTGGCTCCTGACATTGTGTGATGGGATGTTTTGCTCCAGAGCAGAACTGATGTAATTACTTTAAACGCGTCACTAAAACCACCATGAGATGCAGCAGCTGCTTTGCATCAAGCTTGTTGCTTCATGTGAAGCTTCCTGATCCAGACCCGTAAACACAAGCTTTAATTCTGATTGTTGGAACAGATGTGTGGAAACATTTAGAGAATAAATGACACGATGCACACCCTGTCTGACGGACACAGATTTGTTCGCAGTTCGCAGGTGTTCTGATTTGACTACGCAGCCCATGAAGATCACAGCCTATTTGAATCCTGTCACACATCAGGTGATGGATGACATAAAATATTTAACGGGCAGCGCTGTAGTAGTTTTTATCTGTAAGGCTGCAGTCATTTTAAAATTATTTTTAATTATCTCTTCTGCTCATTGAAAGGAGGGCAAACTTTAGCTTTAACACTTTAGGAACAAAAGCCCCAAACCCTTAAGCGTATTCTACTGAGATTGGTATAACAGATAATAATGATATTATAATAGATCAGGAAATGGTACAAAGCAGCTTGATTCTGCTGGGAGCAGCTCAGAGGTTGCCAAGCGCATGTGAGGAGGCCTGGAGCCACACTTGCTGCTGGAGATTACGAGATGCAAAACACCTCCTCACATAGATCGACTTGGAGAGTTGGGTCATGGACAAACTCAAACCAAGCTGGAGACATATCTCACAAAACAGAAGGCTTGACACAATTAATATGCTCTCCATTCAAAAACCATCATAATTTACAGCACAGAAAATTGAACTTTATCATGACTGTAGTAACAATAATCAAATATCATCATAATAAATACAGTAATGAAAAAAATCTAGACCTTCACAAAAGAGCATGGCCAGGTCCTCAGTTCTTCAGGCCGATCTGTACCTCTGTGCTGGAGGTCAAACAGCTAAACCACCAGCAGCTCTGCCTTGTCTCTGAGCTTCTCTTCCTGGTGTAGGACGCCAGCAGGAAGCAGAGCTCACCCTTGTACTTCTCAGTATTTGTCAGTGGCTGCTCTATGCTCATCATCTGCAGATCAGAATAAAACATAGAGCCAATTCAACCAGAGCATCTCCTGAGATGAGACTAGACCAAAAGCAGCGGCCAGTGTGTGATCACCACCTGCCTATGGCAGGTTAGAAGAGACGTTTACATTCGCCTGCATATGTCAGTAATTTGTAAAACACAAAGGAAATCCCATAATTCAAGGTTGTAGAGTTGTTCTGTATGTTTGTGATTTTTTTTTTTGCTACAAATGGTTTTATTTGGGAGAGGTGTGAAATGTATTAACAATAGTAGTATTATTTTACAGTTTTGTTGTTTTGCTTTGCCAGCAGGCGCACAGGCCTTTTTCTATCAGTAGCTGCATGAGTGGACTGGTGTTATGGGTAATTGCTTGAGATCAATTGTATTTCTAATTGTAATTGTATATTTATTATAATAAATAAATGCACTGAACACAGACACTTCTGAAAATTAACCATCAGTTTAATGTGAACATTTTGGCTGAAGGTGAAAAGCTGGTCTATGTGTTACAGGATGTAAAACCAAAGCTGTTGTGTTGATTTGTCTCACGTGAGCTTTTAATTTCAAGTTAATCACTGAATGAATGTATTCATTTTTAGTTGAGTTTGATTTAGGGGAAACTAGGGGCAATTATTTTATTGTTACTGTTATTACTAAAAACATTGGATTTTTTTTAATCTTTGAAATTATTCTCAAAATAACAATGAACATGAAGAACCTGCGTTGCTGTCTCACAGGAAGCTTGTGACACGTTTGCAGTCACAGCTATACAGGTATAAGGCTCCTACAGTGACTTAGTCCATAACTCTGACTTATGTCTACTTTACTCTGTCACAAACAAATGATTGTGTGAAACTTCTTGTCATACTAAGTATTGTGGTGCTTTGTTTCTTCAGGCGACCCCTTTTCGCGGCCACACCATGTTGCAGGTCTTGTCCCTCTTGAAGTCATCCTGATAGAGGACTACATCTCATTGTCATGGGATGAAGACTCATGTGAGTAGATGGACGTAAGTGAGGCCGCGGATGACGAGGAGGAGTTTTGTGAGTTCATGAAGTTCTTCTCCGTCGTCAACGGCGAGGAAGACAAAGGGCAGGATGAGGAGGAAGAAGACCAGGATTCTGCTTATGATTCCATGACCGATGATGACTGGCAATCCCCTCCCCTCATCCACCGGTTGCCCTCAGGTTTCGGTCTGGGTGGGAGTCAGGTTCCTCTTCTTTCAGCTGTCCTCCCATCCAGGTCTCCTCTTTCTGCTCCTTCAATGTCAAGACTCTGATCTGTGACCAAGAGGTGCAGTGAAGAGAGTGACCTGGATCAGGTAAGTGTGATCAGGATCTCAAGGCTTGAGATCCAACTGCTGACACTTACCTGATCCAGGTCACTTTCAAGCCTTGAGTTCCAACAGTCTTGAGATCTCCTAATGGATCTCTATACCGTTGAGACAGTGGATGGGTCTTTTTCTAGGGTGGACTTGTCAGACTAGTCTTGTCCTGGGAAGTTGTAGAGGAAGAACAGCATGAGAAACCGGAAGAAGGTTTCTCCTGCTGCCACGGCACATCCATCAGTGTCTCTAAGGTCTGGAGAACATGCTACTGTACCTGCTACTAATAGTAAGTGGCCTGTGCATCTGGCAAGAAATTCATTAGAATTTTTCAAACACTGCTGATTGTAGTTTTAGCTGAAAAGCTAAACAGGTGTCAGGTTGGTTTGCAGCACGTTGAAGATTTATGGTTTTGTACCTGCCTGCATATTCACCCTTCATCAACCCAATAGAGGTGGAAAGTGTTTGATCACCACCCACATGACCAAATGTCTCTTCTGGAAGCCATGATAATAGTTACAGTGCTGGGTGTGAGGACACGAGTCCAGAGCACTGCCAGGGATGGATAAGGTTCTTCCCCAGGTGCCTGGCAAGAAAGAACTTTAGATGTGATGTTGCTGAAAACCTGTGGCCTGATGCTAGAGAGAGACAGGATCAGCCCCTCAATTATTTGTTCAAATTACGGTATGTACAGTACGTTTCTACCTTTTTCTTCTCATTACTGTAATTCCCATAAATTACAACTATTGAAGCAAACTGCGAATTTTCATTTACCTTAAAGAATTGTTATGTTCCAAACATTTAAATAAATCATGTGACGGAATGTGACTCTATTCTTTGAAATTCTTTAAACTGTAAAGGTTAAACTAGCTTGATGATAGAGTTTTGAACATGTAGCTCCAGTTGTGCTCACTGACGTTTAGCAATCGAAAAAACTGTAACATATAAGATAAAGCGAGTGTAATCTAAGCTATGAAAACATCATTTCTACTTCAGGTAAGCGGTTCAAAAATGTTCCCTTCATTTTTAACATTTTAAAACATGTTTTCAGTTTATTGAAATAATTCTCCTTTTTACTGATTGTATTATACTTGTCAGTTTTTTTCCTCTTTTAGCTGCAGAGGAATATTCTAACGGTTCAGAAGGAGACCCTGCAGTTCAAGCAGGCCAGATCTAAGCTGCAGATGACATCCACCAGACGACCCAATGGAAAGAACCACTGCTGCACAATCACATGTAGTAAGAATCACATTTCAGCTTATTCATAGTCTCTGCTCCACTCTATGTACTACTGAAGCTAAAGGTTTCATTTTTAGCGTCTGTGCTAAATTGAAGGTGGATCAGAGACAATGAAAGTCACTTCACTTCAGTTCCCTTTTTCTTCTTTGTGGGCTTTTGTTTCCTTTCACTTCCTGTCTCGGTTCGTCATTGTTTCCACCTGTTGTTAATTTCCTGTTGAGTGGTTTTTAAGTTCCTCCATTTGTCTTGTGCTTTGCTGGCTGGTTACTGACTGTTATTTGGGTCGTATGTATGCATTTGGTATGGTTAATGATTGTTACCTTTATTTAGTATTATGTCATGTTCAAGCTTGGTGTAATGTTAAGTTTTATAGCTCCAGGTTTTGGGTTTTTGTTATTAGTAACTGTGTTCGTCTGAAGTTTAATGCTAAAGTTTGTAGCGTCACGTTCATGTTTGGTTATTTAGTTCAGTCACCCGTGTTTGTTCATGTTTGTCTTCTTTCTTTAAATTATATTATTTAATATTCCTTCTGTTTCTGTGATCGTGCGATTGGGTCCTCCCCAGTTAGTTTTCTAGTTGGTTAGTCTGGTTTCTCCCCCCTTTAGAGTGTCTTAGTATTTTCGAGTCTTGTGATCAGGGGATTAGGCTCCAGGTGGAGCTTTCCCCGTCTTGTTAGTTTGGCGCCATCTAGTAGCGATTAGAAACAGTACCAGGTGCTCAGGCGCTCCTACCTCTGGTACTCGAGTGAGTCGAGTGAGTACGGTCCGTAACAGAATCAATAGAATATCAACTAAAACAGTGTAATATTTATTCAACCCTGGGATTTCTTGAAACTATCGCACTATTTGGGCTATTTTTCATCAGAACAAAGTCACTTCTGTGGCTGTAAACCAGCTCCCTAGAAAAGACACAGACGGCTCAAAGTTCAACAAAATACTAGTTTTTATTTAAATAAATTTTCATTTTATGTGTTTCTGACATGGTCTCTGCTGGTGTTCAAGTTTGCAGCTCTGATTGGGTTTGTGTGCACACAAAAATACCTTTAAAAACATGTATTTTAGTGAATATTCTCAGCACTGGGGCCTGTTGCACAAAAGTAGGATAAGGGATTAAGCCAGGATATCTTGGTGATCCTGGCTCAATTGATCCCTAATCGGGTTGCACTAAAGCTGGATAGGGGGCAGGAGGATATGTTATGGTATAAATTACCATGGAGATTTATTCTGTGGAGCTAGCCTGCTCCAGACCAGGCTAAATTCCAGGATCTATTTAATCTCATCCCTAATGTCAGTCAGCAGTCGCCACAAATGGAAACCAATAGTTATTTCACTGCTCACTATACATTGTTATCACAACTAGACCCACTGTTATCATTTAAACGTATGTGATCATTAATTTTAATCATTTTGGATAAATAATGATTTTTAGATGATGTTGCTATCATTAGATAATTTACAGTTTCCCATAGACTATAAGGCTATATATAAAATGATAGAATATTAGGGCCACAGAGGGAAAAAAAAGACAAGTCATAATATTGTAACCAGTTGTTTTAAAGGGGGACAGTTGTTAAAATTACAGATGTGGGGCATTTCGTGAAATTGTACTTCAGTACGGTTTCATAAACAAAGACATGCTGATGTGCCAGAATATGAAGTATCACATTGTCATAACTATCAACACTGTAAAAAGAATATGTTGCTTTTCTGCAGAAAGAACCAGCCTCATAAATGTATGACTTTATCCTTTTTCCTCAGTGGGGCCCTAGTACTCTGTCATATAAACAAATACACATTCCATATGAATATAAAAACACAATGTGTAACATTATGTTCCTTTATTGAATAAGGACAAAACAAAGCAGGTAAACTATCAGCTCCTTTCGAAGCTGAAGTCAGAGTGACTCTATAAGATGGAAAGCACAGAATCAAAGCATATTATACAAAATGATACATACACATTCAAAGGTCTGTATATAACACATCCTGCATGTCTGCACACTAAAATAAATGCAGGAAAAATCCATACACATCAACTGAACAGAAATGAATGGATGCAGTAGCCTCCCTGCAGCCTTGTATTACACACAGTATACCGCACAAACATCATAAGAAAAAAACAACCCAAAAAACCCGATTTCCTCTGCCACAGCAGGACATTTTTTACCTAAATTGAAAGCACACATACTAACTAAAATAATTCAACACATATTGGTCCCTCAGCAGCCGACCACTGTCGTCATCAGGGAAGATTGCCGGATTGTCCCAGTCCATGGCTGGTGGCACTCTGGGGGCCCTCTCCTTCCTCAGGCAGGCCACATCATGGAGGACAGCACAAGCCACAGTAATATCACATGCCCTAACAGGGTTGACCCTTAATTTGTGAAGGCAGTGAAAGCGTGCCTTCAGGAGGCCAAAGGTCATTTCAACTCTGGCCCTGGTCCTGGCATGGGCATGGTTGTAGGCCTGCTGTGCTCTCTGGGGGTCCGTGAAAGGTGTCAGGAGAAAAGGCTGGCAGCCATACCCCCGGTCTCCCAGCAACACACCAGAGAATTCACCTGTCAACACAAAATCTCATCATTACTACCTCATAAACACAGTGATATTCTTGACACAGCCATGATGGTTATAAATAGGGGTTGTGTGGCTTACCTTGTGATAGGTACTGATAGATTTCAGAGGTCCGAAAGATTCTGGAGTCATGGACTGAGCCAGGCCATTTTGCCACAACATTGCTGATCACACAGTCAGCATTGCAGACCATCTGAAATCATAAGATGAGGAATATTACACCAATCAATGCACATCATTGGCAATGCAGAGTGTTCGTCAATGGACAATATCAAAAAGTTATGTTCACCTGAACATTAATGCTGTGAAAGGATTTCCTATTCACAAAATCGGCCTCATGGGCACCTGAGGGGGCTTTTATCCTTATGTGTGTGCAGTCCACTGCACCAATGACATTGGGGAAACCTGTCACACAAAGTAATGAGTATCCTACTATGTGTTAACAGTTGTCCTGTAATTTGTAGATCCTCTTACCTGCAATCCTATAGAACTGCTCTTTCATGTCACAGAGTCTTCTGTGGCCAGGGAAGGAGATGAAGACATCTGCTAATGCTTTGATAGCCAGACACACACTCCTTATTGTGCGGCAAATTGTGGCCTTGTTCAGCTGTTCTGCATCCCCCACTGAGTACAGGAAGGCTCCACTAGCAAAAAAGCGCAAGGCCACACAAACCATTTGCTCCACACTCCGTGCAGTGCGGTGCTTAATCCTGGGACCCAGTAATCTGCATAGATACCTGATGCCATCTGCAGAAAACCTGTATCTTTCATATAGATGGTCATGAGGGAAGGCCAGTGGGTCCAACCGGTCCCTGAAGACCCTTTCTCGCCTGAAGGCTCTCCTCAGCTCAAGTGCTTCTTCATCCACCACATCTCGCAAGAATGGGCATGCCATTGTCAGAGCAGAAAGGAACACACAATTTTGGGCCTTCATATAGGCTAGTGGCCACACCTGGTGCTGGGGGGGTGGGCAAAAGAGGGCGGTGCCTTATAACGATGACTTGGTTGTACTGATTGCTGTGAAAATAAAAAATACCACCGATAGATGCCACCGTCCTGTGTGCTCACAATAAGAGCTCATATGTCATGGCTCACTTGACTTTACGAGAATATACCTAATTTTTATTTTGAGCTGTGTCATCTTCTTGGAGCTGGGGGAGGAAAGAAAAATAATGATTAATACATTTGTGTTACAGTTAGCATACAGTGTACATTGAAGGCATATCTCACCTCCCTCTCAAGTTTATTTATTTCAAGGTCCAGTTTCCTAATTCTCCTCTTTTTTATTTCGGACTCCAGTGCAAGATTTTCTATCTTTTTCTTCTTGTACTGAATGTCTATGTCTGCCAGTTCTATTTGGCGCCGGAGGTGGTTGCCATACAACTTTCTGATAGCTTGTGAGCTCTGTGAACACAATACAATTAGCGCAGCTGGAATTTGGCAGGATGTAGTGTCCTTTTATTAATACGCACTATGTTGCCAGGCTGGTTTTCCCACTGTATAGCATCTGGGTCCTGTAAAAGAAATTAGATTTTTTGATTTTGATGAGGACTCCTCACCATTGTAGAGTAAATAGTACTTTCACAGTCTTAACATGATACCTCATGCCTTCTGGAATCCAGAGAGATGGTCTCCTCCTCATCATCGTCTCCATCATGTGCTGTTACTGCTGCACTGGGGCTTTCACCCTATCAGGGTACAATATATGCTTGTGCTTTGTTAAATATTAGTCAGGGACCATACCATTCTGCAGAATGGAATGTTCTTGTATTTGATTTTGACCTGCTGCCATGTCCGTTTTGGCCCGTTCATGTTTAAACTACATCACACGCGCACACACACACACACACACACACACATTCTTTATCACAAGAACATTTAATGGAGTCACACTGACAAAAATGACTTGGTATTTTTGTATTGTTTTCAGTAAAAATATTTAAAACAAAAAACAATAACGATGTATTTTCTTAATTTTCTAAATGACCTAGCAAAATAAGTATAGGTTTAGACAAAAAATATAAACTTCAAGTAAATGTGTGCTTAAAACAAGCAAAAAAATTAAATATCTGTCAATATAGTAAGAAAAATGCTCTTGAAATAAGTTTACTTTTTCCATAAACACTTACTTTTAGAAAAGTTCTCTTGTTTCACTGGCAGAGTTTTTTGCTTATTTTCCTAGGTTATTTTGCTCTAGAATATATTAAACTTTTTTTTTTTAGATATATTTTTTTTACTGAAAACAAGACAAAAATACTAAGTAAGAAAGACATTTTTGCAGTGCAGTGAGCAACCGACCTTGGGTCCTTTGAAAGGCGCTATATAAATTAAAGTGATTATTATTATAGCTCATCAATGTATTCAAGAACATTTTATTTATATAGCACTTTTCACAATTGTTTCATTCTGTCAAAGCTGCTTTACATTAATAAAAGCAGGGGAAACACAAAAAAAAAACGGTGGACAACATAATAAGTAGACTACAACGACTAAGATTAAACCGTACTGAGCGTAGTAACGTAAAATAATAATGTAAGGCTTTAATAATAATATATCATAGCTTTATACAGTGTGATGGAGTTACGTTACACAATTTCACTCATATATGCAGTGCTTTTCAATAAAAAATGTAACCGTTTCATAATTACAGTACAACTGCGTTTTTGGAGATGTGAATTAAATATTTGATTTGTAATTGTGTGTTGAGTGTGTAATTGTGCACTACTTACGCATTCAGGCGGTCTGCAATACTTTGCCACGCCTTTTCTCTTTGCTTTATCACTGTGGCGGTGTTGCCTTTCTTCTTAATTATATATTTTACCTCCTCGTATGCCTCCATGAGGATTTGTGCTTCCGACGGGGAAAAGTACGCGGCTCTAGTTGCCATGGTAAATCAGTTAATCTGTGATCTGTGGCGGGGTCTATTTGAGTGAGCCGTGAGCGCGCACCTATCCAGGATTGGTTTCACCTGGCTTAATGAATCCGTGTCTGCTCATCCTGGCTTGGTCTTTGTGCAACCAATTAAGCCTGGATGCACATGTTTTGGCTTTATTGAGCTCAGCTGAGTCATCTATACCGGATGTCTTAATTCTACTTTTGTGCAACAGGCCCCTGCTGGACAAATGAAGGCTTGCTGTATTATTGATTTTATTTTCAGGTACATCATAGGTAGAAATACCATTTTGTGTAATAGTCTCTGCTTACCTGTTGTAGTAGAAAGGAGAGGTGAGGCCTTAATTACGGTAACACACACCAGAGCTTTTCTGCATTTCTTCCGGGTCCGTGTAATCTGAGTAGAAGTCTTTATTGTTTGGACATGTGGTAACACTAGAAGAACAGCATATTCTCCTTATGTGGTTGTATGTGATCATTGTGTCATGAGCCAAGAACCTGACAGAGAAACTGATGCAATGAATGCTGTTGAGCCAACATATTACAATGTGTTGGTGTGATTTGTGTCGGTGACGTTCGTTCCCTCCCCTCACGAAATGCTTTCAAAGATGTCAACTGTCACAGATGAAGCATTTGCATCGTCATAGTTGGAAGGACCATTTAAACACAGACAAATACTCAATAAAAGGACAGATTTACACATTTCTATTTTAGGTAAGTAGGTAATGATACTCAGATGATAGATGTTATATTTGTCTTTGAAACCAGAGGAAACAAACCAATTGGTCAAACTTCAAACGTGTTTAAATGATATCTAATCCTGGATGTCCCATAACTTCCTACAACTAAATTCAGATAAAACTGAGGTTATTATAATTGGTGCTAAAAACCAGAGAGACACATTATTGAACCAGATTTTTACTCTGGATGACATAACGTTAGCTTCAAGTTCTACTGTGAGGAACCTTGGTGTCATTTTTGACCAAGATCTGTCCTTTACACCATATATTAAAGAAATCTCTAGAACCGCCTACTTCCACCTGAGGAATATTGCTAAAATTAGGAGCATCCTCTCATAGAGTGATGCTGAAAACTTAATCCATGCATTTGTTACCTCTAGGCTGGACTACTGTAACTCGCTACTCATAGTTTGTAGCTTACTCTATAGAAAGCCTCCAGTTAATTCAAAATGCTGCAGCCAGAGTCTGACTGGACTTAGGAAGAGAGATCACATTTCTCCAACATTAGCTTCTCTGCATTGGCTCCCTATCAAATCAAGGATAGAATTCAAAATTCTTCTCCTCACCTACAAAGCTCTTCATAATAAAGCTCCATCTTATCTCAAAGACCTCATGGCTCCTTATGCCAACAACAAACGCTTCGTTCTCAGAGCGCTGGTCTACTTGTGGTTCCTAGAGTTTCTAAATGTAGAACAGGAGGCAGAGCCTTTAGCTACCAAGCTCCTCTATGTGGAACCAGCTTCCAGTTCAGGTTCTAGCAGCAGACACCCTCTCTAGTTTTAAAACTAGGCTTAAGACCTTTCTTTTTGACAAAGCGTATAGTTAGAGATGGTTCTGGTCTCTCTGAACCATCTCTTAGTTAAACTGCTATAGACTTAGATGCTGGGGGACGTCCTTCATTCACTGAGCTCCTCTACTTTTCCATTTCTAGTATCCATTAACATGCCTACATGTCCACATGTCTCTCTCTATCCTCATCTACATGTAGCCCAGGTAAAAATAAATAAATAGATAAGAAGAAAATAGTAAAAGAAAGTATAAATAGATAATTGGCTTAAATAAGATAAATAAATACATAGGTAATGGGTGTTTCATTATTAAAATAAGTTGTTAATGTATATTTTCTTTTACACTGTTTAACACATGGTTTAAAGATGTTAAATGTGTGTTTATAAATGTGTTCTGTTTTGTAAGACAAACCTGTTTGTGAATAGTGTTAACTGTATATGCAAACTCTGCAGGGTTTTATTTTATTGTTTTTTAACTTTTATTTTGTTCATTGCTCTCACTGGAGTGGACGGACCACTACGTTCTGGCTCCACGTGCACGTGCAACGATTTGGTGAACACTGACACGAAAGACATTTTGTTTGACACCATTGACTCCTGAATGTTTAAGTTTGTTGTTTGTTATTTTTGTCTTAATAATTAAAGGAGTACTTATTATTTTGTTATATAAAGTATTAGAGTTATTATTATAATTAATGATTTACTCTTAGGGTTGGTAAGGAAAAGGATAATCGGTAAAAGCACCCTTGACTAAAAGACAAAATTCGAAATAACAGTTGTATTACAGGAATATATAAGATTCAGAACTCAGGGCCCCATCTACTATTCGATCTGGTAGACGGGCTACATACAGGTATCGTCAGACTCAGAGCTGTGTGTCTCCAGTGTTCAGTTGCTGGTCCAACCATCCTGCCTGTGTCTGTTGCTGCTTGTTTTGTTGTTGTTGTGTCCTTTTCTCTCTTCTCTGTCCCCTCACCCCAACCGGTCAAGGCAGATGTTCTCCCACACTGAGCCTGGGTCTGCTGGAGGTTTCTTCCTCGTTAGAGAGGCCACTTTTTTCCTCCGCTGTTGCTATTAAAATGTACAATTTATTGATTGACTACAATTAAAAGCTGCTCTATGTGGGATTTGTTGGGTTTAGTTGTGTCAGGTCTTAAACCTTAATAACAGAAGCCACAACAACCACAACTGAGGTCCCTACCACAACCACAAGTGAAGCATCAACAACTACAGCAGAGGCACTGACAACAACGCCAAATGAAGCAACAACAACAGAAGCCACAAGGAAAAATACAACTGAACCGATAACTACAACTGAATTGGCAATAACTAAAACTGTGGAGACTACAATACCTACAACTGCGACAACAACAATGATAACTGAAGTGAGAAACACAACAAATGAGGCAACAACAACCACAACTGAAGTGCTCATAACAGAAGCTACAACAGATGCAACAATAACCACAACTGAAACAACAACTAACATTGAAGCTACTACAACCACAACTGCAGAGACAACAATGACAACTGAAGCATCAACAACAAAAACAACAAGAACATCAATAACTGAGACGCCCACAGCCACAGCTGAAGCAACAACAATTGCAGCAGAGGCACAAAAAAACACACCTGAACACACAACTACAACTGAATTGACAATAACTAAAACTGTGGGGTTCACAAAAATTACAACTGCAGCGACAAGAACTATAATTGAGGACCCAAAAACAACCCCAACTGAGCCGACAACATCTCCAACAGTAGCAACAACAACAAAGGCAACAACAACTAAGACAAGTGACTTTCAGATCTCACTTAGGCACATTTACAAGTGACTTAAATAACAACCACAACTGAAACAACAACTGAAGCCAGAACAAGACAAACAGGATCAGCCTCGTCACTGTGTCCTGTCTTGTGCTATTTTCATCGTTATGGTCAAGCCACCAACAGCGTCTGTGCTAAATTGAAGGTGTATCGGAAACAATGAAAGTCACTGAATCAATAGAATATTAACTAAAACAGCATAATATTTATTCAACCCTGGGAGTTCTTGAAACTATTGCAGTATTTGGGCTATTTTTCAGCAGAACAAATTGGCTTCTGTGGCTGTAAACCAGCTCCCTAGAAAAGACACAGATGGCTCAATGTTCAACAAAATCCTGGAATACTTTTAAAACGTGTTTATTTGAATTAATTTTCATTTTATGTGTTTAAGACATGGTCTCTGCTGGTGTTCAAGGTTTCAGCTCTGATGAAAGGAGCTTTTCGTTGTGTTTGTGTGCACACAAAATACCTTTAAAAGCATGTATTTTAGTGAATATTCTCAACACTGACAGACAAATGTGTGTTTGCCGTATTATTCATTTTATTTTCAGGTACATCACAGGTAGAAATACCATTTTGTGTAATAGTCTCTGCTTACCTGTTGTAGTGGAAAGCAGACGGTAGGACTTAATTACGGTAACACACACCAGAGCTTTTCTGCATTTCTTCCGGGTCCGTGTCACTTGAGTAGACCTCTTTATTGTTTGGACATGTGGTAACACTGGAAGAACAGCATATTCTCCTTATGTGGTTGTATGTGATCATTGTGTTCATGATCCAAGAACCTGACAGAAAAAAACTGATGCAGTGAATGCTGTTGAGCCAACATATTACAATGTGTTGGTGCGATTTGTGTCAGTGAGGTTCGTTCCCTCCCCTCACGAAATGCTTTAAAAGATGTGAACTGTCACAGACGAAGCATTTGCATCGTCATAGCTGGAAGGACCATTTAAAAAACATAAAAATACCCAATAAAAGGACTGATTTACACCTTTCTATTTTACGTAAGTACATTTTATCTAAAAATTGTGAATCCACTAATAATGTCATAGAGTTCTCTATGTTTGATACAGAGAAGTGTTTTTACTTTAGATTTAGTAAATTTAATCAGATCTGCCCTGACCCTTATAACAATTAAGCAGTTGAAGACAAGTGAGAGAATTAGTTCTCTAAATCCACATTGATCTTGAATGGGACACCAAAACTTTTTTTTTATCTGATATATTCCTATTGTGATCTTTATTGACCCCCCAATAGGTAAATACCGTATTTTCTGCACCTGTTTCTGCAAGACACCAAAAAGCCAAAAATGTTCTTATAAATCGGCTGAGCGCCCAATAACCCGCCTTATGTGTGCACTGAGTTCCAAAATCTGTAAAAATGTTGCTATGCAACTTTGGTAAGTGCTCCGCTTGATTGACTGTCGGACCATTTCCCGTACGGAAATAGACCCCTTAAATGCGACTGCGCCTTATGGTGCGTAAAATATGGTAAGTCTCTGCATCATGACTATGGAACGTCCTGCTCAAAGAGGAGTTTAGCCACCAGGCCACTACTTCACTGTGTCGTCTAAACTAAGTATTAGGCCATATAGCCATATTAGGAAATATATTATATATTAGTATTACTTTAGTGCAAAGGTTTATGGCAAAACTAGGAGAGAAAACAAGATGTATTGCATTTATTTTAGTTGATGATCATTATTCATTATTATTATTATTATTCATTATCAATTTTACTGCTCATTTTTAGATTAAATAAAGGTACAGGTACAGTCAAGAGCTGTAAAACACTGTACTGCTATTAAAATAGGAAATAACACCTTCACTAAGTGCTGAATGTAAAACTACAACATATGTCAAACTTATGGTTTCATTTTATAGATTCCAAGAAAACAATATGAGTGTCAGAAGGATGTTCGTCTTCCTAGTTGTACTGGGTAAGAGGACTCTCGTGACATTTCATTTGGCCAGACTTGATATAAATTTTTAATGACATACCTAAATAAAGAAATAGATGATGTGCTTCTGTGCAGCATATAACCACTCTTTACCTGTAAGACAAAGTACTAAAATATTACAAAAACTATTATTAATGCATCTGCTACAACTGAAGCGACAACAATCACAGCTGAAGTGACAGCGACCACAACTGAGGCGACAACTACAACTGAAGTGACTACTACACCTGGAAATGCAACAAGACAAGTGACTTTCAGATCTCGCTTTGGCTCATTTACAAGTGACTTGAATAATTCAGCATCTACACATTTTAAAGAGCGAACTACAATGATAACATCTCAGGTGAGCCTCACTGTTAGGAAACCACATGTGGCTACACAACGTCGTTTCATGTTCTGTATGTTTTGTCAGTAACACTGAGCCAGTAGTGAAAGAAAATATAAATCATAGGTGAAACGTTTCAATTATTTGTTTTATTTTGCAGGTTGAAACTCTTTTCAAAGAGGCATTCATGACTTATATCAATATGACCATTGTGAAATACAGGTATCCTATAACTTTTTTGCACATTTAAACAATAGTGAGCTCATTTTCATATTTAACGGCATTCAATGGCATCTTTGTTTCCCCCTTTGCAGCAGTGGATCAGTCGTCAACACCTTCGACATAAACTTCAATAACTCATTTGTTCCTACTAATACTCAAATTGCGGATGTTTTGATCAACGCGTCTTCAACTGTCACTGGCTTTGACATTGAAACCACCTCCATCACTGTGGACAACATACGTAAGTAACACGTAGGCCTAGTTGTAATTATTCAGTTTTACATGTTTATTCATTGTCTATATTCAATTCAATTCAACTTTATTTATATAGCGCCAATTCACCAAGACACTTTATATGAAAGGTTTAAGACCTTACACAACTAGACCCAACAAATCCCACATAGAGCAACTTTTAATTGTAGCCAATTAATAAATTATACATTTTAATAACAACAGTGGAGGAAAACACATGGAGGAAGAAACCTCCAGCAGACCCAGGTTCAGTGTGGGAGAACATCTGCCTTGACCGGTTGGGGTGAGGGAATAGAGAAGAGAGAAAAGAAAACAACAACAACAACAACAACAACAAGCAGCAACAGACACAGGCAGGATGGTTGGACCAGCAACTTTTAACTTTTCAACGTTAGTCAAAAGTGGACATGGAGGCACGTTGGTGGATAGAAGAAAGCAAAAAGCAGAGGAGCAGCCCCCAGCAACTAAATCTAAAACAGCTTAACTAAGAGATGGATCAGAGCAACCAGAACCATCTATTACTATCAGCTTTGTCAAAAAAGAAAGGTTTTAAGCCTAGTTTTAAAGCAGAGTACGTCTGCTTCTCGAACCTGAACTGGAAGCTGGTTCCACATAGAGGAGCTTGGTAGCTAAAGGCTCTGCCTCCCGTTCTACATTTATAAACTCTAGGAGGGACCAGCGGACCAGCGCTCTGAGAACGAAGCGTTCTGTTGGGAGCATAAGGAGCCATGAGGTCTTTAAGATAAGATGGAGCTTTATTATGAAGAGCTTTGTAGGTGAGGAGAAGAATTTTGAATTCTATCCTAGATTTGACAGGGAGCCAATGCAGAGAAGCTAATGTAGGAGAAATGTGATCTTTCTTCCTAAGTCCAGTCAGACTCTGGCTGCAGCATTTTGAATTAGCTGGAGGCTTTATAGAGTAATTGGGACAAACTATGAGTAGCGAGTTACAGTAGTCCAGCCTAGAGGTAACAAATGCATGGAGTTTACAGCATCACTCTGTGAGAGGATGCTCCTAATTTTACCAATATTTCTAAGGTGGAAGTAGGCGGTTCTAGAGATTTCTTTAATATATGGTGTAAAGGAGAGATCTTGGTCAAAAATGACACCAAGATTCAAGTAGAACTTGAAGCTAACGTTATGTCATCCAGAGTAACAATCTGATTCAGTAATGAATCTCTGTGGTTTTTAGCACCAATTACGATAACCTCAGTTTGGTCTGAATTTAGTTGTAGAAAGTTATGGGACATCCTTGTTTCCTCTGGTTTCATAGACAAATATAACTGAGTATCATCAGCATAGCAGTGAAAATTTATTTAACACCTACAGTACACGCGCCAACAACAACAACTGAGGCACTGACAACAACCCAGACTGCAGTGACAACAATGACAACTGAGGTCCCTACAACAACTACAACTGAAGCAATAACAACTGAGATGCCAACAACAAACATAACTGAGGTCCCTACAACAACCACAACTAAAGCAACAACAACAACTACAGAGGCCATAAAAACAACTGAGCTGCCAACAACAACTGAGGCAGTGACAACAACCACAAATGAAGCATCAACAACCATAAGTGACGTCCCTACAACAACCACAACAGAAGCCACAACAACTACAGCAGAGAAAGCAATTACAACATTAACTGAGGCACTGACAACAACCACAACTGAATCAAGAACAACAACAACTGCAAAAGCCACAACCACTACAAATGAGGTCCCTACAACAACCAAAACTGAAGCCACAACAACTACAACTGAACCATCAACAACTACAACTGAGGTCCCTACTACAACCACAACTGAAGCAACAACAACTACAGCAGAGAAACCAACTACAACCACAACTGATGCCCCGACAACAACCACAACTAAAGCAACAACAACTGCAGAAGCCACAACCACTACAACTGAGGTCCTTACAGCAACCACACCTGAGGTGCTGAAAACAACCATAACTGAAGGAAAAACAATAACAACAGAAGCAACAACAACTTCAACTGAGACGATTACAACCACAACTGCAGCGACAACAATGACAACTGAAGTGACAACAACCACAACTGAGGTCCCTGCAACAACCACAACAACTACAACTCAAGCATCAACAACTACAGCAGAGGCACTAACTACATCTACAACTGAGGCAGTGACAACAACAACAAATGAGGCAGCGACAACAATGACAACTGAAGCAACAACAACCACAACTGAGGTCCCTACAACAACCATAACTGAAGCAAGAACAATAACAACAATAGAAGCCACAACAACTAGAACTGAGGCGATTACAACCACAACAGAAGCTAAAACAAGCACAACTGAGGCAATTACAACCACAACTGAGGCGCCAACAACAACTGAGGCACTGACAACAACCCAGACTGCAGCGACAACAACCACAACTGAAGCCACAACAACTACAGCAGAGAAAGCAATTACAACATTAACTGAGGCACTGACAACAACCACAACTGAATCAAGAACAACAACAACTGCAAAAGCCACAACCACTACAACTGAGGGCCCTACAACAACCAAAACTGAAGCCACAACAACTACAACTGAGGCGACTACAACCACAACTGAACCATCAACAACTACAACTGAGGTCCCTACTACAACCACAACTGAAGCAACAACAACTACAGCAGAGAAACCAACTACAACCACAACTGATGCCCCGACAACAACTACAACTGAAGCATCAACAACCATAAGTGACGTCCCTACAACAACCACAACAGAAGCCACAACAACTACAGCAGAGAAAGCAATTACAACATTAACTGAGGCACTGACAACAACCACAACTGAATCAAGAACAACAACAACTGCAAAAGCCACAACCACTACAAATGAGGTCCCTACAACAACCAAAACTACAACTGAGGCGACTACAACCACAACTGAACCATCAACAACTACAACTGAGGTCCCTACTACAACCACAACTGAAGCAACAACAACTACAGCAGAGAAACCAACTACAACCACAACTGATGCCCCGACAACAACTACAACTGAAGCAATAACAACTGAGATGCCAACAACAAACATAACTGAGGTCCCTACAACAACCACAACAGAAGCCACAACAACTACAGCTGAGCCAACTACAACCACAACTGAGGCGCCAACAACAACTGAGGCACTGACAACAACCCAGACTGCAGCGACAACAACCACAACTGAAGCCACAACAACTACAGCAGAGAAAGCAATTACAACATTAACTGAGGCACTGACAACAACCACAACTGAATCAAGAACAACAACAACTGCAAAAGCCACAACCACTACAAATGAGGTCCCTACAACAACCAAAACTGAAGCCACAACAACTACAACTGAACCATCAACAACTACAACTGAGGTCCCTACTACAACCACAACTGAAGCAACAACAACTACAGCAGAGAAACCAACTACAACCACAACTGATGCCCCGACAACAACCACAACTAAAGCAACAACAACTGCAGAAGCCACAACCACTACAACTGAGGTCCTTACAGCAACCACACCTGAGGTGCTGAAAACAACCATAACTGAAGGAAAAACAATAACAACAGAAGCAACAACAACTTCAACTGAGACGATTACAACCACAACTGCAGCGACAACAATGACAACTGAAGTGACAACAACCACAACTGAGGTCCCTGCAACAACCACAACAACTACAACTCAAGCATCAACAACTACAGCAGAGGCACTAACTACATCTACAACTGAGGCTGTGACAACAACAACAAATGAGGCAGTGACAACAACCCCGACTGCAGCGACAACAATGAGAACTGAAGCGACAACAACTACAACTGAAGCAAAGACAATAACAACAGAAACCACAACAACTGAGACTGAGGTGCCAACAACAACCATAACTGAAGCAAGAACAATAACAACAATAGAAGCCACAACAACTACAACTGAGGCGATTACAACCACAACTGAAGCATCAACAACTACAGCAGAGGCACCAACAACAAATGAGGCAGTGACAACAACCCCGACTGCAGCGACAACAATGACAACTGAAGCGACAACAACCACAACTGAGGTCCCTACAACAACCACAACAGAAGCCACAACAACTACAACTGAAGCAAAGACAATAACAACAGAAACCACAACAACTGAGACTGAGGTGCCAACAACAACCATAACTGAAGCAAGAACAATAACAACAATAGAAGCCACAACAACCCCAACTGAAGCGACAACAACCACAACTGAAGTCCCTACAACAATTACAACTGAAGCAACAACAATAACAGAAACCACAACAACTAAAACTGAGGTGCCAACAAATACCATAACTGAGGCAACAACAATAACAACAACAGAACCCACAACAACTACAACTGAGGCGATTACAACCACAACAGAAGCTAAAACAAGCACAACTGAGACAATTACAACCACAACTGAGGCGCCAACAACAACTGAGGCACTGACAACAACCACAACTGAAGCATCAACAACTACAGAAGAGGCACCAACTACAACAACAACTGAGGCACTGACAACAACCCCAACTGAAGTAACTACATCTACAACAACAGCAACTACAAAACCTGGAATTGCAACAAGACAAGTGACTTTCAGATCTCGCTTTAGCACATTTACAAGTGACTTAAATAATTCATCATCTACAGGTTATAAAGAACGAACTACAATGATAACATCTCAGGTGAGCCTCACTGTTAGGAAACCACATGTGGCTACACAACGTCGTTTCATGTTCTGTATGTTTTGTCAGTAAAACTGAGCCAGTAGTGAAAAAAACATAAATCATAGGTGAAACGTTTCGATTATTTGTTTTATTTTGCAGGTTGATCCTTTTTTCAAAGAGGCATTCATGACTTATATCAATATGACCATTGTGAAATACAGGTATCCTATAACTTTTTTGCACATTTTACCAAAATGGTAAAACGTTTTCATATTTAACGTAACATTTCTATTTCCCCTCTTGCAGCAATGGATCAATCCACAACACCTTTAACCTGACCTTCAATGACTCATCTGTTCCTAACAACACTCAGATTACAAAGGTTTTGAGCAATGCATCTTCAACTGTCACTGGCTTTGATATCGAAGGCAGCTCCATCACCGTGGACGGCTTACGTAAGTAACACGTAGGCCTAGTTGCAATTATTCAAAATGGACACATTTACCCATTGATGGTATTTAAATATGGTTTTTGTTTCACTCATTTACAGCATCCAGTGGAGCGAAGCACAGGATCAGCCTTGTCACTGCGTCCTGTCTTTTGGTGTTGTCATTGCTACTGTCAAGCCACCAATAGAATCTGTGCTGAACTGAAGGTGGATCAGAGGCCAATGAAGTCACTGAATCAATAGAATATTAAGTATAACAGCATATTTATTCAACCCTGGGATTTCTTGACACCATTACATTTTTTCTCTTGCTTTTCTCAACACTGTACTCTAGCTAAATATAACCTGGTGAGGATGAAATGTCATCATGATTAGTCGTGTTTGACTGGTGGATAAAACAGGACAGACTGGAGAGTAAACACTAAATCAAGGATTACATGAAAATAATGGGAAATTAATATTAAAATTGTACGATCACTATTCTTATTTATTCAAGATGAATATATTATGTGTATGAATTATTTAATCATAAAGGTTTCGTTTTTGTGCTTACTGTTAAAGTTTCGCTGCAACAAACCCATTCAGAGGACTTTGTTTTCGGTCGGTAGGGTTGGTATCCAAAGCCACCAAGCACAACAGTAATAGATAACAGTGCCACTCTCATTAAGGTTGCAGAATGCACCTTTCTGATTCTTTCTCCAGGTACTGATGAAGCTTTTGTACGTCTTCGGTAAAAGTGTTGAAGGTTTGTTGTACTTGGCATCACTCAATGTATCCAGGACACTGTGAGACACCAACTCTGATCATTTAGAATGGTAAAACCTTTTTAATGTCTCAGTGGACTTGATCATGTTCTCATCTTCTGCCATAATTGCTATCCAGTGGACGAGTTCAGAGATTTGAATGAGTGAAATGTCCCAGTTTTAAAGTCAAGCTTGGTGTTTGATAGGAATATATATCTTAATCTCAGTCTTTGTGCAGACAAACAACAACAAATGTCACACTTCGTGAAGTTTCTGTCGCATGTATTTTGTTGTATCTTGACCATGTCAGTTGAAGAGTGACTGGGCAAACTGTAAAATGCAGACATAATTTCTAACCACTGATGTAACAAGTTTTTGAAATACTCAAAGTCAAGTCTTGCTTTATTGTCATTTCTTCTGTAGTAGAAAAAAGTCCATGCGTATTTGTAGCGGAATATATATATTTAGCACATATGCATTTAGTTCAGGCTAAAGGGTTTAGAATAGAGTAGAACAGGTCCTGTCTAGGCTGTGCAGGCTTGCTGGCCTTGGGTCCGAAGACAATCTGCCTTTTAGACAAAACAGTCTGAGCTGTTGAACAAAGGAATTTGGACAAACAATTCTTGGTATGAAATCTTCACATTTTGACGCATGTTCAGAGTTTAAAAACCACCTCTCTAGAGGGAGACGGGGGAGATGTGAGCTGTGCTGGGCTGGGAGACACAGCCAGCGTCTCCCAGCCTGGGCTCCGTCCTTCCCCACGCGTCTGTGAGCGTCTCCCTGCAGGAGAGAGAGGTGACTTTGTTTTCCTGTCTTTGCATATTTTCTCATCTCACCACTGAAAATAAATTCATGTTTGATTATTTGAACCTAATGCTGCCTCGGCTTGAATTCTTCTGAGTTGGGACATCTCTGACCACTACACTTCCAAATGTACAGTACATACATACAGAAAATTTAAATTGGGTTACTCTCAGACCCATGGTGCATATAGATAACATTAATAGTTATTAAGCTTAAGTAAAATAAAGTAAAACAAAGTAAGACACATGGCAGGTAGAGTGCAAACCAACAACGTGAACATACAGTGCAGATGAAAGGATTATAGTGCAAAAGAAAGCTTACATAGTTTGATTAAAGTGACTGTTTAGACCATAGGTGTCAAACTCTGGCCCGCGGGCCAAATTTGGCCCGCAGCGTAATTATATTTGGCCCGCGAAGCCATACCAAATTACTAATAGAGCTGGCCCGTCGGTAATTAGTATGTACCGCTAATGCTACAAAACCGAGAGCGGCCGCTTCTGCGCCATTGAACGCCTCATTTTTCTGCCTGACTCGCGGAGCAGAAAAGCCACATTCATCGTTTTGAACTCGCTGGGTATTCAGCAATTTCCAGTCTTTGGACATGAAACTCACACAAGTTGCAGCTTAAAGTATTAGTGATTAGTGTTACGGTTTCGCTGCAACAAGCCCGTTTAACGGGCTTCGTTGTGATCGGCTAATTGCCACAGCTACAGCAGTCAGCATGTGTCTGACATGCTGCGTCGGTCACTGTGAATATCAGCTGCTTAGGTGGCTGCGTGGTTAGTTTGCTGTGTGTTACTGCGAGAGGCGGTGGGTTCAAATCCCGCTGGAGACACATCTTTTAAAAGTGATGTTTATTGTCATCACTTTGAATCTGAATGTTCTGCTTGTTGTAACAATGCTTTTAAAACTTCAGCAATGTCAGGAAAGTCTTGCAAAATTCTATCAACACGTTTTAGGGGTTTTCCATACTTTTACTGTTTGGATCAACTCAACTGTGTTTTCTTTAATTATAAACTGTAACCATTCGCCCTCCGACCACCGGAGGGCGCTCATGCTCACCCCTCTTCTTCGTTGGTTTTTGTTTTCATCTTAGTTCCTGGTTTTTTGTCATTATTGTTTGCACCTGGGTTTGATTTCCTGTCTGTGTTGTATTTAAGGTCCTCAGTTTTTCTCCTCGTCGCTGGCTTGTTAGTTGTGTTATAGAGTGTCACCTTGTTTCCGTACGTTTAGTGCTGATAGTTCTGGGTTTGTTATGCATGTGTTTATGTGTTACTGATCTCTGGTGTTCCTGAGAACTATAGTAAGTGTTTTTGTAGGTTTGGAGTGTTTTGGTAGATCTGGGGTTTTGTTAATGTTGATAGTTTGGTTACGAGTCCTGTCTGTGTCAAGTATTTACTGTTCCTGTTTTAGTTTGGTTAGGATGGGAAACTGCATGTTTAGGGGTTTTGTTTTTGTAGCTGTCAGTTAGTCACTCTGTTCTTGTTTCAGCCCTGTCTGCGTTTAAGTTTTGTAGGGTCACATTTGCTTCTTTTAGTTTTGCAGTCACTTGGTTTCGTGTCTGTCCGTGTTGTGTGTGTGTGTGTGTGTACTACATTAAAATATTATTTATTCGATCACCTGTCCTGGGTTCGTGCAATTGGGTCCCCCCTTGCTAGTTTGTTAGAATGGGCATAGGCTCTACATCGAGCAGCCCTTTAGGACCTCGAGTCTTGCAGGTGGGAAAAAGGCTTCAGGTGGAGCTTCCCCCGACGCAGCGGGGTTTTGGCGCCATCAAGTGGCGATTCAAGGAGTCAGCACCAGGGCCTCAGGTTTCCTACCCCTGGGACTCCAGTTTAGTTAATCGTAGAGTGCCACATTGTAACATAAACACTTACTTAGTATTATTTCATTATGCGTTATTTTATAATTTAAGATTTAACTTGTTCTGAACACGTTTAGCTCTTTTTTAATCACTTGTATTTTTCTTAAACTACTTTTAAGAAGTTTTTAAACTCTCCAGCTACAGTCAACGGTTCTTGGGAATAAATTCAGCATTACATTATGGAAATGCTTAGTCTAGTTTAGTATTAAGCTTTGCTTGTTCCATATCCAGTTCTTAAGCAAAACCTGTTTTGGTCCATAAGAAAAAGTTAATTGTTATATCTGGAGGAAGATTTTTTTTCCAATAAATATCAATGTTGGCCCGCGACTTTGTTCCAGTTTTGAATTTTGGCCCACTGTGTATTTGAGTTTGACACCCCTGGTTTAGACTGAAGAGGTAGACAACTGATTATCAGTTCTATCTTGGATGAGGTAGTGATCTGTTGAGTGATGTCATAGTTCTGAGGTGCCTGGGGCAGAAAAGGGAAGGGGGGGCAGCCAGTTCAGCTTTCTGACAGCCTGGTGGATGAAGCTGTCCTTCAGTCTGCTGGTCCTGGCCCGTAGACTTCGCAGTCTCCTCCCTGATGGCAGCCGACTGAAGAAGACATGTGACCGGTGAGTGGGATCACCTGCGATGCAGAGAGCTTTGTGGGTGAGACGGGTTTCATAAATGTCCTGGAGGGAGGGGAGAGAGACACCAATGACCTTCTCAGCTGCTCTCACTATGCGTTGGAGGGTCTTCCGGAAGGAGGCATTGCAGGCTCCGTACCACACCTCGATGATCTCTATGGTGCCTCTGTAGAAGGTGCACATGTTGGGAGGCGGGGCTCTGGCTCTTAGTTTGCGTAGGAAGTGACGCTGCTGTGATTTCTTGGCCAGTGCTGCAGTTGTCGGTTCAGGAGAGGTCCTCTGTGATGTGCACACCCAGGAACTTCATGCTACTCACCCTCTCCACAGTCTAGTTGATCGTTAGAGGAGCTAAGCGTGTGCTGTCCTGAAGTCAACAACAATCTCCTTCGTCTTCTCTACATTCAAAGAGCGATTGTTGTCCCTGCACCACCCAGCCAGGCACCTTACCTCTCTCCTGTAGTTTGTCTCATCTTTGTTGCTAATGAGACCCACCACAGCTGTGTCATCCGCAAACATCCAGGGAGAGCAGCTCAACAACATCTGCTAGCATAAATTTTCCAATTGCAGGATTGGTCTTCATTTTTCTCTTGACCTTCAGTGATCCACTACCGCTCTGTAGAATAATGTTGAAAATTTCCCCTGTTTCGAAGTTTTTCCAGTTCTCTCTTGCACACTTTTGACTTCATTGGAAGGGAGGAAATGTTCAATTTCAGAATGTGTCTTGTGTGTTCATAAGTGCCAGGCAGTCTTTGTCTGTGCTTTACCACAAATAAAACAGTAATTAATGTTGCTTGAATGAACAGGTGTGGATGTAAAGATGTGCTTCTCTCCATCACTGATCAGAACTTGTTGAATGACATGATTTAGCAGCCTTTGGGAAGACTTCATCTTAAAATGACTTGAATGTTTGTTCACTTACAAAGGTCACTGCTTTTGTCTGACGTGGTGTACTTTCTGATGGGCATGGAGAAGGAGGTATGCTTCTATCTGAATAATCTTTTGATTCAGATTCCAGAATGTAATGCTCTTTAGATGAGCCTGTCAGGATCATCTGGTGTAAAGTGAGGGGGGCACCAGTGGAAAAGCATCAGGCAGAACCAAGGCTCCAGTTAGTCGTTTATTTAAATAAATCAAATTCTGTGTGTGTCAGTGTTTCCTCACAAAAGCTAGAACTCAAAAGCTAAATACAAAAGGGAATCATCGGCTAGGTCTGGGAATCCTCTTTGGACGCTATCGGGGAAAACGGGCAAGTCCAAAGTACCTTAAACAAAACCCTGAAACCCTGGTGTGGGCAAATTACCTGCGACATGAAGGGACTTGTCCAGGAGTTGCGTCATGGGATACATAAACAGGATAATATCAAAAAGGTAAGTCACTCTGTGAATCGTAGCTTTAGCAGATCGGGAGAGTTTGAGGTTAGCTTACAGCTGTGAAAGAAATGTCGCTACAGAGTACTTCACCGAGTGGAGCGATGTCCGAGGAATTACGATGGCGTGATCGTGGTAACTTGAAGTTGAGGCGGTGGCAAAGGAGATTCCTTGTTTCTTCAGGCGAGAATTGTTGAGCTGCTCTCCCAATTTGTTGATGAGGAGAAACTTCTCATAAAATCAATCTTGCTTTTATTTCACACTTGAAGAATAATAATTTACAGGCCTGGGTCAGTCTGTCCCTATACCATACAACATATAGTCAGGGCATGAAGTCTGACTGACACTGTCTGTCCCTCGACCCACACTTTTATGCTGGACATAGCACATGTGGTGTAACCGGATCCTGATGCCGTGGTCTGGTGTTCGTCTCCACTGATGCTTTATTGGTGTCCTATCTGCTCCGTTGCTGTGTGGCTCCATAACCTATGGATTTAAGCACATTCCTTCTATTGTGACCTGTGTCTGGGTTCTCCTCTACTACTCTCTAAACTTGATGTGTGTGTTTCAAACTATTGGTCCACCAATCGTAGTGGACTGTTGACTCTGACTCTTTTACTTGAGTTTAGTTTAGGATGAAACAAACATTGTCTCTCATCTGCTTTTTTCTCTTCTTTTCCCCAGTGTTTCTTGTGATTTGTTGACTAACCAGTGGCATCAGGTCTGTGGAGGTTCTCATTCATCCAGGTCATGTTAAAGCCAAAGGTTCTGTCCTGTCATGCTGTCATGAGCTCAGATCATGTGAGTTGAGGGAAACCTCTCAGGATAATTCAGGTTGTTTTATGACCCAATCATTTGCTTTGTTGAGGTGGATTCTTCATTTAGCTGAAAAATCTTCCATGATATGATTTTTATGTGACTTTTCAAAACACAACTGTAACTTGATTACACAGACACCAACACACATGGAGGACAAATAAACAGTAACCTATGAAAAAACCCACAATAATGACACCTAACGCTCACCAGTATTCAAAGGAGCGAAGCTGGGACCAAACATTAAAATGATCAGACTTAAGAAAGTCCAACAATGTTCTTAGTCTGCAGCTGCCATGAAAACACTTTCATATTTAGTTGAGTACTAATTAGTTGATTATTGATTAGATAGACAGTTAATGAACTAGTGGTGGTTAGTGACCATAATTAAATCGTCCTGATCTTTAGATTCTCTCAGTGTGTGGACAGAGGTTCAGGAGAACAGAGATGAAGGAACTGTCACCATAGAAACGTTGGTAAAACAATTGTCTGTGACGCGGTGGAGCCAAGAGAGAAACATCTGGTCTGGTCCAATGTTCCTTTAGGTAAACATTGATATCAGACTGACTCCAGGCTGATGTGGTAGAAGACAAAGACTCTCAGAGTCTCCTCTGGGTTGACCTGAGTCTCCAGCTTCTGGGAGCTAATGGACCGTGACATCACCTCTGCTGGAAAGAACGTGACTCCAACTCCTGCCTCACTGAGAATAAATTCACGTGTTACTGTTTAAACGTCAACGCTGCGTCCTCTTCATTTCCTCTCGAGTCGATTCATCTCAGTCAAACCACGGCAGAGAAAAGAGGAATCCAGGCTGGAGACGACGTTCTAGTGACTGATTCCTGGACACAGACGTCGTCATGGTGACCACAGGTGAGATCACTTTGCTTTTCTATGGAATGTGATTTTGGGTCACTTGGCTGGATTTTAGTTAGATTGTTTGACTAAATCATATGATTTGTTCTGATGGTTAAATTCTTATTTGGCTGCCTTGTGTGGATTTGAGTTACTGGAACGTTGCTGTAAATAATGAACCGACTACATGTATTGTGTTGTTTCTGTTGTCTAGATGTTGTCTGTTGTCTAATGTTTGATTTCCAAATATCTCTGTAAATGTATATTTGTTTTACATGTGTATCATTATTCTTATATATATATATATATATATATTTGTTTGTTTGTTTTTTTGTCCATGTTTTCTAGAACTTAGGAGGAGAAGGAGTCCTTCATTCAATGACTCAACCTAAATTAAAAAGTCTTGTAAATTACACTCAATCCACAACTTCTGTTGAGTTAAATTCTACATCTCAGGTATATCTTTTTTTTTTGGTTCAAACACCAGTTAAACAGACTAGAAAGATATTTTCCAACTTACAAATGGATGGCAACAAAGGTAGTGTTTCACCAAAAGATCTTAATGACAACTCTTTAAAGCGGAAGAACGTCGGAGGACGTTCACCAACAAAAGGAAGAAAAAGGAAACGTAAACAACATCCTACAAGTAGTTCCTCTATGAAAAGTGTAGGATTTAAATAGTTAAGTAGTAGCTAAAATAGTAGTTGAAAGCTTAGATAGTAGGATGCAGGCAGAAAACAGAACAAGCCGAATGCATTAAAGTATAGTTTGAAACACACACATCAGATTTAGAGAATAGTAGAGACACCAGATGCACCCAGACACGGGTCATTAAACAGCATGTGAAGAAGGGGGTCTAAGCAGAAAATCAGATAAGTAGGGAGTGAAACATGTGAATGTCTGTAGATGGAATGAGACTGATTTTTATCAGACGTTTCTCCTCATCATTCAACGAACGCGCAGAGCTGCAGCTCAACAATTTGGTGACCCCGACGTGATGATGAAGGAGAGACAGATTTGGAACGAGAACTGAGGACCTGTTTGTGACACAGTAGCCTGGCCAGGATTAAAACAAGGTAAGCAGAAAACCTGTTAAGTTTCAAATTTCTGCATATTGAAAACTGATAACTGTGTCATGGATAGGAATCCAGTTAATTAAAATTTGAAGAATAATAATTAATTAAAAAAGAAAAAGCATAAGAGTAAAGTTAAAAGTAAAAAAAGAAAAAGGATAAGAGTAAAGTTAAAAGTAAAAGAGTAAAAAGGATAAGAGAAGTGAGGTGTGGTGCCTATAATGTCCATACAAGGACATTAAAATACTGAGTTGTGAACCTCTGGTGTGGTAGTGATACAACTAAAAATACGGCCACTAGTTGGAAAACTGCAGACACAAATTAAAAAACAAAAAGACAAAAAAAAGGGGGAAGTGTCTGAAAGATTCCGGTTTGGTAGAACCTAGGGATTTGGTGCTCCCTTAAAAGACTGAGTTGTGAACCTCTGTTGCGATTGTGATACAACTAAAAATACGGCCACCAGTTGGAAAACTACAGACACAAATTAAAAACAAAAAGCAGAAGTTTTAGCCAGGGAGGATGTGGCTGCATTACAGGCAACAAAAGAACACAGCAAAGAAGAAGTAAAAGGTTTAATAATGAAGAGAAAGTGGAAAACAGAATTAGAACAAAAAGAGGAAAATAGGCGAATAGTGCAAAATTGGCAGCATGGGGAACTAAAATTATTGCAAAAGGGGGGAAAGACAAACAACAGGAACTCACTGGTAGTTCAGTGAAAAAACAGGAGACAGAGTTAACACCACACACCACAGTAGGGCAGACACGACCACCGACATATGGAAACATCTATCCTGATTTAAAGCACACATCTGCACTTACTACGCTGCCCCCACCGTATAAACAGATGCCTCTGTGGAATGTGAAGGGAGGTCAGTTAGATGTAGAGGAGCAGCAGGACAGTGGAGGAGCCAGTGGAGTAGATTGGAGCAGAGATAACGAAACTAGAGAAACGATGTGTGTGCTTGCTGCAGCACAGCAGCAAGATCAGAATTTAATTAAGAGAAAAAAGAGATGAGGAAGGAGGAACAGGCAACAGGATGGAAGTCAGGGATAGAGTCAGAAGGGGAAAGTAGAAGCATGCAAAGTGACGAAGAAGGAGAGGAAGCTTTTAGAAACAGGAGAAGAAGGGAAAGTAGGAGACAAGAGGAGAGTGAAAGGAGGAGTCAAGCAGGGATTGACGTCACCATTAAGGGAAAACTGACAACACACACAGATGAGCCACCCGTGTCCCATAGATATGACCTTAGACCTAGACGTAATTCAGCACCAGGTGGTGAGTACATACATAACCAATACCCCTTGCTTTCAAAAGGGGGAAGATCCAATATAAACCATGGCAGTTTGGGGATATGACAGCAATTTTAGAGAAACTTCCACATCCCACAGAGGGTGGGGGAAGGTGGTTGAGCAAGTTGGAGCAGTTGACCATGGGCCAGAGACTGGGAGTAGGTGATTGGAGGGCCCTGATGGGGCAGATTATGTCCACCTGGGAAGTAGAACAAATAGAGGCGAGAGCAGGACTGTTGATGGTAGATGATAGTGAGCCATTTGACCAGTGGGCCACAAATGTGGGTAGAGCTATGAGAGAACGTTTCCTGGCCCCTAGAGGCCAGACACATCAGATCACGTGTACACCTAAGAAGGGGGAGAAATCGGCCACTTTTTTACATAGGTGTAAAACAGAATGGGTTGATGCTACGGGGGTGCACCCACACTCCACTCAAATGCAAGAGGAGTTGTTCAGGCGAGCAGTGTTAAAGGGAGTGTCAAAAGAAGTAAGACAAAGCATGGAAGATAATCCAGATGCACCGGGAGGTTCCACTGAGACGTGGGAACGCCACCTGTTGCACCATTTACATAAGGCACAGCAGAAATGGGAAGAGGAAGGTTCAGAAATGGAGGAATTGAAAAAACAGCTGCTTAGGTTACAGTTACAGAAGGTAAGACAAGAGACTAATGATGTTAAGAAGAAAGATAAGGTAGAAAATAAGGTTGCAACAGGCTACACAGGTTCCTGATAACCCAGATTTATTGCCCTCGCCATTCTGGGTTCCAGGCCACCCTCAGTATGGACACGGGCCATCCAATACACAAGGCTCATATTACCCACAGCAGTATAGTAGGGGTCAACCCAGGGGAGGCCGTGGCTATCTGGGACGGGGATCCGGGAGGGGAAGGGGCATGTCGGGAGAGTGGATATGCTACTGCTGCGGTCAGCCGGGGCATTTCGCCAGAGAATGTCCCATGACTCATGCAAACATGGGACCTGGTCCGAGGGGACGAGGACAGCGTGGAAGAGGTCTACGAAATAGAGGATCACATGTTGCACCTCACGCCAGTCTTGCACCAGGGGGTCAGTTTCCTGTGTGGGAACCAGAGGATTTCCCCCAACAATGAAGAAGCCCACAGAGAAGCCTAGACGACGGGAGGGCAGACCCGTTGACAATAAAACAGACAAGACTGCCCTTTCTGGTGGACACAGGCGCGACTTTCTCCACTCTGAATGTGAGAGTGGAAAAGAAGGACCTATCATCTAAGACTGTTGAACTAGTTGGTTTCTCTGGGGAACCTGTCAAACTGCCATTAACTCAACCTCTGCTGGTCCAAGTGGCCGGCCAATCCATACGGCATCGTTTTGTTGTTTCAAGTGGCCCCAGTCAATTTGATGTGGAGAGACTTGTTGGTTCGACTGGGCGTTTCAATTCTTTGTTCACCTGACGGTGTGATTGTATAGTTTCCCAACGGTGAATTGCTCCAAGAAAAGTTTGTCAGTGGCTGGTCAGTGGCTGATGCAGGAAGCCTCGACGAATGTGGGCGCTGACGTATACTGGGGCCGATTGGAACCGGAGGGCCTGGCAGGGGGCGGTCTTCTCTCCTTATACATGGCCTGGAAACCCTGGATCTCCCAACTGAGTTACACTATTTTATGACAGGGAACAGACAGATTGGTACCAAGATATGTTTCAGGACAAACTGCAAGGACATACATGGAAAATTTCCACTAATGCTATTCTGATTGGTCCAGAAGGAGTAGTGGGCAGTGTCCAGTTGACAGCAGATCAGGCTGCCTGGTATGAAATGGGTGCGGAGGCGGTGCCTCATGTCTCGTTGGCAATACATCCTGGACACCAAGCTAAAGATCTAGGCCCGATGGCCAAACGATTGGCTGAAAGTACTGATTGGGTAACAACGCAACTTCCTAATGTCCAATACTCACCTGAACACTCATCTTATAAAATCACACAAACTACATCTGATTTGGTTCTACTTGAACATCAGTTACTAACTGGCCGTGAAAAATCTGATAATGAATTGGCTGCAGACATGTCAGACTGCACGTTGTGGTCACAGGGCCCCACAGATGTTGGTTTTTATGGCAACCACAGTATCGACAGGATGCCGAAGCGGAGGCAGGGATAACAGATACTATTCATGGGTTATTACAGAGTTGTGTATGAGAACCATCGACTTCAGCGTGGAATACTCCTATATTACCTGTAGAAAAACAAGGCACTGGCAAGGATTGGATGGCACATGATTTAAAAATGGAGAGAATGAATCACACACTCTGGAGTTAACTGTGATGTCCTGTAGAGGGTACAAAGTGTGTCATGAAAACGAACAGCTCTCGTTGCAGTATTCTCTACAAAGGTTACAGGAGCCAAAGGATCTACAGAGTCCAGGAAACCACATACGGCTGAGTGGGTCCTTTTGAAAGTGATAAAGAGGAAATGGTCTGAGTCACGGTGGACAGGACCGTTCCAAGTGACATAAGAAGAACCGTATGGCCTTGGATATGTTGCTGGCGGAAAAGGGGGAGTGTGCTCTATGTTTGTAGGAATGGTGATGATTCTAATCTTGTGCGGATGCTGCTGTATTCCCTGCATCCGAGCTTTGTGTCAGCATTTAATATTGACTACAATAGAAGGCAGGGATGCTCCTGCTACACAGATGCCACTGCTTAAAGGAGGCGCACCGAACGACGAGGAGGACGAACAGGAAGATATAGCAGTCATGGTGGTGTTGTAAGTGGTCTCTCGGATGAGAGACCAAAAGGGGGAATTGTAGGAATCTAAATAGTTAAGTAGTAGATAAAATAGTTGTTGAAAGCTTAGATAGTAGGATGCAGGCAGAAAACAGAACAAGCCGATTGCATTAAAGTATAGTTTGAAACACACACATCAGATTTAGAGAATAGTAGAGACACCAGATGCAACCAGACACAGGTCATTAAACAGCATGTGAAGAAGGGGGTCTAAGCAGAAAATCAGATAAGTAGGGAGTGAAACATGTGAATGTCTGTAGAAGGAATGTGCTTAAATCCATAGGTTATGGGACCACAAAGCAACGGAGAAGATAAGACACCAATAAACCAGCCACCAGACCACGGCATCAGGATCCGGTTACACCACAGAAAGATGCTCTGTCCAGCATAAAAGTGTGGGTCGAGGGACAGACAGTGTCAGTCAGACTTCGTGCCCTGACTATATGCTGTATAGTATAGGGACAGACTGACCCAGGCCTGTAAATTTTTATTCTTCAAGTTTGAAATAAAAGCAAGACTGATTTTTATCAGACGTTTCTCCTCATCATTCAACGAACGCGCAGAGCTGGGATTGGGAGAGCAGCTCAACAAAAGCGAAGCCCGTTAAACGAGCTTGTTGCAGCAAAAACCACCCGAAAGCCGATACTTTAATCTTCGACTTGTGTAAGTTTCATGTCCAAAGACTGAAAATTGTTGGGGGTAGCACGGTACGTTCTCTATGACTATGGTCAACAGAAGGAGTGGGCGTTAATGGGTCCTCTCGCGAGTGACACCACCAAAACGCCAACAGAGAATTCTGGGATTTGTAGTATTAGCCGTACATGATAATTACCGGTGGGCCAGCTCTAATAGTAATTTCGTATGGCTTCGCGGGACAAATATAATTACGCTGCGGGCCAGAGTTTGACACCTATGTTCTAAGGATTGGGGGAGCAAAAATCACTACACCAGAGACCGTTGCTGTAAATACAACAGGCCGGCTATTTACTGAATACAAAACACATGAAATATACAGAACCATAAAAATATAAAACAAGAAAATATACCTTGCAGGTTCTCAGTATTGAGGTAAGTAAAGTTAAGTATAAAAGAAATAAAATAATAAGTATAAAATAAGAAATAAAATGAATTGTATTTGTCTCTCTTTTTGTTATTTAGTTTACCTAGTCACTTGAAATAAGACTAATCTAAGTTAGACCGGTCTATTCCAAGGTTAAACCTATTTTCGAATCCCTATATTTTTCTTCTTGAATGAACCCTTTTTCCTTTCCTTTTACAGGTAAGAAAATACCTTCAATTTACACAATCAAGTCAAAATGAACCATAGACATTATAAATAACATTTCAAATCAGATTTCAATATATGAACTCAATATGAAAATAGAAGTGTGTCCCTTTAATTCAGTCCGAATCCAATGGGAATTCAACTATTCAGTTCAATGAAGAGTTTCGGTTCGATTCAAAAACAGTTTTTTCAAACTCCTACCGCTCCGGCAGCGAGTCACTGTACTCAAAGGATTTCCTCACTGATGTGGTGAAGAAGATGATTTGCAAATCTGGGTCTGGCTCGCCATTTTGAATCCCGTACGCACAGCCGCACGCTGCAGATCAATCCTCGCTCCGACCGAGCCTCGAATTAAGCACATAAAAAAAACCTGACCTGTGTAACAGGTCGTAAGCACAATAAATTAATTTTTAACTCCTCAAAATCACACAATTAAATGTTCCTTCTTTTACAAAGCATACATTCGCTTTTAAACCATTCATAGTTTTTATAAACCCCAAATTTTAACTGGTAAACAACGTATAGCGAAACATTTCCTTGTAAACAGCTACGTTTTACTATTAGCTCTCTGCTACAGAAAGTAAAAACGTGTGACACAGCAAAGTGCAAAAAAACAACTCAAACTCACTAAAACCGTTGTGGTTTAGTTCTCATAAAGTCCCTGTCAATCCCTGATCAGGTAAGTTATGTTTTTTTAACTGCAAAATCAACTTTTACACTCTTTATCTCTGCTTATTAAACAGTTTGTTCTCTCCGATCTCTCTTCTGCTCTCTCCCTTTCTGCTGCCGCGCTGCTAATGTGACGCAACGTCACTCGCTCCTTAAAGGGGAAGTGAACTAAATTTTCTTTCTGCAAACTTTTAATCTTTGAACATTAAATTGCTGTTTTAACACTTTTAATTCTCATGAATCAACTTCATTAAATGAATCACTTAACTTTTCAAACTATGCAGCTTTTAACCATTTATTCTTATGTATGTCATATTTTTAACAGGGTTACACAAACATGAGTACATTCGCCAAAAACTGCGGGAGGTTGGAAGGCGTGGGCGGCACGGTGGTGTGGTGGTTAGCGCTGTTGCCTCACAGCAAGAAGGTCCCGGGTTCGATTCCCGAAGGCGACCGGGGGCCTTTCTGTGTGGAGTTTGCATGTTCTCCCCGTGTCTGCGTGGGTTTTCTCTGGGGTCTCCGGTTTCCTCCCACAGTCCAAAGACATGCAGTTAGGTCAATTGGTCGGATGCGTAAATTGCCCATAGGTGTGAGTGTGTCTATATATGTGGCCCTGGACTGGCCCTGCCTCTCGCCCAAAGCCAGCTGGGATAGGTGCCCGCGACCCCTTCGGGGAAAAAGCGGAAGAAGATGGATGGATGGTTGGAAGGCTTCTCATATGCTCAAGGAAAGTCACTCCCTTGAAAGCCTGGGAATTTCATGCATGTTGTTCAGTGAAACATCTAGCAGGGTGACGAGACCAATACGTACAAGTGCCCAAGTCTTGCCCTCAAAATTGGATACGCATTGTCGAAGGTTTCGATGCTTGTTGAGAGTCAAGCTAACTTACGAAACGACTACAGTGCAGCAAAAGATACTCGTACTTTCTGCCAAGTCTATGAAACAAGATGGCATGAAATAGTATCTGCTGCATCTCTTAGAACACTGCAAGAGTGGAACTCACCTCTCTTGCTTCCATTCACAAAAGACGTCCAGACGCTGCATTCTTATTCAGACAAGCACCAACAACACCTCTACAATGACTTGTCCAAAGAAAACTCCCCTCAGCTGTGGTCACAGCTCACCAAGGTCATTCTGACCCAAGTGATTTTGTTCAACCGGAGAAGAGCAGGGGAGGTTTCACAAATGCTCTTATCTGCATAATTGTCTCAAAATGCATCAAATCCTCAAGAAGATTTGAATGAGACCCTCTCTGATCTAGAGAGAAAGCTTTGACAACACTTTAGGAGAATTAAGATAAGAAAAGTTCCTGTGCTTCTCACCCCAGTAATGCAGAGAACCTTAGATCTGCTCACCCGTAAACGCCAAGATGTGGGGTTCTACAGAATAACAATTACTTGCTTGCAAGACCATCTGCAGTTACCTGCATCCGTGGATCAGACTGTCTTCGATATTTTGCCAAAGTGTGTGGTGCGAAATCTCCGGAAAGTCTCACGTCTACAAAACTGCGTAAACAAACTGCAACCCTATCTCAAGTTCTTAACCTCAGCAATACAGAACTGGATCAGTTAGCTGGTTTTCTTGGCCATGACATATGAGTGCACCGGCAGTTCTACCGACTTCCAGAGGGCACCCTCCAGCTTGCCAAAATTAGCAAAGTCCTTATAGCTCTGGAACAGGGACGCCTGGCAGAATTCAAGGGCAAAAGCCTTGATGACATAAACATTGACCCAGAGGGTGCTTTCTATCCTTAGATTTCCATCAAAAGTGGAAAAAAAAACTTTGCTAATAATTTCTGACCTAATGAAGGCATGCTGCTTTCACTAACAGCAGTTATCCCTCTATCTCAATTACTCTTCCACAGAGAGTGTGCATGAGGATGGCGACAGTGGGGTAGAATCAGAGTCACAAGGTTATACGATCATAAACGTCAGTCTATGTATTGTTAAAAAAGAAATTCTTACACTATGTTGGGGGACAAAGGAGCATAAATTCTGATAATACTTTTGATATTATCAATCTTGGTTGTTGGCTAAATTTATCATTGATAAATTAAGATTAGATAGCGAACTATCAAAGTATCGGGGCACCACCCTGCTGTCAGGGACCAACAACCAAGTCATAAGTAAAAGCACAGTCTCAATAAAAGTAGTACTAATTACCTAATATTAAATAATATTAGTTGATTTAGCAGTGAAGGGCGAACAGTGTTGCAAACCATATACCAATAATCACAGGCAACGACTAATTAAACTATGACAACTTTATTATCTAAACAATGATGATTATGATCAACAATTATTCAAACAACAAGTACATCACAACTTAATAGTTAATAAAACAAAACAAAAGGATTCTATTCTAGTGTGCGTGTGTGTGTGTGTACCTGTGTAGGTGAGAGAAAGAGAAAGAGGGGTCGCCGCAAGGGCGGAGCTGTGTGTGTGACAAAATGGCGGATGATCAATCCATGTGCGGATGTAGGTGAAGACAAAGGAGAGAGGAGGCGCCAAGATGGCGGCTATGTGTGGCACAAAATGGTGGGTGATTAATCCACGTGTGTAGGAAAGAGGGGAAGGGAGACAATAGAGGCCTCAGGACCCGGTGTGTTGACTAGGATAGCAGCTGGCTTACTGTGGAAGTTCTAAATAAAAGGAGCCGTGTGAGTCAGCGCTCAGCGGCGGCACACATAAACAGAGTGAGAATCACAGTAACCCTTGAATCGTGAGTGAGACAATGTCCGCCACTGAGCTACAGGACAAGACGGTTGGCTTGCGTGTTTTTAGCTTGTGAGGCAGGTTGACACACCAACGAAAGCACTACATGCACAGTGGAAACTCTCATAGCAGTCAGTCCATACGCGGCGGTACGGCACCAAACATTAGCTCTCTATAAACATTTACTGACTCTTGAAGTTAAAACTCTCTGCTCACTTATTTGATTGCCTCGTATCTTACTATGAGCTGGTTTCTTCGGCGTCCAGTTGGATCGCGACGTCCTCTTGATGGTGGCGCCCTATTCCTTAGAAGGACGGAGTACGGTAATGGCAGTGTCCGGCTGGGAAACAGCGGTGGTTGAGGACGATCCAGAGAAGCGGCAGACGTGCTTTCCTGAGCGGAGGGGCGGCGATCACTGAAAATTTCCAGAGCCACAAACCCCCATCCTCCCCCAGTAGCAAAGTAGTGGCATCTGTGTCCTGCGAGAGCTTCGTCCTCCGGAACCCGCCCCCAGGCACCAAAGCTCCCACCACCCTGCGGTCTGCCCTGATCGCTGCCGCCACTGCTCCATGTATAGCGCAAACAGCAGTGGCAATAAAGGGCAGCCCTGCCGCACTCCCGAACGGGCCGCAAACTCCCTGCTCAAGTGCCCGTTTACCATCACCGTGCTGCTCACCCCAACGTACAAACGCTCCATCCACCCCACAAAACTCTCCCCGAAACCCATCCCCCTCAAAACTGTAAACAAAAACCCCCAGTGCACGCGATCAAAAGCCTTCTCCTGATCCAACCCCACCACCAGTAACGGCAACTGCCGATCCTCCGCCCAGTACACAATGTCACGTAGAAGACGGAGGTTCTGCTGAACCGACCTCCCCGCCACTCCACACGTCTGGTCCACATGGATCACCCGGGGGAGGACCACCCCCAGCCGCTTAGCCAGGACCCAGGCCAGGATCCCCCTGCGTTTAACACCACTTGCTGCCACTCCAACACTCTCTGTAACCCCTCCACCTCCTTTCTCTCCTCTCGTGCCCTTCCCCGTGAAAACCTGATACCAAACCTCCTCAAACGCCCCTGCACCATTTCCCACCACTCACCCGCTGTGTCACAACACCCCCTAAGCCCTAGCAAACCCTCTATGAAAATAGCGCACTGGACCCGAAAAGCCTCCAGCTCCAGCAGGCGATAATTTAGCCTCCAGTACCCCGGCCGAAAACATGGGCTCCCAGCCGCCCCTGAAAACACCAACCCACAGTGATCTGAAAAAAAAATTGGCACCATTCTGCCATACTCGCGTTGCCACGGGAGATTCGCCAGGTGGGCCCACACAAATGCAGCTGCACTGCCTGACTCCCATTCACCAAACCGCTCGTTCTACCGGCCGCCTCAGCAAAAGCCTTCATCCTCCCGGGGCAGTCCCTGTACAGGTGGCAAAATCACCACACCCGTGGCAAGCCTTATTGTATGGGCAATTGTTGGTGTCATGCCCCTCCCTCTCATAGAACCTGCAAAACAAAATCCCACAGCCCACCTCTACGTGCCCATGCCGATTGCAGCGCCGACAGAACAACGGCTGCTTGGCAAATAACCCCTGTCTGCTCCCAACTGAAAAAACGCTGGCGGGTTCTTCCAGCCATCCACGCCGTCCTTGTCTGCATGAAGCAGCACCTGAAACTGCCGCCGCCCTGTCCAGTAGCCCAGAGGGTCCTTCACGTAGCGTGAAGCAGACACCACTTCTGCAAACCGCCCCAAAAACTCCCCCAGTGCCAAATCAGTAACATACAGGTTAGACATGTGCACTGTCACCACCCTAAAGTTCGGTTTGTCCAAGCTCGTTACTGTAAAAAAAGACAAAGGTGCAACCGCGCTCTGCTGATTGCAGCTCCCCATCACTGCTTGATAAGTCTCCGCTGCGCCCAGGGTAACGTCATAGGCTCTCACCTGCTGGTTCCACTGCAAGCAGTAGACATCCGCCACCTGCAGTTTGAGCTGCCCCTGGATCACCCCTTGACAAAAAATATCTCGCGGCATAACATCCTTCCCATTGTCCTTCCACTGGAAACGCTAAGTATTCCTTAAACCAAATTTCGCTGCTGATCCTCCAGCTGCCATCTTCACTCGATTCTCCACTCTCTCCAAACTCCAAGTACGTACTTGTGGTGTAGTGTGTTGAACTGGCCGCGACACAGCGCCGTCTGCTCAGCACCGCTCACAGCCGTGCTCTGCTTGCACGCCCCAATAGCTTCCAGATGGCGAATGGTGCGCTCCACTGCAGGTCCGCTAAGCACCGGGGTCAGTAGTGCAGATGCACGTACGTTATACTAACACATGGAAACGCATGCGTTTCAAACCCCCGCGGGCCTGGAACCACAAGCACAGTCACGCATATAAAGTGCGAGTAACGAGACAGACATCTGCACATGCCAGCAACATCTGCGCCAAGCCAACAGGCTTTGCTCTTTGTTTTGTTTCTCCTGTACCGGAGGAGCGGCGTAAGCCCATGACAGGCCTTGCCGTGCCCAGACTTCAGAGGAGTCGTCTCTGAACGCACAGCTCCCCCACATACTCGTGGCAAACTAAGCCTGAAAGGCAGGTGCAATTCCTCTGTTACTTTCACAAAACTCTGGCGGCTCTGCCCAGGGGCAAGGCCCAGCCGCTGCTACTGCTGCTGCTAGGCCCCTCCCCTTGCCCGGAGCTATGCACCCGAAAGGCTCTGTGCAATCAGAGTGGCTCACAATTAGGCTTTTATCTTTGACAGCTGACGAGGGGAAAGCGCGAACACAGTCCCCCACTACCACAAATTATGCAGTCGAGATTCCCGCATTTGGGGAATTCGCAGGGGTCAGACAGCCGGTTTGCAATGGCTGAGCCACCTTCTTGATCATGGTATCATGCAGAGTAAGAAGCTGCTTCCACCAACACAACAGTCAATTCTTTGTTTCATTTACTTTTATGAGTTCAGTCTCTGATTTTCTCAGATACTTGACAAATTCTGTCTCTTTCTCTCGTTTTCTGTTCAGGACAACACTGGTTCATCTAACTGCAGACATAGCTGATGCTCAGCTCAGCATCAACTCTATACACCTTGTGCTGCAGAACTTTAGTGGCGATTATTACAGCAAATCAAGGTTATTAAAGCACAATACATGAGTAGACACACATTTCTAAACAAACAAAACCAAAATAACTGTTATGGTCAGATGTTGTAGATCTGGTTGAATTTCTGGCTTGTCTGTCAGAGGACAGTGGTCCTATGTTATAGCATTTATCAATTATTGTTACAGCAACATAGGATTGAAACACAGAAAAATAACATAATCCAGGAGGCAGAATAGAATGAAAGAGTTTCTTGATTTAGTTTATTTGGGAATTTTGATCATCCCACTTAATTATCAAATGAATTTAACATATATTGTTAGTAATTCACTTGTGACAATGACACTGTGACTATGTAAAAGCTGTTTGTTTATCAGCTGTTGAATAGTATCATCTGTTTTATTTTACAGTTCTGGTTCTGTGAAAGCTGCTGAAATTAAAGACTTGGATCTTGAAATCAGACTGTGTATAACAAAGACAGGAGGAAATGAATGTTGAGATAGAAGAGTCTACATTTTCACCTGTAAAATGGCCCGTTTGCAACATTCTAGCAAACCAAGGTAAAAGCTTTTAGTTCTGCATAAAGACCAGAGGCCTCTACCATGAACTGGCAGTGAGTTATCCAACTGTCTGTTCAACTGTTGACTCAGCTGAGGTTTTCTGTAACACTCACTACAGTGACAACTAATGTTGGACAGTCAACTGGTTCCAGAGCAGGTCAACATCAAAAGATCTGACAACTGGAAAACTCACTAATCTCACTTTATGGCCCAGACTAAATGTTTTCATGGATGAATGTATTTCAACTTTGTGTTACTGGGTTCGTCACAAAACCTTTTGGAAAGTGTGTCGCCTTTCTCATCCCACGTCTGGTTTGTGTTCTTTAATAACTGTTTTAGCCTGTGTTGAGATAAACTAGATCCAGAATGTTTTTGAATAAGCTGACATCTAGTTTTGTTGTGAACCAAGTTAGAAGTAATAATCCAATTAGCTTCTTTCTCTCTGGAGTTTATCCACACATAGCATCACTGTATTTATTAATCATCTAGTCTGTTGTAAGTGGTAACAACTGAGTAGAACAAACACATGAACAGAGTGAGATCTGAATTAGTTGGGACTGAAGAACAGAAAATACACTGATCTTACACAAGTTGTGTGAAGAAATGTAAAAGTGGTCAAAAAATAAAACCCTAAAGCCCTTTAAACTGTAGAACATGTGTTTCTGCAAGTTCGATAGATTCTCGTGTGGCATCTCTGGACAACATGTCTCACCTGAACAATATGAACATTACGACCACCAACCTCAAAATTGATTTTGTTTAAATCAGTAGTAGAGTAGAGTTTGAAAATGTTGTTGATGAATACAATTTCAAAGTTGCTAATCTAAAATTAAAGACGTGAATACATTTGGTCATATATATTGTGAAACTGGGGTCACTAGTTTTTTAATTATTAATATTATAACTACATACAGTTGTCTATCACACTAAAAAACAACATGACTGTCCACAATTAACAAAATACAACCAGACTACACCAAATTATGATAAAAACAGACTGACAAGGGAAAACTATGGAGTAAATTACATTTTAGTTTTGGTCATTTGACAAATGTATTTATACAATTCAATTGAATTCAATTCAACTTTATTTATATTGCGCCAATTCACAACAGCAGTTATCTCAAGGTTCTTCACAACAGAGGTTTGAGACCTGACACAACTAAACCCAACAAATCCCACATAGAGCAGCTCTGAATTGGAGCCAATCAATAAATTGTACATTTTAATAGCAATGGTGGAAAAACTCCCTCTATAGAGGAAGAAACCTCCAGCAGACCCAGGCTCAGTGTGGGAGAACATCTGCCTTGACCGGTTGGAGTGAAGGGATAGAGAAGAGAGAAAACAACACAACAACAACCACAAAACAAGCAGCAACAGACACAGGCAGGATGGTTGGACCAGCAACTGAACACTGGAGACACATGGCTCTGATTCTGATGATACCTGTAGATGAGAATAGAGAGAGAGACAGAAGGGGAGAAGCACAACTAGGAGAGAAAAGGGACAAAGTTAGTCACATGTGGACATGGAGGCATGTTATTGGATAGAATAGATAGAAAACCAGAGGAGCTCAGTGAATGAAGGAGGTTCCAGCAGCTAAGACTGTAGCAGCTTAACTAACAGATGGATCAGAGAAACCAGAACCATCTGGAACCATCAGCTTTGTCAGAAAGGAAGGTGTCAGCCTAGTTTTAAAGCAGAGAGGGCGTCTGCTGCTAGAACCTGTTGTCATGGAGATGGTTGGTGATAACTAAGCAGCTGGTGAATGTTTGCGTTAATGCTTCTCCTGCCTCTGACCCCAAACAACATTAGAGTCAATGGGGGATGTTCTGCTCCCGCCTGCGCTTTGAGGCTGAGGCTAATTTTTAATGTCTGTCGGCTTAACCAGACACATCATTAGAAGAAGAAACAATTTCCTACAACTGAGAGAAGACGTCACGTTCAGAGAGCGTCAGACATGCCTGCTATTTAAATAAAGAAAGATAGACAATAGAGTGAGAGTTCAGGTAAATCCTGGTTCATGACACAACTTCTCTTGCTATAAAAACAAGTGAACACAGTCTTTACTCCAAACATGAGAAGTCAGGTTCCAGCAGAGAGTCTCCTTAATAAACGTATTCCTGTGGCATGAGGCCAAGAAACAGTGCAGACGTGGTGAGAACGAGTCCAAGCAGTTTCCAAGAAAACTTCACATTCAAGGTTCAGGCATCACTTGAATTTACACCAAAACAAATTCCAGATCTAAAATGACCAACATGATATCAAGTGGTCGGCAGCTTGACTTCAAAGACGCAATGAGACAAGAACACGACAGGATACAGACGAGATTCAGGACCAAGACGACAGGAGGCCGAACAACAATGACGACCTGACAAGGAGACAAACATCACAACAAGTCGCTAAATGATAAATGACATAATTTACATGAACCAAAATGCTTCCAAGTGTAATACACACTGATGAAGAGGAATAACGACAACTAAAATATGCTCAGAACCTCTAATGAGCTCAGTTAATGTGTCACATAGACACAGTGGACCTGGTCTGATGGCAGAGCCGCTGCTTGAACAGGACGAACATTAAGTGTAATTGTTGTCTTTAAAATCAAAATAATGTTTTTTCTACTTTTTATATGAAACATTAACGTTTCATATTATGATTCTGTGTCATTTTTAGCTTTCCATTCTGTTATTATTCTGTCTCCATGTTTTCAACCTGCTGTTAGTTTTTGCTCTGATCTGCTTCTGTCCTTCAGTTTCTCTGGTTGTGTCTCAGTCTGTCAGGTGGAGGTGGAGGAGGGGGCGGAGTCTGTACTGCTGCCCTTCAGGACCACACAGAACCTGCCTGAGGACACTGAAGTGACGTGGGAAAGATATGAACCTAAACCATTAATAATCGTCCACAAATATCAGAACGGTTCTGACCAACGTGAAGAACAGTTTTACAGAGATGAAGGAAAACCTGCTGAAAACTGGAGACGTCAGTCTGATCCTGAAGAATCCAACAGTCACAGACACTGGAAGATACAGATGTGAAGTCTGGTACAACAGCATCTGGAGACGGAAAACTTTTCAGCTCAAGGTCAAAGGTCAGATATGTGTGTGTGTCTCTCTGAGTGCATGCTGGGAGTTTGGTGACACAGAGTGTGGTGAGTGTTTGCTGAGACTCTTCTCTAACTATTCTTGTCTAACTGATTGACAGGTGAGTGGATTGTTGTGTTGTAGTTGTTGTTGTTTACTGAGTGTCAGCTGGTTGTTGGCTGGTAGCCTGATGTGGTTTTCAGTCTCTGAGACGCTGTGACTGGTGTCGTAGTCCAACCTCACGGTGCAGCAGGTGCTGTTGTTGGTCAGAGATCAGATGTGGCTCAGAACCATCTCATCATCCTCCAGAATGAACAAAGCTGTTGTTGAGTTCTGGAAGGAGCAGAAATGTTCAGTTTGGTGACAGAGGCTCAGGTTTGATTCTTTCTTTTGTTGGTGTTCAGTCGTTCTTCTACATTGTAACAAAAAATCTCTGAAATTTACGGTAAAATACCGGCAGCTGTGGTTGCCAGAATGTCACCGTAAAAAATATGGTCAAACTGTAAAACACATTACGGTAAATCTAATAAGACACTGTACATTTTACACTTGCCAATGTTTTTTTTACACTACATCACTGTAATAATAACTGTATACTCTATTTATGGCAATTTAATGTACAAATATGCAGTAACAAAGACATCTATCTACAATAAAATGATGTACAAACACATAAATAGTGTAAACTTAGATACAGTCTGTTGCGAAAGAAACACAAAACAAAGCTACAGTCTATTGTGTGTAGAGCTGATTCTCTCAGACAGCAGCACATCACACAGTGAAAGGCAGCAGAATGAAACCTTCCAGCTCAGGTTCTCTGGGAGAAAACGTGACAAAGTGAAGGAAGTCAAAGCTGCAGAGACAAACTCCTGGACTCTGAGTGTCTGTAATGTAACAGTTTGATAGTTGAGTCTCCACCATCACGTGTTTGCTCTGAAGGAGGTTTAGAAAAGACTTGAAAGCTTCCAGTTAGGTGTTTTCCTCTGTAGGAGAGGTTGGGGTCACTGGGTTCAGGGGATGTGGCTGACCTTTGACCTCCACCTGTCACACGTGAGTTTGATTTTATTCTCTGTCGTTTTGATCTGGTTTCCAACCAGTTGAACTCTGCATTAGAACCAATCAATGATAACAATAGAACCTTCAGATCCTCAACTTTAGCTAAACAGCTCTGCCGAGCTTTCTGTTGTTTAATACTATTGTTTCATAAAGACCTAATCAAATCACGTCGGCATCAGAGATTAATGTGAGAGGTAAAGGCTTTGGATTGGTCGATTTTTATCTAAGACCCGCCCTAAATCCACCCCCTATCATAGAGCATTTGACCTCTCGTTCCTTCTTTGCAGGCCGTTTTAGACACTAACTGGTCGGCTTCAGTCATTGTTTTCGATTTCTCGGCACAGTCTGAGATGGACTTCGGTGTTTTGCTGTGAGGCCAAACGTGAGATCGACAGGGAGTCTGGGACAAACAGTAGGAAGTACGGTGCGTCTGCAGTGGCCTCGCTGCGTGAACTGCTTTTGCTAGTGAGGTTTTTCAATCTGCCGTAGCCGTTTCTGGTGGGTTTCTGAGCAGGGCTAACAATGTTCTATTGCATCTCGCCTCCTGACCATCCCCCTGTTGGTGGTGTGGTCCTGGACTCCTTACTCCACTATATTCCTCAAGTTTTGCAAAGAGTTTGTTGTCACATTCCCTCCCCTGGTCATGATGGAGTCGTGTAGGGAAACCGAACCTTAGAACAAAGTCTCCAAATACCTTCTCCGTCGCTGTTTTGGCAGCTTTGTTATTGATAAGCCTGAGCAAACGGCGTGAAGTGCATGTATTCACATCCTCCCTGACATTTCTCCACGTGCAGAAAATATACTGAGACAGTTTGAATGGACGTATAGTGACAACCCCAGTGAGTGTTGCTCTGGCTGCTTAGTTGGGACGCTTGCATTTCAGGCAGCTGCAGACTTGTGTGATGTAATGTTCAGCATCTCTCTGCATGTGAGGCCAATAGAAGCGGCCTCTGAAAGCTGGAGTGTTGCATGTTGCTCCCGCTAGTTGGCTGATGTAGCGGCGTCCTCGCTGTCTACTGTCGCTGAGCTGGAGCCTCCTTCTCCTCGAACGCCGTCTATCAAGTGAACCAGGAATTCATGTGCAGCCTCCTCTTCCTCGTTCTCAACAGCTCAGCTGCTTCACTGATGAATCTGATCAGGTTGTGCTTCTTCTCGGATTAATAGTGGAGATTTTAGCTTGTGCGCACATTTCTAGTAGCTGCTCAACCTGTCAAGTACCAAGATCTCACCCAGCTGGTCTCGCAATAGTTCCAGCTCCATCGTGTCGACGCTGTAATCTCAGACTGTTTGGTTTTGTGTGATGTGCACTGCATGAACCTTAGGCTTTGCAGCTATAACAAATGTAACAGGTTGAACTGTGAGTCATGACAAGTTCAATTATACAGCTTCACCATGTTGGTGCTAAATAATGACCTAAGTTCAATTGTTAGGTCTCTGATTCTCCACTGCTTGTCGGCATCCATTCATCTGGCTCCACGTTGTCTTGACATGGTTGGCAAAAACTGTGTTTAATTGTAATATGACAAGTTGTGCCACAAAAAGGAGCATAAAACATTGGTTTCTTACCAAAGTCTGACACTTGTTGGAGCTGGAGCGACTGAAAGAACTTTTTATTGTCAGAAGTCAAAAACCGAAACAGATACAAGACAGGAACAGACAGTTCTCAGCAACATGTTCTGTCCCTTTAGGACACGTTTATCGTACTTCAACAGACCAACATGTCAGTTTACAGTGTTTTGTGTTTCATTAGCATTTTACTAAATAAAACAAAGCTAAATTCATGTAAGATGCCAGATCGATAGATCGATTATTACAGAAAGCTCCTATTAAAAAAGCCAAACTTACAGCAAAACACACCTTCACACACATTTAAATGTAGTGAAAGTGATTCAGGCTCAGGGCAAATGCAGCTCATCCCTTACACCAGGAGAGAAATGATGGAGCCAAGTTGACGCCAGCAGCTGCATCTCTCCTCAGACCAACAAACACCACTCTATGGTCAGGTTTTTACAGAAATTGAATATATTGATCAACATCGACACATATCAACACGAAACAAACAAGACTGAACTACTTCAACCAAACAGAGCAAATGCTCACTTGTGTCTACATGTTTGATCTGTTAACCTCTCAGTGAACCAGTGCTGGTCGGCCTCTCTCTGATACGCGTCTACATTTGTAATGCGTGTTAGAAATAGGTCTCCTTTCATTATATTTTTAACATCCACAGACTGTCAGGTCTTTGCATTGAGGCAGGTTGAGTCCTTGTAAAATCCTTGTGGAGTTTTACAACAACGAACTCTGTTTGCTGATGTCACATCAAACTCCCAGCAAAGACTGAACAAATATTAACCCTTAACGTGAACATGACAGGTTTGGTTGGTGTCAAAGACTCTGCTCGTCTATGTACAGGAGAGAACAACGCTCTGTGTGTCCAGATATAAAAAACATTATTCGTTAGTCATGTTGTTCTATGCAATTAAATATAAAAACCGATTTATTTGTTATTTAGTTTTAACATTTATAACCAGCAATAATTTATTGTCATCTTTAGATAATGTCTGTGAAGATTCTCATTTATCCAGGTCAAGTTGTCTGAAGGTTGAGTCATGGCAACTGGACTTCTTCTAGTTAGTTGAAACGTTTCTCCATCTATCCAGGTGGCTTCTTCAGTCTGTGGGAAGTTGGTGAAGACACTAATTTATCCTCCAGTTTGGTTTCACTTCACACCCGTGAAGAATGGGTTCGTTATGCGAACAGAGGGGGGTGTGAGGGTAGTGAGTAGGTGTGAAACATCAACTACCGTGACTCCTCCTCCAACCATTACAGGTTAAGTGTCTCCCTTTGTGGGGGACGTGTGAAGTGGTCTTGATCTTCCTGGGCATAGTTGAAAGGGCAGCATGGTAGATGGGAGACAAGTTGTGTCTGAGGCCCCCACCCCTGTTGAGAGAGTGACGGTTCACCTGGACATGTACGGCTTCTCTGACGCCTCGTTCAAACCACCTGTCTTCTCTGTCCAGGATGTGAACGTTATTGTCTTCAGTGGCCTTTGTCTTTTAAGTGGAGATACACGGCAGATACTGGTCCTGATGTGTTTTTCCTCCTATGTTGAGCCATCCTCTTGTGCGATGGCTGTTTGGTTTCACCAATGTATAGTTCAGAGACTCTTCACTGCATTGAACTGCATATACTATGTTGCTCCTCTTATGTTTTGGTGTCGCGTCCTTTGGATGCACAAGCTTCTGTCTGAGGGTGTTGGTGGGTTTGAAGTAGACGGGTATGTTGTAGTTTCTGAAAATCCTTTTAAGCTTTTCAGACACTCCGGCCATGTAAGGAATGACCAGATTCTTCTGTTGGCTCTGGGTGTCAGGCTGTTCCGTTGTCCTTGTTCTGGGTTGAGGCGCAGCCTTGTTGAAGGCCCATCTGGGGCCACAGGTCCTGAGAGCTGCCCTTAGATGCATGTTTTCCTTCTTCTTGGCTACAGTGGAAGTGGGAATGTTCTGCGCTCTGTGGTTAAGGGTCCTGATGACTCCTAGTTTGTGCTATTTACGCTTATCCTTATGCAGGAGCTTCAGATAAGACTGGATGTTGCAAGCTCTGGCCCCAGGAATGCACTTAACTATGACCGCTGGAGTCTCTAACTTCACGTTTCTGACTATGGAGTCACCAATGATCAGGGTGGGTTTCTCAGCGGGTGTGTTGCTGAGTGGGGAAAATCTATTTGAAACGTGAAGCGGCTGGTGGTGAACCGTGGGCGACTGCCTAGAACTACGACTCCTACGAACCGTCACCCAGTCACATCCCGGCTGCTCGGGACCCACTGAGGGACAAGTAACAGCTAAGCTAGGAGGCTCCGCACTAGCTAACAGGGCCTGACTAGCTGACTGGTTTTCCACAGTACGGAGCCGAGATTCCAAATCAGTCAGCCTCGCCTCCAGCGCTGCCACTATCTCACATTTATTACAGATACCATTAACACTAATGGAGGCAGAGGACGAGGACATAAGGCACAACGAGCAAGAGAAAGTAGGAGAAGGAGACAGAGAAGCCATGGCAGAAAGTTAAGATAGCTTAGCTGAAAAGACCAAAAAGCTACGAAATTAGCAGTGCTTTTAATGAAAGGGGAATAAGGTGCTTGAGTATTACAAGCGTGCGACGCTTAGGCACTCGAAATAAGTTAGAAAACAACAGTAAAGAGATAAAAGTGAGGAGAGTTGTTTAACAAAAACGCTGCTGCAACCAGCAACAGACCAGCAGCAAACCTCTGTGACAGGAAGTGACGCGATACGCTTACCGTCAGTCAGCCAATCAATCCTACAACATGTTACAAGTTTTCTGGTCATAATTGCTGTATACAAGTTGTCTGGAAGTTCATTTTCATATCATACTTAAATGAACAGAAACCAATAGCTGCATGTACAGTAAGAAAAATTATACATCTGTCAAGTCAAATCTAACATCCCCAATTTACACACACCACCATCATCAGATTCCTGTTGGGCAGATGATAGCCACATATCCACATGTACACTCTGAGGCAAATTTTTGCAAATTTTGATTGTAGAAGCCATTATTTCCTTTTATTTGTTTTGGTTAAGGTTAATGGTGTAATGGTGCACTTCCTGTCTGGTGGCATGGTGAGCCTATCACCTTCAGGCCAGAAGGATATATATATATATATGTGTGTGTATATATAGGTGGTGTGGCCACCGTGCGGTAACGGGAGGTCATACACTTTATGTTGCAGGCGCTACCATAGACATTTGACCCATAACCTCATGCCATCTTTTACATTTCTTTTCTGTGGATTATTCATTTACTTCGTTTTTGCAAGGATTAATATTCATCTACATCTGTACGACAATAAATAATATGAATGAAATGGATTCAAATAGTGAAGCCGAGGCCGCTGTCGGACAACAAGGAAAGAGGCAGAGGAAGTATTCACTGAAGGGAACCACCTTCGCCATCGAAAGGCTTCAAAAGGAACGAAATGAGGTTTTCAAAAAGGCAAATGACGCTTTTGTGAATGAAGTGCGCGCTTTGTTAAATGACAACGGAATGGAAACGAATGACCAAGATCTGGATGTTAACATTAACATAGCGTCGACTGAAGGTGGCTTGGACGATCATTGTTTAAAACATGGAGACAGTGCGTCAATTTTATACAGTAAACGCTTGAGTCAACACAGCCACTCGTCCGGATCTTGCACTTCAGCACGAAAAATAGCTGCGGCAGAGAAGGCAGCTCTGATGGAGAAAGCTGCTGCGTTAAAAAGGAGACACGAGCTGGAGGAACAAGAAGAAAAAATACGGAAACAAAAGGAACAGTTGGAATTAAACGCTCAAATAGTGTGACAAAGTCTCCAATAAGAAACACTTAAATAAGACCAGGCGTGCGCACATGATGAGATGCAGGTGAGTCTGATTGCATTCCGGTGACCTAGAGGACCGCCCTCCAGAAATCCCACGTCATCGCTCACGTCCTGACTGAGACATCGTCACAAATAGCTGCTGCATCGGTGAGACTTTCAGTGTTGGAGGCCACCAGATGTGAAACCTAAAACATATCACAACCCCAGGTCATGCTTCCAAACTCAATTACCGCATCATCAGCAGGACGAAATAAAGGACGTCACTGTCAAATCCGGTTTACAGTCAAAGGATAAACCAACTATATTAAGTCATCATTCCCTGTTGAACACAAATGCTTCTATTCAGTCAGCTCCACGTCATCAGCAGAAACATTCTACTGTACAGGCTGCACCTGTCATGGACAATAATGCGATTTGTACCATCATGCAAAAGCAAAATGAAATTACATCAATGTTGGTGCAGCAACAGTTAGCAGCCGCTCTACCCCAGCGAGAGGTCCCCATGTTCGATGGCAACCCATTGCATTGCATTTCCTTTTTGAGAGCCTTTGAACACTGCGTGGAGGAGAAGACCAGCAACTATCAGGACTGTTTATATTTCCTTGAACAGTATACCAGAGGGCAACCGAGGGAGCTTGTGAGAAGCTGTATGTATATGTCACCACAGCAGGGATACCAAAGGGCTAAAGGACTTCTACTGGAGCACTTTGGAAATGAACATCAAATATCTACAGCATACTTGGACAAGGTTATGGCTTGGCCAATGATCAAATCCGAGGATATTCGAGCTCTGCAAGACTTTTTTCTGTTTTTAAGGGGATGTTGTAATGCTATGTCAGAAACCCAGTACATGGAAGAGTTAAATGTGCCATCATATATGAAGCAAGTGATCATGAAGTGGCCTTATAAGTTACGTGAAAGGTGAAGAGTTGCAGCTAGGGATGGGAATATCGACTCTCTGGAATCGATACTTCGATACCCGCTGGCCAATACTTTGGAGTCGATACTTTAAGTACTCGATACTACTCCTAATAAAAACGTGCAATTACTTTTCACTTCTGATTGTTTTTAGTAGTTACTAAGATATAAAAAATGAAATGAACCATTATTTTACTACTCCAAATATGCAATGAGCTAAGTCAGGTTTGCCCAATACCTCGATCGTTAAGGTAGTTTGGGTTGATCACACTGACAAGATCCCACGTAGGCAGCTGTGAAAAAGAATCCGCACCGTAGAGCAGCTGGAAACTACACATGCGCAGACCAGCTGAGCGGCAGAGACGTTTATATACGTGGACATACACAATATCTACGGTTAGAAGCGGCTTTGAAAGCCACAGAATTATGCACCGAAGCTGCCGGTACATGAACATGTGCTCACACACTCACCAGCTGCGCAGCGGAAACATCCCGGTGATGTTTTACTGTTAAATATTTACTGTTTTGTTTTGTTCTACTTGAGCACTATGATCTTTCAATTTAAGAAATAGTATTTTGTATTAATTTATTTATTATAATTTAAAATAGATATTTTTTCATATTTGAATTTAATTTACTTATTGATCTAATTTATTATAATTTTATTATTAGCATTTAAGCAAGTATTTGTGTTCATGAGCATTATTCATGTTGCCATAAAGATATTAATCAACACTGTGCAATGATGATTTGCCTTTAAGGTGCAAAAAGTATCGGTATCGGTATCGGTATCGTCGATACTGGCCCTGTAGTTACTTGGTATTGAATCGATACCAAATTTCGTGGTATTGCCCATCTATAGTTGCAGCCTGCGAGCTACAGGAGCGGCGAGGCTTCAGAGCAACTTTTAATGACATGGTCAACTTTCTTGAGCATCAAGTTAAAATCTTGTCTCATCCTCTGTTTGGAGACATTTCTGACGTCAGATCAAATCCCGTAATAAAGCACGGAACATGGAATAAAGGCCAGTCAAAGTCCCTTATCAAAGGTAGCACCTTTAATACATCAACAACAGCCAGTGAACATTCCACAACCTATCCACCTATTGCACAGCAGCAATGGAGACAGCCAGCTACTACTAAAGGTTCGACCTCAGCAGCCTGTCCTTACTGTGAGCAGACCCATTTTATATTGAAGTGTCCAAACCTCAACAGGATTTCTCATAGGGAGAAAATTGAATTCCTAAAAGGAAAGGGAATATGTTTTGGATGCTTAAAAGGGACAGCGTAAGCATGCCGAGGATTGTGGAACAGCGCATTCACAGCCTCAAAAGAAGATTCGAGAGGGACAAGGCCTATAAGGAGGAGTATACAGCATTCGTCACCGGCCTCATTAAAAGCGGTTATGCAGAAGTGGTGCCGCATCAACAGCTGAAAACCAAACATGGAAAGGTGTGGTACCTCCCCCATCACGGCGTCTACCATCCAAGGAAGAAGACTTTGCGAGTGGTTTTCGACTGTGGAGCAAGCTGCGAAGGAACATCATTGAATAGCCAGCTGTTACAGCTGTTTTTGGCGTATTGACCAGATCTGGGAGGAAAATGTTGCTCTGATGGCAGATGTACAGGCTATGTTCCATCAAGTAAAGGTATCAAAGGATCATGTGGACTTTCTTTGCTTCCTGTGGAGGCCTGTAGAAGACACGTCAGTCAGCCCAGTGGAGCACCGCATGACAGTTCACCTTTTTGGAGCAGTTTCTTCTGCAAGCTGTGCTAACTACGCTCTGAGAAGGACAGCAGTAGATCACATGGACACTTACGATAAACTTGTGACTGATACTGTTTATCATAACTTTTATGTGGATGATTGTCTAAAGTCTGTAGCTACAGAACAATCAGCGATTAAGTTGGCAGAAAATATGACTGATTTATGTTCAAAAGGAGGATTTAAGATATTGAAGTGGATGAGCAACAGCAGGACGGCGCTGTCATCCACCCCTGAAGTAAGGCGTTCACAACCGATCAGGCAGCTGCACCTGCTGTGGAGAAGGCTTTAAGTTTGAGCTGGTGCGCAGAAAGTGATGCTTTTTTTTTCAGTTATCCGTGGAAAGAAAGCTTCACACTAGACGTGGCATTTTGTCAATGGTCAGCTCTATTTATGATCCATTGGGTTTTCTCGCTCCATTCACTTTGTTACCAAAACTGCTACTACAGGAAATGTGCAGGCAGAGACTGTCCTGGGACGATCCTGTTCCCCAGCTAATGTTGCAGCAATGGACGACTTGGATCCACGACCTGGAGAAGATATCAAAGCTTAAAGTGTCCCGCTGTATCAAGCCCAGTAGCTTTCACGGACCTTTCCAGGCTCAACTGCATCATTTTGCAGATGCTAGTGAACATGAATAGCACTGTTAAAGCAAACAACAATTCCCCGCCTTGAACTTACTGCCGCTGTTCTAGCTGTGAAGGTAGATAGAATGTTGCAAAAGGAACTGTTACTTAAGCTAAACAACTCATGTTTCTGGACAGGTAGTCAGACGCTGCTAAAATATATCAACAATCAGAGCAAACGATTTTACACTTTTGTTGCAAATAGGGTAGCAGCTATAAGAGAGGCAACAGACACATCTCAGTGGAGGTACATTTGTTCTAAATCCAATCCAGCCGACGAAGCATCTAGAGGACTTACTGCAGATGTTTTCTTGGCCCGTGAGAGGTGGATCAAAGGCCCAGATTTTCTCACAAGACCTGAGCAACACTGGCCAGCGACACTGGAAATACAGCCTGTTTCTCCTAAGGACCCAGAAGTTATTTTGGTAAATATTATCAGCACAAAGAATGAGGATCCCATTACTGGACTCATTCATTATTTTTCCAGCTGAATAAGGCTAAAAACGTCGATCGCTTGGCTGCTGAAGTTTAAGGATATCTTACTAGGTCTAAGTAGAAAAAGGAAACAACTGATGACTGGGCATCCCGCCTCCGTTCCCTCTCTCGCTCCCAAGGAAATCGAAATGGAGATGAAAAGAGCCAGGAACGACATTCGTAGGCAGAGTCTATCAGTAAGTGATCTCTCCAAAGTGGAAGTTATTATCATTTCCTATAGTCAACACATAAGATTCAAAGAAGAGATCGATTTCTTGCAAAGAGGAGGAACCTCTGTTAGAAAGAGGAGCGACACCTACAAACTCGATCCAGTTTTGAAGGACGGTGTATTAAGAGTAGGTGGAAGACTGAGTCGTTTATCTTTATCTGAAGAGCAGAAGCATCCTGTTATTCTCTCCAAGGATCAGCAGGTTTCCAAGCTTATTTTGCAGCATATACACCAGCAGCTTGGACATGCAGGAAGAAACCATATGCTCTCCACCCTCAGGAAGAAGTATTGGATTACTAACGCTAACGCAGCCTGTAGGAGGATCATCTCTGAGTGTTCCGTCTGCAGACGTCACAGGGGACAACCATCTGAGCAGAAAATGGCAGCTATGCCAATGGAACGCATCTGCCCAGATTTGCCACCTTTTACCAACGTAGGCATGGACTACTTTGGACCTATAGAGGTAAAACGAGGACGTGCAGTGGTGAAACGATACGGAGTAATGTTTACATGTATGGCAAGTAGAGCTGTGCACCTGGAAGTGGCACATTCACTAACCACTGACTCATGCATCAATGCAACAAGACGTTGTATATGTCGTAGGGGCGAAGTGCGCCAGATGAGATCAGATAACGGCACAAACTTTGGTTGGTGCAGAGCGAGAGCTGAGAGAGGCTTTCATAGCGGTTGATCATAATAAAATCCACCAGGTTCTATTGCAGAAAGAAATCGATTGGATCTTTAACCCTCCGGCTGCATCACATCATGGTGGTGTCTGGGAGCGTCTCATCCGAATGGTTCGCAAGGTGTTGTTTTCTGTTTTAAAACAACAATCTGTGGATGACGAAAGTTTACAAACCATTCTGTGTGAAGCTGAGGCTATTCTCAACGATCGCCCAATAACCAAGGTTTCAGATGACGTAAACGACTTGGAGCCTCTTACTCCAAACCACATCCTTCTACTTAGAAAGCCTTTCCTTGCCCCTGGTGTCTTTGAAGAAAAGGATTGCTATGTGAGAAGACGGTGGAGGCAGGTTCAGTATCTTGCAGACCTATTCTGGAAGAGATGGATAAAAGAATACCTGCCGCTGCTGCAGGAAAGATAAAAGTGGTCTAAGCCCCGAAGAAGCTTTGTAGTTGGTGATGTTGTCATGGTGGTGGATCATACTGCTCTTTGCGGTTCCTGGATCCTGGGAAGGGTTATAAACGTTTACCCTGATAAAAATGGACTTGTGCGTGCCGTGCAGTTGAAGACGAAGACGGGACAATTGGAGAGACCCATCTCGAATATGAAATTGCATGATGCTGCATGTTTTTTGGCTCCTTTGATGTTGGAATTGTGCTGTTTACACAATTGGGGCCGGTGTGTAGGACCCATTATTTCCTTTTATTTGTTTTGGTTAAGGTTAATGGTGTAATGGTGCACTTCCTGTCTGGTAGCTTGGTGAGCCAATCATCTTCAGGCCAGAAGGAGATAGGTCAGGGGTGTCAAACTCAAATACACAGTGGGCCAAAATTCTGGAACTGGAAGAAAGTCGCAGGCCAACATTGATATTCATTGAAAAAAATCCATTCCTCCAGATATAACAATGAACCTTTTCTTATGGACCAAAACAGGTTTTGCTTAAAAACTGGATATGGAACAAGCAAAGCCTAATACTAAACCTCTTACAGTCCAGCCCTCAGAGCTCTGAGGGCTCCAGGTTTTCTGTTTGTCCTGTGACATCACGTTCTCCCTCTGTGCTCCTCCCTAGTAATTAGTGGTTACACCTGTGTTTAATTTCCTGTTTAGTTCTGTATTTAAGCCTGCCCTCTTGTTTCTGTCCTTGTCGGTCCGTTGTTGGTTATGTGAGAGTGTTGCTGTCTGTGGTTCCAGGTCACGTGAGTTTTTTGTTCTGTCCTGAAGTCTAGTCAAGTGAATTTGAGTCAAGTCTGTTTACGTCAAGTCATGTCATGTATTCTGGGTAATAAAGTCAATATGCCTGAGCCACATCACATCTGAGTCTGCAATTGGGTCCACACCTCTACCACACCAGCCGATTTGTAACAAAACTAGACTAAGCATTTCCATAAGAAAATGCTCTGTGAATGCTGTAATGCTGAATGTATTCCCAAGAACTGTTGACTGTAGCTGGAGAGTTTAAAAACTTCTTAAATGTAGTTTAATAAAAATACAAGTGATTAAAAAAGAGCTAAACGTGTTCAGAACAAGTTAAATTATAAAATAAAGCTGTTTATAATTAAAGAAAACACAGTTGAGTTGATCCAAACAGTAAAAGTATGGAAAACCCCTAAAACGTGTTGATAGAATTTCGTTTGATAGAAACGTGTTGAAAGACTTTCCTGACATTGCTGAAGTTTTAAAAGCATTGTTACAACAAGCAGAACATTCAGATTCAAAGTGATGACAATAAACATCACTTTTAAAAGATGTGTCTCCAGCGCCTCTCGCAGTAACACGCAGCAAACTAACCGCACAGCCACTGACGCAGCCTGTCAGACACACGCTGACTGCTGTAGCTGTGGCGATTCGCCGATCATGATGAAGCCCGTTAAACAGGCTTGTTGCAGCGAAACCGTAACATTAATCACTAATACTTTAAGTTGCAACTCCTGAGTTTCATGCCCAAAGACCGGAAATTGTTGAATACCCAGCGAGTTCAAAACGATCAATGTGTCTCTTCTACTCCGCGAGTCAGGCAGAAAAATGAGGCGTTCAATGGCGCAGAAGCGGCCCCTCTCGGTTCACAGTGAGCAAGTAGACAAGTGTCTCTACATTTGCTTCACAGCGTTCACAGTGATAATAAAGATTAGGAAAACAATACTGTGAAGGCTTCTTTTAGCCATTTTGGGAGGAGTAGCACGGTGCCAGTATTGCATACCATGACTACGCTCAACAGAGGATGTCGTGATTGACGCGCCAAAACGTCAACAGAGCATTCTGGGATTTGTAGTATTAGCAGTACATACTAATTACTAATACTACAATACATACTAATTGCCAGCTCTAATAGTAATTTGGTATGGCTTCGCGGGCCAAATATAATTACCCCGCGGGCCAGAGTTTGACACCTATGATATAGGTGGTGTGGCCACCGTGCAGTAACTGGAGGTCATACAGTTTTGTACATTTGACCCATAACCTCATGCCATCTTTTACATTTCTTTTCTCGTCTTTTCCCCATTCAAATGGGCGACTAAAAGAAGGTCGGATAGTCGCCATAACAGTGATTAGAATGTTGGCCACTTTGCAAGAAATTTACCAGACACTTCCTCCCCAAAGAGCACTGTGAAGTCTTGTTCAATCTTTAACACAAAGCTTAACATTAAAAACACAAAACAAATAAAGCAACCACAAAGATATGGGTAATTAGTTTTATTTCTTACCAAGCCGAGTGTGTCAAGGAATCTTGGGAAAAGGTCCAAGACAGTGGAGGACCTGGCTGGGTCTTGAACAACCTTTTGTCTGTGTTGAAATGTTGCCTTCATTTTGTCTTGGACAAGTTTCATATCAGATGAGTGCCTCATTAGTGACATAGCTTCCTTGCAGTCATCACCTGACAACTGCCTCACTATCAAACACATGTTGCGAGCAGTGTTGGGGCTGTCTTGAAAAGTGGACTTTGATTTCTTCATTTCATTAACAGAGTTGCGGTGGACAGTTTTCAATCTCCATGACAGATAACCAGAACCACTCTGGTGATCATAGAAATGTTCCTGTCAATTAAAAGCAAAAAAGTTGTTTATCTGCTTTCTGTTTAATAACAAAAATATATCACTGTATAGGTCCCTGGCATGTGTGTTCAATTCAACATTAAAACAGTTTAGCACAGTCGTAGGTCAATGTCTATACCCTGTCAATTTTTTTGTGCCTGTCAGGGAACCACTAAGCCATAACTCCCTGAATGACTGATTTATTAATTAGTCTCATATTATGACATCTTTAAATGCAGCATGAAAAAACAGCAGCAACATACATTCAACAAATTCCTGAAATACTGGTGCAACATTCTCCAAGTTTCATGTATCCAGTTAATAGTTCTTAAAGACGTTTCACCTTCCACCCTAAAGGCTTCATAAGTAGAGCAGAACCGCTGAAGCCTTTCGGATGGAAGGTGAAACGTCTTCAAGAACCAAAAGCAAGTCCAAATCTTTCTTCTTGTACTATCAGACAGTTTCTCATATTCCTTGAATACTTGGTCACCACTTGGCTTTGAATACAGGGCATATTCACACCCTGAAGATAACTCACATCTTTGGCAATGTTGCTATCAGGAGGTCCTTCAATCACATGTCTTTTCCGACTTTTGGTAGACTCCAGAATTATCGTTGAGTCTGAACCTGATGAAGATTCTTCAGGTGCAGGTGATGGTGAACACTCCAATAATGATGAGGCCTCTGAACAACAGGCCTCCTCAATGCTGCTGTCTAATAACACACACAGAGCTATTTGTTGTAATATTCGACTACACTATACATAATTAAACGAAATAATCATTTTGAAAAAAATACAGAGCTGCAATTTCTCACCATTGCACTCTTCAGTAAAAGCCCTGAAAGACACCTGAGATTACTTCAAAAATTCATCAAAAACATCTGACTCCACTTCCACTCCTGCAGAATCCTTCAGGACCAAAGTAGTAGATTCTGGAATCCTGAATTTCAGCAGCACTAAAAGATAAAAGACAACTTTAACATGAGTTACAACATGCTTGCATTTAAAGATGAAATACTCCAATTAAATTAACAGGTAAATAATAAAGCTGTAAAATGATAATATCATTGTTAATAAATTCCACACATCTCCTAATAAATTAAAACCATTGGTAGCAAAAAACACCCATTCACACTGAACAAAAAAACAACAACAACATCTCTACAGCCTTGAATTACGTGCTTTCCTTTGTGTTTTACGAAGAACTTAAATAATTGTAAGGAGATGAATATGAATATGAACATATGCAGGCAAATATAAACGTCTTTTCTAATCTGATAACACACTGGCCGGTGCTTTTGGTCTAGTCTCATCTCAGGAGAGACTTTGGTTAAATTGATTGCTGTCCAGAACAACTTAACTCCAACAGATTGATCAGTGATCGCTGTCCCTCCAAGTGATCGTTTTTCAAAAGCTTTATATGCAAGCGCTTAAGTTAGCTAGTTAGCTTCAGCCACCACAGAGAAACTTTGCAAAAGTGTTTAGTTAGTGTCAGTGTTTAGTTCACAGTTCAATTGCGAAGGGCAGGAAGCCAAGTGTCTGCAGGCCTTATACAGGCCGGGTAGTCATTCTGTTCCCATGACAACCAGTGATGTGAGGGAAAGAAAAAAAGTAATTAGTATTTGTTAATAGTTTTTCACATATTTGTATTTTATATATGCATTTTGTTTCTTTTCGCATAGTAAAGTGAAATCAGGGAAAACCATATTTAAATTTTAAAATATTTTTTACCGACAGCATTATTCCAGAGAGGCGTAGTTGCAGAGCTCGTCCAGCAGAGGGAGCTCTATGCTGCGGGCTTCTGTTGAAGTGTGGCCACTTCCGTCACTGCTTCCACACATGACATGAGGAAGCTGTTCGTTCATCTTTCAGTCCCCACACGTCGGAGGCGTCCTCTCTGAACGCCCAGATCCCCCACATACTCGTGGCAAACTAAGCCTGAAAGGCAGATGCAATTCCTCTGTTACTTTCACAAAACTCTCGCGGCTCTGCCGAGGGGCAAAGCCCAGCAAAAATGAACTCAACCCGTTTGAGTTCCCCTCTACAGAAATCTTTAGTAAAAGGTGAAAGATTTGTGCGTTATGAAGAGAAACCGGAGTGAAGATGGCCCAGGTCTCAAAGCGAAGCCGAGGCCCCTCCTCTTCCCAGCCACAGCCGTCACGGAAGGCCTGACTCGGGCTTGCCGTGTTGCTGCCGCTGCTAGGCCCCTCCCCTTCTTCTCCCGCACTGGGAGGCATTTATGCAGGCACAACCAGTTGAGATCTTTTAGTCCATTATCCAGCCCAGACCGTTGCACTTCACTCCACGTGCTGGCAGGGACCCCAGGCAGAGGCCGCAGCCCCCCCCTTTCTCCTGACTACCTCATACGCCCTCCTCTGATCTCGCCAGACCCCCTCCTGTCTCCGGGTGTTCCCGTAGCCACCTCGCCGCATGCTCGAAATGCCATGGAAGCACACCAATACTCCTACCACCCTGGGATCTGCCCTGATCGCCGCCGCCACCGGCTCCATGTAGAGCACAAACAGCAGCGGTGACAACGGGCAGCCCTGTCGCACCCCCGACCGAACCGCAAACTCCCTACTCAAGTGCCTATTTACCATCACCACACTACTCGCCCCAGCATACAAGCACTCCAACCACCCCACAAACCTCTCTCCGAACCCCATCCGTCTCAACACTCTAAACAAAAACCCTGGACCTTTGCCAGCTGTCCCGTCCAGTTCAGCCTTGCACTGTTGGCTGACTCAAAACGCACCCCCAGGATCTTGATTGGCCCCTGGCAACCAGATATATCTCCTAATGTGTCCGTTCGCTGCTTCCACCTCCCAAAAAACTTCACAGTGCTCTCTCCCAGGTTCAGCCGTGATCCCGACACCCTGCCGAAAGCTCTGAAAATTACCAGAGCCCGCCCCAAACCCCCATCCTCCCCCAGTAGCAAAGTAGTGTCATCTGCGTACTGTGAGAGCTTCGTCCTCTGGAGCCCGCCCCCCGGCACCAAAGATCCCACCACCCTGGGGTCTGCCCTGATCGCTGCCGCCACTGGCTCCATGTATAGCGCGAACAGCAGCGGCGATAAAGGGCAGCCCTGCCGCACTCCCGAACGGACCGCAAACTCCCTGCTCAAGTGCCCGTTTACCATCCGTTTACCATCCCACAAAAGTCTCCCCGAAACCCATCCCCCTCAAAACTCTAAACAAAAACCCCCAGTGCACCCGATCAAAAGCCTTCTCCTGATCCAACCCCACCACCATTAACGGCACCTGCTCGTCCTCCGCCCAAGACACGACATCACGTACAAGCTGGAGGTTCTGCTGAACCGACCTCCCCACCACGCCACACGTCTGGTCCACATGGACCACCTGGGGGAGGACCGCCCCCAGCCGCTTCGCAAGGACCCGGGCCAGGATTTTATAATCCACCCCCACATGGTCAATGGCCGCCAGTTCCTCAAGTTCTCCCTGTCACCCCTCTTGTGCACCAGCGTGATCACCCCTACCCTAAAGGATGTGCCCCACCTTCCCCCCTGCAGGCCCTCAGTGAGTACCTCAAGCAAGGCGGGTCCCAACCATTCCCAGAAAGCAACATTAAACTCCACTGGCAGTCCATCCCTCCCCGGGACCTTCTGATGTTTTATGCCAGCCAACAAAAAAACGCCCGCTTCAGTGGGTCGCTCGCTCTACCAGTCACCTCGGTGAAAGTCTTCCTCCTCCCAGGGCAGTCTCTGTACAGGTGGGCCAAATCACCACACCCGTGGCAGGCGTTGTTGTATAGACAGTTGTTGGTGTCGTGCCCCTCCCTCTCGCAAAAACTGCAAGATAAGATCCCACAGCCCACCTCCACGTGCCCATGCCGTTTACACTGTCGACAGAACAACGACTGCCTGGCATAAAACAGGTATCCCCTGTCTGCTCCCAACTGAAAAAACGCAGGCGGGTGCTTCCAGCCATCCATGCCATGCTTGTCTGCATGCAGCAGCACCTGGAACTGCCGCCGCCCCGTCCAAAAGCCCAAAGGATCCTTTACATAACGTGCAGCAGACACCACTTCTGAAAAACGTCCCAAAAAACTCTCCCAGTGCTAAATCAGTGAAATATGGGTTAAAAGTGTGCACCGTTACCACCCTAAAGTTTGGTATGTCCAAGCTGGTCACTGTGAAAAAAGAAAAAGGTGCAACCGCACTCTGCAGATTGCAGCTCCCAATCACTGCTTGATACGTCTCAGCTGTGGCCAGGGTGACGTCGTAAGCTCTCACCTGCTGGTTCCACTGAAGGCAGTAAACGCCCGCCACCCGCAATTTGAACTTGAACGCCATTTCATTTGAATGGCAAAGTAAAATTTCCAAGTTTCTCATGTCTTTGAGGAGAAAGTTTGTTAGAAACATTGGCAAGCTAATGATTTTTCATATTTTGCGTTGTAATAGTCTATGGGACATAGTTACTTTCTTTGCTAGACTGCCGTTTATATATAACAACAATATTGGTCTAGCTAGATAGCAAGTAACAGAGGAAAGTACGCACACACAGTGCGAGAAGCGGGAAGATACGTTGCACGTACAGTCCGGGGAGAGGTAATGTCGGCTAACTAGCCTCTGCATAGATAACTCAACGTGCACAGATTGACTCCATAGTCCTGCTTCTGGGTTTTTAAAATACTGCAAGCTGTTAAAACAACTAAACAGGGTTTATATGTAAAACGTTTCATGTGCATGCGCTAATGCAGCCTGCTGCAGTTGCTAACCGCGATCAAGTGAGGCGCCTTTCGCATTTTCGTAGTCAAATTAGCCAGCGATATATTTCAAGATTTGTGCAATATTTCACACTGTTCTACCTTATGACAATGTGTATTATTATTGGCATAATCAATTTTTATGCAGGCCAGTGTGAACAACAGTTACAGTCCAATTATTAATTGTGATGCATGGCATTATCTGTAATTTAATGCAGTGGTCACAAGAAGCCAAGAACAACCTGGAGCAGGATGGAAATCATACAGGGTTCGAGTTATATTCACATCAAGTAAGTACAATTCTTTAGATACTTATATATGTTAAGTCTAGTCTTTCGTGAATATGTAAACATAACTTATCAAAACAAATGGACAATACAGAATTTCTATGGACAGAGTCACTAGTAACATTATTGAAAGTTGTGTTTGAGCTGAATTGAACAACAAATTAATCAGTAAGTACTTTATCCTGTGTAGATGATTACAATGAGGCAAGGCTAAAGCTTCCAGAAGCTGTTGAGCACACTGACCTTGCAACAGATGGGGAGGATTCTCCAATTAAACCCCAAAAGATGAAAAATGTAAGCTATGTTTCATTTTTACAGTTATGTATTTATGCACATTTTCAAGTTTAATCGCATCAAGTTTTTCATTAGACGGAAGAATATCCTCTTCCATGGTGAAGATGAAGATGAGGTGGCACATGTCTCTTCAGAAACTAAGCCACGGAAGAAGTAAGAAGTTAGAATTTCTGTTAATCTGGGTTTACTTTTATGCTACTGGTATGTAAAATGTTGATGTGATTAACTATGTTATTGCAGACTAGCTGAACTGCCTAGTGCACCAAGGATTGCATTTAGCTTTGATCCAGGTAATGAATCTCAGAAGGATGCTGTCTTACCAACAGGGAAACCAAGGTAAACTGCTGTTAATTTTAATTAATCAGAAATCTTGATTCATTTGTCTGAGCCTTTTGCCTGAGCCTTTCCTCCAGCTCAAACACCAACTGGTAAGAATGTCAGTTCCTCTTGAGATTAAAAAGATCAGATGTTTTTTGAGTTAAATGGGCTTTAAGTAATGTTGGTGGGACATAAAGTATATATACAGTATATGTATACAGTGTGGTGTGTGTGTATATATATTTATTTTATGAGAGTATTTGGGGATTTATCTAACAAACAAATTGATTGATTCTTTATTCTGCAATTAATTATGTTGCTTTCATTGCATATGTAGACATAAACATGCTGCTCAGGCTACCAGACTATCAGTTCAGAGTTTCTGCTGTTAATTTCAAACATGAAGGGGAGCATATTGTGCTTCTGATCAACTAAAAAAAGTTTAATTCACAGAGGAATGCACTGGCTCTGAAAGGTGGGGGAGACCTAAAGGAGTGCGTGAAGCGAGTCATGTGTGCTACCATGGCACACTTTCTGGCCATTAAAATGAACATGAGGGGCATAAATGGGAAGATTGGCTTCCAGCACCTCTATATCAAAGTTTTTGCAATCGGTAAGTTTGCCTTAACACTTACTGACTCCCTCGCAAAGTTATTTTAACCATAACCCCCCGCCCCATACAAAATATAAAAACGCTAATGACCAGTCCCTGCAGCATGCACCTCGGCAGCGGGAAGATGCGTGCCAGGAGCAGCAGGGATGCCAACACATCAGCCTTCAGCACCAAAACCTTTCCTATAAGCGTCAACCGACGAGCCTTCCACAGCCCCAGCTTCGCCTGGACCTTTGCCACCTGTCCTGTCCAGTTCAGCCTTGCACTGTTGGCTGACTCAAAACGCACCCCCAGGATCTTGATTGGCCCCCGGCCAACAGGTATATCTCCTAATGTGTCCGTTCGCTACTTCCACCTCCCGAAAAACTTCACAGTGCTCTCTCCCAGGTTCAGCCGTGATCCCGACACCCTGCCGAAAGCTCTGAAAATTACCAGAGCCCGCCCCAAACCCCCATCCTCCCCCAGTAGCAAAGTAGTGTCATCTGCGTACTGTGAGAGCTTCGTCCTCTGGAGCCCGCCCCCTGGCACCAAAGATCCCACCACCCTGGGGTCTGCCCTGATTGCTGCCGCCACTGGCTCCATGTATAGCGCGAACAGCAGCGGCGATAAAGGGCAGCCCTGCCGCACTCCCGAACGGACCGCAAACTCCCTGCTCAAGTGCCCGTTTACCATCACCGTGCCAGAGGAATGCACTGGCTCTGAAAGGTGGGGGAGACCTAAAGGAGTGCGTGAAGCGAGTCATGTGTGCTACCTTGGCACACTTTCTGGCCATTAAAATGAACATGAGGGGCATAAATGGGAAGATTGGCTTCCAGCACCTCTATATCAAAGTTTTTGCAATCGGTAAGTTTGCCTTAACACTTACTGACTCCCTCGCAAAGTTATTTTAACCATATTTTTTTTTATGGATTTAGATACATTGCAGGTCTTGTGCCCTATTCAAAATTTCTTTGCCTATATTTGATTTTTTTAATTTGATTGCTTTTTTGTGTGTTTTAGCGGCTGTGTGACGTAATCGGCTGACATCTGAGGCCACAGACCAAGAAATTGAGGCCAGGATCACTAAATGGCTTCAAAATGCACCCGACCGAAATGGTGGGAGAAATGAACGTATGAAAAGAAAAGAGCAGTGATGATTCTATTGTATGTTCAATGTTATTGAATTAAAATAAATAATTGTTCACTCAATCACTGTTGTTGTGGCATTTTTAATCTGGGTTGAATACATGATTCTTTATTTAAAGCATACATTAAGCTGCCATCTGGTACCAGTTCAGAAAATGCTGGCCAATGTGTAACCCCACGTCTGGGAGGCCAGATCTGGGCCAAAGGGGTCTGTGTCATTCTTTACGGTATGCGGGCCATATATAAGTGCATTATGTGGGCCAGAACTGGACCGGACTGAAACCATTCTGGCCCAGCACAGGGCCACTCGTGTGATTGCAGCTGGCCTTCTGCTGGCCAATGTGTGGCCCGCCTCTGGCAAACCAGATCTGGGCCACCAAAGGGCCGTCATTCTTTATGGTATGCTGGACAGGTGTTAGTGGATCGTGTGGGCCAGATCTGGTCCAGACTAATTTTGCTATGTGGGTTTATGGTATGCGGGCCATATATAAGTGCATAATGTGGGCCAGAACTGGACCGGACTGAAACCATTCTGGTCTAGCACAGGGCCACTCGTGTGACTGCAGCTGACCTTATGCTGGCCAATGTGTGGCCCGCCTCTGGCAAACCAGATCTGGGCCACCAAAGGGCTGTCATTCTTTACGGTATGCTGGACAGGTGTAAGTGCATCGTGTGGGCCAGAACTGGTCCACACTAATTTTGCTATGCATATATAAAACGCAGACCCCAACCCACTGGGTGTGTCCCCTCTCCTGTCAGGCCCCGAAGCAACGCCGTGACGAAAATCACATCCAACTTTAGGGGGAAGTCTGGGACATCCCGTCCCCCAGCACCTATCCCTGCCACCATACAACCTCGTGCCACCCACTCCTACTCCCCCCGCCCCATACAAAATATAAAAACGCTAATGACCAGTCCCTGCAGCATGCACCTCGGCAGCGGGAAGATGCGTGCCAGGAGCAGCAGGGATGCCAACACATCAGCCTTCAGCACCAAAACCTTTCCTATAAGCGTCAACCGACGAGCCTTCCACAGCCCCAGCTTCGCCTGGACCTTTGCCACCTGTCCTGTCCAGTTCAGCCTTGCACTGTTGGCTGACTCAAAACGCACCCCCAGGATCTTGATTGGCCCCCGGCCAACAGGTATATCTCCTAATGTGTCCGTTCGCTACTTCCACCTCCCGAAAAACTTCACAGTGCTCTCTCCCAGGTTCAGCCGTGATCCCGACACCCTGCCGAAAGCTCTGAAAATTACCAGAGCCCGCCCCAAACCCCCATCCTCCCCCAGTAGCAAAGTAGTGTCATCTGCGTACTGTGAGAGCTTCGTCCTCTGGAGCCCGCCCCCTGGCACCAAAGATCCCACCACCCTGGGGTCTGCCCTGATTGCTGCCGCCACTGGCTCCATGTATAGCGCGAACAGCAGCGGCGATAAAGGGCAGCCCTGCCGCACTCCCGAACGGACCGCAAACTCCCTGCTCAAGTGCCCGTTTACCATCACCGTGCTGCTTGCCCTTACGTACAAACGCTCCATCCATCCCACAAAAGTCTCCCCGAAACCCATCCCCCTCAAAACTCTAAACAAAAACCCCCAGTGCACCCGATCAAAAGCCTTCTCCTGATCCAACCCCACCACCATTAATGGCAACTGCCGATCCTCCGCCCAGTACACAACGTCACGTAGAAGCTGGAGGTTTTGCTGAACTGACCTCCTCACCACTCCACACGTCTGGTCCACATGGACCACCCGGGGGAGGACCGCCCCCAGCCACTTAGCCAGGACCCGGGCCAGGATCTTATAGTCCACCCCCAACATAGTCAACGGCCGCCAGTTCCTCAAGTTCTCCCTGTCACCCCTCTTGTGCACCAGCATGATCACCCCTACCCTAAAGGATGTGCCCCACCTTCCCCCCTGAAGGCCCTCAGAGAGGACCTCAAGTAAGGCGGGTCCCAACCATTCCCAAAAGGCAACATAAAACTCCACTGGCAGTCTGTCCCTCCCAGGGACCTTACGGCGTTTCATACCTATGAGCGCCTCTTTCAGCTCACGCAAAGTGAGCGGAGCTTCAAGTCCCGTAACCTGCTTGCCGGTCACCCGTCCCCCCACCAATCCCACAAACCCCTCTACCCCTTCCTCCACAGTATCCTGTTTGCCAAAAAAATCCTCGTAATATCCCCAATCCCTCTGCACTCTGTTCAATACCTGCCGGACCTTTGCCGCCCAAACCGGCGAATAAAACAAATAACCCCTGTCTTGCGCACTTTCCTGCCGACCCTCTCCTGCTCGCTGTTTTTCCCCTGGTCGCTCGTGCCTCTCGGAGGAACCTCGGGTACAGGATCGCCCCCCTCCGGTGGCAGAATGTCCCTCTTCTCGACCACGGCGCTGCTAGACTCCTCTGCCGCACCCTCGAGCTCCTCCGTGCCAGGTGTCTGTTCCTTCACCACCTGCCCTCCGCTCGCTCTACCGGCCGCCTCAGCAAAAGTCATGCCCCTCCCTCTCATAGAACCTGTAAAACAAAATCCCACAGCCCACCTCCACGTGCCCATGCCGTTTGCAGTGCTGACAGAACAACGGCTGCCTAGCATAAAACAAATAACCCCTGTCTGCTCCCAACTGAAAAAAACGCTGGCGGGTGCTTCCAGCCGTCCAAGCTGTCCTTGTCTGCGTGAAGCAGCACCTGAAACTGCCGCCGTCCCGTCCAGTAACCCAGAGGGTCCTTCACGTAGCGTGCAGCAGACACTACTTCTGCAAAACCGCCCCAAAAACTCCCCCAGTGCCAAATCAGTAACATACGGGTTAAACATGTGCACCGTCACCAAGTTTGGTTTGTCCAAGCTCGTTACTGTAAAAAAAGACAAAGGTGCAACCGCGCTCTGCTGATTGCAGCTCCCCTATCACTGCTTGATAAGTCTCAGCTGCAGCCAGGCTAACGTCATAGACTCTCACCTGCTGGATCCACTGCAAGCAGTAGACATCCACCAGATCTACATCTAGAATCTACATCCTTCCCATTGTCCTTCCACTGGAAATGCAAAGTATTCCTTAGACCAACTCTCGGTGCCGATCCTCCAGTTGCCATCTTCACTCGAAACTCCACTCGCTCCAAACTCCAAGTAAGTACTCTGCCCCCCGGATAGGGGATGTATCAGATATTAAACTGATAAGAACAGATTTTTTTTTTTTTAACAGATTTTTTTTGTTTATTACACATACATGTCAATACACAGTTAACAATACATCCTTTCCTATTATCTACCATACCCTCTCTTGCAAACCATTATAGCTCAACTATAACATCCCCAAATAACTCCCGCAAACAAAAACAGGGGTCAAACAACCGGAGTGCACTCGCTTTTTATTTATTTTTTTTCTTTCCACCCCCCCTGCCCTGCTGTGTGGCAGGGAGTGAGGGGAGGCCTGCCTGCCTGCCTGCCTTCCTTCCTTTATTCCTCTCCTCTCCTCCCCTTCCCTCCAGAGGCTCGTGAAACAAGGGGGGCCGGGGGGAGCGAAAGACGACAACAACAAGGTATTCGTCTGTATGCTCCTCCCTACCCAAGGTAAATTACCTTTGCATGGCAAGCGTTATTCACTGTTCTTCCTCCTTTTCTCTCAAATGGGAGCAAACTTGCCCCATCAAGTGGGGGTGGATGTGGCAAGGGTCAAACAACCGGAGTGCAACGGCTGACCTTCGCGCCCCCCACCCGGATGAACCACCTGCCAGGTAAGCATTACTCGCTTTTTATTTATTTTCTTCTTCCCCCACCCCACCTGTGCAGGTAAGCATTACTCGCTTTTTTTTATTTTATTTTATTTATTTTATTTTTTTTTCTTCTTCTTCTTCCCCCACCCCACCCCTGCTCGGCACTAGGGGACCTGTCTAAGAGGGGGGTGTGGGAGTAAGGAATAAGGATCATAACTGTGAAATTGGGAGGTACGCGTGCGAGGTATTCGTCTGTCACGCACCCGTTACAAACTCCCGTCTGTGTGTTTTTGCGTGCGTGGGGCGGGTGCTTTTTTTCCCTTTCCCCTTTGCCTTTTCTCTTACGCTGCTGGCCACACCGCCGGTGAAGGTGTCTGTGGGGGTTCCCCTATGCCACCTCCTCCAGCGCCGTAACAAGCAAATAAAAGAAAAAAAAGGAGTAGAAGAACCTAAGAGGAGGGAAGGTGGGAAGGAGTGAGGGGAGGCCTTGAGGCCTTCCTTCCTTCCTCCCCTCCCCTCCAGAGGCTCGTGAAACAAGAGGGGGGGGGAGCGAAAGACGACAACAAACTGTGAAATTGGTGGTCAAACACCCGGGTGAACCACCTGCCAGGTAAGCATTACTCGCTTTTTTTTTTCGGCTCGGCACTAGGGGGACCTGTCTCCGGGACCAACCTCTCTCGCTGACGGTGCTAACGGTGGGGGGCGGGGGCAGAAGGCATTTTGCTTTGCGAAAGCCTTACCAATCTGCACCGGTTGACCGCACGAGTGGTACTTTTGAGTAAAGGCAAAACAAACGGGAGGCAAACGTGTCCCGTCATGCATTGCTGCCTTTCCCGCAGGAAATCCTATAGACCTGACAGAGACCGAGCTGAGAAAAAGCGTGTAGTCAAACAACCAGAGTGCAACGGCTGAGCCTATTGCCACGAATACGTGTGCGAGGTATTCGTCTGTATCAAATCTATGATATGCGATATGTAAAAATCACAATTTTTTGTCTGGGTGGTGGTGATGGTGGTGATGATGGTGGGGGTTGTTGTGGCCTCCCACCGTGGTCCTATTGCCACGAATACGTGTGCGAGGTATTCGTCTGTATTGACCCTCCCCTCTTCAAGGAGACAGGCCACGCACGCGTTACAAATTTCTGTCTGTCTGCGTGTGCGTGTCTGTCTGTCCGTCCGTCCATCTGTCCGTCCCCACCGCCTCCACAGAATAAAAAGCAAAATTTTTTGTCTGGGTGGTGGTGATGATGGTGGGGGTTGTTGTGGCCTCCCACCGTGGTCCTATTGCCACGAATTGTCTGCGTGTGTGTGTCTGTCTACCCCCCCCACGTGGCCGCCTGATCTCCCTCCTCTCGCCGATCAGACCTCTCTCGACCCACCTCTGCCAGGGTGGGGAGTGAGAGGAGCCCAGCAGACAGTGCAAAGTCTAAGTCAAAAGTCTCCATTCCAGTGGAGCCCGGTCCGGAAGACGAGTCCTGCCCCTCTTCCAGCGACGGCAGCATGTCCGTCTGCGGTCCCCGCTCACCTTCACCTCCGTCGCTGCTCCCCTCCACACCTGCTGCCAATTGCTGCACATCCACTTTCTTTTTCTTTGACCCCCTCTTTGTTGCCGGCCGCTCCACTCCACCGCTCTCCTCCATAGCCAGGCCCCGGCTTTGTCCACGCACTTTTCTGCCAAGACCCACTTGTCCGCCACACGTTTCCTTGTCACCCACACCCTCAGGAAGGACCTCGGAGATGCCAGAAGCAGCCACAGAAACGCCCCCCTCTGGCAGCAGCGCGTCCCCCTCCTCATTGACAATGTCACACAAACCCTTCTCTGCGCCAGGCCTCTGTTCATTCACCACCGCCTCCTCCTGTCTGCCGCTTGCTCCCGGGGTAGTCTTTATACAAGTGGCCCAGTTCACCGCAACCGTGGCAGGTTTTATTATATGGGCAGTTGCTGGTGTTGTGCCCTTCCCTCTCACAGTACCTGCAAGTCAGCACTCCACAGCCAACCTCCACATGTCCATGACCCTTACACTTGCGGCAGAACAGTGGCTGTCTAGCATAAAAGAGATAGCCTCTGTCTGCCCCCAATTGAAAAAAAGCAGGCGGGTGCTTCCAGCCATCCTCGCTGTCCTTATCCGCGTGCAGCAGCACCTGAAACTGCCGCCTCCCCGTCCAGTAGCCCAAGGGGTCCTTGACATATCGTGCAGCAGTCACTACCTCAGCAAACCGTCCCAAAAAATCTCTCAAAGCCAAATCAAAAACGTAGGGATTAAACATGTGCACCGTCACCACTCTGAAGTTTGGTCTGGCCAAACTAACCACCATAAAAAAAGACAAAGGTGCTACCAATGCCTGCTGATTGCAGCTTACCATCACCCCCTGATATGTCTCAGACGTGGCCAGAGTGACATCGTAGGCCTTTGCCTGCTGGTGCCACTGCAAGCAGTAGACGTCAGTCACCTTTAATCCGAGTTGATCCTGTATCACCATCCTACAAAAAATGTCTCGCGGCATAACATCCTTCCCATCATCCTTCCATTGGAAACGAACTGTGTTCCTTAAGCCAACAAACAAAGGCGCAGATCCTCCGGCTGCCATCTTCACGGGCACTCCACTTCTCCAAACACCAAGAAAGCTCTCTGGCCCCCAGATAGGGGATGTATCAGATTTTTTTTTTTTTATTATTTTATTACATATACATGTCAATACACAGATAACAAACAATACATCCTTTCCTATTATCTACCATACCCTCTCTTACAAACCATTATAGCTCAACTATAACATCCCCAAATAACTCCCGCAAAACAAAACTCCCAAAAGTCCCCCCATCCCCCAAAATCACTTTCTGCATCAAAACCACGTTCTCACACAATCCCCTCCAAAACAAACAAACGCCTGCACGCTTCAGCGGGTCATGCAGCCCTCTTACGTTAAAGGTGCCCACCTTTTGTGCCCCCATGACATTCAACAAACCAAGCATTCCCTCCCACAAAATTTCCAAGAAAATATATCATTTATCATTTCAGTCCTCAAATATTGTCCTCACCGGCCATCTGCTCTTCCCAGGAGAAAGAAACCGTGGCCGCCTGATCTCCCTCCTCTCGCCGATCAGACCTCTCTCGACCCACCTCTGCCAGGGTGGGGAGTGAGAGGAGCCCAGCAGACAGTGCAAAGTCCAAGTCAAAAGTCTCCATTTCAGCGGAGCCCAGTCCGGAAGACGAGTCCTGCCCCTCTTCCAGCGACGGCAGCATCTCCGTCTGTAGTCCCCGCTCACCTTCACCTCCGTTGCTGCTCCCCTCCGTACCTGCTGCCAACTGCTGCACATCCCCCTTCTTCTTCTTCGACCCCCTCTCTGTCGCTGGCCACTCCTCTGTGCCGCACTCCTCTGCAGCTCGGCTTTGCCTGCGCATTTTCTTGCGAAGACCCTCCTGCCCGCCACCATTCTCCTGGTCGCCCAAACTCTTGGGAAGGGCCCCGGAGACAGAAACACCCCCCTCTGGCAGCAGAGTGTCCCTCTCCTAGTTCTCGATGCTGCTTGACTCCTCCTCCACGCCAGGCCTCCGTTCTTTCACCACAGCCTCCTCCCGTCTGCCGCTAGCTCTAACTGCCACCTCAGCGAAAGTCTTTCTCCTCCCGGGGCAGTCTTTGTACAAGTGGCCCAATCCACCACACCCATGGCAGGTCTTATTATATGGGCAGTTACTGGCGTTGTGCCCTTCTCTCTCACAGTACGTGCAATTAAGCGCTCCACAGCCAACCTCCACATGTCCATGACCCTTACACTTGCGGCAGAACAGTGGCTGTCTAGCATAAAAGAGATAGCCTCTGTCTGCCCCCAATTGAAAAAAAGCAGGCGGGTGCTTCCAGCCATCCTCGCTGTCCTTATCCGTGTGCAGCAGCACCTAAAACTGCCGCCTCCCCGTCCAGTAGCCCAAGGGGTCCTTAACATATCGTGCTGCAGACACTACTTCAGCGTACCGTCCCAAAAAATCACCCAAAGCCAAATCAGAAACATAAGGATTAAACATGTGCACCGTCACCACTCTGAAGTTTGGTCTGGCCAAACTAACCACCATAAAAAAAGACAAAGGTGCTACCAATGCCTGCTGATTGCAGCTTACCATCACCCCCTGATATGTCTCAGTCGTGGCCCGAGTGACATCGTAGGCCTTTGCCTGCTGGTGCCACTGCAAGCAGTAGACGTCAGTCACCTTTAATCCTGATCCTGTATCACCATCCTACAAAAAATGTCTCGCAGCATAACATCCTTCCCATCATCCTTCCATTGGAAACGAACTGTGTTCCTTAAGCCAACAAACAAAGGCGCAGATCCTCCGGCTGCCATCTTCACGGGCACTCCACTTCTCCAAACACCAAGAAAGCTCTCTGGCCCCCAGATAGGGGATGTATCAGACTTTTTTTTTTTTAACAGATATTTTATTTAGATCTCCAACAGTTTCACATCAATACAGATATTTACAAAGCAGCTCAAAGCATAGACCAAAATTCTACACATTCTACAAATATATATTCCATAACAAATCAAAAGCCAGGACACTAGAAACCTGTCCAGCTACAACCATCCAAATCCCCCTTTCCATTTTTCCTTCGCTGCGTGATAACCCATTTTCTCCACATCCCATCTCATCCTGTCCTTTACCTCCCATTCTACTGCCTTAACTACACCCACAGCAGTTATATCCTTCCCTTTTCGAACTAAAGTTTGACGTGCCAGCCATATTCTTCTTTTATATAAACTCAAAAGTAACCACAAAACCGCCCCTCCTTTTTCTGCATTCCCTCCCACCAAACCCCTCTTCACCACCTCCCAAGATAGCACAAAATCCGGCTCTGTTCTCTTTGCCACACACTCAGCTGTAGCCCAAACCCTCTTCGCAAAGTCACACTCCCACATCACATGGCATACTGTTTCTTGCGCTACACCACACTTACAGTGGCCATTTAAAACACACCAATACATGAACACATGAAACCAGCTTTTCATCATTCCCCGGGGCCCGAAGGACTCCGCTCTTCATACATCCTGGCTGAGAGACCCTGGCTGTGTCTCTCAGCCCAGCACATCTCACATCTCCCCCGTCTCCTTCTAGAGAGGTGGTTTTTAAACTCTGAACATGCGTCAAAATGTAAAGATTTCATACCAAGAATTGTTTGTCCAAATTCCTTTGATCAACAACTCAGACTGTTTTGTCTAAAAGCCAGATTGTCTTCGGACCCAAGGCCAGCAAGCCTGCACAGCCTAGACGGGACCTGTTCTACTCTATTCTAAACCCTTTAGCCTGAACTAAATTCATATGTGCTAAATATATATATATTCCACTAGAAATATCTGTGTATGCATAAACTTTTTCTACTACAGTAGGCACTGTTCTTTCTCGGTGTTGTTGTTTTCTCTCAAACGGGAGCAAACTTGTCCCATCATGCATTGCTGCTTTTCCACAGGAAATCCCATAGGCTGGACAAAAGGTGAGCCTGACGGAGTGGGGCGGAGAACATTGACAATGGCTTGGCGTTGAACACTGCGTGTGGGGGTGCACCGTTCCCAGAAGCGCTGCAATACCAGGTCGATGCGTGGAGTGGACGGAGCAAGCCCCTGTTCCACCTCCCTGCTCCAAAAAGCAATTGAATATGTGATCCCCGGGTAGGGGACGTATCAGATATTAAACTGATAAGAACAGATACTACACTTGATCTGGTGTGGTTAGCAGGACTGTGTAAAGGCCTTCCCAGCGGGGGCTGGACCAGTTCTTACGTTTGATCACCTTGATGAGGACCTGGTCACCTGGCTTTATAAGCGTCACCTGAGGAGACTGTTGGGTTTAGTCTGCCAACACTTAAATAATACAGAGACACTGACACAAGAAAGACAAACTCTGAGATCTCAAGTTTTATGCTTGTGCGCACAAGGGAAGCCGCTCTGGAACACAATAACTCAGCGTCCAGCCGATGGTCTTCGACTCCCTTTGGACACAACGCTTTTAATTTAGAACAGTATGAAAGTCACTCCTTTACATTCCACATAGCAAGATAGGAAAACAAGTCCATATATGTTGAGTAAGACACCTATGGAGCCGTTATGCAGTAAATTGTGGTCTGCAAAGTCTCCTCCTGACATGGGTGGTCAAGCCACCCTGCCCTAGTGCTACAGATTATTCTATGTTTATACAAGTAAAGACAAGAAAAGGTCACAAGGTCACAGAGACACAGACAGGACAAAACACAGAGAGGACTATGCTCCATATCCTCTAACATTTGCCAATCAGTCAGACGTCTGCATCTTAACGCAAATCGTCCAAGTCTTTCCAGTCAGCAGACCTGCTTTTGGTGAGAGATATGTGTGGTACAGAGGAAAACACATCATACAGTTTGTCCAACTGTGGTGGGACAGTGACAGAGACGCACAGTCATGCTCTGTCCAGTACAGATAACCTGTGGTCAATTTGTCAGACAACGCAGTCGTCCATTGCTGCTCGAATTGTTTATCTGAGCCATGTGACACATGAATGGTGCAGTGTAAGTCTTCTGGATCCATATAGTCTGTTGCTTCTGGGTTAACTAACGCATGCGCTGTAGACATTACAGTTTTTTACGATTGCTAAACGACAGTGGGCACAACTGGAGTCACATGTGCAAAACTCTAACTACAGTCTGCACAGCGTCAGTTCATGTGGACCAAACTCTAGTTCGTTTTTCATTGCTTGAACACAGTTTTCAAAACTCTACACACTTATCCCATGACTTGAACAACAACCTGCACAACACTGTGCTGATTTACAGCACTTTGTTCAAATGCTAACACACTGCTGCCAAAACTGAACCACACATTCAAAACAGAATAGATTTCAACTCTGAGCCTTTCACTGCTGATTGCAGTTTCAGCTGAAAGGCTAAACAGGTGACTTGTTTTAGACTTGTTAGTGAACGCACACATATAAATATAGGTAGAGCTCAGAATGAGTGATTTTGGAAATGGAACAAGCACGACGGGTTCGTGGAGGGAGAAGGGCGGCAGCGAGAGGGCGGATGCGTGGAGGAAGATACAGAAGACAAAGAGCTGTTATTTCAGACGAAATAAGGGCTACAATTATAGACCATGTCGTGAACCATGGTCTCTCATTGAGAGAGGCAGGGTTGAGGGTGCAACTCAATCTGCAAAGATCCACAGTGGCATCTGTAATGCGAATTTTCTATCATACAAACAGGTGAGAGTTATATCTTTATAGTAATTGAAAACATTATAGCAATTTACATATTGTGTATTGCAATTATAGAATATTTACACTGATATATATTACAGTAAGTTTGATTGTAAAAACTATTTTTACAACAGGATCCAAAGGCTGCTCCCAACAGGAGGAAGAGGAAAAATATTTTCAGATGCGCAGGAAAATGCTATTGTTGACATGGTTGTTGTCAACAATGCAATAAAACTGCGGGTGTTACAGCTTGGACCTTTTCCCCACCAGGGGGAGTTATGGGAGTTTGGGTTTTTGTTCCCTGTCAGCCACCGTACCAGTCATCTTGTTCTCACCTGTTTTGTGTTATCCACTTACCTTAGTTCTTTTATACTGGATGTTTGCGTTCACTCTTCGCTGGCTTGTTATTAGGAATGTTACCTTGTCACTTGTGTTACTGCTGACCTTGTTCTTTAGTGTGACTACTCATTCTTTTTTACCGTCTGTAAGTATTAGTGTAGTCTTGGTCCTAGTTCTGTGTGCCTGAGTTTGTACGTCCTTGTTACTCCGTGTGCATTGGTGTTACCCTGTTCCTATTTGTTCAGTGTTTAGTATCCTGTAGCGTTGTTAGTTTCCGGTTTTCTGTCTCAGATTAGTAATCCTGTGTCTCGCCTTTTAGGTGTGTACGTGTCTGTCCCTGTGTGGTAGTCTCAGGTTGTGGTCTTTGTCTTCTGTAGTTTCTTGTTGATTATTGTTGCTTCACGATTGTTTTGGTTATCGGTTCATCGTCTCCCGTGAGTGTGTATGGTTTGTGTTTGTGCCTTTTCCTTAAATTAAAATAATTATTTATCCATACCCTGTTGTGCTGTGGTCGTGCGAGTGGGTCTTTCCCCTGCTAGTTTCCTAGAGAGGTTCTAGTAGAAGGGAATAGAGCAGGTGAAGCTTTCCCTGCGTTTCGGTGTGTTTTGGCGCCACCGTGTAGCGATTATTAGAGTCAGCACCAGGGCCTCAGGCTGTTCCTGCCCTGGGACTCCAGTTTAGGTTAGTGTAGAGTGCCAGATTGTAACAGCGGGAGATTCAAGACAAAGTGCTGGCTGATAATGATGTATTTGAAAATGTCAATTCTGTCAGCACAACCACTATCACTCGAGTCCTACAGAGACATCAGGTAACAATGAAACGTTATACACTGTACCGTTCAAAAGAAATGAGTAAAAGAGCAAAGATACCAGTATGTCCAGGTAAGATGTCCGAGGTTGCATACACAGCTATAAAAAATATTTACAGTATGAAAAACACTAGCATTACTACAGTAAAACTGTGCACTTACTGTATTGTTTTTCAGAGAGTGATGGAGCTGGAAGCACCGGAAACGCCTCATTCATTTATATTTATCGATGAAGCTGGATTTAACCTTTCCAAAACACGGCGCAGAGGAAGGAACATTATAGGTTGATGGGCCACGGTGGAGGTTCCAGGCCAAAGAGGGGGAAATATCAGCATGTGTGCTGCAATGGCCAATGATGGTTTGCTTCTCAACACACCAATCATTGGCTCATACAACACAGAAAGGCTTATAGCTTTACTAGAACAGCTGTATGCTCAGCTAGTACCAGCAGAACAGGGGGAGCCAGAAAGAAACCAAGTTTTTGTAATTGTTTGTGATAACATTGCTTTTCACCACTCTGCAGCTGTCACAGATTGGTTTGCAGCACATTGCAGATTTATGGTTTTGTACCTGCCTGCTTATTCACCCTTCCTTAACCCAATAGAGGAGTTTTTCTCTTCCTGGAGGTGAAAAGTGTTTGATCACCACCCCCATGATCAAACGTCTCTTTTGGAAGCCATGCGTGCTGGATGTGAGGACACGAGTCCAGAGGACTGCCAGGGATGGATAAGGCACTCCAGAAGGTTCTTCCCAAGTGGATGGCAAAGGAGAACATTAGATGCAATGTTGATGCCTGATGCCAGAGAGAGGCAGGATTAGTCCCTCAATTATTTGTTCCAATTGCAGTATGTACTTTTAGTTTCTAAATTTTTCTTACAGACTGTTAAAGCAAACTGCTAATTTTCATTTACCTTAGTAAAGAATTGTTATGTTCCAAACATTTAAATAAATCATGTGACAGAATGTCTCTCTTTTCTTTGAAATTCTTACAACTGTAAAGGTTAAAGTTAGTATTTTCTGTATTGGTGCTTGATGCTAGTGTTTTTTCTCTCAGTGTTTTCTGAGTGACAGTGTGTGTTATCTCAGTGAGGGTTGTGCATAGTGTTTTGCTGCACTGAGCCTGTTTTGAGCCAAGTGTTTAGAAATGTGTTGCTTTGAATGAGTTTTGCAGGTGATGTGAACTGTTTAGCTCAGGTGAGTGTTTGTAGTGCATTGCAGTTGGTAGTTAGAGTTTTGCACATGTATCTCCAGTTGTGCTCACTGTCGTTTAGCAATTGTAAAAAACTGTAAAAGATTGACAGCCCTAGGGATAAAAGTCATTTTTCTTCTTTGTGTCCTGCAACCTGGACACCGAAGCCTTCGTCCAGACGAGAGCCACTCAAATTCAGGGAATAAGATGTGGGAGGGGTCCCGTAGGATCCCACATGCCAATTTCACAGTCCGCTGGTCACACAGGTCTGAGATAGCGCGCATGGGTTGTCCAATGATTTTTGAGCACAGTTTGACGATATTTGACATACAATTTCTGTTTTGCAGTGAAATGGAATGAAACCAACATGAGATCGAAAAAGTTAGTACATTTTCAATGTAGGCACAGTAGAATTTTGTGAGGATGTTCTTCTTAATGCAAAATGTATTGAGTTTCCTAAGCAGATATTGTCTCAGGTGGGATTTTTTTAGAATTACGTCTGTTTTTGATGTGAATTTTAACATATCGTCAAAGACAGTTCCCAGGTATTTGTATTCCTTTACAATCTCCAATGGCTTCCCTTGTAGGGTAGTGCAGACTGCTTCAGCCGCTAGTCTCTGCTTGGTAGAAAAAGTCAGTATCATCTCCTTGGTTTTTTCTATGTTTAGCTCAAGACACGAGTTGCCACACCATTTCACAAAGTCCTGCAAGGCTGGGCCATGGTGCTGTGTGGGGCCAGAGAGCAATGACAGGAGGATGGTGTCGTCAGCGAATTTCGCTATGTGGCTGTTTTGCTGCGAAGATCTGCAGTCGTCTGTGTAGAGGATGAAAAGTAGGGGTGATAGGACGAAGCCTTGTGGGGAGCCAGTGGAGGTGAAGAGGATGTCAGACAGAGAGTTGTTCACCTATTGAGTATTATTCTTACAATACCGAGACCTTGAGAACAATATTTGTCCTTGAATCCTTGTTTGGGCTGAAGAGCAAGTTGACTGGTAACAGGACAGAACAGTGATGTGAGGATTTTAGACTTTCTGCCCAGACAAGCAGCAACATCAATGAGCTGAAAGATGAGAAATGGTTCGACAGAGCAGCAGCACAAACATCGTGAACACGTTTCTCATGGTCTGTAGAAGCAGGCTCTGAGCTACACTTCACCTCTGGACATGGCGACCAACTCAGTCGATGACATGTGTAATGGTTGCAGGCACAAGTGGCCTCTGTCATCCATCGGTTGGCGTGTTTGAGTGGCACTTCAACAGGAACTTCAGTGTTGACTGGGCTTTAGCTGAAGGACATGCAAAGAAACCTGCACACGAGCAGCTGAGAGACGACCACGTCGTAGCCATGTACCTCTACACCAAGGCAGAGCGTCTCCAGCAGCAGTTTAACAAGGCTGTGATAACCGGGAAACACAGACAGCATAGACGGATTCACAACGGCAGGAGCAACCCGGCAGTCGTTCCACTTTCATGGCAACGTGTCTTGTTTTGAGATCCACACGTGCTTTGGTGCTGACATCACTCATTACTCTGCTACAGATGAGATGGAACAAGATTCCTCCCTATGAGGTTTTCAGGATCACAGACGTCTGGACAAACAACTTGTGGTGCAGTATAGCCTATAAACTGCAGATCACCCAGCAACCAAGAGCTGATTTAAACTATTGTTACGGGTCCCAAGTCGGGCACCAGCGTAGCAAAGATGAAGCTGGGAAACAGGTAACAAGCAGGAGCAATTAGGAATTGAAGCGCTCAGTTCATCTTCCCGAATAGCCTTTTCTTTATTCATTCTTTCAACAAAGTACAACAAAACATTTACTTTAGTGCACTCCTTACAGTCACTTAGTGTTTATCCAGAACTCACTCAGATGTTCTATTATACTTCTCACAACCCAATTAGCAATGCAAATTTACATTAGCACCATAAGAACGATTACTATCAAAAGCAAATGCATGTGACCGTCCGTCTGCAGGACGTAGTGTAAGAGACCGATGACACGGCGCATGCGCCACTCGGCAAACTATGCGTCTCACTGACCAGATTGCATGTAGCAAACTTCTTACTCTAATTCAAGTTTGTCGTAACAGTGTACTTTACCTATAAACGACTCAATAACATTCGCTGCACAAATATAAACTCTGCAATGTGGTTTTTATTAGTTTTCCACCAAATACTAACCTGGGCAACAGGTAACAAGCGGGAGCAATTAGAAATTGAAGCTCTCAGTTCACCTTCCCGAATAGCTTTGAGGTGGCGGCGGAGCTCCACCGCAAAAGCCACCCTGGTGCAACTGCTTCAGTCCCAAAGGTTCCTACCTGACATTTATGTTCTACGGAGCCCCGGAAGGGACATGGGAAGAAGAAAAAAAAATTGGCTGAGAGAAAAAAAATAGCAAAACGATTGCGAGATCTCGCAAAAGTTTTTTATTGTACTTCCGAGTCAGATTGTCACCACGGGAACCACAGCGCGGGAGTGCACATATCACGTTCATAGGTTACGAAGAGAACATCGAAACGAGTTTTGTAGAAAAGCCATGGAGGAGGATCTATTACGTTTCTTGCGGTCGAGAGAGGTCTCAGAAGAGGACATCATGAACATGCAAAGAGAATTCTCTTAAGGTGTCGCTCACTTAAGTGAAACCCATGTTTTCTTCCAAGCACCGACTTGATGTCGGTGTATTTTAGCCCTAGCTCAAAATAAAACTCTATGAACGGCTCCCACACTTGTGTACCCTCCATTGTTGTCGTTTTTGTGGTGACCAGCTGGCGCGGAAGTTGTTTTAAAAGAAAAACGTTTTGCGAGATCTCGCAATAGTTCAACTTTTTTTTTTTTCTCTCAGCCAATTTTTTTTCCCTCCCATGTCCCTTCCGGGGCTCCATAATGTTCCTATGTCTTCACTAAATAAATATGGAAATTGTATAATCCAATTCTCCTATATTGTATAATATATACAGTATATTGTAGGAATCTAAATAGTTAAGTAGTAGTTCTACTTAGATAGTAGGATGCAGGCAGAAAACAGAACAAGCCGATTGCATTAAAGTATAGTTTGAAACACACACATCAGGTTTAGAGAATAGTAGAGACACCAGCACCCAGACACAGGTGTAACAGGGTTCATTTGTATAGATGATTCCACTTGTAAGTTTCTGTTATTGGGTAATTGGATGTGGCTCAAGGGCGCCCCCTCTCTCTCATAGATAAAAGCTACGGGCCAGCGTAAATTACTGCCAGTTGATGAGAGACGCGCTCGAGGTGGGTGGTTAACATAGCATGTGGTGCTACTATCGGCTACTAGTCCCAAAGTGTTGTGTGCAAAGGTTTATATGAGCTATGTGATAAATTAATGATCAGTGTGTAGTGTTATAAGCATTTGCAATGCTTTATCAAACTGCTGGAGCTATTACATAGTAATGGCGCACATGGTAAGCTAGCGGGCTAATTTGCTAATGTTACCTGTTTTATAGTGTATGTGAACCACCTACTAAAGAGCTGCGGTATGAGTGACCAGAACGTTGTCTTCCTGTACAGAAATTTGTTATTAAAATTGTTGTAACGCGTAAATTACTGCCAGTTGATGAGAGACGCGCTCGAGTGTATGTGAACCACCTACTAAAGAGCTGCGGTATGAGTGACCAGAACGTTGTGTTCCTGTCCAGGTAATAAACGGTGGCATGAAACTAACCAACGCCCTCCTGTCCATCATTCAAGCTAATGAAATAACACAACGCAGAAGGACAGGCCATAGAAGAGGGTTGCTGAACTGACCAATTGGCAGGGAAGGCTAATTCGGCTCAGTTACACAGGTCATAAAACAGCATGTGAAGAATGGGGTCTAAGCAGAAAATCAGATAAGTAGGGAGTGAAACATGTGAATGTCTGTAGAAGGAATGTGCTTAAATCCATAGGTTATGGGACCACAAAGCAACGGAGAAGATAAGACACCAATAAAGCATCAATGGAGACGAACACCAGACCACGGCATCAGGATCTGGTTACACCACAGAAAGATGCTCTGTCCAGCATAAAAGTGTGGGTCGAGGGACAGACAGTGTCAGTCAGACTTCGTGCCCTGACTATATGCTGTATAGTATAGGGACAGACTGACCCAGGCCTGTAAATTATTATTCTTCAAGTTTGAAATAAAAGCAAGACTGATTTTTATCAGACGTTTCTCCTCATCATTCAACGAACGCGCAGAGCTGGGATTGGGAGAGCAGCACAAATAAATTTACGTTTCATTGGTGGTGTCTCACACTATGAGCTAAGTTCATGGCGGATAAAAACGTACCTTGGACTGGTTTCACCTCACTGGCGTGTGGGCAGCTTTGTGAAGATGCTAACATGTATAATGCTGCTGCTTATCATTTCTCTGGTCCTTGTAAAACAGAAGCAGAAGGGTTTTGTAGCTGCAGTGCTGGGTTCTCCGCTGATGCTGATGATCACTGTGGTGATTTGGAGAAGGAGTCAGAGCATCTCACAGCAATGATGCTGTGTCTGAAGGACATGTTAAATGAGCTGTACTCTTTTTGAAAATTACACGAATTACATAAATCCAATAATTTCGTCATCGGCCTCAGTGTCCTTTGCAAGGACAGTATAGTAGTCACTACTATACTGTCCTTGCAAAGGTGTTCCGTGTCTAAGCTAGACAGTTAGCTGACATGTGAGCAGGAATGGTAATAAATAAAGACCAGGCATAACTTTTCTTGCCTTTACTTATGTCCTCACGCACTCACGTACTATAAACTAAACACAGAAAACAACAGTAACTAGAAAGGCATTTCCATAAGAAAATGCACTGTGAATGCTTTATGCTGAATGTATTCCCAATAACTGCTAACTGTAGCTCGAGAGTTTAAAACATTCTTAAAAGTAGTTTAAGAAAAATAGAAGTGGATAGAATAGGGTTGTACAGGTCCAGAACAAGTTAAAAGTCTTAAATAAAGCATAATGAAAAAATATTATTAAGTATTAATAATTAAATAATTTAATAAAACACAGGTGACATTGCTGAAGCTTTAAAAGCTTTGTTACAACAAGCAGAACATCCAGATTCAATATGCTAGTAACAAACATCAGTATGAAGACAGTTGCCTCGACTGGGATTTGAATCAGGATCTCTTGCTTTGTAGTGCACCAGACTAATCACTCAGCCATCTGAGCAGCTGAAAGTGTATGTGCGCGCAGATCTATAAGAACTTGAGTTTACTGTCACTGAAGCTGCACCTTGTGACCAAAAGCTGATGAAAACGAAGCCCACTAAACGGGTTAGTAGCGGCGAAACCATAACAGTAATCACAAAAAACCAAAGCAAATGAAAGCCGAGACTTTAATCTACAACCTGTGTGAGTTTCGTGTCGAAAGACTGACAATTGTTGAATTTACAGCGAGTTCAAAACGCTCAAATCTGCTCGCGAATAAGGCACAGCTGATACAGAAGCGGCTGCTCCTGCCACTACGAGACAAATACGGCGAAATTTGTCGGTCTTTTGGTTTTGCCATGTGCCCAGTTAAGTGTGTCTACATTAGAGTGAAAGAATCTTTCACTCTTCGAGTAGAGTTAGATGCCAAAAAGCGGATGGAATAATAATAATAATAAAGATTAGGAAAACAATACTGTGAAAGCTGTTCAGCATAATGTAATTTGTAATGTAATGTTAACATTACAAATCAACTTAACAGTTTAACATGTCTACTATGTTCTGTAGTATCTAAAAATAACTTACAACAGAAATACTTATGGACAAATACTGTCCAAGGCACAAACAGCAAAAGAAAGTTGGCAGCTGACTGTCACTTCTCTTCCCTACCTCCACTGCAGGTCAAACTAGAGATGGGAATATCGACTCTCTGGAATCGATACCCGCTGGCTGATACTTTGGAGTCGATACTTTCTTAAGTATCGCTTGAGACTACTCCTAATAAAAACGTGCAATTACTTTTCACTTCTGATCGTTTTTAGTTTTTAACTTAATGTGTTGTAAGATATAAAAATTAAATTAACCATTATTTTACTTCCCCAAATATGCAATGAGCTAAGTCAGGTTTGCCCAATACCTTGATCGTTGAGGTAGTTTGGGTTGATCACACTGACAAAATCCCACGTAGGCAGCTGTGAAAAAGAATCCGCACCGTAGAGCAGCTGGAACCTACACATGCGCAGACCAGCTGAGCGGCAGAGACGTTTATATACGTGGACATACACAATATCTACGGTTAGAAGCGGCTTTAAAAGCCGCAGAATTATGCGCCGAAGCTGCCGGTACATGAACATGTGCTCACATACTCACCAGCTGCGCAGCGAAAACATCCGGGTGACGTTTTACTGTTAAATATTTACTGTTTTGTTTTGTTCTACTTGAACACTATGATCTTTCAATTTAAGAAATTGTATTTTGTATTAATTTCAGTTTTATTTGTTATAATTTAAAATAGATATTTTTTCATATTTGAATTTAATTTACTTATTGATCTAATTTATTATAATTTTATTATTAGCATTTAAGCAAGTATTTCTGTTCATGAGCATTATTCATGTTGCCATGAAGATATTAATCAACACTGTGCAATGATGATTTGCCTTTGAGGTGCAAAAAGTATCGGTATCGTCGATACTGGCCCTGTAGTGACTTGGTATCGAATCGATACCAAATTTGTGGTATCGCCCATCACTAGGTCAAACTAGCTCAGAACTACTGCCCACATGCGAACAAAAAGGGGGCACTGTTTCCCCCAAACGCTACTTGTACCTAATAGAAGACTTTGGCTGTTGTACAAAGGTCAGAACAGTGGTGATAATAACGTGGTGAGACCCAGTCAGAAAGGTTTGCTCTGCTCCATTAACAGTGATGTCACCTTGAGTATTTTAGGAGCTGGCTGCTGACTCTAGGACCTATAAAAGCGTAGAGTGGTGGAGCTTTGGCAAAACACAACAAAACACAACTTCTTTATTATCTGTTATTGCCATTGATAAGTATTTTAACATGCATGTGTCCTGTTAGATACACTGCAGCAGGTAAACACTCTACTGTGTAGAAGCAGCAGAGCAGCTGCACAGTGACCACATCCACTGATCTGCAGCTGTTCTCAGATCAGTTCAGACTGAGAGTCGTCTCCTCTTCTTCTGGTTCTTCTCTCAGTCAGTGCTGTATGGATCTCTTCTCTCCACTCGACCTTTCAGTAACATGGACCAGTCAGAACCTCCAAACGGCTGCTGCTTCAACATCTGGATCATCAACACTCCAACCTTTAGAGAAAATGTGAGAGAAGATGAATGAGCGTCTACAGAGACTCCCTTCATCAGCTGTCAGTCAGTGATGCAGCACATCCAGCAGCCTCTTTGAATCTACCACAGCATCCAACAATAGACTGGACCCAACATCTGCAGCTCAACTGATGTTTTAGGCTTAAAGTGGAAAATCGCTACTTTCAGTACAAATGAATGAAGCAACAGTCAGAACCAGGCTGGGACCAATCAATCATCCATAAGGATTAAAGGAATCGAGAAGATGCAGAGTAAGTGCAGCGCTGCCACAAATAGCCCAACCAACGCCGTCCTACAGAGGACAGGTCAGATACCTGAGGATGGACGCGTGGAGGAAGGAGTCAGACCACATTAACACTGGAATGACCGTTTGGGTGTGAATGAAGGAAAGCTGCTCGGATTAACCCACGTCTGTGTGCGGTTAAAGCTCCGAGTCCTGAAGGACGTCTGACCTTTGAGGCTTTAATAAGAATCACTTTTGGTGGTTTGATGCAAAGTTAGGACGTCTGTCTGTTGAATGTAGTTGCTTTGATTTCTGACGAACACTGGACAAATTTAAAGGTTCATTGAAAACTGAAAGATGAGATGAGACAAACAAATATTTCGGCCTCATGCTCTGAGATGGAGACTGGACAAGATGGGAAATCAAACTGAAACAGGACTTGAGCAAAACTGAAAACCTGCAAAATGAAGTAAAGTGTTTAATTAATGAAATTAAGAGATTACTATTAAAATAAAAAAACAACATATGAAGCTTCAAATGAACAATTTTTGGGAAATTTGAGTTCACTGAGTGAAGAGTGAAGCTGAGTTGGGATCAAATCTAATGGAGCTTCTAGTTGAAGGCTGCGCTGAGAGCGTGTCAGATGAAGAGCTGCATCGTAGTGATGGAAAGGTGACTCAGAGCTGCTGAGGTTCCTCTGGTGGCCAGAGGTGAGACAGAGCAACAACCCGGTGAGTATCGGGTGAAGGTCCATGTGTTTGGGGCGATTTCATCTCCACACTGAGCCAACTCTGAGAAACTGCAGAGGACTATGGGCATCACTACCATGTGGCAACAGGGATAAAGTACAACCTTGTTTTATGTTGTGACTTGTTCCAATGGCCACAGAAAAGGAAGCTGTGTCACTTCACCATGGCCTTGTCTCTCTACGCTCAAAAGGAGGATTTTCTCACCACATGAACGAGTGACAGGACAGCAGAGCTGGACGCTGCCCCTGAGGATCAGAGAGCAAATAACAGGAGCATAAGGAGCCGGATTCATCACTATGGAGAGAGCTGGGAGAGGAATGGTGTTTAAATCACACACCTTTAAGCTTAACACTGCTCTGAAAGACAGACCACTGACCAGAAGTGGAAGCCTTTCGACCATCAGCTCCATCTATGATCCCTTGGGAAGCGAAGTCCTGTTATTTTACGAGGAAGAAAATCTACAGGGACCTGTGCCAGAGAGAAATTGGTTTGGGAAGATGCTGAGCCTGAGGTTGTCTGTAACCTGTGGCCAAGATGGCAGCAACAGCTACATCTACTGGAAGACTGTGGAAGTGACAGACGTGTGGAACCATCAGGCTTTGGAAACGTTACTACAGCCCAGCTACATCACATCAGTGATGCCAGTGAAGCTCAACGCTTCTACTTCCGGAGGATAATGAACAGCTCTGTAGCAACCGTCATCTGTTTTCTGCTTGATGTTCATGTCTTTTAATATTTCATGAATATCATGACATTTATTTTTGGTAGAAAATTCCGGGATAGCGAGCGCAACACAAGGCGACTGCTACCGGACTGTTATCCACTAGGACAGTGAGACATTATGTATTTATTATACAGAAACCATAGGATACAGTTATGTAGGAGTCATTTAGTGGCATTTATTTCCTATAATGGATTCAGTGCGTCCTGGCCAACATGGATGTTCTGTTGCTTTTATAACGAGGTGGGTTCCAGGTTGGAGCCTGACTCTGAAGCGGGATGGCTGGATGGGAGCTGCAGCGGAGTGGCCCTATCAGACGTCCACCCTCAGTGACATCATCAACAGAACATCTGTGCTGGTCGTTAATTTGTAGATTCATCAGGATGACAAATCATTCGCATGGATACTGGCATCGCTGTCAACTTTCAAACAAATCAGAGCAATTGAACTGATGGACAAACAAGATACGATCTGCATGAAGCCAAATCCAACACCAGTAACATTGATTTCATCCAACTCTAAGTCAAACATGCTGTTTTCAAACTACTGAGAAGTAGTAAATAGTAGTAGAATTTACTTTACATGTGACTAACTTTGTCTCTTTTCTCTCCTAGTTGTTTGTCTCTTTCTGTCTCTCTCTCTATCCTCATCTACAGGTATCGTCAGACTCAGAGTCGTGTGTCTCCAGTGTTCAGTTGCTGGTCCAACCATCCTGCCTGTGTTCTGTTGCTGCTTGTTTTGATATGTGGTTGTGTTCTTTTCTCTCTTCTCTATCCACTCACCCCAACCGATCAAGGCAGATGTTCTCCCACACTGAGTCTGGGTCTGCTGGAGGTTTCTTCCTCTATAGAGGGAGTTTTTCCTCCACTGTTGCTATTTAAATGTACAATTTATTGATTGGCTACAATTTAAAGCTGCTCTATGTGGGAATTGTTGGTTTTAGTTGTGTAAGGTCTTAAAACCTTACTTGTAAATTGCCTTGAGATAACTGATGTTGTGAATTGGCGCTATATAAATAAAGTTGAATTGAATAGAATTGAATAGTAAATCTATGATGGCTGTGAGATGTTACACGGGCTCTGCAGAGCTGGTGTGAAATGTTTCTCTGCTTGCACAAAGAGGAACCTTCTACACAACAACGCGGAAAAGTGTCTTTCAGACCAAGGGGTTGTTTTCTGAAGAAAGGGGCTTCTAGAAAAATTTTTTCAGCATTTTCAACAATCAAAAACTCAAAAGACAGCATTCATTGAAGAATTTTTTTTTTTTTTTTAATCGCGGGCTGCATAAACATTCAGCTTTTATATCGTACTGCAGGGCCAGAAAATATCATCCCACAGCCTCCAACCCTCTACTGACCTCAGAGTCTGCAGTCGATAGTCTGGACTCTCCACTAGATCTTTCAGCTGCTCCACTGTTGAATCCTTTAGGTTGTTCATACTCAGGTCCAGTTGTGTCAGATGGGACAGGTTGGACTTCAGAGCTGAGACCAGAGAATCACAGCTGACCTCTGAAAAACTGCACTCACTCAATCTGAAGTGAAGAAACAAAGACATAGATCAAATCATTAATAGTCAGATTTGTCCTGATCAGTGATGTTTGGTCTCTAATGAGTAGAGAGACTCTGTTGCTGTGGATCATCATGATGTGTCAGCTTCTACACACATCAACCACATGTCAACACAACATTCATGCACCTGTTGATGTCAACACTGATTCAGAACCTGCTGCTTCTGGAAGCACAAGAGAAACATCACAAAACATGTGACAGACTGAAAACCTACTAAAAGACTTTCACTCATCACTGAAATGGATCAGACTTCACAGAACCACAACTGGTCCAGTAAATGTGTCCTGGTTGGTTCTTATCCTAAAAAGAAAAAGCTAAAACAACTGATTTATTAAAAAAAAAACTCAGCTTGCTCTATCAAAGCTTCGTCAGTTTGAGGGAAATCTTGTGGCTTTCTATACTTTTTACTGTTTGGATCAAGTCAGCTGTGTTTTATGAACTCATTTAACCATAAACACTTTCTACATGTTATTTCATTATGCTTTAATCTTAAATGTAACATTTTAAACTTGTTCTGTAGACGTTCAGCTCTGTTTCAACCTCGTACATTTCTCTTCAGCTGCTTTCAGGAATGTTTTCAACTCTCCAGCTACTGTTAATAATTCGTGGGGAAACATTCAGCAGCTCAACATTCACAGAGTATTTGCTTCAGTAATGTCACATGTCTAGTTTAACATGTGACTTGGTTTGAGAGTCTTGTTCATTTGTTCGAAGTTGTTGTTTGCTTTAATTGAGTTTTACAAGCCGCCCTGTGTTCACAACACATCAAACACATCCTGATGCTCTGTGACGTAATGAGACCTTGTGTGTGGTGTCACATGATGTTTGGCGTCGTGAAGCAATACCCAAGGTCCCGTGATGCTTTTATTTTGAAAACTCAATACAATGTCGAGCTGCTTTACTTTAGAGTTTGCAGTCGACAGTCTGGACTCTCCAGGAAATCACACAACTGCTCCACTGCTAATTCCTTCAGGTTGTTTCCACTCAGGTCCAGTTTTGTCAGATGGGACGGGTTGGACTTCAGAGCTGAGACCAGAGAACCACAGCTGATCTCTGACAACCTGCAGTAACTCAATCTGAAAAAAGAAACAAAGACATAGATCAAATCATTAATAGTCAGATTTGTCCTGATCAGTGAGGTTTGGTCTCTAATGAGTAGAGAGACTCTGTTGCTGTGGATCATCATTGTTGTTTGCTTTGTTAGTTCATGTTTCCTTGTTTTGACTAGATTTAGTTGGACTGAGACAGATGTTCTATAGTAGTAACAGTGAACTGACTGCAGATGGAGAAACTGAGTCTTTCTGAAACAATATGAACTAACTGAACAAAAAAAATTCTGTCGACGCGTTTGATCTTTAGTTTGGCAACATCTTCTGGTGAACTCGTGAAATTACATCCATTTACTGGGCAGCGTCATGAAAGTGAGGCTCTAGTTGAGAACAGGAAACAACAAAGACTCATTAAAATTGTCTGGTTTGTGATTCTGTTTTAAAATCACTCTTTAAATGTCTCTTGTACTTTAGTGACTTTAGATGAGGACACATTCAGATTCATTTTGAATTTATTAATTCTCCAGTGGGAAAAAGCCATATTTGAACGTGGATCTGCTTCATCCCAGCCCAACGCTCTACACACTAAACCACCAAGTTACTTTCCTAGTGTTGACACATGTAGTTGTGCTGTTGTTATAGTTTGTGTCTATGTCTCCTTCTATTCTAGTGGATTGATCTCAACCCTAAACTCTTTCCCTCAGTGTTAATGAATGGAAACACTGCAGTGTTGATCACAAACACTCTACTACACTGAAAACCCACAAAGTCTGAAGGATTCTCTGCACTGATCAGCTCACTTTGAGTTTTACAAGCCACCCTGTGTTCATAACACATCAAACACATCCTGATGCTCTGTGACGTAATGGGACCTTGTGTGTGGTGTCACGTGATGTTTGGTGTCGTGAAGCTCCTGTGATGCTTTTATTTTGAAAACTCAATACGGTGTCGAGCTACCTTACCTCAGAGTCTGCAGTCGACAGTCTGGACTCTCCAGGAAACCACACAACTGCTCCACTGATGAATCCTTCAGGTTGTTGCTACTCAGTTTCAGTTTTGTCAGATGGGACGAGTTGGACTTCAGAGCGGAGACCAGAGAACCACAGCTGATCTCTGATAACCTGCAGTAACTCAATCTGAATAAAGAAACAAAGACACAGATCAAATCATTAATAGTCAGATTTGTTGTGAAGCAAGACCCAAGGTCCTGTGATGCTTTTATTTTGAAAACTCAATATGGTGTCGAGCTGCCTTACTTTAGAGTCTGCAGTCGACAGTCTGGACTCTCCAGGAAACCACACAACTGCTCCACTGCTGAATCCTGCAGATCGTTTCTACTCAGGTCCAGTTCTGTCAGATGGGACGGGTTGGACTTCAGAGCTGAGCCCAGAGAACCACAGCTGATCTCTGATAAACTGCATTTACTCAGTCTGAATAAAGAAACAAAGACATAGATCAAATCATTAATAGTCAGATTTGTCCTGATCAATGATGTTTGGTCTCTAATGAGTAGAGAGACTCTGTTGCTGTGGATCATCATGATGTGTCAGCTTCTACACACATCAACCACATGTCAACACAACATTCATGCACCTGTTGATGTCAACACTGATTCAGAACCTGCTGCTTCTGGAAGCACAAGAGAAACATCACAACACATGTGACAGACTGAAAACCTACTAAAAGACTTTGACTCATCACTGAAATGGATCAGACTTCACACAACCACAACTGGTCCAGTAAATGTGTCCTGGTTGGTTCTGATCAGGAAATTTAAAGATGATCACACATTAACTTAAACTTATTTTTGAAATTCCAGGTTAAAGATTCAACTTTATTCAATTCAACTTTATTTATATAGCGCCAATTCACAACATCAGTTATTTCAAGGCACTTTACAAGTAAGGTTTTAAGGACCTTACACAACTAAACCCAACAAATCCCACATAGAGCAGCTTTTAATTGTAGCCAATCGATAAATTGTACATTTTAATAGCAGCAGCGGAGGAAAAACTCCCTCTATAGAGGAAGAAACCTCCAGCAGACCCAGGCTCAGTGTGGGAGAACATCTGCCTTGACCGGTTGGGGTGAGGGGATAGAGAAGAGAGAAAAGAACACAACCACAACAAAACAAGCAACAGACACAGGCAGGATGGTTGGACCAGCAACTGAACACTGGAGACACACGACTCTGAGTCTGGAGATGAGAATAGAGAGAAAGACAGAAAGACAGAGGCACAACAAGGAGAGAAAAGAGACAAAGTTAGTCACATGTGGACATGGAGGCATGTTAGCGGATAGAGGAGACTCAGAAGACCTCAGTGAATGAAGGACGTCCCCCAGCATCTAAGTCTATAGCAGCTTAACTAATAGATGCTTCATAGTGACCAGAACCATCTCTAACTATACGCTTTGTCAAAAAGAAAGGTTTTAAGCCTAGTTTTAAAACTAGAGAGGGTGTCTGCTTCTAGAACCTGGACTGGAAGCTGGTTCCATAGGAGAGGAGCTTGGAGCTAAAAGCTCTGCCTCCCGTTCTACATTTAGAAACTCTAGGAACCACAAGTAGACCAGCGCTCTGAGAACAAAGCTATCTGTTGGGAGCATAAGGAGCGATGAGGTCTTTAAGATAAGATGGAGCTTTATTATGAAGAGCTTTGTAGGTGAGAAGAAGAATTTTGAATTTTATCCTAGATTTGACAGGGAGCCAATGCAAAGAAGCTAATCTAGGAGAAATGTGAGTCCAGTCAGAACTCTGGCTGCAGCATTTTGGATTAATTGGAGTGAGTTATTGGGACAACCTATGAGTAGCGAGTTACAGTAGTCAAGCCTAGAGGTAACAAATGCATGGATTAATTTTTCAGCATAACTCTGTGAGAGGATGCTCCTAATTTTTGCAATATTCCTCAGGTGGAAGTTCTAGAGATTTCTTTAATATATGGTGTAAAGGACAGAGATCTTGGTCAACAATGACACCAAGGTTCCTCACAGTAGAACTTGAAGCTAACGTTATGTCAGTAACCATCTGATTCAATAATGAATCTCTGTGGTTTTTAGCACCAATTATATTAACCTCAGTTTTATCTGAATTCAGTTGTAGAAAGTTATGGGACATCCAGGATTTGATATCATTTAAACAAGTTTGAAGTTTGACTAATTGTTTTGTTTCCTCTGGTTTCATGGACAAATATAACCGAGTATCATCTGCATAGCAGTGGAAATTTATAGAAAAGTATTGGACCAAGCACAGAACCCTGTGGAACAACAAAGCTAATTTTTGTGCGGATGGAGGATTGATCATGAACATGTTCAAATTGGAATCTGTTCAACAGATAAGACTTAAACCATCCCAGTGCTTTGCCTTTAATCCAATGCTATGTTCAAGTCTCTGCAATAGAATTTTGTGATCTATCGTATCAAATGCTGCACTAAGATCTAACAGGACAAGTACAGAAACTAGACCATTGTCTGAAGCTGTGAGAAGATCATTAGTGACTCTAATCAGAGCTGTTTCTGTGCTATGATGTATCTGAATCCTGACTGGAAATCTTCATATAGGTCATTTCTACGCAGGTGGTCACATAATTGTTTAGCTACGGTTTGTTCAAGAACTTTAGAAATAAAGGGCAGATTGGATATAGGCCTATAGTTTGCAAGTTCTCTAGGGTCAAGAGTAGGTTTTTTCAATAAAGGTTTGACCACAGCAACCTTAAAAGCCTGTGGTACGTAGCCTGTAACCAGCGATTGGTTGATTTGATTTAATATGGACGTGCTGATTAATGGAAGAATTTCTTTGAGTAATCTGGTTGGGATTGGGTCTAAGAGACAAGTAGCTGATTTAGCAGAGTTAATTATTGAAGTTAATTCAGTGTGATCTATGGGGGAAAAACAGTTTAAGTAAGGCATAGGTCTAACCAGCAGATCTAAGGCTGTTGGATCTGCAGATTGATTTATGATTTTATAACTATTTGTTGAGAGATTCAGATACATTTTTTCTCTAATGGTTATGATTTTATTAGTAAAGAAAGTCATAAAGTTATTGCTGCTGAGATTTAAAGGGACACTAGGCTCAACACAGCTATGACTCTTAGTCAGCCTGGCTACAGTGCTGAAGAGAAACCTGGGGTTGTTTTTATTTTGCTCAATTAATGATGAATAATATGTGGTTCTAGCGTGAACCGTGGGCGACTGCCTAGAACTACGACTCCTACGAACCATCACCCAGTCACATCCCGGCTGCTCAGGACACGCTGAGGGATGAGCCTGACTAGCTGACTGGTTTTCCACAGCGCGGAGCCGAGATTCCAAATCCGTGAGCCTCGCCTCCAGCGCTGCCACTATCTCACACTTATTACAGATACCATTAACACTAATGGAGGCAGAGGATGAGCTAAACATAAGGCACCGAGCAAGAGAAAGTAGGAGAAGGAGACAGAGAAGCCATAGCAGAAAGTTAAGCTAGCTTAGCCGAAAAGACCAGAGAGCTACGAAAGTAGCAGTGCTTTTAATGAAAGGGGAATAACGTGCTTGAGTATTACAAGCGTGTGACGCTTAGGCACTCGAAGTAAGTTAGAAAACAACAGTAAAGGGATAGAAGTGAGGAGACAAGTCGAAAACAAAACGCCGCTGCAACCAGCAACAAACCTCGATGACAGGAAATGACGCAATACGTTGACCGTCAGGAAGCGAACCAAAAGAGTGACACCCACCAACCAAAAGAGCTTCAGGCATCCATCCAGTCAGAATCCAGTATCACCTTTGGATGAAGGTGATTTAATGGAGCCTCAGTCACATGAAACTTCTGGAACCAAAAGTTTGCTCTTTTAAACATTCATTCACTCATCTTCTATTGCTTCTTCCCTGCAGGGGTCGTGGGCGTGCTGGAGCCTATCCCAGCTGGCTATGGGCGAGAGGCAGCGTTCACCCTGGACAGATCGTCAGTCTGTCGCAGGTCCACACATATAGACACAAAAGTCACAGTCATGCACACACTCACACCTACAAGCAATTGACAAGTTTTTCCAATTGACCTAACTGCATGTCTTTGGACTGTTGGAGGAAACTGGAGAAAAATGTTTAAAAAGAACCCAGGACCTTATTGCTGTGAGGCAACAGTGCTAACCACCACACCACCATGTTACCCCTCCTTTAAACAAACAACTAATTCAACAAGTCAATTCAACTCTAAGAAATATATGATTCAGCAAACAGACGTTTAAAGACGTCAGTCTGTCACATTCTCCAGAGGGAGATTTGATCACGTACATTTAAACTGGTTTAAACCAAACCTCAGTTCAACTAACAGCAAACATTCTCTACAGTTTATGTAGAAACATCAGTGAGTGTGTGAGATCTGCAGGTTGAAATTCAGCAAAATAAACAAGAAATTAATTCATTTATTTAAGCATTGGTTCATTTGTAGTTTAAACATTTTGACACCTCGAAGGCTGAACAAGGGTTAAACACAGAAGTTCTACAGTAGTAACAGTGAACTGACCTCAGAGTCTGTAGTCGACAGTCTGGACTCTCCAGGAAACCACACAACTGCTCCACTGCTTCATTCTGCAGGTTGTTTCTACTCAGGTCCAGTTCTGTCAGATGGACCGGATCATTCTCCAGAGCTGGGATCAGAGAACCACAGCTGGATGTGGAATCAAAGATATGGATCAAATCATTAATAGTCAGGTTAGTGTTGATCAGTGATGTTTAGTCTCTAATGAGTAGAGAGACGGTGTCTGCTGGGTTTTCTCTGCGTCCTCCAGTTTCCTCCACAGTCCAAAGACACAATCTGGTTGATGGTGGAGTCTAAACTGTCTTTAGGTGTGAGAGTGACAGTGAGTGGTCTGTGGGAGAAAATGGGAACCAACACCTGTGTTTGCTAATAACAGAGGGTGTTGACAAGGATTTAAGGAAATGAAGGGAGTGTTATTAGTGTTGATCAATGGCGTTTTGATTTTCATGTGGTCGTTCAGAAGTAACTACCTGGGGGTTTGTCTGTCGTCATGTAAATTAAACAGAGCCGATTCATCACATTTCCAGGGTTTGATTCCTTCAATTATTTTGACAATGAGCAACTCTGAAATTAATGTAGAAGATTTTTTCCACAACAGGTCGTCTTGTCTGTGTGTGGCCTGTGATGGACTGGTGACATGGACAGAATTCTCTCGCCTGCTTGTCAGCTGAGACTGGCTCCAGCATGTTTATGACCCTAGTGAGGAATCAGTGTCTGAGATAGTGAGAGAGAGTAGAGTGAAGCTGTTCCTGTGATTTTATCACAACAACAGGGTGGAAACCTGTTAAACCAAAGCTCAGTTCAACTAACACCAAAACTACAATTTGTGGAGAAACATCAGTGAAGACAGAAGTTCAGGTAACTTAAAAGATAAAATCCAGTGGTCTCTACCAACTTCCCACAGAGTGAAGAAGCTACCTGGATAGGTGGTGAAACGTTTCTATGAAATAGAAGAAGTGCAGTTGCCATGACTCAACCTTCAGACAACTTCACCTTTATGAATGAGAATCTCCACAGACAGTAACAGTGAACTGACCTCAGAGTCTCCAGTCGATAGTCTGGACTCTCCACTAGATCTTTCAGCTGCTTCACTGCTGAATCCTTCAGGTTGTTTCCCCTCAGGTCCAGTTCTGTCAGATGGGACGGGTTGGACTTCAGAGCTGAGCCCAGAGAACCACAGGTGATCTCTGACAACCTGCAGGACCTCAGTCTGAATAAAGGAACAAACATGTGGATCACATCAGTAACTAGAAAAGGTCATTTTCCAAGAAATTACATGGGAGAACTGTTCTGTTGCAGAAAGACGCTGATGAGCTGCTGACTGATGAAAATGCAGGTGATTTAGTGAAAAACATGGAACAAAACCAGACAAAACGTTGACTACGAGCAAAGATGAAAAAGTTGACCAAGATTTTTGTTAACTACAAATGCATAATTTCATGCTAATATTTGAACACACAGAAATAGACATTACTAAACTGTAAAACAGTCTCAGTAACTAGACACAACTGACCAGTCAGAAGGAGAAATGTCACCATTAAAATAAATTAATTGGAATGGTGCTTTTATTTTGAAAAGACTTGGAGGACGTGTGCATGCTTAACTACTGAACAATCAACAATCTAATTAACTGATCATTAATATGATGTAGTTCATTGCCAGTATTCAGTTCAGCTGTTTGAAGAATTGAATTTATTTTGAAAAGACATGCAAATTGTACAAGCAGGTCACTACTATTAAAAACAACCAATTCAGTTAGTATCCAGAATCATCTAACAATAATCATAATTCTTAATATTAAATGTAAATCTTTAACTTATCTATCTATTATCTATTTTATTGTGAAAGGAGCTGGTGGAATGACCAAATTCAAACATGATCACTAACCATCACAAAGTCAAGTAATAGGCAGAATTTTCTATGTTCAGTTGGTTTACTTGATTTTAAAATTGTACGCTATTATTTTGAGGATGTGTGGTTAATTAGTAAACAATCAAATTGTCTGATAAACTGATGAGTAAGACGATGAAGTTCAAGCAACAAGCTTACGTGTCAGTTTTCAGTTCAGCTCTGAATATTTGACATTATTCTGAAAGCCATTTTAATTACTATCTAGAATGATCAGTATAGGTATCAGTACAAGTATAATCTGAATTTTCGATATTAAAATCGTCTTAACACTGAGGAGTCTGAGCTGTCAATCAATCTGTCCCCTACACACCTGCTACGTTGTCATGGAGACCACTGGCCAAAGGCAGGAAAGTGCTAAGTCATTGTAGTGAAGGGGGAGCTGGACCCCTGCTAAACGGGCTAAAACCAGCAAAACTAGAAATGTTATCACCAAAATAGCTCGACTTTATGAAAGACGAGGCTTTAATGAGCGACTGGTGTCAGTTTTATGTCTGAGGACTGAACATTGTGGCCACGGCAGCGATTTCAAAATGTTTTTTCTGTGCGACGAAGCGACGATAGGACAGATTTTCCTATGACTCTATGGGAGACGTCAGCGAGACGGAGTTTAAAGGCTGTAGAGAGAAGTGTGTAGGTCTGTTGTTTAACCAGACACATCACTAGAAAGAAGACACACATGGCTACGCTTTAGCGGGAAATTAACAGATTGTGGCTGTTTTGACAATTTAAAAAGAAAAGTAACAGCTCACAACGTCTGAAGACGACACATTTAGGAAGTTGAACCACGTTTCTCCAACAAACGGTCAAGAAGCATTTAGAGCAGAAAATGAGGCCAACTAATAACTAGTGCGCTGTTGCAGCTCTCACACTAATAATCAGTCAGTGTGTTGCTCACTGTGAGTTGAACCAGGTTCGTTGTTTTCTCTGCTCAGGTCTTTCATTCATTCCTAACAGTGGCTCCACCTGCTGAGGAGCCTGAGGCCCTTTGCAGTAGCAGCCTCTGGTGAGGACACTGTGACTCTGTGGTGGCCTCTGCTCTCACTACGCTGTGGTCTGTGGGGAGCAGGCAGCACGGACCCACACACAGAGACTCAACCAGCTGCTCAGGAGCCGGTTCTGTTCTGGCTCCACTGGACTCTGTGGAGGATGTTGGCCAAGCTGCCAGTGGAGGCAGACGAAGCTGCTGCTTCATTGGAGCAGACAGACAGAGATCTGACACTGTGTGTGTTCTGTTGGGCTGCAGACACGTGGGCTGTGTAGCGTATTGGAGCATAGGACTCGTCTGACTAGAGAAATAGAAGAAGCACAAACTTAGCTGCACAACCTAGACTCACACAAGCTACAAGGTGGCTCCAACGGAAACACGATACAACATTTAGCCAACACTCAGCTCTGACTGTTTCCTTCCTGTGCTTCTCTTCATTCCTCTGATCGTCTCTACTTGGCTTCAGTCAATCACGTGGTTCATCATCACTCTGGCTTCTACCCAGAGAACAACAGCTGCCACTTTAACTCTGTCTGTATCTTTAGATGATCCCCCAAAAAATATTCATGACAACTCACTGAAATTAACCCGAAGAATTTAATTCATTTATCTCACTGTTCAGTTGTGGTTTAAACACAGAAGTTCTAGAGTAGTAACAGTGAACTGACCTCAGAGTCTGCAGTCGACAGTCTGGACTCTCCAGGAAACCACACAACTGCTCCACTGCTGAATCCTTCAGGTTGTTTCCACTCAGGTCCAGTTCTGTCAGATGAGACGAGTTGGACTTCAGAGCTGAGACCAGAGAACCACAGCTGATCTCTGAAGAACTGCAGGATCTTAATCTGAATAAAGAAAATGATTAATGGTCAATGACGTTCATCTTAAATTGGTACATTATTGTCTCTGACCAGCAGAGGGCGCTGATGTTAGTTCTACATGGCAGAGAGTCTGGAGGTTGTCAGGAAAACCTCAGCACGGTTCATGTAGTAACGGTTCAATTACTATGAAATATAAAATGGTTTCCATATGGTTCATAGTTTGTGTTGTTGGACTAGTGGAGCTCATGCAGGAATGTCTGAGCACCGTGGTCTAATAGAATGATTGATATAAAACAGATCTGCTGCTGGTTTGAATGCAGTGATCTGACCTGGAGCAGGTCACAGCTGTTTAATGTGGTGAACGTACGGTTGCAGGAGGAGAGTTAAGTCTCCTGGTTTGTGTCTCACAGGCTCCTAACTGGACATTACAAAGGCTTCATTGGTTTTAGATCATGTTTTGTGCTGGTTGACAGTAGGTCTAACTGACAGGTCTCTAGAAGGATCCAAGCGTCTGCAGCTTTTATTGCTCATGGGCTTCAGGGCATCACGTCCCTTTGAATGACGTGTGAACCTTCGTTTTCTCTGGGAATCCTCTCAGCAGAAGAGGTTGAATAATGCAGCTCCATAAAAACAACCTGATCAGATAAACCACATATAGACTCAGGGAGGAGTTGACACCTGAGACACATTTAATGTGAGATCACTGAGAGTAAACCAGTGTTTAACTGAAGCTGAAGAGACATTAACCCGAAGAATTTAATTCATTCATCACAGCGTTGGTTCATTTGTGGTTTAAACACAGAAATTCTACAGTAGTAACAGTGAACTGACCTCAGAGTCTGCAGTCGACAGTCTGGACTCTCCAGGAAACCACACAACTGCTCCACTGCTGAATCCTTCAGGTTGTTTCCACTCAGGTCCAGTTCTGTCAGATGGGACGGGTTGGACTTCAGAGCTGAGACCAGAGAACCACAGCTGATCTCTGACAAACTGCAGCAACTCAATCTGAATAAAGAAAATGATTAATGGTCACTGACGTTCATCTTAAATGTATGCATTATTGTCTCTGACCAGCAGAGGGCGCTGATGTTAGTTCACATGGCAGAGAGTCTGGAGGTTGTCAGGAAAACCTCAGCACAGTTCATGTAGTAATGGTTCAATTACTATGAAATATAAAATGGTTTCCATGTGGTTCATAGTTTGTGTTGTTGGACTAGTGGAGCTCAAGCAGGAATGTCTGAGCACCGTGGTCTAATAGAATGATTGATATAAAACAGATCTGCTGCTGGTTTGAATGCAGTGATCTGACCTGGAGCAGGTCACAACTGTTTAATGTGGTGAACGTACGGTTGCAGGAGGAGAGTTAAGTCTCCTGGTTTGTGTCTCACAGGCTCCTAACTGGACATTACAAAGGCTTCATTGGTTTCAGATCATGTTTTGTGCTGGTTGACAGTAGGTCTAACTGACAGGTCTCTAGAAGGATCCAAGCGTCTGCACCTTTTATTGCTCATGGGCTTCAGGGCATCACATCCCTTTGAATGACGTGTGAACCTTCGTTTTCTCTGGGAATCCTCTCAGCAGAAGAGGTTGAATAATGCAGCTCCATAAAAACAACCTGATCAGATAAACAAGTTCTTCCAACCGTTCTTCTAGATAAAGTGTGTTGTGATTTATCGTCTGTCTGCGTCTGTTTTATTCAACCCTTGTCTGGTTTTTGAGCTTAGAGCTTCCCCTGTTTACATTTTGACACCTCGAAGGCTGAACAAGGGTTAAACACAGAAGTTCTACAGTAGTAACAGTGAACTGACCTCAGAGTCTGTAGTCGACAGTCTGGACTCTCCAGGAAACCACACAACTGCTCCACTGCTGAATCCTTCAGGTTGTTTCCACTCAGGTCCAGTTCTGTCAGATGGGACGGGTTGGACTTCAGAGCTGAGCCCAGAGAACCACAGCTGATCTCTGACAAACTGCAGGACCTCAGTCTGAATAACGAAACAAAGACTCTTTGTCTGTCTAAACTAAATGTAAAGTGAACCAAGCTGCTGGATCTGCACCGACACAATGAAACAAATATGAATCACACTGACCTCAGAGCCTCCAGTTTACAGTTTGGACTCTTCAGTCCAACACTTAGCAGCTTCACTCCTGAATCCTGCAGGTCATTTTCACTCAGGTCCAGTTCTGTCAGATGGGACGGGGTGGATGTCAGAGCTGAGGCCACGACTTCACAGTCAATCTCTGACAGTCGACAATCTGAGAATCTGTGATGCCACAAAATCACATTTTAGATTATTTGAAAATGTTATTTGCAGCTCAGGTGTCCAGTCAACATGTCCTAAACGACACTGTCAAATCTTACTTTACTGTGAAATTAATTATTTTTTAGAGGCATTTGGAAGAATTAACAAATATTTCTTTGTTAAAATGTTTCTCAAGTTGGAGGCCAAGGGGGAGACCGAGATATGGCAGCTCCTGTTAACATTTAAGTCAGCTCTGGTATATAACTTGATGTCACCATGTTGCTTCATATTTAAATTTAGTTTAAATTAAACTGCATTAAAAACATAATTATATTAAATAAAATATGAAAACTGATTCAAATAATACATTTCCCTTTATTTCTGCAACAAATTTGATCTTCACAAGTATCAAGCTGACAAAGCAAAACCCTGATGTTTCCCGTCTTTGTTGAAGCCTTTAACACACAGAGTGATGGTGGACATCAATAATTTAAACTAAGCTGTGTATTAACCAACGTGACATTCATGACGAGCTTTAGACTTTAGATCTTTAGAGGATCTCATCTCACATCCTCCCTGTGAAACGCACGCAACAGTTGTTTCCATGAAACAGCTCAGAAAAAACAGAAGAAATAATAAAATGACCACATGAAAACCCATTTATGTGTTTTTCAACTTAACCATATTTCAGATATTAAATCCTGACTAACAGGAGAAGAAATTTCAAATGTTTCAGTATTGTTGTTATCATTAAACTACTGAATGACACTGGTCACATCTGGACTCACTGAGCTTTTCTGCAGTTTCTCACAGCTGGGACCAGCCTCCATCGTCCCTCCGGTGATGTGTTGTAGTTTTTCAGGTTCAGTTCATCCACAACCTCCTCTGACATCTGCAGCATGTAGGCCAGAGCTGAGCACTGGATCAGAGAGATTTCCTTTGATTCATCCCTTGATTTCAGGAACTCCTGGATCTCCTGGTTTACTGAGTGGTCATTCATCTCCATCAGACAGTGGAAAATGTTGATGCTTCGATCAGAGTTTTTTCCTGCTTTAATCCTCTTCAGCCTATTAATGACTCTCTGGATGATCTCTGGACTGTTGTGGGTCTCACCCAGCAAACCTCCTAAGACTCTCTGGTTGGACTCCAGAGAGAGGCCATGGAGGAAGCGAACAAACAGGTCCAGGTGGCCATTTGGGCTTTGGAGAGATTTCTGTAATGCTGCATTCAAAAAGTCATCAAGGGATGAGGGACATTTTTTCCTGAGGAAAGATCTCAGCACCTCTGACTTCCTGTTGGTGTAACAGTGCATCATGTGAACAGCAGCCAGAAACTCCTGAACGCTCAGATGAACAAAGCAGTAGACTGTTTTCTGGAGGATCACGCTCTCTCTCCTGAAGATCTCTGTGCAGACTCCTGAGTAAACCAAGGCCTCTGTGGCGCCTAGACCACACTGCTCCAGGTCTTTTTGGTAGAACATGATGTTTCCTTTCTCCAGATGTTCAGACGCCAGCCTCCCCAGCTTCAGGAGAACTTCACCGTCAGCCTCCGTCAGCTCCTGTGGACTCGTCTCACGTCCCTCATCGTACTTGTTCTTCTTCTTCTTGGTCTGGACCAGCAGGAAGTGTGAGTACAGGTCCGTCAGGGTCTTGGGCAGCTCTCCTCTCTGCTCTGTGGTCAACATGTGCTCCAGAACCGTAGCAGTGATCCAGCAGAACACTGGGATTTGACACATGATGTGGAGGCTCCTGGACGTCTTGAGGTGTGAGATGATTCTGCTGGACAGCTCCTCGTGGCTGGATCTCCTCCTGAAGTACTCCTCCTTCTGGGCGTCGCTGAAGCCTCGTACTTCTGTTACCCTGTCCACACACCTAGGAGGGATCTGATGGGCCGCCGCAGGGCGGGAAGTGATCCAGACCAGAGCCGAGGGAAGCAGGTTCCCCTGGATGAGGTTGGTCAGCAGCACGTTGACCGATGACTCGTGTGTGACGTCAGACACGACCTCCCTGAGGCTGAAGTCCAGGGAGAGTCTGCTTTCATCCAGGCCGTCAAAGATGAACAGCAGCTTCCAGGCAGCGAGCTGCTCTGCTGGGACCTTCTGTAACGTGGGATGGAAAACACGGAGCAGCGTGAGAAGACTGTGCTGCTCGTCTCTGACCAGGTTCAGCTCCCTGAACGACAGCAGAACCAGGACACTGACATCTGGGTTTTCTCTGCCCTCTGCCCAGTCCAGACTGAACTTCTGCACCGAGAAGGTTTTTCCAACACCAGCGACGCCGTTGGTCAGAACCACTCTGATGGGTGTCTGCTGGTCAGGAGAGGCTTTAAAGATGTCCTGGACCCTGATTGGAGCGTCATGGACGAGCTTCTTCCTGGAAGCTGCCTCCAGCTGCCTCACCTCATGTTGGGTGTTCACCTCCTCACTCTGTGCCTCTGTGATGTAGAGCTCAGTGTAGATGCTGGTGAGGAGGACTCCACGTCCTGCTTCACTTCCCTCAGTCACACGTTCACATCTGCTCCTCAGACTGAGCTTATGTTCCTCTAAAGCTTCCTGCAGAACAACATCTGCTGAAAGACGACTCTGTGAGACCGAAGACAATCTGAACATTTGGAATATTTCCATGAAACCAAACAACAAACACAGAAAATGTTTCTACTGGTTTGATACTTGTCTCTAACTGTTTTCAGAAATGATGACATCAGCAGACACGTGTTCAGTCTTACTTTGGACGGTGCTGGTCTTATGGGCCGTCTGTGGTCCAGCTCTGGTTCTGGATGGTTCTACACATTGGAGACAGGACGAGTCTGCTGATGGTCCAGACTGGTCCCAGTATGAGGTGATGCACCGTCTGCAGAACCAGTGTCCACAGCTGCTGGAGACCGGATCCTCCAGGACGTCCTGACACCGAGCACAGCAGGACGACTGCTCCGCTACAGAAACACGTCTCCTCTTCTCTCTGACACATGAACATGTTCTGTGTCATATGTCAGTAGTGGAGCTGACGTCCAGCTCACATGCAGCTCGTTCCCTACATGTCACGTGCGTCTTGTCTTCCTCCATCCAGCAACTAAACATCGTAATATACTAATATTACGATGATGTTAAACAGCTTCGTCTACAATTAGTTTACACACGACATTGTTCAGTTAAATCAGTCATACAACAGAAAAACAGAAAACTGTGTGTAACATTACCCAAAATGATAAATTATCTATGTCAAAGTTAGAAACACAATGTGTCTTATTGTGATGGTCCGTTCACCTTGGCCACATCCACCTCCAGGTTTTTCCTCCACTAACCATGGAATCATTTCCACCTGGACTCTGTTCAGGATATTTAACCACTTCTCATCCACATTTACCTTGTTGGTTTGCAAGAAAACAGTTTGTCGCTGTCACTTCTCTTCACTTTGGTTTGCTACTTGTTGACATTTTGTTGCCACTAAAATTTTTGTATTTTTAAAGCAGCCGTTTTCCCTGTTTACATATTCTATGCTTCACCTCTTCATGCAGCTCCAGAATAAGCTGCTGCTCTGTGGATGAGATGTATCCTGCATGAGTTTAGGCCATTTTGAATCAATAACTCTATGATGGATCCATGTGGTTTGCTTCACATTGAATGAGCCTGTGTCCCTGCTATCTACACCAGCTGCTCCTTCTGATCCTGGCTTCGCAAATGTGCAACGAAATCAGCCTGGATGAGTTTAGTAGGATGAGTCAAGCCAGGATGTCATCCTGCATCTTCATTCTACTTTGGTGCAACAAGCCCTGGACTCTAGAAAACACCCTGAACTCCTCCATATAAGAGCTAAAGACAAGAGTTTCTGAAGACTAAAAAATAAATAAAAATGCATTTTCAAGCAATGCATGCTGGGAAGTCATCTTGTTTCTGTCTTCAACACGTTGTTGAAAGAGTTGAGTGACCCGTCATCAGTTCAATTATTCATCTTGTAATTTCAAGTTGAGCATTTCTCTCTTTCTTTCTTTCTTAGTTTCTTTATTTCCATTTCTGCTACAACCTAATGTTAAGCCATGATTATTATTAATTGTTGTCCTCAGAACTGAGCCCAGTATCAGAGATCACTGACTGAATGTCAAGCTACCATTTAACATTGATTATATACAGTAATTATTAATATTAGAGCACTGACAATGAGCCTTTAGAACGACTGAGACGACTGAAGACATCTGACTAATGAAAAGGTCCTCGCTGCTATGGGAGAAGGATGGAACTGCTGCATCCTGTTAGAAAGTTGCAGAAATATACAAAGATTCACAGTAGAATCTGTCTCTTACTTTGGTTCTGAGGATCCAGGTTCACAACAAAAGTTCACAGGACTATGTTTGGACCAGTCGCTCTTCAGAGACACACTGCTGGGTCCTGGAGACTCTGCTCTGTCGTCCTCTTCCTCCATCTTTTGGACTTCAGTGGGTCTGAGAGGGAAACAGAACCAGTAATACTAACTGTATGACCAGTACCAGGACAACCAGCTCTCAGATTAGGTGACAGCATGTGTTTCCCATCATGCTTTGAGGTGTTAGGGTCAGAGTTCAACTACATACCTGCAGCCACCTCAGTGTGGTGAGTTTGCTGCTCCCTGGATTTGTCTGACATCAGAGTTAGTCGCGGATAATTAAGATGGAAAAAACACAACAAGTGTCACGAGACAATAAAATCATAATAAAATTCATTAAAACATATTAACATTTGTTCCTATAATAAACTACATAGTAAAGTAATCGTAGGGACAGGTCACATGAATATATTCTCTATGGAGAGAAATTAGCTGGATTCCACTTTAATAGAATGGAAACAGCAGTTACTGAAACTGAAAGCAAAAGCGTGGAACAAATATTTAAACTCACTGATCTTGTTTTACTGCATAGAAATGGTTTCAGTCTGGAGGAATCACTTTAATGACGTCTTTACACAAATTGACTTCATCATCATATTAATGTTTTTACTTTCACTTCTCTCCGATTTTATTTCCTTCTGCTCCATTAACATAATGTTGAGACAACTACTTTCAGGGGCTGATGTAGCTGAGCCCAGTTTGGCTCCGCCCCTCGAACGTTTCCAGGAAGTCATGTGACTTCTTCTACGCGTTGTTTACACAGAGAGTTGAATCTGATACGTACATATGCTTTTCTGGAATTATGGGCCTTTTATTTTTCAGAAAACTGGACGTTGGTATCTGTGACATGATACAATCTGGATTCAACATCTCTGGTTGTCTCAGTTTATTGTGGCTGTAGCAGCTGGTCAAAGCTACTACCTGCAGCTGAAGTCAGTTGGTTCTGTGTTTTACTTTAGCATTGTAATAACTGATTATTTTAACAATGATTCATTACAAGATTTGCTGTTGTTCATTCATATCTTCTTCTGAAACCAGGGAGCAGCGGTGCAGAGAAAGAACGGAGGAAAACTGACATCTTTTCAGTAAATATCCTAAAATGACATCAAAGCAAAACCAAAGCCAAGACGGATTAAAATAAAAGTCAGTAACATTACAGGACCAATATGCAAATGAAGGACTTATTTACTGTGATCCTCCTTTTGTTCCACACCACACAAATACAACAATATTCATCAGCGTTGATTTGGTTTTTGATTAGCAGTCTTAGTTTTTAATTATATGTAATTTCATAGTAAATGGGATGTGAGGTAATCAGTAAACAAGCCTTTTAGTTCTGAACACAGCCTGTCCACACGTGTGTGAAGCAGCCTTTCAAACCTTGATGACGTTTTTCCAGCTGGGTTCGTCAGCTGCACAACAGCCTTCACATGATGCAGTTTATTCATCATTTTGTATAAACGTAATTAAAGTTCACTTCAAACACTTTTCAATTAAATTATCATAGTTTTCAAGTTTCTTAGAGTTATACATTTTTAAGAGTTATGAAAAACAGCCACCAAAAATTGCTAAAGTAAGTAACAACATTAAATAAGTTTATGGTTGTCATCACTACAGTTTGTATTATTATTATTAACTTAATCCAATATTATACATTCTTTAGTCCGTGTTTTTGTTTAATGAAGGTTAGAAAAGCACTCTGTTATTGTGGCAGCCACATCTTCAGAATAGAGAAGATGACTCTTCCTCTGTAGAATAAAATCTTTCTTCATATTTAACATTTTGTTTGTCATTGCACATTTAATTGTGCAGTTACTTGCTAAACTAAACTAGAATATCTCTGTTTTAATGCAATAAATATCAAGACCAAGGAGGGCACAAAGCTAAAGAAGAAGAAGAAGCAGTTGGAAGAGCAGGAGGCTGAGTGTGAGGATCCAGACTGTGAACCTCCAGCACCAAAGAAGAAAAAGAAAAAAGACCAGCTGGGAGTCGACCCAATGAATGGACACGTACAGGAAGCCACAGACATGGATGGAAATGTTAATGGCTGAAACACCAAAACAGAAGATTAAGAAGAACAAAGAAAGAGACACAGAGGTCAGTGGCGTAGATTTAATTTAATAGTTGGAAAGGTTTCCTTAAGAAAAAGGACAAGTCAACAGGACAAAGATATTAATGTAAACTTATATTCTGAAGGCCACTCTGGAAAAGATTATAGTTTGTCTTTGCTGTTTTTTTTTTATTTTAGGAAGGAACCTTCTCCAATTTCAGGATGTCCTTCAGTCAGCAAACTAAAAGGTAAATAAAACAGTTCATTGCACCGTGGCTCTGCATTTAGTCTTGGTCTCTTGTTTGACATAGTTTGAATTGAGACTAATCTTTTGGATGACACGAAAGCAGCGAGACTGTAGCTGAAACATTGACGTGCAGACCAGTGTTCTTCATCTTAGCTGGACACTTTTCGATCCCCTGTTACAACCCATTACTAATAAGTTACAGGTAAATGTCACCAACTTTAAGATTCACTTTCAGCCTAACGACACATTGATACACTTATTTTTTATTTGTTCAGGATATTTAACATGTTTGCTGTTCAGCGGGTGGAAGGACTCGCTGAACTCGGGGAACCTCGCTGCTTCTGGCCGCAGCGCTGAGCGGCTCTACTGGGACCTGTCAACTCTAAGAGCCGCTGCTGTTCATCTTCCTCCGCGGCTCAGCTGACTGTTCGCTGCCGTGAAACAGCTTCTGTTCTGCCGCGCCGGCCCCGGAGGTGGACCGATGCCTGATCTCTCTGCTTCAGTACATCCATTAACTTCCCGCATCGGAGTTGGAATTGGTTGGTTTGCTCTGATTTGGTTTTCTTTTTCCTGTTTTGTTTTCCAGTAGTTAATCCATACACGGTGCTTTTTGTTTGAGATTAAGGTGTTTGCATTTGTATAATCCACGAACATTGTTTTGTAAAATCTATTAATCATGAATCCTGGTATAAATAAGTGCACTTTAATAATTTACCCTCTTTGTCCCTGGTGTAATCTCTGCGTATATTTCTAGGTTAGTAGAAACCTAATAGTCTTATTAGGTTTGCTGCATCCATTTGTCTACATCTAAAGGGAATTTCTTGACCCTGTCACAGAAATGAGCTGGATTCTACATTCATGCAATGGAAACATTCATATTTGCTGTGGAAGTGTCAAACACCAGCTACTGAAAGTGAAAGCAAATGTGTGAAACAGTCTTAAATTCACGGATTCACTGTTTTACTGCTCACAGTCACGTTAATGACGTCTTTACATAAACTGAGGTCACCTCCATCATCATCGTCATGTTTTCACTCACTTGGCTCATTTTTCCGTTTCTTCTGCTCTGTTTACACAACGTGGAGAACTGCTTTCTGGAAGTACCTGACAGGAAGTGAAGTAATGTTAGATGCTGCAGTCAGTCCAGCGTCGTTCGCTCATCCGTCGTTAAACCAGATGCGCTCGAAGAAATGTCTTGCGCATATTCTGCGGTTTACAGCAGAGCATAAAACGCGATGGTCGCTACTTTGTGTTTCATAATCAGACGTCTGATCTGCTCCAATTATATATTACTACAAAATGAATATGAATACACATGACAAAGCTGTCGCCTAACAGAGAACTGTGCACTTTACTACACAGTTTAGTACTTAAATGTGTCATTTCAGACTGAAAAGAAATCGGCTTTTTTCTCAAGTTGGAAGCTGAATAAAATGACTTTGTGCCTAACAGAGCCAGACGAGTATTTCCTTGTTCTACTATCCCCTCTCAAATATCTGTGTGCTGCTCATTTCCTGGTTTGTTTATTCCGTGCATGATGTTTTTTGTTTGAGGTTAAGTTGTTTGCATTTGTATAATCCACTAACATTGTGTGTTGTAAACGTATCCTGACTCGTGGTATAAATAATTGTACTTTTAAAATGTTCCCTCTCTGAGTATATTTTTGGATTGAAGTAGTCTTATTAAGTTTGCTGCATCTATTTGTCTACATCTAAACGGAATTCATTGACCATCCTGTCAAACATAAACCATTTGCTGGATTCCACGTTCATACAAGTGGAAACATTCATATTTGCTGCGGAAGTGTGAAAAAAGAAAGAAAAAGAAGAAGATGCACTACGAAAGAAGTGAAACAAATCATCACCATCACGTTTTCACTCACCTGTCGACGATTTTCTTTTCTTCTGCTCCGTTAACAGGAAATGCTTTCAGGCACCGCTTGGTTCTCGTACCTCACTGCTGTGAGGCGACTTTACGTGGAGCTTGAAAGCTGAAATACGTGTCGTGAAGATTGCGGGGAGAACCTCAACCAAACTGAAAAACGGAATCAAGTTTTTCAATTTAATAAACATGATTAAAATGTTACAATTTTGACACATTTCATATATTTTCACCTTTTTTGCCTTTAGTTTCAAATCTTCATTTTTCAGTCAGATCGTTTTACGGTCACGTTGCCTTGAACTGAGATTAATACGACAGTGAATCTAAAACTAGCAGCAACCTGCTCTGGCCGGTCATCGTCCTTCACACACAGCCCAGGCTGCTGTAGCTGCTCCCACAGTAGTGACACAACTGGGCAGATGTTATCCAGCACGTGATGCACAGACACACGACTAACACCAACCACAGCCTGACAGAAGCTGCTGACGCGCTACTCGAGGCCAGGAACGTCCCGGCAGCGAGCACCACAGCCGAGCTGAGGGTCTCGCCGTTGATGAGTATTTTATTTAGGATGTGATGTGACACAATCACATTTTCTTATTTCTGTGTGTTCACTTTAGTAGTAGAGTATTGCACTAAACCAATATAAGCTTTGTACTGGTTAAACCAGGGGTGTCCGAACGTTTGCAAAGATGGCAGATTTGGTGAGAAGAAAATGTGTGAGGGCGACAATTCAGTCTGAAATTAGTTGAAGCATTAATATTAAACGCAAATTAAGTTTGTAATGCAAATGCAAATAATTCATTTTCTAAAAACGAAAGAACGAATAATACACAGATTTTTTAAAGGTGGTTTTGATCATTACAAAAAAAAAATCAATTCACTGAGATTTTAGAATTGATTCACCTCAGATGACTAAACAAATGTTCGCTTCGTCGTCAGCTATGGCAGCTGCGTCATCCGTAATAATCAACAACTGTTCGTCTCGTTCCGTCCTTTCGGCTCCGGTGGTCAAGTAGCTCTTCACTCAGGTTCATTTCAGGTCCACTGCTCTAAACGTCAGTAACTGAGCTTTGTGAGCTGCGTCCGTGTTTCGTCGCAGAGTAATGAACAAGTCAAAGTGATTTTGCCTCCAGCTGTGTCTAATATCAGATGGAGCGTCTTCAGTTCTCTGCACCACAGTGTTACGAGCCAGACAAACGTTGGCAAACTGTTGCTTTTCCTCAGGACAAATGTCTCCATCACGTCGTTGAATCCTGTCAACTGTCCTTTCCTTCATTACACTGCGGCCGCAGGTCTGCTTCCATCTACTGGTGGAACATAACAGCTTCTTGGGCCGCGTCTATGTTCTGCTGTCACGGAGCTGACGGGCCGCACATCACTGATTTGATGACGGAGGCTGCGGGCCGCTGGAAATGTGACCACGGGCCGCATTTGGCCACGGTCCGCACTTTGGACATTCCTGCACCAGACGGACTCGTGCGTAGTTTTGTTCGTTTCCTCTGCAGAGCGTTGCCTTGTTACCGGTCAAAGGTGGAAGACGAGAGACGCTGGAAACGCACCGTGAAACCCACTGAGGCAAACTGTCCTGGTGACGCTGCTTTCACGGTGCAACATGATACTGCGGTCAAGCCAGCCGCGCTTTAAAAATGTCGTGGTCAACTTTGATGATGAATAAAATGACTTTAGTGCATAATGCCAGACTCAGACTAATATCTCCCTGTTCTATAGGTACTGTACTCTAACCTCACAAAGAACTGTGTACTTTTACTGCATGGTTTATGATTTATTAGCACCTAAATATGGCATTTCATACTGAAAATACATCAAAGTTGACAACTTATACTGTATTTTCAGTATGAAATGCCATATTTAAATACTAATAAATCATGAACCATGCAGTAAAAGTACACAGTTCTTTGTGAGGAGACAGCTTTGTGGTGTGTATTCATATTTATTTTTGCAGTAATGTATAATTAGAGCAGATCAGAAGTCTTATTATGAATAACAGAAAGTAGTGTCTATCGCGTTTAATGCTCTGCTGTAAACCGTGGAATACGGGCGCACGAGAATTTCAAAGCGCGGCTGGCTTGACCGCAGTATCATGTTGCACCGTAAAAGCAGCGTCACCAGGACAGTTTGCCTCAGTGGGTTTCACGGTGCGTTTCCAGCGTCTCTCGTCTTCCACCTTTGACCGGTAACAAGGCAACGCTCTGCAGAGGAAACGAACTTTGTGCACTGCATGAACCCTTTGGCCACAAAAAGGAGCATAAAACATTGGTTTCTTACCAAAGACACTTGTTGGAGCTGGAGCGACTGAAAGAACCTTTTAGTGTCAGAAGTCAAAAACCGAAACAGATACAAGACAAGAACAGACAGTTCTCAGCAACATGTTCTGTCCCTTTAGGACACGTTTACCGTACTTCAACAGACCAACATGTTAGTTTACAGTGTTTTGTGTTTCATTAGCATTTTACTAAATAAAACAAAGCTAAATTCATGTAAGATGCCAGATCGATAGATCGATTATTACAGAAAGCTCCTATTAAAAAAGCCAAACTTACAGCAAAACACACCTTCACACACATTTAAATGTAGTGAAAGTGATTCAGGCTCAGGGCAAATGCAGCTCATCCCTTACACCAGGAGAGAAATGATGGAGCCAAGTTGACGCCAGCAGCTGCATCTCTCCTCAGACCAACAAACACCACTCTATGGTCAGGTTTTTACAGAAATTGAATATATTGATCAACATCGACACATATCAACACGAAACAAACAAGACTGAACTACTTCAACCAAACAGAGCAAATGCTCACTTGTGTCTACATGTTTGATCTGTTAACCTCTCAGTGAACCAGTGCTGGTCGGCCTCTCTCTGATACGCGTCTACATTTGTAATGCGTGTTAGAAATAGGTCTCCTTTCATTATATTTTTAACATCCACAGACTGTCAGGTCTTTGCATTGAGGCAGGTTGAGTCCTTGTAAAATCCTTGTGGAGTTTTACAACAACGAACTGTGTTTGCTGATGTCACATCAAACTCCCAGCAAAGACTGAACAAATATTAAACCTTAACGTGAACATGACAGGTTTGGTTGGTGTCAAAGACTCTGCTCGTCTATGTACAGGAGAGAACAACGCTCTGTGTGTCCAGATATAAAAAACATTATTCGTTAGTCATGTTGTTCTATGCAATTAAATATAAAAACCGATTTATTTGTTATTTAGTTTTAACATTTATAACCAGCAATAATTTATTGTCATCTTTAGATAATGTCTGTGAAGGTTCTCATTCATCCAGGTCAAGTTGTCTGAAGGTTGAGTCATGGCAACTGGACTTCTTTTAGTTAGTAGAAACGTTTCACCATCTATCCAGGTGGCTTCTTCAGTCTGTGGGAAGTTGGTGAAGACCACTAATTTATCCTCCAGTTTGGTTTCACTTAACACCTGTGAAGAATGGGTTCGTTATGCGAACAGAGGGGGGTGTGAGGGTAGTGAGTAGGTGTGAAACATCAACTACCGTGACTCCTCCTCCAACCATTACAGGGTCGTTAAGTGTCTCCTTTGTGGGGGACGTGTGAAGTGGTCTTGATCTTCCTGGGCATAGTTGAAAGGGCAGCATGGTAGATGGAGACAAGTTGTGTCTGAGGCCCCCACCTCTGTTGAGAGAGTGACTGTTCACCTGGACATGTACGGCTTCTCTGACGCCTCGTTCAAACCACCTGTCTTCTCTGTCCAGGATGTGAACGTTGTTGTCTTCAATGGCCTTTGTCTTTTAAGTGGAGATACACGGCAGATACTGGTCCTGATGTGTTGTTCCTCCTATGCTGAGCCATCCTCTTGTGTGATGGCTGTTTGGTTTCACCAATGTATAGTTCCGAGCACTCTTCACTGCATTGAACTGCATATACTATGTTGCTCCTCTTATGTTTTGGTATCGGGTCCTTTGGATGCACAAGCTTCTGTCTGAGGGTGTTGGTGGGTTTGAAGTAGACGGGTATGTTGTAGTTTCTGAAAATCCTTTTAAGCTTTTCAGACACTCCGGCCACGTAAGGAATGACCAGATTCTTCCGTTGGCTCTGGGTGTCAGGCTGTTCCGTTGTCCTTGTTCTGGGTTGAGACGCAGCCTTGTTGAAGGCCCATCTGGGGCCACAGGTCCTGAGAGCTGCCCTTAGATGCATGTTCTCCTTCTTCTTGGCTACAGTGGAAGTGGGAATGTTCTGCGCTCTGTGGTTCAGGGTCCTGATGACTCCTAGTTTGTGCTGCAGGGGGTGCCATAAACGTGCCATGAAGCAAGTGATCATGAAGTGGCCTTATAAGTTACGTGAAAGGTGGAGAGTTGCAGCTAGGGATGGGAATATCGACTCTCTGGAATCGATACTTCGATACCCGCTGGCCGATACTTTGGAGTCGATACTTTCTTATGTATCGCTCGATACTACTCCTAATAAAAATGTGCAATTACTTTTCACATCTCATAGTTTTTAGTTTTTAACTTAATGTGTTATAAGATATAAAAAATGAAATGAACCGTTATTTTATTACCCCAAATATGCAATGAGCTAAGTCAGGTTTGCCTAATACCTCGATCGTTGAGGTAGTTTGGGTTGATCACACTGACAAAATCCCACGTAGGCAGCTGTGAAAAAGAATCCGCACCGTAGAGCAGCTGGAACCTACACATGCGCAGACCAGCTGAGCGGCAGAGACGTTTATATACGTGGACATACACAATATCTACGGTTAGAAGCGGCTTTAAAAGCCCCAGAATTATGCACCGAAGCTGCCGGTACAGGAACATGTGCTCACACACTCACCAGCTGCGCAGCAGAAACATCCGGGTGATGTTTTACTGTTAAATATTTACTGTTTTGTTTGGTTCTACTTGAACACTATGATCTTTCAATTTAAGAAATAGTATTTTGTATTAATTAATTTATTATAATTTAAAATAGATATTTTTTCATATTTGAATTTAATTTACTTATTGATCTAATTTATTATAATTTTATTATTAGCATTTAAGCAAGTATTTCTGTTCATGAGCATTATTCATGTTGCCATAAAGATATTAATCAACACTGTGCAATGATGATTTGCCTTTAAGGTGCAAAAAGTATTGGTATCGGTATCGTCGATACTGGCCCTGTAGTTACTTGGTATCGAATCGATACCAAATTTGTGGTATCGCCCATCACTAGTTGCAGCCTGCGAGCTACAGGAACGGCGAGGCTTCAGAGCAACTTTTAATGACATGGTCAACTTTCTTGAGCATCAAGTTAAAATCTTGTCTCATCCTCTGTTTGGAGACATTTCTGACATCAGATCAAATCCCGTAATAAAGCACGGAACATGGAATAAAGGCCAGTCAAAGTCCCTTATCAAAGGTAGCACCTTTAATACATCAACAACAGCCAGTGAACATTCCGCAACCTATCCACCTATTGCACAGCAGCAATGGAGACAGCCAGCTACTACTAAAGGTTCGACCTCAGCAGCCTGTCCTTACTGTGAGCAGACCCATTTTATATGGAAGTGTCCAAACCTCAACAGGATTTCTCATAGGGAGAAAATTGAATTCCTAAAACAGCGGTCACTAACAGGCGGACCGCGGTCCGGATCCGGACCCAGAAGCTGTCCCATACGGACCCGGAGCTACAGACCAAACGGAACGTTCTGATTCAGAATCTAGCGGAGCACTTTACTTTTAACCGGCGCGGCTATTGTGATCTTTACGGTAGTTATTTGGCGAAGGCCAATTGAATGTGCGTTAACCACGTGACTTCACTTAGCCAATCGACTCTGTGGATCACAGGCGCTAAATTTTGCGACTCAACAGCACCTGCAGCTAAAAGAAAGTTCGAGGTTGCAAAGGAATTAACAAACAAATACGTGATAACAGTTGGGTGTAGCTAGCGACAACAAAGGGAGAGACAGACGATAGAAGCTACAAAAGCTCAAAAACAGACACAAGGGTTGGATCAAACGGCCGCAGACAGACGATACCTCCCAGCACTGAGTCCTGTACGTGGGTTAAATATATGAGGGGAAGAAGATGAGCCTCCAAAACTGTTCAGTTGTTAGGATATGTTCAGGTTTTTTTACCAGTTAAATTGGTTGAGACTTTTGTTTCAAGATGTAAAATAGTTTTTTTATGCCTTTCCTTTATTTTTTCAAAGTTAAGCTCTTATTTGAACATTTGTGTTCTTGCTTATTTTGAAAATCAGCCCTGCTTTTATTTCATGAATTAGATTACATTGTAAATATATGTTCAGTTGGAGTTTGTTTGTCAAAAGGTTTTTGAATTGTACTGAATTAATTTGATTTGACAGTCAAGTACTGATTACATGCAGGCTACTTAATAATATATCACAGCAAATAGTTAGACATTATAAACTTCTGGACCTTTGCTTCCAAAAAATGTGCGTAACCGGACCTCTTTAAATTTTAGTTGAATACCCCTGTCCTAAAAGGAAAGGGAATATGTTTTGGATGCTTAAGGGTCGGCCATATGAGTAAGGAATGCAGGAGTCATCTTGTATGTGACAAGTGCAACCTGAAACATCCTACTGTTCTTCATTTAGACGGCAAAGACCAGGTTAAAGCACAGGATACATCAGTCAATAGTGCGTTTGTGACCCACAAGGCCGGTGCTCATAATGGGGCCGGAGACCAGGACTGTACTCTCTCTGTTAATCCTGTTCAAATAAAATCCAAGAAAGGACATGAGGTTATGAAACAGCTTAACCTCCAAGGCACGAAGTGTAGCATCTCGCTTCGCACTATGGGCCAAGAAAGGCTGGTCCACAGCTATCAGGTCAAAGGTCTGGAGGTCGCCGGATGGGACGAGAACACCTTTCTGGAGCTCCCAGAAGCTTATTCACAGGAAGCCATCCCCGTGTCAAAAACAGCATTCCACGTCAGAAGGACATTGAAAGGTGGGAATACTTTAATAACATTAAGATCGCAGAATTGGACTGTGAAGTGCAGCTTTTAATTGGAACTAATGCACATCACCTCATGGAACCATGGGAGATTATTAATAGTCAAGGCAACGGTCCATACGCCGTGAGGATGGGTTTTAAACAGACCTTTAAGGGGCAGTCAAAGGAGTTGTACAACTGTTTATGCTAATTGGATTTCTGTTGCCAAATTGGAGGAACTATTAATATCACAGTACAGTCAGGACTTCAGTGAAAAAACACTGGAAGAGGTGCATGAAATGTCAGTTGAGGACAAGAGATTCATGGAGATATTGGAAGGATCAGCTTGTGTGCTGGATGGGCATTACTGCTTGGATTTGCCATTTAAAAGGGACAGCGTAAGCATGCCGAACAACCGGAGGGTTGTGGAACAGCGCATTCACAGCCTCAAAAGAAGATTCGAGAGGGACAAGGCCTATAAGGAGGAGTATGCAGCATTCGTTACCGACCTCATTAAAAGGTGTGAAGGTGCAGAAGTGGTGCCGCATCAACAGCTGGAAACCAAACATGGAAAGGTGTGGTACCTCCCCCATCACGGCGTCTACCATCCAAGGAAGAAGACTTTGCGAGTGGTTTTCGACTGTGGAGCAAGCTACGAAGGAACATCATTGAATAGCCAGCTGTTACAGGGGCCGGACCTCACTAACTCTCTTTTTGGCGTACTGACCAGATTCAGGGAGGAGAATGTTGCTCTGATGGCAGATGTACAGGCTGATACTGTTTATCATAACTTTTATGTGCATGATTGTCTTAAGTCCGTAACTACAGAACAATCAGCGATTACGTTGGCAGAAAATCTGACTGATTTATGTTCAAAAGGAGCATTTAAGATATTGAAGTGGATGAGCAACAGCAGGACGGTGCTGTCATCCATCCCTGAAGTAAGGCGTTCACAACCGATCAGGCAGCTGCACCTGCTGTGGAGAAGGCTTTAAGTTTGAGCTGGTGCGCAGAAAGTGATGCTTTTATTTTTCAGTTATCCGTGGAAAGAAAGCTTCACACTAGACGTGGCATTTTGTCAATGGTCAGCTCTATTTATGATCCATTGGGTTTTCTCGCTCCGTTCACTTTGTTACCAAAACTGCTACTACAGGAAATGTGCAGGCAGAGACTGTCCTGGGACGATCCTGTTCCCCAGCTAATGTTGCAGCAATGGACGACTTGGATCCACGACCTGGAGAAGATATCAAAGCTTAAAGTGTCCCGCTGTATCAAGCCCAGTAGCTTTCACGGACCTTTCCAGGCTCAGCTCCATCATTTTGCAGATGCTAGTAAACATGGATACGGTGCAGTGTCTTATTTAAAGCTGGAGGATGAGAAAGGACCGTGCATCTAGCTTTTATGATGGGTAAAGCCAGAGTAGCACCGTTAAAGCAAACAACAATTCCCCGCCTTGAACTCACTGCCGCTGTTCTAGCTGTGAAGGTAGATAGAATGTTGCAAAAGGAACTGTTACTTAAGCTAAACACCTCATGTTTCTGGACAGGTAGTCAGACGCTGCTAAAATATATCAACAATCAGAGCAAACGATTTTACACTTTTGTTGCAAATAGGGTAGCAGCTATAAGAGAGGCAACAGACACATCTCAATGGAGGTACATTTGTTCTAAATCCAATCCAGCCGACGAAGCATCTAGAGGACTTACTGCAGATGTTTTCTTGGCCCGTGAGAGGTGGATCAAAGGCCCAGATTTTCTCACAAGACCTGAGCAACACTGGCCAGCGACACTGGAAATACAGCCTGTTTCTCCTAAAGACCCAGAAGTTATTTTGGTAAATATTATCAGCACAAAGAGTGAGGATCCCATTACTGGACTCATTCATTATTTTTCCAGCTGGATAAGGCTGAAAACGTCGATCACTTGGCTGCTGAAGTTTAAGGATATCTTAAAGGATATCTAAGTAGAAAAAGGAAACAACTGATGACTGGGCATCCCGCCTCTGTTCCCTCTCTCGCTCCCAAGGAAATCGAAATGGAGATGAAAAGAGCTAGGAACGACATTCGTAGGCAGAGTCTATCAGTAAGTGATCTCTCCAAAGTGGAAGTTATTATCATTTCCTATAGTCAACACATAAGATTCAAAGAAGAGATCGATTTCTTGCAAAGAGGAGGAACCTCTGTTAGAAAGAGGAGCGACACCTACAAACTCGATCCAGTTTTGAAGGACGGTGTATTAAGAGTAGGTGGAAGACTGAGGCTTTCATCTTTACCTGAAGAGCAGAAGCATCCTGTTATTCTCTCCAAGGATCAGCAGGTTTCCAAGCTTATTTTGCAGCATATACACCAGCAGCTTGGACATGCGGGAAGAAACCATATGCTCTCCACCCTCAGGAAGAAGTATTGGATTACTAACGCTAACGCAGCCTGTAGGAGGATCATCTCTGAGTGTTCCGTCTGCAGACGTCACAGGGGACAACCATCTGAGCAGAAAATGGCAGCTATGCCAATGGAACGCATCTGCCCAGATTTGCCACCTTTTACCAACGTAGGCGTGGACTACTTTGGACCTATAGAGGTAAAACGAGGACGTGCAGTGGTGAAACGATACGGAGTAATCTTTACATGTATAGCAAGTAGAGCTGTGCACCTGGAAGTGGCACATTCACTAACCACTGACTCATGCATCAATGCAATAAGACGTTGTATATGTCGTAGGGGCGAAGTGCGCCAGATGAGATCAGATAACGGCACAAACTTTGGTTGGTGCAGAGCGAGAGCTGAGAGAGGCTTTCATAGCGGTTGATCATAATAAAATCCACCAGGTTCTATTGCAGAAAGAAATCGATTGGATGTTTAACCCTCCGGCTGCATCACATCATGGTGGTGTCTGGGAGCGTCTCATCCGAATGGTTCGCAAGGTGTTGTTTTCTGTTTTAAAACAACAATCTGTGGATGAAAGCTTACAAACCATTCTGTGTGAAGCTGAGGCTATTCTCAACGATCGCCCAATAACCAAGGTTTCAGATGACGTAAACGACTTGGAGCCTCTTACTCCAAACCACATCCTTCTACTTAAAAGAAAGCCTTTCCTTGCCCCTGGTGTCTTTGAAGAAAAGGATTGCTATGTGAGAAGACGGTGGAGGCAGGTTCAGTATCTTGCAGACCTATTCTGGAAGAGATGGATAAAAGAATACCTGCCGCTGCTGCAGAAAAGATAAAAGTGGTCTAACCCCCGAAGAAGCTTTGTAGTTGGTGATGTTGTCATGGTGGTGGATCATACTGCTCCTCGCGGTTCCTGGATCCTGGGAAGGGTTATAAACGTTTACCCTAATAAAAATGGTCTTGTGCGTGCCGTGCAGTTGAAGACAAAGACAGGACCGCCAAGACTAAATGCAGAGCCACGGTGCTATGAACTGTTTTATTTACCTTTTAGTTTGCTGGTGACTGGGGAGATCCTGAAATTGGAGAAGGCTCCTTCCTTCTGCCGGTGTCTCTTCCTAAAATAAAAATAAAAACCAAAACAAACAAACCCTGTTTAAAAAACGTATGACATTTGCAAGAGACAAATTATTATGAGAAATATCCTGAGAAAATGCGGGGGAGGAATGTCCGTTTGTTTCTTTCTTGGCGACTGCTTTGTTTTGCGTTCTTTCTCTCTTAACAACCACAAGTAAAAGCGAGGACAAACTATAATCTTTTCCAAAGTGTGGCCTTCAGAATATACGTTTACATTAATATCTTTGTTTATGTCCTGTTGACTTTGCCTTTTCTTAAGGAAACCTTTCCAACTATTAAATTAAATCTATGCCACTGACCTCTGTGTCTCTTTCTTTGTTCTTCTTAATCTTCTGTTTTGTTGTTTCAGCTCCATTAACATTTCCATCCATGTCTGTGGCTTCCTGTACGTGTCCATTCATTTGGTCGACTCCCAGCTGGTCTTTTTTCTTTTTCTTCTTTGGTGCTGGAGGTTCACAGTCTGGATCCTCACACTCAGCCTCCTGCTCTTCCAACTGCTTCTTCTTCTTTAGCTTCTTGGCCTCCCTGGTCTTGATATTTATTGAATTAAAACAGAGATATTAAGGTTTAGTTTAGCAAGTAACTGCACAATTAAATGTGCAATGACAAACAAAATGTTAAATATGAAGAAACATCTAATTCTACAGAGGAAGAGTCATCTTCTCTATTCTGAAGATGTGGCTGCCACAATAACAAGTGCTTTTCTAATCTTCACTAAACAAAAATAAACTAAAGAATGTATAAAATTAGATTAAAGTTAATAATAATAATAATAATACAAACTGTATTGATGACAACCATAAACTTATTTCACGTTGTTCCAACTTACTTTAGCAATTTATGATGTTTTTCATAACTCTTGAAAATTCATAACTTTAAGAAACTATGATAATTTAATTGAAAAGTGTTTGAAGTGAACTATAAGTCAGTTTATACAAAATGATGAATAATCTGCGTCATGTGAAGGCTGTTGTGCAGCTGACGAACCCAGCTGGAAATATGTCATCAAGCCGCGTCTGAAAGGCTGAAAGGCTGCTTCACACACGTGTGGACAGGCTGTGTTCAGAACAAAAGGGATGTTTACTTTACTGATAACCTCACATCCCATTCACTATGAAATTACATATAATTAAAAACTAAGACTGCTCAACTTTATTTATATAGTGCCAATTCACAACATCAGTTATCTCAAGGCACTTTACAAGTAAGGTTTTAAGACCTTACACAACTAAACCCAACAATTCCCACATAGAGCAGCTTTTAATTGTAGCCAATCAATAAATTATACATTTAAATGGCAACAGTGGAGGAAAAACTCCCTCTCTAACGAGGAAGAAACCTCCAGCAGACCCAGGCTCAGTGTGGGCGGCCATCTGCCTTGACCGGTTGGGGTGAGTGGATAGAGAACCAAATCAAAAACCAAATCAAAGCTGATGAATATTGTTGTGTTTGTGTCATGTGAAACAAAAGGAGGATCACAGTAAATAAGTCCTTCATTTGCATATTGGTCCTGTAATGTTACTGACTCTTTTCATCCGTGTTGGCTTCGGTTTTGCATTAATGTCATTTTAGGTTAGTTACTGAAAGGATGTCAGTTTTCCTCCGTTCTTTCTCTGCACCGCTGCTCCCTGGTTTCAGAAGAAAATATGAATGTTGTAATTAATCATTGTTAAAATAATGTGATATTACAACGCTAAAGTAAACACAGAACAAACTGACTTCGGTTGCTCAAAGTAGACAGGATATAGTGAATGAAATCTATGAAACTCTATTCAGAATACAAAAGTTAAAAATAGCAGTTACCTTTGTGTTAATACCAGCCAACACAGGAATAGAAGGGAATGAGAAGCCGACTCACTGGCAAAGGAAACAAGCAGGACGTTATCATGGACATTTCTCAGCAAATGGCAACACAACTGGGACACGGGGAAAACAGGCAGAGATCTGTATAACATCCAGAGAGAAGTGAGGAAGACGAGGCAACAGGAGGAAACACAAAGGAGAACAATATAATATCACGGTTAAGAGTAGGTCACACAAAACTGAATAAGTCACTGCACCGAATAGGGAAACACCAGACGTGTCTGTGTAGGTTCTGTAAAGCAGAGGAGTCAGTAGAACACGTGTTATGTCTGTCAAGCATGTAGGTCAGAGAAGGAGACATTGAAGAGATGACTTGAAGCACAGGAGACACGGGATTCGATCTGAAACACAGACTCAGTCAGTGAGTTATAAAATATTACTGACATTTCTGAAAGACACAGGACTAATAAGTAGAGGTAGTTGTTTTTTTGTTGTTTTTTAACCCTGATCCACACTCCAGCATAGTAGGTGGCGGTAATGCACCTCATCACTGGATGCCACCCGCCATAAAATTAAAAGAAGAAGAAGAAGAAGAAGAAGAAGACTTCAGCTGCAGGTAGTAGCTTTGACCAGCTGCTGCAGCAACAATACGCTGAGATGCCAACGTTCAGTTTTCTGAAAAATAAAAGGCCCATAATTCCAGATAAGTATATGTACGTATCAGATTCAACTCTCTGTGTGAACAACGCGTAGATGAAGTCACATGACTTCCTGGAAACGTTCGAGGACATTTGGCGCAGCTACATCAGCCCCTGAAAGTAGTTGTCGCTATTTTGTGTCAACAGCACAGAAGGAAACAAAATCGGACACGGGTGAGACTAAACACATAATAATGATGATTAAGTCAGTTTATGTAAAGACGTCTTTGCTTTTATTTCCGTAGCTGCTGTTTCTGACACATGCGCAGCAAACATATTTCTACTGATTTAATGTGGAATCTAGCGACTTTCTATCCATAGAGAATATATTCATTTGATCTCTCCCTACGATTACTTTACTATATAGTTTATTTTAGGAACAAATGTTAATATGTTTTAATTAATTTTATTATAATTTCATTATCTCATGACACTTGTTGTGTTTTTAGTTTCTCAATAATCCGCGACTAACTCTGATGTCAGACAAATCCAGGGAGCAGCAAACTCACCACACTGAGGAGGCTGCAGGTATGTAGTTGAACTCTGACCCTAACACCTCAAAGCATGATGGGAAACACATGCTGTCACCTAATGTGAGAGCTGGTTGTCCTGGTTCTGGTCATACAGTCAGTATTACTGGTTCTGTTTCCCTCTCAGACCCACTGAAGTCCAAAAGATGGAGGAAGAGGACGACAGAGCAGAGTCTCCAGGACCCAGCTGTGTGTCTCTGAAGAGCAACATGTCCAAAGATGTTCCTCTGGGGTTTAGTCGTGAACCTGGATCCTCAGAACCAAGGTGAGAGACAGATCCTGCTCTAATGTGACTGAAGATGATTCAGTGTTATAAAACTATGTAAAAAAAATGTAAAAATCAGAATGTGATCCAAGAACTGACCCAACCTATTAAAGCTCCTGATGATCAGATGATGTGTCTTTATAACCACATCAACCACTTTCATTATGATCAGTAAAACATGTTTGTTTGTAGACGTCACAAACGAAGAGCAAAGTCTCCAGGACCCAGCTGTGTGTCTATAAAGAGCAACATGTCCAAAGATGTTCCTCTGGGGTTTAGTCGTGAACCTGGATCCTCAGAACTAAGGTGAGAGACAGATCCTGCTCTAATGTGACTGAAGATGATTCAGTGTTATAAAACTAAACCTGGTAGTAAAGTGTAACAGGTTTGACCCAGAGAGGAGTCGATAGTCTGACAGAATCAGAATGTGATCCAAGAACTGATCCAACCTGTTAAAGCTCCTGATGATCTTTCTCACAGGATGCAGCAGTTCCATCCTTCTCCCATAGCAGCAAGGACTTTTTCATTAGTCAGATGTCTTCAGTCGTCTCAGTTGTTTTAAAGGCTCATTGTCAGTGCTCTAATATTAATAATTATTTAATCAATGTTAAATGGCAGCTTGACGTTCAGTCAGTTATCTCTGATACTGGGCTCAGTTCTGTGGACAACAATTAATAATCATGGCTTAACATTAGGTTGTAGCAGAAATGGAAATAAAAAAACTAAGAGAGAAATGCTCAACTTGAAATTACAAGATGAATAATTAAACGGTTCACTCAACTCAACGTGGTAAAGGCAGAAACAAGATGACTATCCAGCATGCATTGCTTCAAAATTTATTTCATTTTTTTGAGTTTTCAGAAACTCTTGTCTTTAGCTCTTATATGGAGGAGTTCAGGGTGTTTTCTGGAGTCCAGGGCCTGTTGCACCAAAGTACAATGAAGATGCAGGATGACATCCTGGCTTGACTCATCCTACTAAACTCATCCAGGCTGATTTCGTTGCACATTTGCGAAGCCAGGATCAGAAGGAGCAGCTGGTGTAGATAGCAGGGACACAGGCTCATTCAGTGTGAAGCAAACCACATGGATCCATCATAGAGTTATTGATTCAAAATGGCCTAAACTCATGCAGGATACGTGTCATCCACAGAGCAGCAGCTTATTCTGGAGCTGCATGAAGAGGTGAAGCATAAAATATGTAAACAGGGAAAACGGCTGCTTTAAAAATACAAAAATTTTAGTGGCAACAAAATGCTGACGAGTAACAAACCGAAGTGAAGTGAATTGACAAAATGTTTTCTTACAAACCAACAAGGTGGATGTGGATGAGAAGTGGTTAAATATCCTGAACAGAGTCCAGGTGGAAATGATTCCATGGTTAGTGGAGGAAAAACCTGGAGGTGGATGTGGCCAAGGTGAACGGAGGGAACAGACAGAAACACGTCTGACAGAGCTCATCAGGCTGATCTGATTCCAGCCCAGTAGACAGCCTGCATTCACACCAGCTTCTGTTTGTGTTGTTGCTGGTTGAACATGTGACCACTTCAAAGATCGTCATGGAGAACGAAGAAACACGGTTTACGCTTTAAGAAACCTGCTGAGTTGGAAGCACATCAACGAATGATTTAGTTTAAACAGCAGTAAATATGAAAGCAGTGCAACAAAGGTTTTGGACAATTGTCCTGTCTGTATACAAATTATATTTGACCATCACAATAAGACTCAATGTGTTTATAACTTTAAAATAGATAATTTATCATTTTAGTTAATGTTTTAATGTTACACACAGTTTTCTGTTTTTCTGTTGTTTAACTGAACAACGTAAACTGATCTGACTGACTGATCGTAGTTACTGGAGGAAGACAAGACGCACGTGACATGTAGGGAACGAGCTGCATGTGAGCTGGACGTCAGCTCCACTACTGACATATGACCCAGAACATGTTCATGTGTCAGAGAGAAGAGGAGACGTGTTTCTGTAGCGGAGCAGTCGTCCTGCTGTGCTCGGTGTCAGGACGTCCTGGAGGATCCGGTCTCCAGGAGCTGTGGACACTGGTTCTGCAGACGGTGCATCACCTCATACTGGGACCAGTCTGGACCATCAGCAGACTCGTCCTGTCTCCAATGTGTAGAACCATCCAGAACCAGAGTTGGACCGCAGACGGCCCATAAGACCAGCACCATCCAAAGTAAGACTGAACATGTGTCTGCTGATGTCATCATTTCTGAAAACAGTTAGAGACAAGTATCAAACCAGTAGAAACATTTTCTGTGTTTGTTGTTTGGTTTCATGGAAATATTCCAAATGTTCAGATTGTCTTCGGTCTCACACAGTTTGTCGTCTTTCAGCAGATGTTGTTCTGCAGGAAGCTTTAGAGGAACATAAGCTCAGTCTGAGGAGCAGATGTGAACGTGTGACTGAGGGAAGTGAAGCAGGACGTGGAGTCCTCCTCACCAGCATCTACACTGAGCTCCACATCACAGAGGCACAGAGTGAGGAGGTGAACACACAACATGAGGTGAGGCAGCTGGAGGCAGCTTCCAGGAAGAAGCCCGTCCATGACGCTTCAATCAGGGTCCAGGACATCTTTAAAGCCTCTCCTGACCAACAGACACCCATCAGAGTGGTTCTGACCAACGGCGTCGCTGGTGTTGGAAAAACCTTCTCGGTGCAGAAGTTCAGTCTGGACTGGGCAGAGGGCAGAGAAAACCCAGATGTCAGTGTCCTGGTTCTGCTGTCGTTCAGGGAGCTGAACCTGGTCAGAGACGAGCAGCACAGTCTTCTCACGCTGCTCCGTGTTTTCCATCCCACGTTACAGAAGGTCCCAGCAGAGCAGCTCGCTGCCTGGAAGCTGCTGTTCATCTTTGACGGCCTGGATGAAAGCAGACTCTCCCTGGACTTCAGCCTCAGGGAGGTCGTGTCTGACGTCACACACGAGTCATCGGTCAACGTGCTGCTGACCAACCTCATCCAGGGGAACCTGCTTCCCTCAGCTCTGGTCTGGATCACTTCCCGCCCTGCGGCGGCCCATCAGATCCCTCCTAGGTGTGTGGACAGGGTAACAGAAGTACGAGGCTTCAGCGACGCCCAGAAGGAGGAGTACTTCAGGAGGAGATCCAGCCACGAGGAGCTGTCCAGCAGAATCATCTCACACCTCAAGACGTCCAGGAGCCTCCACATCATGTGTCAGATCCCAGTGTTCTGCTGGATCACTGCTACGGTTCTGGAACACATGTTGACCACAGAGCAGAGAGGAGAGCTTCCCAAGACCCTGACGGACCTGTACTCACACTTCCTGCTGGTCCAGACCAAGAAGAAGAAGAACAAGTACGATGAGGGACGTGAGACGAGTCCACAGGAGCTGACGGAGGCTGACGGTGAAGTTCTCCTGAAGCTGGGGAGGCTGGCGTCTGAACATCTGGAGAAAGGACACATCATGTTCTACCAAGAAGACCTGGAGCAGTGTGGTCTAGACGCCACAGAGGCCTTGGTTTACTCAGGAGTCTGCACAGAGATCTTCAGGAGAGAGAGCGTGATCCTCCAGAAAACAGTCTACTGCTTTGTTCATCTGAGCGTTCAGGAGTTTCTGGCTGCTGTTCACATGATGCACTGTTACACCAGCAGGAAGTCAGAGGTGCTGAGGTCGTTCCTTAAAAAAGAATGTCCCTCATCCCTTGATGACTTTTTAAATGTAGAATTACAGAAATCTCTCCAAAGCCCAAATGGCCACCTGGACCTGTTTGTTCGCTTCCTTCATGGCCTCTCTCTGGAGTCCAACCAGAGACTCTTAGGAGGTTTGTTGGGTGAGACCCACAACAGTCCAGAGATCATCCAGAGAGTCATTAATAGGCTGAAGAGGATTAAAGCAGGAAAAAACTCTGATCGAAGCATCAACATTTTCCACTGTCTGATGGAGATGAATGACCACTCAGTAAACCAGGAGATCCAGGAGTTCCTGAAATCAAGGGACAAGTCAAAGAGAATCTCTCTGATCCAGTGCTCAGCTCTGGCCTACATGCTGCAGATGTCAGAGGAGGTTGTGGATGAACTGAACCTGAAGAACTACTTCACATCACAGGAGGGACGAGAGAGGCTGATCCCAGCTGTGACAAACTGCAGAAAAGCTCAGTGAGTCCAGATGTGACCAGTGTCATTCAGTAGTTTAATGATAACAACAATACTGAAACATTTGAAGTTTTTTTTCCTGTTAGTCAGGATTTAATATCTGCGATATGATTAAGTTGAAAAACACATAAATGGGTTTTCATGTCTTTATTTTATTTATATTTCTTCTGTGTTTTCTGAGCTGTTTCATGGAAACAACTGTTGCGTCCATTTCACAGGGAGGATGTGAGATGAGATCCTCTAAAGATCTAAAGTCTAAAGATCGTCATGAATGTTATGTTGGTTAATACACAGCTTAGTTTAAATTGTTGATGTCCACCATCACTCTGTGTGTTTAAGGCTTCAACAAAGACGGGAAACATCAGGGTTTTGCTTTGTCAGCTTGATATTTGAAAACTTGGTGAAGGTCAAATCACATTTTATGCAGAAATCCAGGGAAATATATTGTTTGAATAAAATTTTACTTAGTGGTCTCTATTATAAATATGTTTTAATGCAGTTACATTTAAATTAAATTTAAAGCGACATGGAGACATCAAGTTATATACAACCACGACTGACTTAAATGTTGATAACAATTAACAGCAGCTGCCATATCTCTAGTCCACCGCTAACAACTTGAAAAACATTTTAACAAAGACATATTAGTTAATTCTTCCAAATGCCTGTAAAAAAACACATGTTGTGATCTGTATTCATTTCACAGTGAAGTCAGATTTGACAGTGTTGCTTTAGGACATGTTGACTGGACACCTGAGCTGCAAATAACATTTTCAATTGATCTAAAACGTGATATTTTGTGGCATCACAGATTCTCAGGTTGTTATCTGTCAGGGACTCACTGTGAAGTCGTGGCCTCAGCTCTGACGTCCAACCCGTCCCATCTGACAGAACTGGACCTGAGTGAAAATGACCTGCAGGATTCAGGAGTAAAGCTGCTGAGTGTTGGACTGAAGAGTCCAAACTGTAAACTGGAGGCTCTGAGGTCAGTGTGATTCATATTTGTTTCATTGTGTCAGTGCAGAACCAGCAGCTTGGTTCACTTTACATTTAGTTTAGACAGAGAAAGAAGAGACGGTGAGAACTGTTCAGATGTGAGACTCAGACCTGTAGATCAAATAAATAAGTCACATGAACACACACAACATAAAAAAAAATTAAATATTTAATTCACCATGTGTCATTTGATCTTTATCTGACTGAGGTCAGGTTATTAATCAGGTTTATTGAATGTTGTGTTGCCATCACTGATGATCTACACAATAACAGGGTCAGTGTCCCCATTTACACTAAAAGTCTTTGATCAGGACAAATCTGACTATTAATCATGTGATCAACATGTTTGTTTCTTTATTCAGACTAAGTTCCTGCAGTTCTTCAGAGATCAGCTGTGGTTCTCTGGGCTCAGCTCTGAAGTCCAACCCGTCCCATCTGACAGAACTGGACCTGAGTGGAAACAACCTGAAGGATTCAGCAGTGGAGCAGTTGTGTGGTTTCCTGGAGAGTCCAGACTGTCGACTGCAGACTCTGAGGTCAGTTCACTGTTACTACTGTAGAACTTCTGTGTTTAAACCACAAACTACTCTTATCTGTGATAAATGAATTAAATTCTTCAGGTTAATGTCTCTTCAACTTCAGTTAAACACTGGTTTGCTCTCAGTGATCTCACATTAAATGTGTCTCAGGTGTCAACTCCTCCCCTGAGTCTATATGTGGTTTATCTGATCAGGTTGTTTTTATGGAGCTGCATTATTCAACCTCTTCTGCTGAGAGGATTCCCAGAGAAAATGAAGGTTCACACGTCATTCAAAGGGACGTGATGCCCTGAAGCCCATGAGCAATAAAAGGTGCAGACGCTTGGATCCTTCTAGAGACCTGTCAGTTAGACCTACTGTCAACCAGCACAAAACATGATCTAAAACCAATGAAGCCTTTGTAATGTCCAGTTAGGAGCCTGTGAGACACAAACCAAGAGACTTAACTCTCCTCCTGCAACCGTACGTTCACCACATTAAACAGCTGTGACCTGCTCCAGGTCAGATCACTGCATTCAAACCAGCAGCAGATCTGTTTTATATCAATCATTCTATTAGACCACGGTGCTCAGACATTCCTGCATGAGCTCCACTAGTCCAACAACACAAACTATGAACCACATGGAAACCATTTTATATTTCATAGTAATTGAACCATTACTACATGAACTGTGCTGAGGTTTTCCTGACAACCTCCAGACTCTCTGCCATGTAGAACTAACATCAGCGCCCTCTGCTGGTCAGAGACAATAATGTACCAATTTAAGATGAACGTCACTGACCATTAATAATTTTTGTTATTCAGATTGATTTTCTGCAGTTTGTCAGAGATCAGCTGTGGTTCTCTGGGCTCAGCTCTGAAGTCCAACCCGTCCCATCTGACAGAACTGGACCTGAGTGGAAACAACCTGAAGGATTCAGCAGTGGAGCAGTTGTGTGGTTTCCTGGAGAGTCCAGACTGTCGACTGGAGACTCTGAGGTCAGTTCACTGTTACTACTGTAGAACTTCTGTGTTTAAACCACAAACTACTCTTATCTGTGATAAATGAATGAAATTTTTCAGGTTAATGTCTCTTCAGCTTCAGTTAAACACTGGTTTACTCTCAGTGATCTCACATTAAATGTGTCTCAGGTGTCAACTCCTCCCCTGAGTCTATATGTGGTTTATCTGATCAGGTTGTTTTTATGGAGCTGCATTATTCAACCTCTTCTGCTGAGAGGATTCCCAGAGAAAACGAAGGTTCACACGTCATTCAAAGGGACGTGATGCCCTGAAGCCCATGAGCAATAAAAGCTGCAGACGCTTGGATCCTTCTAGAGACCTGTCAGTTAGACCTACTGTCAACCAGCACAAAACATGATCTGAAACCAATGAAGCCTTTGTAATGTCCAGTTAGGAGCCTGTGAGACACAAACCAGGAGACTTGAACCGTACGTTCACCACATTAAACAGCTGTGACCTGCTCCAGGTCAGATCACTGCATTCAAACCAGCAGCAGATCTGTTTTATATCAATCATTCTATTAGACCACGGTGCTCAGACATTCCTGCATGAGCTCCACTAGTCTAAGAATTCTATCCTAGATTTGACAGGGAGCCAATACAGAGAAGCTAATGTAGGAGAAATATGATCTCTTTTTCTAAGTCCAGTCAGACTCTGACTGTAGCATTATGAATTAACTGGAGGCTTTTTAGAGAGTTATTGGGACAACCTATGAGTAGCGAGTTACAGTCGTCCAGCCTAGAGGTAACAAATGCATGGATTAACTTTTCAGCTTCACTCTGTGACAGGATGCTCCTAATTTTAGCAATATTTCTATGGTGGAAGTAGGCGGTTCTAGAGATTTCTTTAATATATGACGTAAACAATGTCGGACTCCATAGTTTTCTCTGGACCCCTCCCCAATGTGACCAGCGACGACATGTTTAGCCGCCTGTCGTCGCTTTACCGCTGGCTGTCTAGGTGGTGTCCAGCAAACGATGTGGGCTTCGTAGACAATTGGAGCAGTTTTTGGGGAAAACCTGGGCTGATTAGAAGAGACGGTGTCCATCCCACCTTGGATGGAGTCTCTGCTCTCTAGTAATATAGCCAAGTTTATTAGACTCCCTAAACCATGACCCAGAGTGGAGCCCAGGACGCAGAGTCGCAGTCTTACACGCCTCTCTGCAGACTCTCAGCCGCCACCCGCTCGTAGCTGTAACACTCCCATCGAGACTGTGTCTGCTCCCCGACCACCTAAATTATATAAATCACAAATAAATAAAAGAGGAGTGATCCACAGGAATCTAATAAACATCAAGACAGCTCCTCTTACAGAACAAAGTAACAATAAAATAATTAAATGTGGTCTATTAAATATCAGATCTCTCTCTTCTAAATCCCTGTTAATAAATGACTTGATAAGTGACCATCACATAGATTTATTTAGTCTCACTGAAACCTGGCTGCAGCAGGATGAATACGTTTGTCTGAATGAGTCGACTCCAACCAGTCACATCAACCATCATATTCCCAGAAGTTCAGGTAGAGGTGGAGGAGTAGCAGCAATATATAACTCAGATTTATTAATTATTCCTAGCCCTAAACATAACTATAATTCTTTTGAGAGCCTCACTCTGAGCCTTTCTCACTCAGACTGTAAAACCCAGAAACCAGTTGTGTTCTGTGTTGTCTACCGTCCTCCTGGTCCATATTCAGAGTTCTTAACTGAATTCTCAGAGTTTTTATCTAACTTAGTTCTCAGCACAGATAAAGTGATTGTAGTGGGCGACTTTAACATTCATGTAGATGTTGACAGTAACTGTCTCAACATTGCATTTAATTCACTACTGGATTCTATTGGTTTTAGTCAGCATGTGAATGAACCCACTCACTGTCTTAATCATACTCTCGATCTTGTCCTGACTTATGGAGTTGAGATTGATCATTTAAAAGTTCTCCCTCAAAACCCTCTGTTATCTGACCATTTCTTAATAACGTTTGAATTTACCATAACAGACCTGACGACAGTTGGAAATAAGTTCTATTACAGCAGATGTTTATCTGATGATGCTGTTGTCAGATTTAAGGAGATGATTCCATCATCATTCCCTTGTAGCTACACAGAGGAGAGCAGTCATCTGATTGTCTTGTTGATGATGCTGCAGCTTCACTGCGTACAATTTTAGACACTGTTGCTCCTCTGAAGAAGAAGCCAGTGAATCAGAGGAGGTTGGCTCCATGGTATAACTCAGAGATCCGCAGCCTTAAGCAGAGGACTCGAAAACTAGAAAGACAGTGGAGTCCAACAAATTAGGTGAATCCTGTCTAGCATGGAAAGACAGTTTAATACTATATAAAAAAGCACTTCGGGTTGCTAGAACCACATACTATTCATCATTAATTGAGGAAAATAAAAACAACCCCAGGTTTCTGTTCAGCACTGTAGCCAGGCTGACTAAGAGTCATAGTTGTGTTGAGTCTAGTGTCCCTTTAAATCTCAGCAGCAACGACTTTATGAATTTCTTTACCAATAAAATCCTAACTGTTGGGGGGCAAAGGAGCATACATTCTGATAATAATATCTATAATTTAGATATTACCAATCTTGGTTATTAGCTAAATTTATCATTGATAAATTAATTAATTAAGATTAGATAGCGAACTATCAAATGATTAACGGGGCACCACCCTGGTTTCCAGGGACCAATAATCAAGTCATAAATAAAGCACAGTCTCAAAAGGTATTACCAATTACCCAATATTAAATAATATTAGTCAATTTAGCAGTGAAGAGCGAAATTCGAGCCACAGCCCTGAGCTCAGCTAGTGTTGCAAACCATATACCAATAATCACAGACAATGACTAAACTATGACAACTTTATTATCTAAACAATGATGATTATGATCAACAATTATTCAAGACAACAAGTACATCATAACTTAATTAATAAAACAAACAAAAGGATTACTATTCTAGTGTGTGTGTGCCTGTGTAGGTGAGAGAAAGAGAAGGAGGGATCACCGCAAGGGCGGAGCTATGTGTGACACAAAATGGCGGATGATCAGTCCACGCGTGTGTGGAAAAGGAACGGGAAAAGAGAGAGAGACAATGGAGGCCTCAGGACCCGATGTGTTGACTAGGATAGCGGTTAGCTTACTGTGGGTGTTCTGAGTAAAAGGAACCGCGTGAGTCAGCGCTCAGCGGCAGTACATATAAACAGAGTGAGAATCACAGTAACTCTTGAATCACGAGTGAGACAATGTCCGCCACAGAGCAACAGAACAAGACGGTTAACTTGTCTGCGTTTAGCCTGTGAGGGCAGTTTCACACACCAAATGGAAGCACTACATGCACAGTGGGACTACTCATAGCAGTCAATCCATACACAGCGATACACCAAACATTAGCTCTCTATAAACATTTCCTGACCCTTAAAGTTCTTAATTCTCTGCTCAGACTTACAGTGCCTTGCGAAAGTATTCGGCCCCCTTGAACTTTGCGACCTTTTGCCTGATTTCAGGCTTCAAACATAAAGATATAAAACTGTAATTTTTTGTGAAGAATCAACAAGTGGGACACAACCATGAAGTGGAATGAAATTTATTGGATATTTTCAAAACATTAACAAATATAAAAAACTGAAAAAATGGGCGTGCAAAATTAATCAGCCCCCTTAAGTTAATACTTTGTAGCGCAACCTTTTGCTGCGATTACAGCTGTAAGTCGCTTGGGGTATGTCTCTATCAGCTTTGCACATCGAGAGACTGAAATATTTGCCCATTGCTCCTTGCAAACGGCTCGAGCTCAGTGAGGTTGGATGGAGAGCGTTTGTGAACGGCAGTTTTCAGTTCTTTCCACAGATTCAGGTCTGGACTTTGACTTGGCCATTCTAACACCTGGATATGTTTATTTGTGAACCATTCCATTGGAGATTTTAGATAGATAGAGCTTTATTTATCCCGCAGTGGGGAAATTCTGGTGTCCCAGCAGCAGCAGAGAGACAGTTGGAAAAAATTACAATAATTACAATAGTTACAAAAAAGAGGAACATTATATACAAAAAAAAGATTTTGTATGTTTTGAATCATTGACTTGTTGGAAGACAAATCTCTGTCCCAGTCTCAGGTCTTTTGCAGACTCCATCCATCTTCCTATCAGTTTTTGTTGCTTTTACGCCAAACAACGTTTTGCATTGTTGCCAAAAAGTTCGATTTTGGTTTCATCTTACCAGAGCACCTTCTTCCACATGTTTGGTGTGTCTCCCAGGTGGCTTGTGGCGAACTTTAAACAACACTTTTTATGGATATCTTTAAGAAATTGCTTTCTTCTTGCCACTCTTCCATAAAGGCCAGATTTGTGCAGTATACGACTGATTATTGTCCTATGGACAGAGTCTCCCACCTCAGCTGTAGATCTCTGCAGTTCATCCAGAGTGATCATGGGCCTCTTGGCTGCATCTCTGATCAGTCTTCTCCTCGTATGAGCTGAAAGTTTAGAGCAGGGGTGTCCAAAGTTTTTTTGGTGAGGGCCAAATACAGAAAAATAAGCAAAGGCCCGGGCCACACACAAGAGGTGACATATTGACACATGATTACTGTGTGTATTTCTAACTCACCTATAATGTAAAGAACATTGCTCTCAGTGGGAGCAGTGATGCTGTCCTTTGGATTGAAGGATGGCTGGGATGTCAAGAGAAAGTTTTGTGGTTGAGACACGAAGGACTTCACGGAGATGGCTATCAGTCATTCTGGATCTCAGTCTGCTTTTGTTCTGATTTAACAGAGAAAATGTTTGTTCACATATGTATGTTGAGCCGAACAGGCTCATCATTCTTTTTGCGTGGCGTCTCAGAGGAAACTTGGCATGATCCAAACTCTGATAGAAGTCAGGGAGGGAGAGAAGCTGATGTTGACTCTTCAGAGAATCATCACATTGCATTTCAATCAGTTCTAACTGCAGACTCTCCTCCACTTCTTCTGCATCCACCAGGAAGGGGGTCGAGAACAGCTTGATTTGTTTTTCAATGACAGAAAAATCTTGAAAACGCCTGTTGAATTCGGTCACGAGAGATGTAATTACAGAAACATATTTCTCCTTTTTAGCAGAAAGGTCTGCCTTTGGAAAAGCAGACTTTATTTCAGACAGCGCAGGGAAGTGTGCAGCATTAAAGCTTCGTAGTTGTGTCTCAAACAGGCGGAGTTTTACACAGAAGGCTTTCATGTGCGCATTTTCATGTTCTTTGCCTTGTAGGTTCTTGTTCAGTGTATTCAGATGGTGAGTGAGATCAACTAAAAATGCCAGGTCTGCCAGCCACAGAGGGTCACTCAGTTCATGAAGAGGTTGACCCTTCTCTTCCAAAAACTTGTTGATTTCTGATCTCAGCGAATAAAACCGCTGCAGCAAAGAGCCGCGGCTGAGCCAACGCACATCAGAGTGGTAGAGTACATCCCCGTATTCAGCATCCACGTCAGATAAGAAAGCTTGAAATTCCCTGTGGTACAGTCCTCTAGCTGGAATTATGTTGACAGTTTTTACAACAGTGTTCATCACATCGCCCAGCTGGACAGTCTTGGCACACAGTGCTTCTTGGTGGATTATACAGTGCATCCTAACAGCCTCACCTCCGCTCTCTTTTACCTTGACGCACACCATGGATGCCATCCCTTTGCGCTCACCCGTCATGGCTGGAGCTCCATCCGTTGTTACTCCACAGAGCTTGTCCCATTTAAGCTCGATCTTTTCAACTGCCTCTGACAATATTTCCACCCGTCGTTGTGCCTTTTAGGCTCATCATATCAAGCAGCTCCTCCGTACAGCAAAAATTATCATCGACTCCCCTCAAAAAAATTAAAAGCTGTGCGGTGTCTGTGGCGTCTGTGCTCTCATCGCATGCTATCGAGTAAAAATCAAAAGCACGAGCTTTCTCTCTCAGCTGAAGTTTCAGGTTAGCGGACAAGTCCTCGATTCTCCGCACCACTGTATTTCTGGATAAGCTCACGTTGTTGAAATCCTGCACTTTTTCCGGGCACATTACTTCTGTGACTTTGATGAGGCACTGCTTTATGAAATCACCGTCTGAGAACGGTTTGCCATGCTGGGCAATAAGTTGTGCGACTTCATAGCTTGCTGCTGTGGCGTTTTCCTGTATTTTGTTGGCACGAAAAAAAAACTGTTGTTGAGCTTGCAGGCTAGCTGCCATTTGCTTGAATTTCTGTGCTCGTTCGGCACCTGTGTAAGATGCGTAGCTCTGATGCTTGGTCTCATAGTGCCGACGGACAATATACTCTTTCATCACGGCAACATCTTCATTGCAAATCAAACAGACACACTTTCCGTTTTCTTTAAAGAAATATTCATTTTCCCACCGTGTTTGAAATCTTCTACACTCACTTGCTATCTTGCGTTTCTTCGGTGCTGCCATTTCTGGTGACTCGTGGTAAATATCTTTCTTTGCTTAATTTTGTTTAGTGGAGAAGCACCTTTTCTGTGACTGGCTCCATCTAGTGTTGAAACTGAGAAGTGCAACAGAGGTGAGCTCAAGCGCCATGTGCGGGCCATATTCAATTATATTTTCAGAATTTGCTGCGGGCCAATAAAAACTGCGGCCCGCGGGCCGTAGTTTGGACACCCCTGGTTTAGAGGGACGGCCAGGTCTTGGTAGATTTGCAGTGGTCTGATACTCCTTCCATTTCAATATTATCGCTTGCACAGTGCTCCTTGGGATGTTTAAAGCTTGGGAAATCTTTTTGTATCCAAATCCGGCTTTAAACTTCTCCACAACAGTATCTCGGACCTGCCTGGTGTGTTCCTTGTTCTTCATGATGCCCTCTGCGCTTTAAAGGGATCTCTGAGACAATCACAGTGGAGGTGCATTTATACGGATTTTATTTATCATCATTAGTCATTTAGGTCAACATTGGATCATTCAGAGATCCTCACTATACTTCTGTAGAGAGTTTGCTGCACTGAAAGTAAAGGGGCTGAATAACTTTACACGCCCAATTTTTCAGTTTTTTATTTGTTAAAAGTTTGAAATATCCAATAAATTTCGTTCCACTTCATGATTGTGTCCCACTTGTTGTTGATTCTTCACAAAAAATTACAGTTTTATATCTTTATGTTTGAATCCTGAAATGTGGCAAAAGGTCGCAAAGTTGAAGGGGGCCGAATACTTTCGCAAGGCACTGTATTTGATTGCCTCGTCAATGATTGCTCTTACTGTGAGCTGGTTTCTTCGGCGTCCAGTAGGATCGCAGCGTCGACGATAGCGTCCGTTTCCTTAGAGGGACGGCGTTACGGTTCCGGTCGGTAATGGCGGCGAGCCGGCTTTGTGATCGCTGCGGTTGAAGACGACCCAGAGAAGCGGCAGGCGTGCTTTACTTGGTGCCGTGGTGGCGACGCTCGGCGGGACACTAGCAACGTTGGGGTCGTGGGTACAGCGGCGGATCCGAAGCGGCTGGCGGCGTTTTCCCAGCGGTCGTACGGCGGTCTCCTTCCAGTGGGCTGGCGTCGGAGAGTGAGAAGCCCGGCGTGGATACAGGCAGAGAGGCCGCTGGAGCTGGATGAGAGACTGGACGCGCTGGTGGAGAGGAAGGTGGACAGAGAAAAACGGGAACAGAGGAGCCTGGAAAGAGAACGATCTGTGCCGTGTTCGTTGGTTTTATTGGAGCAGACTTTGGGTCCGCCCATTGGGGTTTGCAGCCAATCGCTGCTTGTGATTCAGGTGACTCATGTTTTCACACCTGGACGTAAAATTGATCTGGGGACGCTTCACCCCCCGGTTTTATTTCCCTTTGTTTGAGGAAATCGAGTTAGGCTTCCAGGTTTACATGTAGGCCGTAGTTCCTTTGTTCTGGTCTGCACGGAGGACGTGTGCCCCAACATAACCATTAGAGAAAAGAATTATCAGAATCTGTCAACAAAAGTCATAAACCGATCTGCAGATCCAACAACCTTAGATTTGCTGGTTAGACCTATGTCTTACTTAAACTGTGCCTAGTGTTATTATACAACAATAATACCTGTAGTGTCTGTGCAAAGGAGGATGGCGTGTGTCGTGGGTGTCTGGATGAATGTATGAATGTAGGTGTGTTTAACCCTATCCTGGCTCCCTTCTGTAGACCAGCCAACAAAAAAACCAACATTACCAAGCAACCTAATCCTACCATCCCAGGGCTTTTCCTTTAATCCCAATGCTATGTTCCAGTCTCTGCAATAGAATCTTGTGACCTATCGTATCAAATGCTGCACTAAGATCTACCAGGACATGTACAGACACTAGACCAAACCACCATGAAGCTGTGAGAAGATCATTAGTGACTCTAATCAGAGCTTTTTCTGTGCTATGATGTATCTGAATCCTGACTGGAAATCTTCATATAGGTTATTTCTACGCAGGTGGTCACATAGTTGTTTAGCTACAGTTTTTTTCAAGAACTTTAGAAATAAAGGGCAGATTGGATATAGGCCTATAATTTGCAAGTTCATTAGGGTCAAGAGTAGGTTTTTTCAATAAGCCCACGGTGCTCAGACATTCCTGCATGAGCTCCACTAGTCCAACAACACAAACTATTAACCACATGGAAACCATTTTATATTTCATAGTAATTGAACCATTACTACATGAACTGTGCTGAGGTTTTCCTGACAACCTCCAGACTCTCTGCCATGTAGAACGAACATCAGCGCCCTTTGCTGGTCAGAAACAATAATGCACTAATTTAAGATGAAGATCACTGACCATTAATTTTTTTTTTTTTTAATTCAGATTGAGTTACTGCAGTTTGTCAGAGATCAGCTGTGGTTCTCTGGTCTCAGCTCTGAAGTCCAACCCGTCCCATCTGACAGAACTGGACCTGAGTGGAAACAACCTGAAGGATTCAGCAGAGGAGCAGTTGTGTGGTTTCCTGGAGAGTCCAGACTGTCGACTGCAGACTCTGAGGTCAGTTCACTGTTACTACTGTAGAACTTCTGTGTTTAAACCACAAACTACTCTTATCTGTGATAAATGAATTAAATTCTTTAGGTTAATGTCTCTTCAGCTTCAGTTAAACACTGGTTTACTCTCAGTGATCTCACATTAAATGTGTCTCAGGTGTCAACTCCTCCCCTGAGTCTATATGTGGTTTATCTGATCAGGTTGTTTTTATGGAGCTGCATTATTCAACCTCTTCTGCTGAGAGGATTCCCAGAGAAAACTGAGGTTCACACGTCATTCAAAGGGACGTGATGCCCTGAAGCCCATGAGCAACAAAAGCTGCAGACGCTTGGATCCTTCTAGAGACCTGTCAGTTAGACCTACTGTCAACCAGCACAAAACATGATCTGAAACCAATGAAGCCTTTGTAATGTCCAGTTAGGAGCCTGTGAGACACAAACCAAGAGACTTAACTCTCCTCCTGCAACCGTACGTTCACCACATTAAACAGCTGTGACCTGCTCCAGGTCAGATCACTGCATTCAAACCAGCAGCAGATCTGTTTTATATCAATCATTCTATTAGACCACGGTGCTCAGACATTCCTGCATGAGCTCCACTAGTCCAACAACACAAACTATGAACCACATGGAAACCATTTTATATTTCATAGTAATTAAACCATTACTACATGAACCGTGCTGAGGTTTTCCTGACAACCTCCAGACTCTCTGCCATGTAGAACTAACATCAGCGCCCTCTGCTGGTCAGAGACAATAATTGACCATTAATTAATTAATTGCTGGATGGGCGAGAGGCAGGGTTCACCCTGGACAGATCGCCAGTCCATCGCAGGGCCACACATATAGACAGACAAGTCACAATCGCGCGCACACTCACACCTACAGGCAATTTGCGCAGTTTTTTGCAATTGACCTATCTGCATGTCTTTGGACTGTGGGAGGAGTAAACCCAAGCACCCAAATTGTGCTGGGGAGAACATGCAAACTTCACACAGAAAGGCCCCCGGTCGCCTCTGGGAATCGAACCCAGGACCTTCTTGCTGTGAGGCGACAGTGCTAACACCACACCACCGTGCCGCCCTGACCATTAATAATTTTCTTTATTCAGATTAAGATCCTGCAGGTTGTCAGAGATCAGCTGTGGTTCTCTGGGCTCAGCTCTGAAGTCCAACCCGTCCCATCTGACAGAACTGGACCTGAGTAGAAACAACCTGAAGGATTCAGCAGTAGAGCAGTTGTGTGGTTTCCTGGAGAGTCCAGACTGTCGACTGCAGACTCTGAGGTCAGTTCACTGTTACTACTGTAGAACTTCTGTGTTTAAACCACAACTGAACTAACGCTGAGATAAATTAATTTAATTCTAAGGGTCAATTCATGTATAATTCAGCCCAACAGAACACACACAGTGTCAGATCTCTGCCTGTCTGCTCCAATGAAGCAGCAGCTTCGTCTGCCATCGATCACACACCGTGCATCCAGACACGGCGATGGTCTGTCCCACGCCCAGCGCAACACTCACAGTGTTGGCCAGAAACACTGTACAACGTCATCATAACACAATAAACAACACACTGCAAATACAACACTTGGACACAACGAACACATGACTCCTCTAAACGGGAACAGTGGGGCAGCGGCTGTACCCACAATATCTGTCATTTAAGAATAAAACAAACATGGACTTTCAGAGTCTAAACCACTTTCAATGATCAAGGTTTTTTCCAAGCCCCTCAGGTGCAGTTCTCACAGTCCACCAGCAGGTGTCACTGTTCTGACTGTCGAGTCTTTGGACCAGTGTGTGGTTCAGCCCAGTTGTGTGGAGGTGGGTCAGAGCGTCATAACGTTCTGATTGTACATCAGTAGCTTCAAGCAGAGGTGCGTCATGGTCCGACTGGCTCAGTGCGACGTGGACGAGCAAACCATGTGTCTGACGAGCTGGTTGTGGCTGGAAGCGAGTGTCTATTGACAGGAATGAGAGAGCAGGGAAAACAAGAGACACCAAGAGTCAAGCTATCGCATGTTGGTGGAGCCTGTTACAAGAACAGACCAAGGTGGAAGAGAAGCAGCTGCTCATTACACCATGAGATATAAGGAACCATCACAACTAGTGTTTGGTTTAAATAGGATATGATTCTTTATTGATCTCACAGTGGGAACATTCAACTGTTACAACAGCTACAAAAAAAATATTAAGGTGCAAAAGAATGAATAAATAAAAATATTTTTACAAATACAAAATTCTGTAAATAAAGTTCCAAGTAAACTGTAGCAGGTGATGCTCGGCGGCTGTTAGACTGGTTGGTTGCTCAGTCTAACGGTGGAATGAAGGTTCTGCGGCATCGCTCCTTCCTATACTGGAGGTGGATCCATCTCCACTGAAGGAGCTGCTCAGAGCCTCCACTGGCAGCTTGGCCAACATCCTCCACCTCCATCCTCTAGTCCAGTGGAGCCAGGCCAGAACCGGCTCCTGAGCAGCTGGTTGAGTCTCTGTGTGTGGGTCCGTGCTGCCTGCTCCCCACAGACCACAGCGTAGTGAGAGCAGAGGCCACCACAGAGTCACAGTGTCCTCACCAGAGGCTGCTCACTGCAAAGGGCCTCAGGCTCCTCAGCAGGTGGAGCCACTGTTAGGAATGAATGAAAGACCTGAGCAGAGAAAACAACGAACCTGGTTAAACTCACAGTGAGCAACACACTTGACTGATTATTAGTGTGAGAGCTGCAACAGCGCACTAGTTATTAGTTGGCCTCATTTTCTGGTCTAAATGCTTCTTGACCGTTTGTTGGAGAAACGTGGTTCAACTTCCTAAATGTGTCGTCTTCAGACGTTGTGAGCTGTTACTTTTCTTTTTAAATTGTCAAAACAGCCACAATCTGTTAATTTCCCGCTAAAGCGTAGCCATGTGTGTCTTCTTTCTAGTGATGTGTCTGGTTAAACAACAGACCTACACACTTCTCTCTACAGCCTTTAAACTCCGTCTCGCTGACGTCTCCCATAGAGTCATAGGAAAATCTGTCCTATCGTCGCTCCGTCGCACAGAAAAAACATTTTGAAATCGCTGCCGTGGCCACAATGTTCAGTCCTCAGACATAAAACTGACACCAGTCGCTCATTAAAGCCTCGTCTTTCATAAAGTCGAGCTATTTTGGTGATAACATTTCTAGTTTTGCTGGTTTTAGCCCGTTTAGCAGGGGTCCAGCTCCCCCTTCACTACAATGACTTAGCACTTTCCTGCCTTTGGCCAGTGGTCTCCATGACAACGTAGCAGGTGTGTAGGGGACAGATTGATTGACAGCTCAGACTCCTCAGTGTTAAGACGATTTTAATATCGAAAATATCGAGATTATACTTAGATCATTTTGGATAGTAATTAAAATGGCTTTCAGAATAATGTCAAATATTCAGAGCTGAACTGAAAACTGACACGTAAGCTTGTTGCTTGAACTTTATCATCTTACTGATCAGTTAATCAGACAATTGGATTGTTTAGTAAGTAACCACACATCCTCAAAATAAAAGCGTACAATTTTAAAATCAAGTAAACCAACTGAACATAGAAAATTCTGCCTATTACTTGACTTTGTGATGGTTAGTGATCATGTTTGAATTTAGTCATTCCACCAGCTCCTTTCAAAATAAAAGTGACATTATAAGTTAAAGATTTAATATTGAGAATTATGATTATTGTTAGTTGATTCTCGATACTAATTGAAATGGTTGTTTTTAATAGTAGTGACCTGCGTCAAAATAAATTAAATTCTTCAAACAGCTGAACTGAATACTGGCAATGGAGGCTGTTGCTTGAACTACATCATATTAATGATCAGTTAATTAGTTTGTTGGATTGTTCAGTAGTTAAACATGCACGTGTCCTCAAAGTCCTTTCAAAATAAAAGCACCATTCCAATTCATTGACTTTAATGGTGACATTTCTCCTTCTGACTGGTCAGTTGTGTCTAGTTACTGAGACTGTTTTATAGTTTAGTGATGTCTATTTCCAACACACCCCTTAAATATTAGCATGAAATTATGCATTTGTTATTAATAACAAGAAATATCTTGGTCAACTCTTTCATATTTGTCATCTTTGCTTGTAGTCTGGTTTTGTTCCATGTTGTTCCTTAAATCACCTGCATTTTCATCGGTCAGCAGCTCATCAGTGTCTTTCTGCAACAGAACAGTTCTCCCATCTAATTTCTGGGAAAATTACCTTTTCTAGTTACTGATGTGATCCACATGTTTGTTTCTTTATTCAGACTGAGGTCCTGCAGGTTGTCAGAGATCAGCTGTGGTTCTCTGGGCTCAGCTCTGAAGTCCAACCCGTCCCATCTGACAGAACTGGACCTGAGGGGAAACAACCTGAAGGATTCAGCAGTGAATCAGCTGAAAGATCTAGTGGAGAGTCCAGACTATCGACTGGAGACTCTGAGGTCAGTTCACAGCTGCCTCGTTTATCTACAATGTTTATTCCATTTGTCCAACAGACGAACCCCCAGGTAGTTACTGCTGAATCAACAACAACCACATGAAAATCAAAACGCCATTGATCAACACTAATAACACTCCCTTCCTTTCTTTAAACCCTTGTCTTCCTCTTTCCCGTGAAACATCAACACCCTCTGTTATTAGCAAACACAGGTGTTGGTTCCCATTTCTCTCCCACTAACCACTTACTGTCACTCTCACACCTACGGACAGTTTAGACTCCATCAACCTGGTTGTGTCTTTGGACTGTGGGAGGAAACTGGAAGACGCAGAGAAAACCCAGCAGACACCGTCTCTCTACTCATTAGAGACTAAACATCACTGATCAACACTAACCTGACTATTAATGATTTGATCCATGTCTTGTTGATTCCACATCCAGCTGTGGTTCTCTGATCCCAGTTCTGGAGAATGATCCGGTCCATCTGACAGAACTGGACCTGAGTTACAACAACCTGAAGGATTCAGCTGTGGAGCAGTTGTGTGGTTTCCTGGAGAGTCCAGACTGTCGACTGCAGACTCTGAGGTGAGTTCACTGTTACTACTGTAGAACTTCTGTGTTTAAACCACAAATAAACCAACGCTGAGATAAATTAATATATTTCTTGTTTATTTTGCTGAATTTCAACCTTCAGATCTTACACACTCACTTTTCTCACTGATGTTACTCCAGAAACTGTAGAGAATGTTGGGTGGTAGTTGAACTGAGGTTTGGTTTAAACCAGATTAAATGTACGTGATCAAATCTCCATCTGGAGAATGTGACAGACTGACGTCTTTAAACGTCTGTTTGCTGAATCACATGTTTCCTAGAATTGAATTGACTTGATAAATTAGTTGAAAATGTTTAAAGAACCAAACTGTTGGTTCCAGAAGTTTCAGACCATCAGCTATAAATGATTTGATTTGATGTTTCAACGTGTGACTGAAGCTCCATTAAATCATCTTTAACCTGGAATTTCAAAAATGTTTTGTTGAGTTTAATGTGTCATCATCTTTAAATTTTCTGATCAGAACCAACCAGGACACATTTACTGGACCAGTTGTGGTTCTGTGAAGTCTGATCCATTTCAGTGATGATGTCAAGGTCTTTTAGTAGGTTTTCAGTCTGTCACATGTGTTGTGATGTTTCTCTTGTGCTTCCAGAAGCAGCAGGTTCTGAATTAGTGTTGACATCAACAGGTGCATGAATGTTGTGTTGACATGTGGTTGATGTGTGTAGAAGCTGACACATCATGATGATCCACAGCAACAGAGTCTCTCTACTCATTAGAGACCAAACATCACTGATCAGGACAAATCTGATTATTAATGATTTGATCTATGTCTTTGTTTCTTTATTCAGATTGATGTCCTGCAGGTTGTCAGAGATCAGCTGTGGTTCTCTGGTCTCAGCTCTGAAGTCCAGCCCGTCCCATCTGACAGAACTGGACCTGAGTAGAAACGACCTAAAGCATTCAGCAGTGGAGCAGTTGTGTGGTTTCCTGGAGAGTCCAGACTGTCGACTGCAGACTCTACAGTAAGGCAGCTCGACACCGTATTGAGTTTTCAAAATAAAAGCACCACGGGACCTTGGGTCTTGCTTCACGACGCCAAACATCACGTGACACCAGACACAAGGTCTCATTACGTCACAGAGCATCAGGATGTGTTTGATGTGTTGTGAACACAGGACGGCTTGTAAAACTCAAAGTGAGCTGATCAGTGCAGAGAATCCTTCAGACTTTGTGGGTTTTCAGTGTAGTAGAGAGTTTGTGATCAACACTGCAGTGTTTCCATTCATTAACACTGAGGGAAAGAGTTTAGGGTTGAGATTAATCCACTACAATAGAAGGAGACATAGACACAAACTATAACAACAGCACAACTACATGTGTCATTACTAGGAAAGCAACTTGGTGGTTTAGTGTGTAGAGCGTTGGGCTGGGATGAAGCAGATCCACGTTCAAATGTGGCTTTTTCCCACTGGAGAATTAATAAATTCAAAATGAATCTGAATGTGTCCTCATCTAAAGTCACTGAAGTAGAAGAGACATTTAAAGAGTGATTTTAAAGCAGAATCACAAACCAGATAATTTTAATGAGACGTCTTTGTTGTTCTCAACTAGAGCCTCACTTTCATGACGCTGCCCAGTAAATGGATGTAATGTCACGAGTTCACCAGCAGATATCGCCAAACTAATGATCAAACGCGTCGACAGTGAATCATTTAGTTCAGTTAGTTCATATTGTTTCAGAAAGACTCAGTTTGTCCATCTGCAGTCAGTTCACTGTTACTACTATAGAACATCTGCCTCAGTCCAACTAAATCTAGTCACAACAAGGAAACATGAACTAACAAAGCAAACAACAATGATGATCCACAGCAACAAAGTCTCTCTACTCATTAGAGACCAAACATCACTGATCAGAGTGCTTTTATTGTTTAAATAATTCCTTGTCACTGACATTTTTTAAGTTTGAGCTGTGTGCTTTTATTTTGACGTTTCAACTTCCTGTGCAGTTTCGTTACTGGCAGCCCCTCGGAAAGAGGCACAAGCTCTTACGGTCTGTTACGGTAGATAATGGTAACTGTTGGTAATAGTAATAAATAAGGAAATAAAAAATAGCGAAACGACCAGTAAAGCTTCATTCTTGGTCGGGGGGCCTGCTACAGTAAGAGCTTTCCTCCAGACCGTGGCCCGAGGAGTCGGAGCTACACAACTAGAGATGGGAATATCGACTCTCTGGAATCGATACTTCGATACCCGCTGACCGATACTTTGGAATCGATACTTTCTTAAGTATTGCTCGATACTACTCCTAATAAAAACGTGCAATTACTTTTCACTTCTGATCGTTTTTAGTTTTTAACTTAATGTGTTATAAAATATAAAAAATGAAATGAACCATTATTTTACTTCCCCAAAGATTGTTGAGGTAGTTTGGGTTGATCACACTGACAAGATCCCACGTAGGCAGCTGTGAAAAAGAATCTGCACCGTAGAGCAGCTGGAACCTACACATGCGCAGACCAGCTGAGCGGCAGAGACGTTTATATACGTGGACATACACAATATCTACGGTTAGAAGCGGCTTTAAAAGTCGCAGAATTATGCATCGAAGCTGCCGGTACATGAACATGTGCTCACACACTCACCAGCTGCGCAGCGGAAACATCCCGGTGATGTTTTACTGTTAAATATTTATTTTATATTTGTTTTGTTCTACTTGAACACTATGATCTTTCAATTTAAGAAATAGTATTTTGTATTAATTTCAATTTTATTTATTATAATTTAAAATAGATATTTTTTCACATTTGAATTTAATTTACTTATTGATCTAATTTATTATAATTTTATTATTAGCGTTTAAGCAAGTATTTCTGTTCATGAGCATTATTCATGTTGCCATAAAGATATTTATCAACACTGTGCAATGATGATTTGCCTTTAAGGTGCAAAAGTATCGGTATCGTCGATACTGGCCCTGTAGTTACTTGGTATCGAATTGATACCAAATTTGGTGGTATCGCCCATCACTATACACAACATGTGCTGCATCGACCCGCCTGTGAACTTCATGAACGGTACGGCAACTACACAGCGGTGAGCTACAGCAACAGACGAAGGTTGTGGTGAGAGGAAGTTACAGTCAACATGGAGACGATAGAAGAACAAATAAATGAAGCGAGGACAGTAAGCGAGTTGACGCAAGACTTAGGGGATCAGCTCCAAGGTGGCGAAGGGCAGCGAGCTGAACCGCAAAACATTCAACCAACCGCACCTCGCAGGTCAGAGCGGCCCAGCGCGCCCACGGTGAAAATGCTCGCTTACCAAAACAAAGACCAAACCAAGAAGGAGAAAAGACTGCTAAGCATATATGAAGACTGGAAAGGCCAAGTAAGAATATACAGAGAAAACCTCAAGAGTGAGCTATCAGACGCTAAGCTAGCAGAAATAGCCGACAACATAGAAGGAACAGTGAATAGCATGGCTAAGGCGTTTAGCGAGTTAAGAGAGCGTCACACGCCCTCTCCTGCCATAAGACGCAAAATGGACTCGTGTAAGCTGTAACGAAAGACATTATGAAAATTATCATGTAGCGTCTAGCGGCAATAGACGATTATGATGCAGAAAGGGAAAGACAGCGCCTTCATCAGCTCTTAGCACATGAACATGCTAAGCCCATATACGGGACCGCATCACAGTCAAGCCGCTGCTCTGAGACATCAAGTGTTTCAGCCAAAAGAATAGATGAATTGAATTGGCTGTAAAGGAGGCTCAATACAGAATCACACAACAGGAAATTAAACAAAGGGAGAAAATAAGGGACATGGAGGAGAAACATAAGAGGGAATTGGACGCATAAAAATCGGAACTGGAACGTTTGCAGGCTGAGAGAGAAATACAAGCTGCATGTGCAAAACTAGAGGTTTATGATAAAGAAATGAGAACGGATATGGACAGTCAGAACTTCATGGTTCTGCCTGACGACATCATCCCTGCATGCCCAGTATCTGTGCCTGCTTCAGATTCATATCACCGGCTCATGCAACCAAACAACACCTCTATTCCTGCCTTCAACCCTGTGCACCAATCAAGCCCATAAATGGTCACTTCAGCTCCTGCTGATATTTCCCTATTAGCCAAAGCTATCCAAGACAGTATAGCCATAAACAGAATCCCAGTGCCCCAGCCTGCTGTGTTCCCCGGAGATCCCATCACCTACATAGAATGGAAGGCTTCCTTTATCTCACTGGTGGACTCCAAAGGTATCCCTCCTGCTGATAAATTACACTTACAATTACAATTACAGGTCCAGCACTGAAATATCTTGAGGGCACATTTTACCAAAGTGATAAAGAGGCATACAATGATGCGTGGAAAAAGCTTGAACAGCGTTATGGTCAGCCTTTTGTGATCCAACAGGCTTTCAGAGACAAACTGTCAAAGTGGCACAAAATCCACTCCAAGGATGCAGAAGGTTTAAGGACGTTTCAGACTTTCTGACAGCCTCCCTACAGGCAATGCCACATGTGAAAGGCCTAGAAATACTAAATGACTGTGAGGAAAACCAAAGGTTATTACAGAAGGTTCCTGAATGGTTGGCTACACGTTGGAATCGTCAAGTCACAGTTGCTCTTATAGAAGGTAAAGACTTCCCCTCTTTTAAGGATTTTGCACAGTTTGTAGCATTTGAGGCAGAGATTGCATGTAACCCAGTGACTTCTTCACATGCACTCCATTCATGCAGCTCACTCCTAGAGAATTATAAAGGAGATTAAATCAAATAGATCCATAACCCAAGTCTTTACAACACTTTAAAGGGCCCCTGCATATTTTGCAAAGACGAAGAGCATCAGTTGTCAAAGTGCCCAAGCTTCTCAGAGAGGCTTCTAGAAGACAAAAGAACATTTGTTAAGGATAATAAGTTGTGCTATGGGTGCTTAAAGGTGGGTCACAATGCCAGAGACTGTCGCCACCGTCACACTTGTGATATCTGCAAGGAAGGCTTGCGTGTCTGCATAACGAAAGTCACAAGACGCATGAAAGGACTCCAAACGCAGTCATCACAACTACAGCAAATGGTGCCACAGCAGTCACAGCTCTCAACACCACAAAGGTGGGTCAATCTAATAGTACTTCTATTATCGTCCCAGTGTGGGTGTCCACAATTCAAAATCCATCCAGTGAACAGTTAGTGTACGCCTTGTTGGACACTCAGAGTGATAACACATTCATCAGTGGAGAAATAAGCAACCACCTACAAGCAGACTCTCATCCTGTCAAGCTAAAGCTGACTACAATGCTGGGAGTTCATGCTATGGTCAAAAGTCAGAGAGTATCAGGACTGCGAGTGAGAGGATATTACTCCAGTATTTACATTGATCTTCCACCATCATACATATATTCCGTTTAACTATGACAATATACCCACCAATGAAACGGCAAAGCAATGGCATCACATGTCAGAGATCGTTGACAAAATGCCACCTCTCCTAAGTTTTGATGTAGGACTTCTCATTGGATTTAATTGCCCAAGAACTCTAGCTCCAAAACAGGTTCTGTTCGGAAAGGATAACGAGCCATTTGCCATACAGACCGATTTAGGGTGGAGCATCGTTGGCAGCTCTACACCAGGCCTAATGGAAGCTGAAAGAAGCCTGTGTCACAGAGTTATGGTAAGGGAACTTCCTCCCATCACCCCCATAGATGTGATAAGTGCTCTTGAGTCAGATTTTAAGGACGACAAAGCAAGCAACAGAACAGTCTCACAAGAGGAGCTCATCTTTCTAGACAAACTAAGGGAAGGAATAAGGAAAATGAACAAGGACACTGTGAGATGCCTCTACCATTCAAACAACGGCCATTCTTACCAGACAACAAAAGGCTTGCAGAAATCAGACTAGAACACTTAAAGCGAAAGCTCAGCAAAGATGAGAAATACAAAAGAGACTACATAGCATACATGGAGGATATCATTGAAAGAGGAGATGTTGAAGAAGTGCACAACAAAGGAATACAAGGTGAGCAATGGTACATTCCACATCATGGGATTTATCACCCCAAAAAGCCCACAAAGTTACGCATGGTATTCGATTGCTCAGCAAAGCACAATGGTACAAGTCTCAACGATCATCTTCTCCAAGGACCAGACTTAATAAACAATCTAACTGGTGTTCTCCTCAGGTTCAGACAACATCCGATTGCTCTCATGTGTGATATAGAGAAGATGTTTCACCAGTTTCATGTCCAAGAAAAGGACAGAGACTATCTACGTTTCTTGCGGTGGAAAAACAGCGATACCAGCACACAGCCCAGAATACACAGAATGAAGGTGCATCTCTTTGGAGCAGCATCATCTCCAGGTTGTGCAAACTATGGACTGAAATATTTGGCCAAAGAACACTGCCAGTCACATCCAGCAGGAGCACAGTTCATAGAAAGGGACTTCTACGTGGACGATGGAGTTACAAGCATAAACCCGGTAAAATAAGCAGTACAGTTGGCACAAGAGGCCATAGAGATATGCAGCAAGGGCAGTCTCCGGCTACACAAGTTAATCTCTGACAGTCACACTGTTTTGCAAAGCATCCCTCCATCTGAATGTTCTGTTAACTCAAATACTAAAGATTTGACGTTCAAAGACATGCCACAAGAAAGAGCCTTAGGCATCCAGTGGAACATTGACAAGGACTGTTTTACATTTGATAACACACTAAAGAACCAACCAGCGACACGCCAAGGCATTCTATCCACTGTTGCATCAATTTATGACCCACTCGGATTCTTAGCGCCATATGTGTTAAACGGAAAAAGAATCCTGCAGGAAATGTGCCAGCACGGCATTGGTTGGGACGATTCCTTACCAGATCTGCTAAAGCCAAGGTGGGAGAGACGGCAAAGTGACTTTGCACAGCTGGGAAAGCTAAAAATAACTCGCTATTGCTTACCCAAAGGGTTTGGTGAGGCAAAGGAAATGGAGTTGCATCACTTTTCAGATGCAAGCTCAAGCGGCTATGGACAGTGCACCTACCTGAGAGCCAAAAATGTTAAAGGTGAGATTCACTGTTCCCTAGTAATAGCAAAGGCCCGTGTTGCTCCCATTAAACTGAAAACGATCCCCAGACTTGAACTGACAGCTGCTGTGGTTTCATTAACAGTCAGTAACATGTTGAGAGAGGAATTAAGTTACACTTCAGCAAAGGAATATTTTTGGACTGATTCAAAGGTGGTGTTGGGCTACATAAACAATGATGCACGCCGCTTTCACACTTTCGTAGCAAATAGAGTTCAAAAGATCAGACAAAGCACCAGCCCTCAACAATGGTTTTACGTTCCATCGAAAATAAACCCAGCTAATAGCTCATCCAGGGGTTTGAACGTAACTGAGTTAATCACTTATAACTGGTTCACTGGCCCCACCTTCCTGTGGGAAAAGGAATTACTCACACCAAAAAGTGTTCAGCTGGATCTGTCCATAGGAGACCCAGAAGTCAGAAAGGTTCAGGCGATGTTAACAAGAGTCACAGATGCTGCTAGTCTTTCTGAACGCTTGTGCAAGTTCTCAACATGGTCCAAGGCAGTTAAAGCTGTAGCACGTCTCCATAAGAAGAGCTAAACAAGGCAAGGCTGTCACAATTTAAGAGCAGGATGTTGAGCAGGAAATAGAGCGAGCTGAATCACAGACCAGGAGAAGAGTGTAATAATGAATTTATTTCACACTTAAATGTGGGGCACGGGAGGGAAGCCGGGGTGGTGACGGGAAAACCGATTCTCCTCTGGATCTAGGGGCAGAGAGACAGATCAGAACAGGCCAGATCGTGAGATCGTGACACTCACGAGGATCAGGTTTCACGAACTTGGGTCAGGGTCTGTGATCTGGCGTCCGAGAGTGACGGTCGACGATCTGACAATGAGAGAGCTGAGACGAGGGTTTAAGAAAGCAGGTCAGTAACAGGTGTTGATAATCAGGCAGGTGTAGGGAATCAGACTGAGAGTGGCAATGACAGGAAGGAGCGATCCCCACCGGAGCCTTCAGAGTAAGAGCTCCGGTGGGCCAGAAATGTGGATCGTGACAAAGTCAAAGGCACCTGCATCAGTAAGTGAACAGGAAAGTGCTCAGTGTGTAATAATCAGTGAAGTGCAAAGTCAAGCATACGGAAATCAAATAAAACTGTTAAGCAAAGGAAACCAACTCACACGTCATGACAAACTGTACCGACTGGGTGTTTTTATTGACACGGATGGTCTCCTCAAGGTGAGAGGGAGACTTCAACATTCACCAACTAGTAGCTCTTTCAAAAACCCTATTGTGATCCCAAAGGAGCATCATGTAACTAAACTCATAATGTCTCACTGTCATGATAAAACAAAGCACCAAGGAAAAGGATTCACCACAAATGAAATCAGATCAAGCGGTTACTGGATCCCTGGAATGAGCAGAACTGTTGCTTCATTCATTCGTCAGTGTGTCATCTGCTGCAGACTACGCAAAACTCCAGAAGGTCAGAAAGTGAGCAACCTACCTGCAGAACGCCTAGAACCTTCTCCGCCCTTCACATACTGCGGCATGGACTGTTTTGGCCCATTTGTAACCACAGAAGGAAGGAAACAACACAAACGCTTTTATTGTTTAAATAATTCCTTGTCACTGACATTTTTTAAGTTTGAGCTGTGTGCTTTTATTTTGACGTTTCAACTTCCTGTGCAGTTTCGCTACTGGCAGCCCCTCGGAAAGAGGCTCTTACGGTCGGTTACGGTAGATAATGGTAACTATTGGTAATAGTAATAATTAAGGATATAAAAAGTAGCGAAACGACCAGTAAAGCTTCATTCTTGCTCTGGACGGCTGCTACACTGACTATTAATGATTTGATTTATGTCTTTGTTTCTTTATTCAGATTGAGTGACTGCAGGTTGTCAGAGATCAGCTGTGGTTCTCTGGTCTCAGCTCTGAAGTCCAACCCGTCCCATCTGACACAACTGGACCTGAGTCACAACAACCTGCAGGATTCAGCAGTGGAGCAGTTGTGTGGTTTCCTGGAGAGTCCAGACTGTCGACTGCAGAGTCTAAAGTAAGGCAGCTCAACACCGTACTGAGTTTTCAAAATAAAAGCATCACGGGACCTTGGGTCTTGCGGGTGGGATATGCTTGGGCAAACCTAGTGAAGTGATCCATCACCACCAGGATGTATTCATAACCACCACGACTGGTCTCAAGGTGGAGGAAGTCTATGCAGACCAGCTCAAGGGGTGCGCTAGACGTCAGACTCCCCATCGGTGCTCTGTCATGTGTTGCTGTTTTTTTCTGTTTAATACAGTGACACTAACATACTGCTCAATATCTTTTTTCATGAAAGGCCAGTAAAATCGTTCTCTGGCCAGGCTCAATACTCTTTCCACACCAACATGTCTCATTTTGTCATGCAGGTAGGTGAAAGCAGTCTGTTTGTAGTTGGCAGGTAAGACTAGCTGTTTACAAGCAAGTGTTTCCCGGTAAAGAAGCCCATCCTCCACATGCAGCTTGCTCCACTCTCTTGACTCGCTGACTTACCAGGAAAGGGACCTGAATCCTGGTCCATCGAGCATCCGATGTATGGTGTCAGTCAATTCACTGTTCCTCTCCTTTAGCTCTAAGATTTTACTAATGGCTGGATCTTTCCGTTGTCCCTCTGCCAGTTCATCGTGGCTGATCACTGGGAAAGGCTCTGTATGAGTGTATTGCTGGGATGTTATGTCCAGAGCTGCCACCCATGCTACATCTCTGTGGTGTGCAGCTTTACTCCCTTCTCAGGTAGCATGCACCGCCTCTTCTGAGAGCCTCTCAGAGCACAACGAGAGAGAGTGTCAGCATCAATGTTCAAGCTGCCTGGTTTGTATTTGATTTCAAAATGGAAGTCTGCCAACTGTCCCACCCAGCGGTAGTCTACTGCATTTAGTTTGGCAGTACTCATTAAGTATGTCAGGGGGTTGTTATCAGTAAATACGATGAAGTGAGGAGCATAGAAGAGGTAGTCCCTAAACTTGTCGCACACCGCCCACTTCAAAGCCAAAAACTCAAGCTTGCGGCTGTGGAAGTGGTAGTTTCGCTCTGCTGATGTTAGCGTGCGGGACCCATAGCCAATCACTCTCATTTTTCCATCTTGTTTCTGGTACGGAACTGCCCCAAAGCCCTGCTGGGAAGCATCTGTGTGTAGTATGAAAGGTTGATCAAAATCTGGATATGCCAACACTGGTGGGTTGGTTGGGATGTTTATTAATTCTCAAGGATCTGCTGATGTTCGTTCTTCCACTCCACAGGGGTGCGTGAGGGAAGCTGGGGGCCTTTGGCCCTTCCTTTTGAAGATTTTAGTTGCACCACAACCCTCAGCGGAGACTAGCCGACCCACATATCTGACTTCTTTACGGAATAACTCACACTTTTCTGGTCTCAGCTTAACCCCATGATGCTGCAAAGCCTGAAGCACACGGGGCAGCACCTCGACATGCTCTTCAAATGATCTGGAGAAGCAGAGGACATCGTCCAAGTAAGGGATGCAGCACTCATCCCGGAGTGTGTCAAGCCTTTCCTCCATACTCCTTTGGAAGGCTGCTGGTGCATTTGACAGTCCAAAAGGTATCCTGACCCATTCATATAGGCCCCAGGGTGTAGTAAAAGCAGTCAGATGTCTAGAACCCTCCTCAATAAAGCCTTGGTGATAAGCTTTTCCCTGGTCTAGGATTGAAAACCAGCTGTAGCCCCCTAGTGAGTCGATCAAATCTTGTATACGGGGAAGTGGGTGTCGGTCAGCCACAGTGTTTTTGTTAAGGAGTCGATAGTCAATACATAGACGTAATGACCCATCCTTTTTCCTTACACAAACAATCGGTGCAGCATAGGGTGACTGAGATTTTACTATCCATCCCTTCACCATCAGCTCCTGGATATAGATGTTAGATGTGTTAAAAGTAGGTGACACTCTGCATCAGACATGCGTTGTCCCTCCAGCTGGAATGTTGAGATGACCTTTGGGCCTCTATAAAACTGACCATGGTCCATACCTGCTCTTCTCCCACACCAAGTGCCCTTTTAAGGAGACTGACCACCAAGGCTTGTGCATCTGTCTCTGACTTTTGTCTGTCAACCATCTCTTGGTGTACATTATCACATAGTAGAGGCTGTGGGAGTGGAAGCTGACTTACCAGGAAAGGGACCTGAATAGCAAGTTTTGGGTTGTCATTCCCTGCCAGGTTGACTGTTAGCTCCACCCATCCATCATATGGGATTGGCTGTCCAGTTGCTGCACAGATGTCAAGGTTTTCCCCTGGGTCTAAGAATTCGTATAAAGGTCTGACAGGGAAGTTGGGAATAAAAGTCTCTCTCCATAGCCTGTCGACTATACTCACTTGTGAGCCAGTGTCAAAAATAACGGTTGCTGCAAACCCTCTGATGAAACAATTGAGCAGGCTCTGAGCAGGCACTGCACCTCCCAATTAGAGGTGCAGTGTGAAGGAGATCCTCTGTAGCTGTTTTCTTTTCTTCACGGTTGTAGACTTTGTTACCTCGCTTCCGCTGTTGTTGTTCATCTCTGCGACTTACACTGCGGGACTGGAACTGTGGGACGGCCTCTGGTTGTCCCTCAGCAGAGACCATTTCTCGTTTCCCAACTGTCTTTTTCCCAAAGGTCTTTTTAAGCAGCCTACTGCTCGATGTCCTGCTTCTCCACATACCAGACAGTGACTACAGTTTGTAACTCCTTGCTGTGCACAGTTCGTACAAATGAACACCCTACCCCTCCTTGTAACTGGGATCGTGTTCGATGTAGTAGGCGTGTCACTGCTGTATATGGGCTGAGGATGAGTTTGTGTCTGGGGGTGACTTGGTGATTGCCCAGTCTTCCAATGAGCTGCTTGCTGGTCCATGAAGGCTTCAACCATGTGTGTGAGAGTCTCTACTTGGGTACTATGTTGTTGCATCGTTTGTTTCTTGTTGTCATCAGTGGTTTGCCTTCCTTCATCCACTCGAACATAATGAGCATGTGTTGTCTTTTGTTTGAGGCCATGGCCCAGCCTACCTGGTTGAGAATTTCTTCATCAGTGACTTGGCTGTTTGTGAAGAGTAGTCTAAGTTGTTGTTGGATGTCTGTGTGCCAAGACCCTGATAGATGGTATGGAGAAACACCTCCTGAATGGTTTTGGGGTCATAACGAATGTCTGTAACGGCCTGTTTCGACTGGAAGATGATTTTCTGTTTGAGTCCAATCATACGATACAGGAACTGCTGAGGAGGTTCGTGTTCATTTTGCTTCGCACACATAAGCTCCTGGAACAGTTCTGTGTTGGCTTTCTCTCCAAGATGGGACCGGAAAAAGGCTTTGATTTCACTTGTTATGATTTCTTCTTTATTAATGAGCATGTCCTTGAAGGCACCTGGTTTTATAATCCTCAATACACCTCAATTACTTCCATCTCAGTAAAGCCGTCTTTAACTCCTTCATCTATCTGTTTGCTAGTACTACTATACGTGATGTCAGAATGTAAGTCTCCAATCTGCCCCCCGTGTATTTTAAACTCCCTCCGCTGGAGATAAGATAGATCCTTTAAGGAAACCATCCCTCCTGAGGCTAAAGGTGATGGGGTGTTACATGTTACTGGTGTAATAGTGTTCGCTGAGTGCTGTGGGCCCTGACCGGTCAGTGGAGCACCAGTCCATGTGTCATGCACCTGTGCTGTTCCCCCTGTTGCAGTATCATGGTTCCCGATTAGGCTGCACACCAGGTCATTTAGTGACAGTAGTTGGCCCATCCCTTGGTCTTCAGATTTCAGTAACATTTCAGACTGCATATGTATAAGGATGGAGTCCACACACCCTTCTTCATCTGTGGACTTCAGCTCCTCTGCATGTTGGCTACTAGTAGCAATGTCTCTGGCCAGCACGTAGGCTTCATTGCCCGAGAGCTTGTACCAGTTCTTTTTAATGCACCACACCAGTTCCTTACGTGCTGTGGACATGACGTTCCTTGTCTGATGAGACAGCAGTGCAGTTCCCTTGGGAGAATAAGGACACTTATAGATTTTCTGTTCCTTGGCCCTGTGGTTCTGATTGCGTTGTATCAGTTTAATTCAAGTTCGGCGTAACAGTGTACGGCCCATATAAATGACAATATACCGTGTGAATATCAACTCTGTAATGTGGGTTTCACCGCAAAAGCCACCCTGGTGCAACTGCTTCAGTCCCAAAGGTTCCTACCCGAGATTAGCTGTGAACACTACATAGATATGGAAACTGCCTGATCCAATCCTCCTATGTTATATATATATATATAATACATATATATATATATATATATATATATATATATATGTGTGTGTCACAATAGCTTAACTGGTCATTGTCTGTGATTATTGGTATATGTTTGCAACATCAGTTGACCTGGAACAGTTGTGGCTTGACATTCACCCTTCGCTGTTGCTCATTTGACTAATATTTTATAATATTGTACAGAGAGAGAGATATTTTGTGGAGTTTGCATGTTCTCCACGTGTCTGCATAGGTTCTCTCCAGGCTCCTCCCACAGTCCAAAGACATGCAGTTAGGCTAATTGGAAAAAACTCTAAAAAAACTCTGAGTGTGTGCGTTACTGGTTGTGCGTCTATATGTGTGGCTCTGTGATGGACTGGCGATTGGTCCAGGGTGAACCTGCCTCTCGCCCTTAGACAGCTGGGACAGACTCCAGCACAGTGACCCCTACAGGGAAGAAGTGGTAGAAGATGAATGAATGTACTTTTCCAAGTTGGTTATTCCTTGGAAACAGGGTGGTTCCCTGATATTAGTTAGATAGTTAACTATCCAATCTTAAGTAATTATCATTGATAAATTATACAATTTAGCCAATAACCAAAATGAGTGAATTCTGAATTATAGATATAATTAACATAATTTATGCTCCTTTGTGCCCCAACATATTTATAATTAAATCATTTAATAAATCACAGCTGACATGATCCCACAGTAAAAGTATAGAAACCTTTGCTACTAAACTTTAGCAGAGTTCCCTCACATTGCTGAAGCATTTAAAGCAGTGTTAGAACAAGCACAAGAAGGATTTGTAATAAATCAGTTGACCATTGTTTGGTTTCATTATGTTTTGTGTGTAGGATGTTGTGGAATTTTATCAAAGACTCAGTGAGAAAAACGTAGTTGTCTTCCTACATTTATTCAGATGTGAAGGTACATATTCATACAGAGCAGACGAGACGCTCAGCAGAATGTCTACAAAGTGCTTTTCCCTCTGCTCAGACATTTATACTGAAATCTACTTATGCAAAAACAAAACCAGGAGGCTACAGAAACAACAGCAGGACTCTGCCTATAGATCACTGGGATTCACAGCAGGACGGACTGAAGCTAAACATCCTTTTCTCTCTAACGACAGTTAATAACAGTAACATCAGTTGCTCTTAGCTGGTAGTTTTAACAATAGAAGGTGTCGCCTTCTGCAAAAGTAAAGAATCATGATATTATACTTATTCTGCTGAGCTGAGAATAATTATAATAAAACAAGTAGCAATAATAATTTCTACTGAGGATGTACAATAGAATATTCCATTATAATATTCCCCCCTTTGACCATTATGAATAATTGTAAGCAACAGAAGTTTGCACTGTATTTGTAAATATTGTAAATTTGCACATTTGATCCTTTTGCACCACTTATCTTTCATAATCCTTTGCAGCTGTTGTAATAATTGAATTTCCTCAACGTGGGATCAATAAAGGATCATCTCCTCTTATAAATCAAATAGCTGCTATGAATACACTCAGTTAGGATTAAGTAAACACTTCTTAAAGGTTTACACCGTAGAAAAGCTGTTGCCAGAAATGGTGGCGTGGAATCAAACAATGGTAAAAAACACTTTCCTGATGGGGAAAATACTGGATAATGACATTACAGGCCCACGGACTCAGGCCGATGTTATGCTGACATTAATGGACACAGGAGGATTGTGTTGAGGATTCTGTTCAGAATGTGGTCGTCGAGTACAAACAACAGTTACTGAAGTTCTCCTGGTTTGCAGTATAATTTGCAGATCTCCACCAGATGTTAGTTGCATAACTATAAGGCAGATTATCAACAGTCAACCAACCATGATCTAAGTGAGTAACTATGGTTCTACTTTGTTGGCAAACCAAATCTCACTATTAATGATTTGATCTATGTCTTTGTTTCTTTATTCAGATTGAGTTACTGCAGGTTGTCAGAGATCAGCTGTGGTTCTCTGGGCTCAGCTCTGAAGTCCAACCCGTCCCATCTGACAGAACTGGACCTAAGTCTCAACATCCAGCAGGATTCAGCAGTGGAGCAGTTGTGTGGTTTCCTGGAGAGTCCAGACTGTCGACTGCAGACTCTAAAGTAAGGCAGCTCGACACTGTATTGAGTTTTCAAAATAAAAGCATCATGGGACCTTGGGTCCTGCTTCACGGCGCCAAACATCACGTGACACCACACACAAGGTCTCATTACGTCACAGAGCATCAGGATGTGTTTGATGTGTTATGAATCTAAATCTAGTCACAACAAGGAAACCTGAACTAACAACGCAAATAACAATGATGATCCACAGCAACAGAGTCTCTCTACTCATTAGAGACCAAACATCACTGATCAGCACAAATCTGAGTATTAATGATTTGATCTATGTCTTTGTTTCTTTATTCAGACTGAGTTACTGCAATTTGTCAGAGATCAGCTGTGGTTCTCTGGTCTCAGCTCTGAAGTCCAACCCGTCCGATCTGACAGAAGTGTACCTGACTCACAACTACCTAAAGGATTCAGCAGTGGAGCAGTTGTGTGGTTTCCTGGAGAGTCCAGACTGTCGACTGCAGACTCTAAAGTAAGGCAGCTCGACACTGTATTGAGTTTTCAAAATAAAAGCATCACGGGACCTTGTGTCCTACTTCACGACACCAAACATCGCGTGACACCACACACAAGATCTCATTACGTCACAGAGCATCAGGATGTGTTTGATGTGTTATGAGCTGATAAGTGCAGAGAATCCTTCAGACTTTGTGGGTTTTCAGTGTAGTAGAGTGTTTGTGATGAAGCAGATCCACGTTCAAATGTGGCTTTTTCCCACTGGAGAATTAATAAATTCAACATGAATCTGAATGTGTCCTCATCTAAAGTCACTGAAGTAGAAAAGACATTTAAAGAATGATTTTAAAACAGAATCACAAACCAGACAATTTTAATGAGACGTCTTTGTTGTTTCCTGTTCTCTACTAGAGCCTCACTTTCATGACGCTGCCAGTAAATGGATGTAATGTCACGAGTTCACCAGCAGATGTCACCAAACTAAAGATCAAAAAAAGACTGAGTTTCTCCATCTGCAGTCAGTTCACTGTTACTACTGTAGAAAATCTGTCTCAGTCCAACTAAATCTAGTCACAACAAGGAAACATGAACTAACAAAGCAAACAACAATGATGATCCACAGCAACAGAGTCTCTCTACTCATTAGAGACCAAACATCACTGATCAGGACAAATCTGACTGTTAATGATTTGATCTATGTCTTTGTTTCTTTTTTCAGATTGAGTTACTGCAGTTTGTCAGAGATCAGCTGTGGTTCTCTGGGCTCAGCTCTGAAGTCCAACCCATCCCATCTGACAGAACTGGACCTGAGTGGAAACAACCTGAAGGATTCAGCAGTGGAGCAGTTGTGTGGTTTCCTGGAGAGTCCAGACTGTCGACTGCAGACTCTACAGTAAGGCAGCTCGACACCGTATTGAGTTGTCAAAATAAAAGCATCACAGGAGCTTCACGACGGCAAACATCATGTGACACCACACACAAGGTCTCATTACGTCACAGAGCATCAGGATGTGTTTGATGTGTTATGAACACAGGGCGGCTTGTAAAACTCAAAGTGAGCTGATCAGTGCAGAGAATCCTTCAGACTTTGTGGGTTTTCAGTGTAGTAGAGTGTTTGTGATCAACACTGCAGTGTTTCCATTCATTAACACTGAGGGAAAGAGTTTAGGGTTGAGATTAATCCACTACAATAGAAGGAGACATAGACACAAACTATAACAACAGCACAACTACATGTGTCACTACTAGGAAAGTAACTTGGTGGTTTAGTGTGTAGAGCGTTGGGCTGGGATGAAGCAGATCCACGTTCAAATGTGGCTTTTTCCCACTGGACAATTAATAAATTCAAAATGAATCTGAATGTGTCCTCATCTAAAGTCACTGAAGTAGAAGAGACATTTCAAGAGTGATTTTAAAACAGAATCACAAACCAGACAATTTTAATGAGTCTTTGTTGTTTTCTGTTCTCAACTAGAGCCTCACTTTCATGACGCTGCCCAGTAAATGGATGTAATGTCACGAGTTCACCAGCAGATGTCACCAAACTAAAGATCAAACGCGTCGACAGTGAATCATTTAGTTCAGTTAGTTCATATTGTTTCAGAAAGACTCAGTTTCTCCATCTGCAGTCAGTTCACTGTTACTACTATAGACCATCTGTCTCAGTCCAACTAAATCTAGTCACAACAAGGAAACATGAACTAACAAAGCAAACAACAATGATGATCCACAGCAACAGAGTCTCTCTACTCATTAGAGACCAAACATCACTGATCAAGACAAATCTGACTATTAATGATTTGATCTATGTCTTTGTTTCTTTATCCAGATTGAATCGCTGCAGGTTGTCAGAGATCAGCTGTGGTTCTCTGGGCTCAGCTCTGAAGTCCAACCCGTCCCATCTGACAGAACTGGACCTGAGTAGAAACGACCTAAAGGATTCAGCAGTGGAGCAGTTGTGTGGTTTCCTGGAGAGTCCAGACTGTCGACTGCAGACTCTAAAGTAAGGCAGCTCAACACCGTATTGAGATTTCAAAATAAAAGCATCACGGGACCTTGGGTCTTGCTTCACGACGCCAAACATCATGTGACACCACACACAAGGTCTCATTACGTCACAGAGCATCAGGATGTGTTTGATGTGTTGTGAACACAGGACGGCTTGTAAAACTCAAACAAAGCAAACAACAACAACTAGGAACAAATGAACAAGACTCTCAAACCAAGTCACATGTTAAACTAGACATTACTGAAGCAAATACTCTGTGAATGTTGAGCTGCTGAATGTTTCCCCACGAATTATTAACAGTAGCTGGAGAGTTGAAAACATTCCTGAAAGCAGCTGAAGAGAAATGTACGAGGTTGAACGTCTACAGAACAAGTTGAAACTGTTACATTTAAGATTAAAGCATAATGAAATAACATGTAGCAAGATTTTATGGTTAAATGATTTCATAAAACACAGCTGACTTGATCCAAACAGTAAAAAGTATAGAAAGCCCCAAAGATGTTCTGATAGAATTTCACAAGATTTCCCTCAAACTGATGAAGCTTTAAAAGCTTTGTTAAAACAAGCTGAGTTTTTTTTTTTTTAAATAAATGAGTTGTTTTACCAATTTTTTTGATGATCAGAACCAATCAGGACACATTTACTGGACCAGTTGTGGTTCTGTGAAGTCTGATCCATTTCAGTGATGAGTCAAAGTCTTTTAGTAGGTTTTCAGTCTGTCACATGTGTTGTGATGTTTCTCTTGTGCTTCCAGAAGCAGCAGGTTCTGAATCAGTGTTGACATCAACAGGTGCATGAATGTTGTGTTGACATGTGGTTGATGTGTGTAGAAGCTGACACATCATGATGATCCACAGCAACAGAGTCTCTCTACTCATTAGAGACCAAACATCACTGATCAGGACAAATCTGACTATTAATGATTTGATCTATGTCTTTGTTTCTTTATTCAGATTGAGTGAGTGCAGTTTGTCAGAGATCAGCTGTGGTTCTCTGGTCTCAGCTCTGAAGTCCAACCCGTCCCATCTGACACAACTGGACCTGAGTGAAAACAACCTGAAGGATTCAGCAGTGGAGCAGTTGTGTGGTTTCCTGGAGAGTCCAGACTGTCGACTGCAGACTCTAAAGTAAGGCAGCTTGACACCCTATTGAGTTTTCAAAATAAAAGCATCACGGGACCTTGGGTCTTGCTTCACGACGACAAACATCACGTGACACCAGACACAAGGTCTCATTACGTCACAGAGCATCAGGATGTGTTTGATGTGTTATGAACACAGGACGGCTTGTAAAACTCAAACAAAGCAAACAACAACAACTAGGAACAAATGAACAAGACTCTCAAACCAAGTCACATGTTAAACTAGACATTTCCTGAAGCAAATACTCTGTGAATGTTGTGCTGCTGAATGACAGTAGCTGGAGAGTTTAAAACATTCCTGAAAGCAGCTGAAGAGAAATGTATGAGGTTGCAACAGAGCTGAACGTCTACAGAACAAGTTTAAAAAGTTCCATTTAAAAATGAAGCGTTATTTCATTAGGCTTCATTTTTAAATTTATGGTTAAATGATTTAATAAAACACAGCTGACTTGATCCAAACAGTAAAAAGTATAGAAAGCCCCAAAGATGTTCTGATAGAATTTAACAAGATTTCCCTCAAATTGATGAAGCTTTAAAAGCTTTGTTAGAACAAGCAGAGTTTTCTTTCTTTTTTTTAATAAATCTGTTGTTTTAGCTTTTTCTTTTTAGTATAAGAGGCAACCAGGACACATTTATTGGACCAGTTGTGTTTCTGTGAAGTCTGATCCATTTCAGTGATGAGTCAAAGTCTTTTAGTAGGTTTTCAGTCTGTCACATGTGTTGTGATGTTTCTCTTGTGCTTCCAGAAGCAGCAGGTTCTGAATCAGTGTTGACATCAACAGGTGCATGAATGTTGTGTTGACATGTGGTTGATGTGTGTAGAAGCTGACACATCATGATTATCCACAGCAACAGAGTCTCTCTACTCATTAGGGACCAAACATCACTGATCAGCACAAATCTGACTATTAATGATTTGATCTATGTCTTTGTTTCTTTATTCAGATTGAGCAAATGCAGTTTGTCAGAGATGAGCTGTGATTCTCTGGGCTCAGCTCTGAAGTCCAACCCGTCCCATCTGACAGAACTGGACCTGAGGGGAAACAACCTGAAGGATTCAGCAATGGAGCAGCTGAAAGATCTAGTGAAGAGTCCAGACTATCGATTGGAGACTCTGAGGTCAGTAGAGGGTTGGAGTCAGTCTTTGCTTTCAGTTAACATCACTGCACAGTTTTTCATTTAAAGCTTGAAGCTTCTTAATGAAGCTGTGAGATGATATTTTCTGGCCCCGCAGGATGATATAAAAGCTGAATGTTTAAGCAGCTTATGATTAAACATTGTTCTAGAAGCCCCTTTCTTCAGAAAACAACCCCCTGGTCTGAAAGACACTTTTCCGCGTTGTGTGTGGAAGGTTCCTTTTTGTTCAAGCAGAGAAACATTTGACACCAGCTCTGCAGAGCCCGTGTAACATCTCACAGCCATCATAGATTTACTACTTCTCAGTAGTTTGAAAACAGCATGTTTGACTTAGAGTTGGATGAAATCAATGTTACTGGTGTTGGATTCGGCTTCATGCAAATCGTATTTTGTTTGTTTATCAGTTCAATTGGTCTGATTTGTTTGAAAGTTGACAGCGATGCCAGTATCCATGCAAATGATTTGTCATCCTGATGAATCTACAAATTAACGACCAACACAGATGTTCTGTTCATGATGTCACTGAGGGTGGACGTCTGATAGGGCCACTCCGCTGCAGCTCCCATCCAGCCATCCCGCTTCAGAGTCAGGCTCCAACCTGGAACCTCGTTATAAAGGCAACAGAACATCCATGTTGGCCAGGACGCACTGAATCCATTATAGGAAATAAATGCCACTAAACGACTCCTACATAACTGTATCCTATGGTTTCTGTATAATAAATACATAATGTCTCACTGTCCTAGTGGATAACAGTCCAGTAGCAGTCGCCTTGTGTTGCGCTCGCTATCCAGGTATTTTCTACCATAAATAAATGTCATGATATTCATGAAATATTAAAAGACATGAACATCAAGCAGAAAACAGATGACGATTGCTACAGAGCTGTTCATTATCCTCTGGAAGTAGAAGCGTTGAGCTTCACTGGCATCACTGATGTGATGTAGCTGGGCTGTAGTAACGTTTCCAAAGCCTGATGGTTCCACACGTCTGTCACTTCCAAAGTCTTCCAGTAGATGTAGCTGTTGCTGCCATCTTGGCCACAGGTTACAGACAACCTCATGCTCAGCATCTTCCCAAACCAATTTCTCTCCGGCACAGGTCTCTGTAGATTTTCTTTCTTGTAAAATAACAGGACTTCGCTTCCCAAGGGATCATAGATGGAGCTGATGGTCGAAAGGCTTCCACTTCTGGCCAGTGGTCTGTCTTTCAGAGCAGTGTTAAGCCTAAAGGTGTGTGATTTACACACCATTCCTCTCCCAGCTCTCTCCATAGTGATGAATCCTCCTTATGCTCCTGTTATTTGCTCTCTGATCCTCAGGGGCAGTGTCCAGCTCTGCTGTCCTGTCACTCGTCCATGTGGTGAGAAAATCCTCCTTTTGAGCGTAGAGAGACAAGGCCATGGTGAAGTGACACAGCTTTCTTTTCTGTGGCCACTGGAACAAGTCACAACATAAAACAAGGTTGTACTTTATCCCTGTTGCCACATGGTAGTGATGCCCATAGTCCTCTGCAGTTTCTCAGAGTTGGCTCAGTGTGGAGATGAAATCGCCCCAATAGATGGACCTTCACCCGATACTCACCGGGTTGTTGCTCTGTCTCACCTCTTGGCCACCAGAGGAACCTCAGGAGCTCTGAGTCACCTTTCCATCACTACGATGCAGCTCTTCACCTGACACGCTCTCAGCGCAGCCTTCAACTAGAAGCTCCATAAGATTTGATCCCAACTCAGCTTCACTCTTCACCCAGTAAACTCAAATTTCACAAAAATTGTTCATTTGAAGCTTCATACGTTGTTTTTTTGGGGGGATATTATTTCCTTAATTTAATTAATTATCCTATTTGTTTGACTCATCTCATCTTTCAGTTTTCGATGAACCTTTAAATTTGTCCAGTGTTCGTCAGAAATCAAAGCAACTACATTCAACAGACAGACGTCCTAACTTTGCCTCAAACCACCAAAAGTGATTCTTCTTAAAGCCTCAAAGGGCAGACGTCCTTCAGGACTCGTAGCTTTAACCGCACACAGACGTGGGTTAATCCGAGCAGCTTTCCTTCATTCACACCCAAACGGTCATTCCAGTGTTAATGTGGTCTGACTCCTTCCTCCACGCGTCCATCCTCAGGTATCTGACCTGTCCTCTGTAGGACGGCGTTGGTTGGGCTATTTGTGGCAGCGCTGCACTTACTCTGCATCTTCTCGATTCCTTTAATCCTTATGGATGATTGATTGGTCCCAGCCTGGTTCTGACTGTTGCTTCAGTCATTTGTACTGAAAGTAGCGATTTTCCACCTTAAGCCTAAAACATCAGTTGAGCTGCAGATGTTGGGTCCAGTCTATTGTTGGATGCTGTGGTGGATTCAAAGAGGCTGCTGGATGTGCTGCATCACTGACTGACAGCTGATGGAGGGAGTCTCTGTAGACGCTCATTCATCTTCTCTCAGCTCTCTCATTTTCTCTACAGCTGTTGGTGATGATGATCCAGATGTTGAAGCAGCAGCTGTTTGGAGGTTCTGACTGGTCCATGTTACTGAAAGGTCGAGTGGAGAGAAGAGATCTATACAACACTGAGGAGAACCAGAAGAAGAGGAGATGACTCTCAGTCTGAACTGATCTGAGAACAGCTGCAGATCAGTGGATGTGGTCACTGTGCAGCTGCTCTGCTGCTTCTACACAGTAGAGTGTTTACCAGCTGCAGTGTCTCTAACAGGACACGTGCATGTTAAAATACTTATCAATGGCAATAACAGATAATAAAGAAGTTTTTTTTGCTGTGCTTTTGTTCCCTTCTCAGTAAATCTAAGACCTTCTGGTCTCATGGAGTGTTGGGTGTCAGGATCGCTGGCATGAGCTCAGAGGGAATGTGCCAGCGACGGGTAGGACCAGGCAGATTTGAACACTTCAGATTTAGGATGTTGAGACTTCTTGTTAGAAGACTGTTTATAAGAATAGTTAAAATATTAAAATGAACGGGTTAAAATTATACTGACAGTTAATACACAACAATAAGAAGAAAAGTTCATGTGTCAGTTACATATGTGATTAAAATAAACTGTGTCATAACGGTTGGTGAATTTCAGGGAAACGGACTTCATTTTTCCCAAGATGCATTGCACGAGGAAAGGCCTTGAAGAAGTTGACGTTCCAGTTTGTGGCAGCTTTGATGCGCTAAGAAAGCACACGTTTTATTGTACTCCCTTCTTTCTTTTATTTTATAAACGTCTAAACCGAAGCAGTGTCTCGCTTCGTTATTCTTCGTTGCCAGGACGATAAATTCGTAACAGTAATTTTGGTGCCGAAAATCCGGGAAGCAGAAAGATATGGGTGACGAAGATAATGAAGAGCGACCGGCCGTTGTGGAACAACTTGAAAGGTCCAAAAGAAAGCGGCGGACGATACGGAGTTGCACAACGAGACTGCTAAACCAGATCGACGTTGAATTATTAAAGGAAGATAAGAATATCGATCGTGTGCGGGACATGTTAGCCGTGTTGTCAGTAAAGGAGGACAGTTTACGTGAGCTGGACAGCATAGTGGAGGAACACACTTCGCTGGGTGATATGGAGGCGGAGATTGAACTCGCAGAGGAATACAGAGACCGCGTCATCGAGATGAAATCGCGGGCTCAGAGTGATCAGAGAACGTGAGACTGTGAGTAACCCAAGGCCTGCTGCTCAGTCAAGGGATGGTAGTGCAAATACACCAACAGTGAGACTGCCCAAACTACAAATTGATAAGTTCAGCGGAGACGTAAGTGTATGGCAGAAGTTTTGGAGCCAGTTTGAGACTGCTATTCATATAAACAATGCACTTTGCAAAAAGGAAAAGTTTACCTACCTGAAAACCTTACTGGAGCAGCTGCAAGGGCTGTAGCAGGACTCACACTGACAGACAGCAACTATGATGCTGCAGTTGATATTTTACAAAGCAGATTTGGAAGGAAAGACCTCATTGTAAATGCTCACATGTCAAAGCTTCTGAATCTCACTCCTGTAAAGAAATCATCCGATGTCAGTGCATTAAGGCAATTATATGATGACTGTGAAATCCAAATCAGAAGCCTTGAGTCGTTGGGAGTGGTATCAGACACTTATGGCGGTATGTTGTGCCCAATATTACTCCAGATGATGCCAGACGACATGGCTCTTGAATACATAGAGGGGATGCTGATGAGTGGAATGTGCCTAATGTGTTGAAGTTCCTGCAGAAAGAGGTTCAGAGCCGAGAGAGAACTTTACAAATGATGAACTCATACAACCAGAGAGAAAGGCAGTCTGCTAACAAAACGTGCAGCAAATCATATTCAACTAATGATGTGAAATTTAAGAAACCAAGCATGACATCTGCAGCTGCGCTACACATTGATGACCAGAAAATGCAAAACTGCCTGTTCTGTGATAGCGCTGAACACGAATCTGAAAAATGTCCAGACCACTCAATGTCGGAACGTAAGGAAAAACTGAAGAAGCTCGGCAGGTGCTTCGTGTGTCTGGGTACCAAACATATCGCCAGGTTTTGCAGGTCAAAGGCCAAGTCATGTGCCACATGTGGAGGAAGGCATCATGCAGCTATTTGTGAGAAAAATTAGGCATCTCCACCTGCTGCGGCTGCCAACATTGACACTGTTATTTCGTCAGTAATTCTTCAAGCAGGAAAGTGTAAACTTGACATTGAGAACACTGTGCTGCTACAGACCGTAAAGGCATGGGTCATAGGACCCACAAGCAGGAAGATGGTTCGCTGATGGCGGAGAGAATATTTGTTTAAATATTAAAATGAACGGGTTAAAATCATACTGACAGTTAATACACAACAATAAGAAAAAAAATGTGTCAGTTACATATGTGATTAAAATATACTGTGTCATAACGGTTGGTGAATTTCAGGGAAACAGACTTCATTTTTCCCAAGATGCATTGCACGAGGAAAGGCCTAGAAGAAGTTGATGTTCCAGTTTGTGGCAGCTTTGATGCGCTAAGAAAGCACACGTTTTATTGTACTCCCTTCTTTCTTTTATTTTATAAACGTCTAAACCGAAGCAGTGTCTCGCTTCGTTATTCTTCGTTGCCAGGACGATAAATTCGTAACATAGGAGCTTATTAAACAAAAGACGTGGCAGGGCGTACAACAAAATAAAGACTCCAGAGCAGGTATTCAAAACAAAGAGTTAAGGCAAAAAGAACCAGAACACCCTCCACAATGCTGAAGCACCGGTTAGCCGTTAGCTGGCGGCTATCTTAATAAATGAACGGTCGAAGGCAGGCTTCCAACACTCACCCCTGCGGATAAAGCGAATGTCTGAGTTCACGGGGTGAGTAATGATGTCCGTGGGCGTAAATGACACAGTCCTTGCAAGTACCAGGTTCTAGATTCCAGGTTCCAGGTCCCGAGAGCGAGAGCAGCATGTGCATGGGAAGACTTGAGTAAACAAGAACAACACAAGCGCAAGCAAACATTGGCAGACATGAATGAACATGAGCGACGGAGCGGGAACAGAGCTTGAATCAGGTAACAGGTGCGACTAAACAAGTCACTAAACAATCTGGCTAATCAGGAGGCTGGCGGAAGTAGTGAGAGCACGTCCGGCAGGGCTCTCCAAAACAAAAGTCCAAGCGGGGCTCTCCACAATGAAAGGTCAGAGTGGCAGCGAAACTGCCGATCGTGACAGAGCCCCCCCCCCCCCTCAAGGGCCGGATTCCAGACGGCCCAACGCTGCGCAGGGAATCCACAAAAGGTCGGACGGGAGGAGGTGGACCAGGAGGAGGGAACAAACATGGCACGGTCCATCCACCATCGGGTCGCAGGAGCAGGAACCTGAGTGGGCCCTCCACAAGACAGTAACAGGAACCTGAGCACATGACGAGGACAGGAACATAGTCTGGTACACTTGGCAGGCAATGATGACGACGACGGTTGTGCCGTGGAAACCTGGGCGGACGGCGTCGTCGGCTGCTGTGGCGTGGTGCCCTGGGCAGACAGGAACAACCAGGCCAGGAGCTACTGCAAACTGGACCTGCACTACAACAGCCACTATGTTTGGTTGACACTGCTGCAAATCTGAACTGTAACCACTGCTTAATATGGTGGAACGTTACACGAACAGCTTTTACTGTTCACAGGAGATCAACACCACAAACGCTGAAGTGGTGAGTGATGAGTCGGATCCTTGAGCTGCTCTTCAACACAAATGAGGTTTGACGCGTCGTCTACCTGCTGCATCGCGTCCTGTCTCGTCTGGAGGCCTCTAGAAGTGCTGTGAGGCTCATGCTCTTCATGGTTTCTCCCGTGCTTTCAACACCATCCAGCCATCACTGCTGAGGAGGAAGCTGGAGGTGGTGCGAGTGGACCAACATCTGGCTCCTGGACCGTCGACTACCTCCCTGACAGGCCAGTTCGTGAGGCTGCGTGACTGTGTGTCAGAGGTGGTGGCCTCCTGATCTAAAATGCCACATTTGTTGAGATTCTTTGGTTCCAGAAGGAGTCGATGAGCATAAATGCTTCATTCAGGAGCTGCCCACGCCTGAAAATTATAAACCAGCTCCCAAGGAGAAACGTTTGAGGACTTTGAAACACACCTGATGAAACATTTACAGTAGCTGTGTGTGACCGGTGTACTTCTGCGTTGTGTTCATATGGATAGTCGGTTGTTGGAATGATCTCCTTTTATTCTCTGATGCATAGACAAACAAAAACACACTCCTGTAACATCTGCCCGCTCCAGTTCCTCTCCCACCGCAGGATCGTACAGAAAGGGCAGTGCATACAGCCGCGAGCGCGAACACAGAAAATACTCGCAGCACATATAAAATAAAAATACATAAAGTTCACATACCTGATGCATAGACAAACAAAAACACACTCCTGTAACATCTGCCCGCTCCAGTTCCTATAACAGCAAAACTGAAGTTAGCTTGACTGACTAACTTTGTAAGCTAGCAGGATCGGAGGGCAGCAACTTACAGAGTGGCAGAAAATGAAGCAAAAATAAATCAACATATTCACATAAAACAGTAATGACAGATATAATGACAATAAAGAAATTAAGTAACACAAATTAATATAAAAGTATGAAAATATAAAGAGACGAGTAAAGCAGCACCTACCTCTCCCACCGCAGGATCGTACAGAAAGGGGAGAGTCAGGGGCTGCAACCCATATATATAGCTAAGGAAAATAACACACCAACAAAGAAGAAATAATAGAAAAAAATGCTATCAGGTTTTATACTGGAACCAACGCAACAAACACATTTTGTGTAATTATAACAAAAATATAGAAGTACAAATATAACCAGGTTACATGTGGACACTAGACTGAATAGTAGTAGTGAATAAATCTTGTCTTCTGTTCATGCAAAGCACCATGAAGTGGTTCTGTGTTGTAAATGTGATGTAACAATACGTCCATCACCTGCTTTCACTGCCAGAATGGAGAAGAAGGAAACTCAGTGTCAGATTGACAGATAAAACAGCGACAGTTTGACAGTATGTCCAAAGTTCTAGGATCTTCCCTCTACATGAACCTTAGTTCATTATGGATTTTATTACCTAACACACATGCAAAAAACTCAAATAGTCTATAAATAGCATCATGAATAACATGTGTAGCAATAACATGGATCCTGGACGTCTACATTCTCACAAATTGGTTTTCTGAGATTAACAGCTATATTATATTCATCAAATCCTGCACAGTAGCAGAAACATATCGAACATTTGTTTATCATTGAACATTCCCTGATGCGATGCACTAGTTCTCATATTGTATCTAAGAAGTTGTACAATACTTTATGAATAAATGAGCATCCTGATCAATATTATGATACTGTATAATCGATCTACTGATCTAATTGTGTTAATTTATAATTTTCTATTGTAAATTATTACTTCTATGACATTGATGTGTAATAACAAATGAAAACGAAGCAAATGATATGTTTAAGTTTAAATGTATTTATTGAAGCCATGTGTGTTTCAACTCTATGTGGTTTGGATTAGGAGGCTCCTCTTCGTCTGGACTGGAGGCTGGAGGGAGGAAGAGGTGCAGGCTGCTGGAAGAAACATCATGAACAGATGTGTTGTTAACATACGTGTCTACGTTATGTCACTGCTACTACTCAGGTAAATGACTGCTGAGGTGATGATTTACTGCACTGAGCCTCCACAGATGACAACTTCTCTCCAGGTGGTCCTACGCTCATCATCTCATCTCTGTCGTCAAGGAAACCCTGGATGAAGGTCTCCAGCCTCCACAGCTGCGCCTGTCACAACCAAAATGAAACCTTTCGCTTCAGTAGTACATGAAGTGGAGCACAGACGATGAATAAGCTGACCTGTGATTCTTACTACAAGTGATTGTGCAGCAGTGGTTCTTTCCATTGGGTCGTCTGGTGGATGTCATCTTCAGCTTGGACCTGTTGACACATTGTTCAACACAAATAAAATGTTTGTACGTTTCGCCCACATTAGGCAGTGGAGCCTCAGATTCACATGTACATGCATTATCCTGGGTTGAAACCACAAGTAGTAGCATGTAGTGCTACTAATTAAAGTCCATATAGCACCAAAGGGAGAGAGGAAACATATGCTAACATGTATGACTAGCAATGGACTCACCTTTGAATAAACTCCAGTGTCCTGCAGCTTCTTCTTGGTGCAAGTTGAACATGTAATAGGCAGCAAAAACTGCTAAGCTGGAGACATATCTCACAAAATAGAAGGCTTGACACAATTAATATGCTCTTCATTCAAAAACATAATCTTTTACAGCACAGAAAATTGAACTTTCTAATGACTGTAGTAAAAATAATCAAATATAATCATAATAAGTATAGTAATAAAAAAAATCTAGACCTTCACAAAAGAGCATCCTGAGATAAAACTGAGTTAGTAGCATCATTAGATTAGATTAAAACATTAAATCATCACTATCTAACTCACCATTTTATTCTTGACTATGTCTCCATAGGCCTTCAAAGGAGAAACAAATCTCATCTCCAGTCTCTTGACCTGCAACAACAAAGAGTCCATCACAAGTACAGCAATCACCCGTTAAAGACACAGAGGAGGCTCACAGAGCTCTGTCCCTCACATGAGCTGGCCTGTAGTCCTGAACCATGGCCAGGTCCTCAGCCAGGTTCTTCAGGCTGATCTGTACCTCTGTGCTGGAGGTCAAACAGCTGAACCACCAGCAGCTCTGCCTTGTCTCTGAGCTTCTCTTCCTGGTGTAGGACGCCAGCAGGAAGCAGAGCTCACCCTTGTACTTCTCAGTATTTTTCAGTGGCTGCTCTATGCTCATCATCTGCAGATCAGAAAAAAACAGACAATCCTGACAGGACACATTTTGCTGGGATGTGCAACAGCTCCCCAGCTTTTATCTCCCATGTAAAACAGCCTCTTTGTGTTTTTCTCTTGTGGTCATGTCAAATATTACGTTCTGCCTCCTACCTGGAAAAGACGTAGCTCGTGTTTGTTCCTCTGTCCTGTGCTCTGCTGTTTCCTCAGCTGTTTCCATCACCTGCACCATGAGTTCAAAGCTCCAACCAGTCTGTGAAGGTGAACTTGAACTTCAACCCAGTGAGACGTGTTATTTTCTCTGTGTGCTGTGTTGGCTTCAGAGTCCTGCTGCTGCCTGGATCAGAACTTGCTCTGCTTGAAAAAAGGTCCATTTCCAGGAACAACAGTGTGGTTAGGTTTCCAGGAGAAAAGCTCACGTTTTATAGACAGATTCAGGAAAATGGCTGCATAACAAACATAATTTAAGTATAGGAAGTTGGTTTGAGTTGAAAGATCTGATGTTGATATGAAAAAACAACAACATAGATATTTCTAATCGTTGCTAAATGTCACAGCAGGTCACAGTGAAACACAAAGACAAAGAGCTGGATCCTCTCCTACATGTAGTGAAGTTGTGCTGGTCAATTATCTGCTGTTAAAATTTATCATTTAGATCCTTTAGATGAAAATGAGTTTGAAAATGTTCATGTCTTTACATCGTCGTCGCTGGAATGTTGACCCTTCCGCCCTTAATGTAGACCACGTCACATCTACGTCACATTACTGAGCTAACAGCATAAGCGGCTATGGCGGCTAATGCTGCTGCTACTGTACAGGTTAGCATAGCAGGCTAATGCCGTTAGCACCATGCTACGAACCAACAGAAGCCGTTTAAAATACATTACTGGGAGTCCACAGCACGTTGAATAAAACATGGACGTAAATACTGATGGACATGACGAGCTCACACCTGGAAAGAGACTAGTTTCACCTGAAAGATGAGCGAACACAGCTTCCTCATGTCATGTGTGGAAGTAGTGCAACAGGAAGCGACCGCACTTCAACAGAAGCCGCAGCATAGAGCTCCCTCTGCTGGACGAGCTCTGACACTACGTCTATGTGGAATAATGAGTCTGATGCAGAACTTAGAAGAGAGCACGTTCTGTCTGAACCCACCCGTGTTTCATGTGAATAAATGTTCTGGAACATGTGATTGACAGGTTTTGCTGATTCTTTCCATGATGAATATCTAAAGGCAGCGACCTTTCAAAGAACGAGCAACTGCAAGAGGTTGCAAACCTGGAAAAGCATCACAAGCAAACAAAGCTTAAGTCTGGTGATGTCACAGGCTAAATGCAGCTACTGCAAAAAAGTGTTTGCATAGAGATATGAATTACATACAGTGATGGTCACTGAGCAGGTCATTTATTAACAGAGAAATGATATTTAATAGAGCACATTTCATTATTTTATTGTTACTTTGTTCTGTCTTGATGTTTATTAAATTTCTGTGACTCGCTCTGTTGTTGTCAGAGATGTTCCAACTAAAACGAATTCAGTCAGAGTAAGGTTCAAATAATTAAACATGAATTTATTCTCAGTGGTGAGATGAGAAATATGCAGAGGCAGGCAAACGAGTCGCATCATTTTAGGGATTTGATCTGTGTTGATAAGAACATGAGCTCAACTAGGCTAAGTAACAAAGTGTTTCTAAAAGCAGCTCTGTTCGCTCCCTGAGTCATTACATCACAGAGGGGGTAGAGACTTGAAGAAAATGGGTCCCACACATCAGGCACACGTTTCCAAGCATGGAGCTGCTGAGGAGACCAACTTATCGTCACAAGTTTTGTTAGATACAAAACAACAACCCAAAACCAAATGAGCCAAATAATGACACATTTCTGAAAACCTGTTAAATTATCAGCGTGCGCGTGATGTAGCCACAACAGGCCAGACTGAAGGGAGAAGCCCCTAAAGCAAACAATAAGAAAAGGCTGATGTGCAAACACCAGGAAAGAAGAAAGCAAAGGCCTGGTGAGGTCAAAGGGTCACCAGAGGCTTGAATGAATGAAGGCTTTTCTGTCAAGTCTAGATTCTACAACATGTTCATCTGTCAGATGAATATAAGTCCTCAGATGTAACTACCTGGAAATAAAAGCCTAAATGTCGGTGACGCTTCTTCTAGGTGAGGTTGTCTGAGAGTTGAATCACAATAACTGGACGTCTTCCTTTGCAGCAAATCTACTACTACTGCAAAGGAAATGGTTTAAAGTGGTTTAAAGTGGTTTAAAGTGGTTTAAAGCGCTTCAAGGAATCAAAATCATGTCATCATTATATAATAAACAGTGTGACATGAAGAGTAACTACGGGAACGTACAACACAAACCAAAATAATACCAATATTATTATTATTATATGTGATTATTATATAAAACTACGATTATTCTAATGACGATAACTGTCCAGTCGTCACATGTCCAGTCATTCCACTGACTGAGGGGCTCTGTGAGTCCATCCAGCAGGGGGCGCTGTAACAGCAGCACTGCTGGGTGCAGCTGACGCTGGAGCCTGAATCATTGGTGGCTGATGAAGGCCCAGCACGAGCAGCGGTCAGAAGGAAGCAGCTACGCCTGGACTGACTTTCACCGGAACCAATGACTTCAACTCGTGTGTTTTCAGCCTGAGTTACCGCCACAGCAACTTGCTGCAGTTTCACCGTTTGCCAGTAACGAGCGTTTATAAAACACAGCGACGCAAACGACAATTAGCAGCAGACATTAGCTCACACCTGACGCACGTGCGTCAGTGGCTGCCATGGAAACGGAGCGACGACCCAGGCCAGGCTATATAAGGCTGCAGACGCCTGGTTCCCACCAGGCTGCTGGACGCTGACCTACACTGAACTTTGGCAAAGCTAAAGCTAAAGCTAACAGCAGCTAACAAAAGCGCTCGGACACTGAACTCAACCTCCTGGAAAGCGACCACTCATTTACTGGACTCAAACCCACCGGAGCATCTGCTGAAACCAGGCCCCAGAGCAGCGGCGAGTGGGCGACAACCACGTCCCCTTGGCAGGTGAGCGAAGACCTGCTGCTGGTCTGTTAGCCTCCATTAGCAGCAGCCATTGAAGCTCTTTAAACGCAGAAAAAAGAAAAGACATGATTAATGGCTTTATTATTATTATTCACCGCTAACATGACTTTGAACGTGTGGATTAATTATGTGAATCATTTGGCAAAGGTGTAGATTATAAAAGTTATTTGGGGTTTTAAAAATTCCTAAAATGCGTTTCGTGGTCACCATGGAGACGCGGAGACGCCAGCACGCGCTCAGGCCCTTTTCTATGGTCGCTCCCTGACTGGACTGGTGCTGCTGATCAGTTCTGGTGGTGACTGGAAAACATGCACTAAACTAGAGATTCCTGAAAACCAGAAAGGTTTGAATGGAAAGTTGGTCTAAATGTTACAAAGCTTTAATCAAACGAGCCCAATGAACTTTACACTAATTGATTTGGGAGAAACACGTGATTTATTGTTTGATTAGTTCTGAGCTTCATGTCTCCCACACAAACCGTGAGTTGATACTTATGTGAGTTATTATTATTACTATTAATAGTATTATTATATGTTTTGCATATACTTAAGCATGAAGAAAATGCAATTTAGCAGTAATTTTTAGCAGTTTAGCAGTTGGTTCTGAAGTGAAAGTTGTGACTTGATATTTTAGTTGTGACTCAAAATGACGATGAACGTTAACTGGCCGTGTTGTTGACACATGTTTGCAGTAACAGTTGCACCAGGCTCCTACAGTGACTTCGTCCATATCTGACTTATGTCTGCTTTCCTCTGTCACCAACAAAGGATGTCCTGGGAAGTTGTTGCCGTACTAAGTGTTCTGGTGCTTTGTCCCTTTCTAAGGATGGACGAGCTGTTCCTCAACGACCTGGACGACCGCGCAGAGGAAACCGACAGCGAGTGGGAAGACGATGACGATGAGGACGAGGACGTGTGGGAGGGCGTAGTGGGCTGGGGCGACTCCGATTCTGGTTATGGTTCCATGACCGAAGACGAGGACGACCTGCGCCCCCCTCCCCTCGTCCAGCAGCTGCCACCAGACTGCGGTCTGGAACAGGAGGAACGGCCGGTTCCTGAGGTAAGTGTGGAACCGGCGGTTCCTCCTGTGGCTGCTGCTAGTCCTCCTCCTCCTCCTCTGGTCCCACCCAGGTCTCCTCTCTCTGCTCCCTCGACGTCAGGACTTCGGTCTACGACGAAGAAGAGCAGGGAAGAGAGCGACCTGGAGCAGGTAAGTACAGCAGGTAAGAGGCAGCGTGTGGATGCTGAGGACGACCTCGAGGAACCTCAGCCGTCGACTTCGACGGGCCTCAGATCCTCTACACCCTGGATGCACTGGACGGGTCTTCACCACACAGGCTGGACTGATGACAGCGACTCTGACTAGTTTAGTCAGAGTCCTGTCAGGCAAGTCTCAGCCTGGGAGGTTGAAGCGTGGAGACATCCACCAGTGTCTCTAAGGTCTAGAGAATATGCTCCCTCTGAAACAGAGAGGAGCAGGTTAGAGGTTGGTGGTGAAGAGGCAGGTCCCAGATCCTCCTTTATGTCCAGGAGGTGCTGGACTAGTTTAATCTGGAGTTAATTTACAGTAGGTTAAGTTAAGTTAAAGTAGTTTATGTTTAGTTAAGTTAAGTTACAGTAGGTTGAGTTAAGTTTCTGTGTGTTAGTTAGGTTAAAGTTTATGCATATTTTGTTAAGTTAAGATAAATTAATTTAGGTTAAGTTAAGTTAGGTTAAGTTAAATATATTGTTGGGTTAAATGTATTAAGTTAGGTGAAGATAAGTTAGGTTCAGCTGATGGGTTAGTAAAGGTAAGTATCAGTTTTTTATTGAACTTGTCTCAGTATACTGTTCATGTGATGTTAAGTTGACCTCACTAACGTTTGTGTTCTAGTTTTTCTCCTCCTTGAACCGACACCTTATCGCGGTGGAGGAGTTTGTGTGCCCGCGTGACCCTAGGAGCTGTGTTGTCAGGGCTAAACCCATGACAAACAGGTCCTAGGCGACGGGCCAGACTAAGAGCGGTTCATCTCTCTCAGTAGGAGCCGGTGCCATGTAGGTCGGTAGCAGCAGGAGGAGGCCCAGAGGAAGACCAGGACTCACTGTCAGCCAGCCTGGGAAGGTTAAAGGTCATTACACCTGATGCTGACACGTGCTACTGATGGGGCTTTATTTAGTGCTTCGAGACATTTACACAAAGTCCTGAAAGAGAACTTTCTGAGCAGCTGGACTCTGTTGCAGCATCTTTTGCTTCTCGCTCCATTACCTCGGTTAATATCTATGTGTTGTTTCATGAGCATTCCAGCCGCTGACACTTTCATCCTGTCTCTGCTTTCAGGACAAGTACAGAACCACGGCTCATCTGCAGGATTGAGGAGCGGTGTGATCGCCTTCCTCTTCATGTGCTGCTTTTGTTAGAAGTGGTTCCAGAATCATTGGACCAGCGGTCAGAGCCCTCTCCACCCGTCCCCTAGGGACTCTGCTCACGGCCAGGCCTGGACGCCCCCTGGCCCCCCACCCCTTTACCCCCAACCATCGCCGAAGCTCAGCTCCTGCCCTTCACACTAGAAGCCTCTTCCAGCCCATATTCCCACTTCCTCCATAGACTCATGGACTCTCACCTTCACTATTTTCTCCCCTGGGGACAAATAAAGTGTTTTGAACTGAACCGAATTGACAAAGGTGACATCTTCATGTTACGACGGTCAACATATGTATAATGTAAAGTCACAGCAGTTCCTTGTTTAGGGGCTGAAGCAAAGCTCTAGGGACGGACACGGCAGAGTGAAGCATGGCTTCACAAAGAGCAGACGTAAGTGTGCTAACACTACAATGCTTCACGTTAGCACAGAGGAGGCTTCACGGCTTCAGGACGCCATGATCACTAATTACTGGTGGTGCCGTTAGTTGGTGACTCGTTTAGTTGTGCAGACAAACATCCTGACATTTACTCCATTGCTACAAACGTCTGTACAGGTTCGTCTAGTTTCAAGTGACAAATCTGCTGAACGAGCGGATCCTTAGCAGGCGACGCGTCTCAACCAACTATGAACAGACGGTGGCCAACTCAGATGTTCACGTTCTAGTCAGAAAACTAGGAGCGACTTATGTGCAGTGCTTTACTTTAGACCTTAACATCGAGTGTCACCACAAAATTTAAAGACTCTGCAATTAGTGGTTACACCTGTGTTTAATTTCCTGTTTAGTTCTGTATTTAAGCCTACCCTCTTGTTTCTGTCCTTGTCGGTCCGGCGTACATCGTTATGTGATGTTGTTGCTGTTCGTGGTTCCTGAGTCATGTCACGTGAGTCTTTGTTTAAGTCAAGTCAAGTCAAGTCAAGTCTAGTAGTGTCATGATAAGTGTGTTATTAATAAAGTCAAGTCAAGCCAAGTCCTGGTCTGAGTCTGCGATTGGGTCCTCCACATTCTACCACACCAGCGGCAATTGTCACAAAGGCATGCTTTACAGTCATGTTGGTGTGTTGTGGAGTCTTATAGCCGTGGGTAAGAAAGACCTCCGGTAGCTCAGTCCTGCACTTCGGGTGCAGCAGTCTCGCGCTGTGTGAGCTGCGTTGGAGCCTAAGATTTAAATGAGAATCATCACATGATCACATGAAACCATTCTGTGGACGTCTTACTAGTTTACTGTAGAGCTGCAGTAGAAGATGAACATGTGCTTTGTTGAGTGCTGACATCTGATTTCTTTGACAGTGGGGCTTTCGTGGATGATAATACTATAGTTGTTTAGTATTTTCTCCCCAGTTCAGCTACAGGCTCCAACTCTGTCAAAGGTTTTCTGTTAAAGCTGCTCAGGTGAAGAGCCAGACGACTGTGGGCGCCATCACTGTTTCATGAGACGCTTGGCTTCTCAGCTGCCGTCAGAATATAGATTATTCTAATGTGAATATGATGCATAAAGAAAGTCCCACACTGAAATGGAACAGACTGTTTTTGTCATCTTTGATAAATATTTTTCAAATAGAAAGGAGCGTTTTTAGGCCACACAGAGTTCTAGTAGCAGCTGTGAATGCAGACGGATCACAGACGGACACAGCGACTCCACTACCGCTGTCCACGCTCTGGGCCTGCGCTCCACCATGTGCTCACTCCTTCAGTGGGGAACATCCTTCCCTCCTCCACTAGGGACAGGAACTCACCACCAACCAGGAGCAGACGCCACCCATCACCGCTTCAGAGCCGTGGCCTCGGACTTGGAGGACCTGCTTCTCGCTCGTCTTCACCCAAGCTAAGGTCGCCAAGGTGCTGGGAAACTCCTCGTGGCAAGGATTCAAGGCTTGGGATTCATTGGTTATTCACATTCACTATATTATTCACTCATCATCACAGGTTTTATTGAAATCAGAGCCACGAGTCATTTCAGAGCCTAACGGAGCCATTTGTGAAGTGTTGCATCCAAAACTAACTCAGGTGCCTCCTGTTGTTTGCAGTCACTCATTTCATGTGTTCGTGTTCCACTTATAATGTCCACGAAAAGCTTCACGTTCTGTTAAGGATAATATAAAAACTCAAACTAGTATGAAAGTGAAATATATATAGTTTGCTAAATAGAAGCACACGTTGAGTTCCTGAAGATTTGAGTTAAAATGCTGAACTTATCATTGATTCATTCATTTCAAGTTCTTTTAGCAACATTGGTCCAGAAAGAAGGTGGGTAATATCCTGTCAGTCACATGTGTTTGCTTAATGTGAGTAGTCTGGTGTGTTGGTGCAGGACTGTGCTCTACTGTCGACAGTAGGTGGCGCTGTAAGTTGAGACTGACGTAAAGTCTAAGTGGTCACCTCAGAACTCCAGGACCGGGACAAGCTGCAGGCTGGGACCCAGTCAACAACGTGTCCGTTACGACTCTGTGGCTGTGAGAGAGTGTGAACCAAGCGTATGTTCTGGTTGCATCAGAACTGCTGCAGAGCAAAAGATGAATGCGGCCCAGTTTGACTAAACGGTTCTGAAGGCTCAACACTGATGCAACAGAACTTGGTTCAGTTCAGACACAAACAAAGAAAAAACAAACCAGAGTTTGTTTGTTGCTCAGAGACAGAGAAACTATAAATACCTAGAAATTCACACATCAGTCTTTCTGTGACAAATACGTCATCTGCTTTTACCTGCTGTGTTCATTTAGAAGAGGAAGACGGATCCGTCAGACCCGTCAATATATTTAGTTATTTTATATATATTTATATTTATTTGTATATTTACTACAAATTGAAAAATTAAATCAGTGACGATGATGAAGAAACAGTTTTATCTGAAATGTCTTAATGTAATAACGTGAGACTGTACCAGACATTTATACGTGTCAATAATATTGTGACTCTTCGTGAAGCTGCTGATCTGCTCAGAGAACATCAGCGTCTGCTCCGCTGTTCCTGAGGATCCTCAGCAGAGAGAGTCCACAGCAGTAAACCAGACTCTTCACTATCAGCACCGAATCCAGCAGAACCAGCAGCTTCACCTCCAGCTGTTGGTCCTGGTCTTTGTCCTGCTTCTGGTCTTTGTCCTGGTCTTCGTCCTGGTCCTGGTCTTTGTCCTGGTCTTTGTCCTGGTCCTGGTCCGGGGGACCTGCTGCAACACAGAAGGTTCACAGGCCTCAGTCAGGCCGTCTGGGCTTCCTGCAGGGAGGCAGGGGGTCTTACCGTCAGCTTCCAGGTCTGCTGGCTCTCTCTCTGGAGGACAGGAGGCTGCTGGAGCCGGAACCTCTGCAACACAACGAGGCACACACACGTCAGCGCCGAGGTCCAGTCTGCGCTGAGCCGTCCCAGAGCTCGGTTACCTTGTGCTGTGTGGGCCTCCGCTGTCCCCCCTTCGTGCTCCACCTCACAGCGGTATTTAGCGGCGCTGCTCTCTGGCCCACGGAGCAGGATGGAGGCGCTGCGGCCCGACTCTCTGAGCTCCAGCTGCTCTCCCTCGGCAGGGCTCAGCTCGGCCCACGGGCCGTCCTCCTCCTTCTGGACCCTCCAGGAGAACCGGACCAGAGGAGGAACCATGTGCGAGGCCAGACACAGCAGGGAGCTGCTCCCCTCCAGGCCTCTGGATGCTGCTGGGTACACGCTCACCACGGGCTTCAGCACCGGCTCGTCTGGACCAGCAGAACCGAGCAGGACAAGAACACAATGGTCAGATTCTGTTCTCTGCTAATAACAGAAGAACCGATGACGGAACAATGTGTGAAAGGCCCTGTCGTTGCTTCCTTGAATCCCGTGAATCAACGTGTTTCAGGTGTCTCAGCTGGTTCATAACTGGCTTTAACATGTTTATGTGTTTAGGTAGATTTGACCAAACGCTGGTTGGAACCGTTCAACGTCCTCAGATCAGGTCCTGATGTTCAGATGATGAGACTCCAGAACCAGCAGAGACTGTTGGACTCTGACAGACGCTTTCAGCTGCTGCTCAGCAAACATTTGCTGCTTTACAGACGTTTCTCCGAGCGGCAGCAGCAGGAAACTGATCCACTGACGCTGGAGCAAAGAAAGTCTGAACTTCAACACCACGAGGGAAAGAAAAGTTCAGCCTCACCTGTGACGACCAGTTTAGCTCCAGAACCAAAGAGCCGGTACCGATACGTCCCCACAGCGACAGAGGAACACGAACCCGTCTGAGGCCAACGACTCCAAACCATGAACCTGTTTCTGATTTCAGCTCTGTGATCACTTTCTCTGCTGTTTCTGTCTAAACCACTGTTTCTCCGTCTGCTTTGGGTTTGGGTCCGTTTTTGATCAACTGTCTTTTAATCGGGTTCAGACGTTCATGTTCTCCTCAGGATGAACCAAACTGAGGTGAACGAATCCAAACCATGAACCTGTTTCACGTTTGTCTCCAGGATGTTTGTCTCTAATCGTCTCGTTGTCTCCAGACTGAAGGGTTTTAGTGGCGGGTGATGGTTCCTCATTCATTTTTTTTTTTTTTTTTTTTTGTCCTGTCCAGCAGTTTAGCATCCATCATGTATGTGCTGGATGCTGTATTGTGGTGGGCAGTTTTGCTTTTTCAAAAGGGATACATGAACTATGAACCCCTCTTTGAAGATCTTTGTTTTAATTGGTCTATCAAGACGAAATGAGAGTCTCTGGATTGGACAGGAGGAAAGGGGGGGGGGGGTGAGAAGAGGAAGCACAGACAACAAGATACATAGTACAACCAACAGGGTATAGCTAACATTACGTAAATAAGTTATAGTGATGAAATTGATTGTTAACAGTCCTGGTAGGTATGATGATAATGACATCTACAGTAACCACAGCAGCAATAACAACAATAACCACACAACGACTATAAGTACAAGTGCAGCATTACCAACACCATGATAACTTCATTTGTGAAAAAAAAAAAAACAAAAAAAACAACAACACAAAAACCAATTAAAATAAGTAAATAGATACATAAGAGGAAGGTATATCATAACATAACACGTATGCACTTTGTTGCTCATATAGTTTGTTCCATTACCCCGAAACAGTGAAACAACATCATTCACCGCTTGTGGTGATGCAAGCATTGGTGCACAGTGCCACTAGCAGAAACCAGGGTGATGGGGGAAGGTGATGAATGTGTCCCTACCGTCCCAATGCCCCAACAAGCAGCAAGAAAGGGCCCAGTACCCAGTGCGCCACATACCTCTCAGGCCCGGAAGGGCAGATGCCTTGAACCGGGGCGCCCGCCCACGCCCCCCAGACAGGGCTGCAGCAGCCACAGGGACAGCACCAGGAGCCAGGTCCGGCCACCGATGAGCCAGCGCCAGCCCACCCCGGGAAGAACAGAAGCAGACCCCCCCTCCACCGGGGGGGTCAGCCCCAGAGAGCAGAACCCGGGCACCCACAGTCTGCAAGGAACCCATAGGCGATGACCCCCGGCGTCCCGAGGGGAACCCACCCCCAGTTTGCGTCCCCCGCAAGGACGGAGAAGAGCCCCCCCCCCACGACCAGACACCACCCCCAGCGTCATGGTGGGCTTGCAGCACTAGGTAGGCATTAGTGGGAATCAGCAGAGGAGGCCGCCCAGGCAGCAAGATCCCCTAGCCTGCGCCAGGATCGGGCCACCCAAACATCAGCCACACCACTAACATCCACACCCACATACTGCCACATACATTCCCCCCAGAACCTACCCATCCATACGTGATACTATACACACTCACACCCACACCATACGCGAAGTCCCATTCATGAGGTGGGTTGGTCTCCGACCCAGTACCCGCGGGGCCCCGGGCAGGACCCGCGGCACCTCTAAAGCCACCTCCCCCGCCCCCATCCGAGGAGGAGCCAGGGGCAGCAAGACAGGACCCCGTTACCCTGCCAGCCAGCTTGGTTTGTAAGTGTGGGGCTAAGATGCATTAAAAGTGGGGGAGGTGTCCAGGAGCACAACCGCTGGCTGACGGACGTGTCTCCCAGAGGGTGTCCCCCGTCCCTAAGTGTCTACTTGCAATTAAGAACAGGGTGGTGGTCATCCTTGCCGGATGCGACTACCGAGGTCACACCTGGCCCCTCCTCTCGGACCCCGGTAGGAGACCACCCCCTTAGGCCCTAAATGTATGTGTATGTGAATATAAAGGACATTGGAAGACTACCAGTCTCCAAAGCCTTGTTTGGTGTTGTGTGTAATGTAGTTAAAAACTGAGGGGCATTCCGTTCTGGGAGGGACGATGTTTAAGGCTGCAATTCGAGCCAGTCCCCCCATATGGACAGGGCCCCTCATAGACCTAGGTGAATGGGTGTAAAATGTAGCTGTGGCATGAGGTACAAAGGTCAGCCGAGCTAGGTCCCAGACTAGCTCAGCATCCTATCCCACCACCCCCAGTCCCTCCCAGAGGGGGACAGACAGACCTGACCAGAGGGCCACGGTTGTGCTGCCCAGGGAACCACAGGCAGCGCAGTCAGGGCCTCCCCACCTCCTCTGTCTCACATACACATCCTCTCCCTCACGCATACTCATGCTCGCCCCGTGAGGTCATTCATTCAGACACGCAATCTCTTACATAACACACATCCAGATCCATATGCATCTACACATATCCACCCCCATATACACAAGCCCATAAGTCCACACCCCCCCCTAGATGCATACACACACACACACACTGTGTAGCTGTGTAGGGCGGTCCGATCCCAGCCCAGGTGCCACAGGGATCCAGCGCCCAGGCAGATCCCCCCACCGATCCCATCATGCTCCATCGCCACGTGCCCCCGCCGCATCCTAGGAGTCCGACCGCTAGGAGCGGCAACCCTCCGCCCCCACAAGGACGCCCCAGGGGAAGGAGCACCCCCCAGGAGCAGGCAGGCCCCCGCCAGGGAACCCCACAGACACCGGGCACCCAAGTCCACAACCCCGGTCCGCCCCCCCACCAGTAGGGAGGTCCGCCCCCGCCCCCAGAGCTAGCTATGCGCCAATCCACCAACTAGCCGACCCCTCGACCCCAAGCACCAGCCCCGCAGATACTACCCCCCTGAACAGAGGGCCCGTGCGGCCGCCCCATGATCCCCGACAACCACCCCCCCGCCCACAAGGGCAGAGCAGCACCCCAGCCCCAGGCCTCCTTCCGCTACGCCAGTGCCGGGCACAGTACAACGCCTCAGGCCACACGCATCACCACCATGAGGTGGAATCAATTAGAGTGGAGTTCCAGTTAATGATTTAAACAATCAGTCAATGTTTCTAAGGTTATGTAGTCTGACAGACTGTTCAAGTAGTGATTGATGCTTAATTTCTTTTTAGTTTTCCAGTTCATAAGGATGATTTTCTTTGCGACGCATAAGGCAGTGAATAGTAGTTGTGACGTGTTTTTCTCTAGATTGAGCCCTCTTAGATCTCCTAAAAGACACAGTGCGGGTGATACTGGGATTGGATACCTTAACCAGGTTGATAAGTGTTTGCAAACTCCTTGCCAGAATTGTTGCACAGGTGGGCATGACCAGAATGCATGTAGGTATCTATCTGCTGTGTTATCTGTGCAGTGTGGGCAGGTGTTGGACTTAGTGAGACCCATCTGGAACATCCTTTGACCTGTATAGTGTGTTCTATGAAGAATTTTATATTGTATTAACTGCAAATTTGTATTTTTAGTCATTTGGAATAAGTTTGAGCATATATTTGTCCAGAACGTTTGGTCGGTGGTGATGCCCAAATCAGTTTCCCATTTAGATATCGGGAGACACACTGTGTCATTCGTTTTAGACAGAATTATATAGATTTTTGATAATACTCTTCTAGGTGAGATTCCAATAAACCGTTCTACTGCTGGTGGAGGTTGCCATTGTATCGGAGTGTTTTTGTTTTTTGCCTTAATTATTGATTTAAGTTGTTGATATTCTAAAAAGTTGCCATTAGTAATTCCAAATTTGGACACTAGCTCCTCGAATGGGATAACTCTATCCCTTACAAAAATGTGTTTCATATGTGTTATTCCTTTGTTATACCAGATTGGGAATTTAATGATTTTTTTGTTTTGTAGGATGTCTGGATTGTTCCAAAGTGGTGTATATTGGCAGGGGGCAAGTGAAGAGCCAGTTATTTTTAAGAATTTCCACCAGGCTGTCAGGGATGTTCTTATGCTAGTAAACCGGAAGCAATTATGAAGTTTGATTTTGGTACTGATAAATGGTAAATCTGCAATTTTAATGTCTTTACAAAATGTTTGTTCAATGTCTAACCAGGATACATCTGCTGGACTGGAATTTATCCATTTGTGGACGTGATTCAATCTATTGGCAAGGAAGTAGTGGTGAGGATTAGGTAGTTCCAAGCCTCCACAGCTCTTATGTTTTTCAAGCGTTTTCAGGCTTATACGTGGTGGTTTGTTTTTCCATAAAAATTTTGAGATGCATGCGTCTAGTGTCTTAAACCACACCTGGGATGGCTGGTTTGGTATCATTGAGAACAGGTAGTTAAGTTTAGGTAAGACCATCATTTTAATGGTGGCAATTCTTCCCATTAATGAGATCGGTAGGGACTGCCATCTGTTGAGGTTAGATTCTATTTCTTTTAGTAATGGAGAATAGTTTAGTTCTGTGAGTTCTGACAGCCTAGCGGAGAATTCAATGCCCAGATATCTGATGTTCCCTGGCCGGAGTGTGTTAGAATGAGCGCTTTGGAAGTCATAGTTAAGTGGCAGCACTGTAGACTTTGTCCAGTTGATAGAGTATTCTGACAGAGCTGAAAATTCGTTGATAATAGTGGTGGTTGTGGGAAGTGAATTTTGTGGCTTGAGGAGGAAAAGTAAAACATCATCAGCATATAGGCTTATTTTATGATTTACTGTTTTAGTCAGTATTCCAGTGATCCCTTCATTTTGTCTAATTGCTGCCGCTAGTGGTTCAATAAATATTGCGAATAGTGAGGGGGAGAGTGGGCAACCTTGTCTGGTTCCTCTACACAAATTAAACCTTGACGAGATCTGACCGTTTGTTCGAACTGCTGCATTTGCTGAGCTATATAATATTTGGATCCAGTCTATAAAGGATTTTCCAATACCAAATGTATGCAATGTAGCTAGCAGGAACTTCCAGTTTACTCGGTCAAACGCTTTTTCTGCATCTAGTGAGACAATGGCTGATTCTAGTTTGTGGATGGTGACATAATCAATTAGGTTGATTAATCTATACATGTTGTTTGTTGACTGTCTCCCTTTTATAAAACCTGTTTGATCAGGGTGAATTATATAAGGGGTAATTTTCTCTATTCTTCTAACGAGGGCTTTGCAGATTATTTTTAGGTCTACATTTATTAATGAAATTGGTCTGTAGCTTGATGGGAGAGTGGGGTCTTTCCCTGGTTTTTGAAGCAGACTTATAACGGCAGAGTTCATGTTAGCTGGTATTGAGCCTTGCTTTTTAACTTCTACTACCATTTTGTAAAAGCTTGGTGCCAGCAAACCATCCGGTCCTGGAGCTTTTTTATTGGGCATCTGCTGCAGGGCTTCCTGCAGCTCAGCCGGGGAGAATGGTGAGTCCAGAGTTATAACTTGTGTTTGGTTTAACTTTGGTAATTCAAGTTTATTTAAGAACGTTTCTATGGCTGAGGTAGATGTCTCTATTTCTGATGTATATAAATGTTGATAAAAGTTCTTAAAAGTATTATTTATTTTTTGAGGGTCATGAGTGATGTTGCCTCTTTTTGTAATAATTGAGTGGGTGGTTTGTTTTTCCTTATTGTTTTTTAATTGGTTGGCTAAGAATTTGCCACATTTGTTGCCATGATCAAAATTCTCCCAACGTAGTTGTTCTATTTGAAATTGAGTTTTCCTATCCGTAATTTTGTTTAGTTCTAATTTTAGCTTTCTTAGTTCTCCCAGGATGTCGTCGTGTGGGGAAGCAGCATAGCTAATTTCCAGAGATTTAATTTTTTGTTCTAGTTCTGACTCCTGCAACATCACTTTCTTTTTCTTGTTTGATGAGTATGAAATAATTCTACCGCGCATAACTGCCTTTCCAGTCTCCCAGAGAAGACAAGGTGACGTTCCTGGTGTGTCGTTGATTTCCATAAAGGTTGCCCATTCTGTTTTGATGTAACTGATAAAGTCCAGGTCATTAAGTAATGATGTATTAAATCTCCAGCTCTTGCTTGGTGGTGTTACTGTCCTACTCAATGAAAGAGAAACTGGTGCATGATCGCTAATGGTGATAGAGTGAATACTGGTGTCAGAGACATCTGATAGAAGTGACTTGTTCACTAAAATGTAATCTATACGGGAGTGCGAGTGGTGAACTGGGGAGAAGAAGGTATATTCCCTGGAGGTGGGGTGGAAGGAACGCCAGGCGTCGCAAAGACCGAAATCATCCATGTACTGTTTTAACGTCTCTACTGATTGCCAGCTCCTGTTGCTCACTGCTGTGCTTAGCCTGTCCAGCTCTGGGTTACTCACTAAGTTAAAGTCCCCTCCTATTATAAGTTTAGAACCAGAGTGAGCAGCCAGTGATGTGAAGAAGGTGTGAAAAAAAGAGGGGTCATCGACATTGGGACCGTACACACAGGCTATGCAGAATTCAATTTTTTGTATTAGAATATTAATTATTATAGTTCTTCCTTCTGGGTCTATAATTGTATTTTTATGGATAAAGTTTACATTCTTATGTATCATAATGGCGACCCCTCTTTGTTTAGAGTTGTAGCCGGCCAAGTAAGCATGTGGGAACTCTGGTGAGGCTAAAGTGTAGTCTATAGTTTGGGGAGTGTGGGTTTCTTGTAGTAATACTATGTCTGCTTGCAGAGTCCTGAGGTGGTTTAATACTTTGACTCTTTTTTCCTTCTTATTGATTCCACGTACATTCCAGGTGACAACCCTCAGTGACATCATAACTACTCTGCTTGATGTGAATTATATGTGTGTTGTGTGGCAGATTTAGTTGTGTGGCTAACTGTGAATACATGTCTATTATGAATTCTGTGTTGTACGTGTGTGCATGCATTACCTGTGGTGTGGCTCTTTGTGTGACGTTTAATCCTGCTGGTTGTGTGGGGAGGACTTAGGGGGGGAATAGGGTGATAGGAGTGAAGGTGAGTGATGAGGAAGCAGTAAAGGAAAGAACAGTAAAAGTGTGTAAAGGGTGAGTTGAACACAAACAGAAACAGTGAAGTGAACATGAAGGTAGGCATCAATCCATAACCATACCTGCGAGAGGGTGCGAGATTATATATAATGCGTAAGAACTAATGTACATAGTTTAGTTACCTGCATCTATTCTCTTTCCCTTCCAACATGAATATATACATATACACATGTGCATACATACACACTCATATATACATACACACACACACATATATATGCATATATAAACATGCATATATATATACACATACACACTCATATATACATACACACATACATACATACAAACACACATACATTCATTTTTAGTCTATGTGTGTGCGTGTGTGTGTGACCACCTGTCGTTAATACAGCCATGGGGTGGATTCCCGGTCTCGGTAGAGTTGACCGTTCACGTACAGTTTATCGACGCTGATGACCGCTCGGCTGCCTTCCGACATGAATCTCCTGCGTATGGGAAACAATCTGCGGCGTCGGTCCAGGATCTCCCTGGGGAACTGGTCGTTGACGCTGTAGTCGGTTCCCTTCAGCTGTCTGCCCCGGCTCTTCACCAGTTCCTTCTGCTTGTAATCACGGAACTTGGCAACGATGGGTCTGGGGCGCTGGCCATCCGGTCTCTTTCCTCCCAAGCGGTGGGCCCGGTGGAAGGTGATTCCCCCCACGACATCGGCCGACAGCTTCATCTGCTGTTGAAGGAAGTTTTTGACGGTGTCCTCGGCGTCTTCTCCTGCCTGCTCCGGGATCCCCGCAAAGACCAAATTGTCCCTCATGCCGCGGGCCTGAAGATCGATGATGCTCTCTTTAATTCTTTTATTTTCTGCCGCTAGCTGGGCCATGTCCTCTGAGAGGGTCTTCACAGATCCTTTCAGGGCCTCGTTCTCTGTGACCAGAGCGACAACCTGCTGCTGGCTGAATTCCAGGGATTCCCTTAGAGCCTGGAACTCCTTGTGCAGTATTTCCACAAGTGCCAGACGCGCATCGAAACTTCCAAGTTTTTCCTCGATTGACTCGAGGATGTCGGCGATGTTTTTGTCGGGTGAGTCTGCTCCAGGTGACTCTGAGGGTCGGGATCTCTTGAGCGGGGCCGTCGGCTTGGATTTCCCCATGACGACTCTCTCGAAGCACTCGTCGATGTAATCCTCTATGTTCTCCAGAGTGGTAGGATGAACGATAGTATTTCTTGTCCGGGAAGTTTTATATGGCTTTTAATTTGTTGTTAAATGTTGGCGGATAGCTTGACGAGCTTCTGTTTCCTTCGAAGTACGCGCCGCCTTGCTGAATTCTCGCACTAACTTCGCAGACTCTCGCGTGTTCTCACAGCATTCTCTCCTTTTTCTCTCCTTCTCTCATGTACACACCTGTGTGTCCTCATTCAAACGTTCATGTTCTCCTCAGGATGAACCAAACATCTGATGATTCTCTGACTTTAAATCAGCAACAAACACATTTTAATCGTGTCCAATAAAATAGAGAGAAACAAACGTTTGTTTTCATCTGTTTCAACCAGTTTAGCTCCAGATCCAAAGATCCAGAACCACAGTAACAGACACATGAAACATTACAACATGTTGGAGTGTCTGACTTCCTGTTCCAGGCTTTTATTTTGAAGTTGTGTGTCCTGTCACTGTAGCAGGTGTTTGTCATTCTTCCTTGTTATTCACAGATCAGTGAGTTTTAAAGCTGCTTTGTCAGATTCTTAGGCGTTTAGGTTTACACTGTGAGCATGAGAAGGTCCAGCTACACATGCAGCATCACTCTGCAGTCCTGTCTTCAACACCTCAACGCAGGAAGGCTTTGATAGACGTCAAACACACTGACCTTTGTCGTTGACCTTGTCAGCGATGGAAGATTCAACTACACGTGTAGGATCACTCTGACGTCCTCTGTTCACAATAGCAGCATGAGAAGCTCTTGGCTCAGATGGTTCATCATGTAGACTTTCCTGTTGGATACTTTCACCTGAACAATCTGCAGCTACAGTTACCTTAGTGGTTGTCTGAGGACCTGGACCTGACGTTTGTCAAAGCTCTGTAATGTGTAAAGCTCAGACAAAGTTCAATATCTCTGGAGATGTTTTTACTTTCTATGACCTCTGTGACTTACCAGCAGAATAACCTATATACTAATATAGTCTTATGTTAAATGTTAGCAAAGTTGATGTTTAGCCAGTTGTTGTAGCAGATGAGAGCTTCTGGTTGCAGTTTCCAGCACTTGATGATGATACTCTGGCGTCTGGCAGAGTATCTGGCTTCTTACTGTTTCCTCTTGGTTGACGTCTTGTTTGGGCTTGAAGACAACACGTGTGTAGTGACTATTTGTAACAGTGACTCTCTATAGAAGATGTTTGCTTTATACAGACCTGGAGAAGTGGGGAACACGCAACAGCAAGACTCAGCTCAGTATTTGTCAGTTGTGTTCAATTGTGTGTGGAATCAGTGTGAAGCTGAGTAGTTTGGGAGGAATGTTTTAGTGGTCGTTACAAATGAGACAGTTTTTCAATAAAATGAAATATGAATGAAATATGTATTTTTAAAAATTGAATATGTTAATCAGCTGAGATAAAACCACACAAACGTCACTTTTAGTTTGTTGGGTCAAAAGCAAAACACAAACGTATGTTTTCTACCATGATTCGCTCATTTCTGCATCATTAATACGAAACCAAACACACTTTTGTCTCCGACTACAAAAACTCTTCTGTTCCGTAGTAGTTGTTGTGGTAGTATTAGTAAAACTCAGATCAGCATAATAAATGAAACCCATTTCACCAATGTACCTGTGAATCAATATCTAACCTATAAAAACAAACTTATATATGAAATAAAATTGAAAAGGTTCACACACAAAAGAAACACCAGGATGGTTTCTTTGCTCTTTATTGGAATTGATCACTGTTCAGACAATGTGTCTGCTGTTGTGTGCACCTGTTATAGTGCAGCAACCCGTCCCTGAGCAAGCACTAGGCCACAGTGGAGAGGAAAAACTCCCCCTTTGGGAAGAAACCTCCAGCAGAACCAGACTCAGGGTGGGCGGTCGTCTGCCTCGACCGGTGATGGGTTGAGCTTAGTGAAGAGGCCCTGAGGAGACCCAGGACACGCTGGAGGGATCTGTCTCTGAGCACAACTGGAATGAAAGCGTTAGACATGTCAAACGTCTGCAGTTGAAGGTAAAAGCAGTTCAGCTTCAGTCAAAGCAGTTTCATGTAATGTGTCTCAGTGAAACATCTAATATTATTCAGAGGTTTGATTCAGTTCATCCTCTGATCCCTGACTCTTTACTCCTGTACATCCACATCTAACTAAATTCACTCCTCATCAACATAATCATCCATTTAAGATGACCCTGAATGCAACACAAGCTGGTGTCGGTGAAGTAGCACAAACATCAACTTTTCACATCATGTGACTTTTACAAATCAACCCCAGCTGCTCATTTACTGAACAAGCAAGTTGGGAAACAGAAAAAGTCAATTTAACTCAGAAACTGTGCTGAGGGAAGCAAACTGAGCTTCTTCATTTTCTTGCTCGTCTCAGTCCGACGTCGTTTAGACCAAAACTAACATAACTGAAAACTGACTGACATGACAGAAAAATGCTGATAAAGTCAATGAATGTCTTTAGTTCATCTAATCCCAATAAATAGTAACTATAATATGAAATGAACATTTGATCTCAGCTGTAAAACGTCTTACCTGAGTCTCTGTCCACTGTTGACTGTTGACTGGTAGTGTTGACTGATGTTGTTACCAGGCAACAGAGTTTCATGTGATGTCACCAGGGTCAGAGTGCAGCCTTTAAACAGGATTCGCTGATGGACCGTGTCTACAGGTTTAGACACAGGTTTAAACCTTCAGGTCTCATTTGATCATCAGCTGGTGTTCCAGCAGTGAGAAGCATCAACAGCTGGTGGTGAACGATCAGTTCACTGAAACATCAAAATCAAGCACAAACTTCTACCCTCGCGCATTAATATCATCAGACAACTAGTTGTCTGACAAAATCAGACAACTAGTAGTAAAGTGCTGGTAACTTCATCCTCAGATTGTTTTACGAGTCTGACAGTAAAGTGTTTTTGTGTCTCTTCTTATGAACAAGTCGTATGTATCCATTCAGCTCCTTATGATCCGGTTCATCGTCCTTTATATCCAGTTAAGACACGTATGACACGTTGTGCGCAATGTCGACCAGAGAAGCTAGGGGGCGACGTGCCTGAGTACAAGGGTTAACCACCCCACAAGGAAACATAAGATTCAACAGTGCATGAGTAGATGGCATAGATTTACATCAGGAAATTCAAAGTGGCCAATCCAAGGGACCTTTTATCTGCTGCACTGTGACAGAGTAGACGAGGCTTCACGTCTCAGTGAAGAAAAAACACCTTAAAACAAAGATGAAGAATGATGAACAAAGGGATATTCTGAATTTTTCAAAATAAAAGATAAAGAAAGATCTCACAGAGAAATGACAGCTCAAACGTCAAGCAAAGAAAAAGACATAAAGCCAACGACACTAGAAGCAGAGACATAGCCGCCGCCATAAGTTAACAATGTAGACAGTTTCTACTGATGTCAGATGGAGAAATTAGGCCATATTCATGGATCACTCACCCTTGAGATGCAGAAGAAAGGGACAGATAGAGAAAACACAGGAATGATCCACTTATAAAAGAAGCAATAGAAGGATTAATAGAGGCAGGAGTATTGATTAAAACAAGGAGTAATCTTTCCCAAAAGAAAGCCAAACACCAGTGACTATAGGTTAGTGCAGGACTTAAGAGCAATTAATCCAATAGTGCAGGACATTTGATTCAGCCTCCCCAGCTTCATTCAGATTCATCCCAGAAACTTCAGGAGCAACATCCCTATGAAACAAACAACTAACGAGACGCCAGACACATCCCTGACATGTGTCCATCTGACCTACAGGGCAAAACACATCACACACCAACACACGCCTGGTCCAGAGGAAACACATACAGGACAAGAGTGACATTTGGTTTGAAAGAGAGAGTCACCTTCTTCCCCCTGCAGGATTTAGTAACGTTAAGTTCAAAGGTAGGATTTGTTTTTGTGTTTGTTGGATTGTGTTTATTGTGATGCAGGTTCTGTCAAGCTAAGGATAAAGTTAATTTACTAATTTACTTAGTTGACTATGTTGTGATGTAGAGGATTTTTTAAGGCAGTATGTGAGTATTGGCTGTTTTAGTTGGTGATAGTCTGCATAGCATGTGTTAGGTTGGATGTGGACGTGTGTAAATGTTTCATCTATGGTGATTTACGAAGCCCCAGAGGAGGGATAGTAGTGGAAAATGTGTAATATATGTAGAATGTATAGGATGGAATTTATACTCCATGTATGTATTGGTAGGTAAAAGCAGGATGAGGCAGGACAGTCAGGTCATGAGTTTACAGATTTTCTGTGTCCAGGACCTTTTGTGTTGGCAGGACAAACAGGCTGATATGTCCCGTTCCTGGAAAGTTCATATTGTGAAAGTGACGTGTGGTCAGTCTGGGAACAACCTGACCTGCAGATACTTCCAGACAAACACAGCCATTAATCTACAATATCACGGATCGAAGACCAAATTTGGACAATCACTGTTTTGCAACTGACGCAAGTTTAGGGTTTAAAACCAACTCGCTAGACTGAGGTGTCTCCCAGTCAGGCTCCGTCCTTCCCTGCGCACCAGCGAGCTTTACCCCTGCAGGGAGGAAGAGGTGACTTCATATATCTGCCTTTTGCATATTCTTTATACCACTTACGAGAATAAATCATTTGTATTATTTTGAATCTCAGTCCTGTGTTTGATTTAATTCTGTCAGTGAAAATATCTCTGTAACTACTACAGTTTACTGAAACAAACATCTGGTTTACACAATGAGACGCTGTTAAACACATGAACCATCATGTCTGTTTGTCTGGGGAGACGAGGACGGTTTCTCAGAAACAGACGTCATTCACACCATGAACCAAGTTACAGCTACGGTCTGAGCTGTTCTCCACCAACGTCCGGTTCAGCTTGGTGCTGGACCTACTTTAAGTTTTCTTACCGCAGCAGTTTTCACACATCTGCTGCCAACGAGTGTATTTATAAGAAAGACAAACGTCCCTCAGTTCGATGCTGGGCAGACCTCAGCTCTAATGGTGATCCACACTGCAGCTGCTCAGAAACCCACTGATCTGAATGAGGAAGTGAGAAAAGGCTGAAATGTCAGACATCACCAGCTTGTGTCTGTGAGCGTCAGCTTCAGTCTGAGCCTCTGTGAGGTTTGATCCTGCAGGTGGATGCTCATAGGCAGCGTTCAAGAGGATGCAGGAGGCTGGATGTGATGCTGGATGTGTGTTTTGTGTCCGTGTTAACCAAAACAAAAAAAGCAACTCTGGCAAATAACTGATAGATTATTATTAGTCCAACTCAGGTTTGACTATTTCACAGTAAAGCTGAAGAAAATGTAACTTCCTGTTTTTTAGCACATACTTCCTTCCTCTAAAGCAGCTCATGTAAGTTGTAGAGCAGCTTGTGCAGAGGCAGCACCGAGCGTCTCTGTCATGGCTCCAGCGTCGGTGTCGTCCACTGCTGTTTTCACGTGTGTGTGGATCGTTGCTCTGGTGGCTGGCGACGGTAAGCACCACCTTCATGTTTTTATAGCTGAGAGGCCTGAACTCCATGAAGTGACCCACCTAGAAAAAGGCCAGTTGGCTCGACTTCTGCTAGAACAGGATCAGCTGCTGCAAGAATCCTACAAATCTAACAACGCTGTGTTTTCAGAGTGTGATCTGACTGTAGATCATCACTGTGGCGACGGACGCTGTGTCCCCAGAAACTATCTGTGTGATGGAGACAACGACTGTGAGGACAAGAGCGACGAGCTCCACTGCTGTGAGTAACGATGCCTCGACTTCCTCCAGACAACCTCCGGGACTAGTACCTAACCCTACTTCATAGGCTTCCAGAGAAAAGCTGGTTTCAAGCTGGTCCTGATGTCCTGAAGGTAGACGACATCATTATTTAACCTCTGTGCTTCATGTTTTTTACTTCAGTCCACATAAACTTCAACCTTGGAGACAACGTAACTCTTCCATGTCGAGCTCCCAGCAAGCGGGTCGGAGCTGTGGAATGGATCAGAGCAGACCTCCAGCCAGAGCACGTGTTCCAGTACCAGGACGGCCAGTCTGCTCCGGCTGGGCTGCATCCGTCCTATGTGAACCGGCTGGAGTTAAAGGACCACGAGATGAAGGACGGAGACGTGTCCGTGATTCTGAAACACGTGACCCTCAGCGACGCTGGAAGATTTGAGTGTCACGTTGTCCACAATGAGACGAAGCTCAGGAGAGCGTCCGTTGTGCTGGAAGGTGGTTCCGGTAAGTTTGTCCCAATGTCTACTGTCCTTTATATATTTATTTATTTAGATAAATGTTTTTGTTGGACATTAGATAAAAGGGTTGACTTGGGTTTAGCCCCTTTCACGGTTTTGGGCCAGATGACATCAAAGGTCTGAAAATACGTCCAGTTTCTGGTGAAACCAGCGAAGTGAAAAAATCAAGAATAAAACCAAGCCATGAAAGAGAAATAAAATAAAACATGTTACAGATCATGACAAGCTACTGTCAGACAGATCAGATGAACGGACTCTAGTGGTGACACAGGGAGAGAAGCTGTTCCAGGTCTAGAGGCTGATGTCGTCTGAGCAAACGGGAGCGTTTTGTGTTGCTTTTGCTTCTGGTTCTGATTTGTCAGCCAGAGACCAGTGTCCAGTTTGACAGACTGGCTGCTGGAGGTGACACTTACTCTGACCTTTGACCTTCTGCTCTCTCGGTTCCTTGTCTGTCTCAGTCCAGATGAACGTCACAGCTGGAGACGCTGTCACGCTGCCATGTCGAGCTCCCAGTGACAGACCAGTCAGAGCAGAATGGAGGCAGTGGGGCATGCCTGTCTTGGTTTACCACCATGGACACTCGCTCAGACACCATCCATTGTTTCTTCACCGGGTGGAGTTAAAGGACCACGAGATGAAGGACGGAGACGTGTCCGTGATTCTGAAACACGTGACCCTCAGCGACGCTGGAAGATTTGAGTGTTACGTTGTCCACAATGAGACGCAGCTGAGGATGAGCGTCATTAACCTGGATGTTGCACAGGTGAGCAGCACAGGTGAGTCCGTTGTGGCAGAGCTGAGAATAATGTGCTGGAAAATAACGTGTCTCTGACTGTTTTAACAGCTTTTATTTTGGTGGAGGTCTCCAGATGTTCAGCAACCACTGATTCGACTTGAAAAGGCATATTTTTAATATGTGGACTCAGCAGCAGCATTTATTCATAGTCTTCATTTCCCACATTTCTTTATGATCTGCATTTGCTCAGATGATGGCGACGGGTAGTGAACACAGAATTAAACCTGGACGCTCTGCTCTTCGTTCTCTGCTCCAGTCCCAGTAAACATCACATCAGAACCAGGTGAAACCGTCCTTCTGCCGTGTGGAGCTCATGGGAGCAACATGCTCATGAATGTGAAGTTGATCAGACGAGACCTGGATCCAGAAAATGTCTTTCTCTGGTCCAGACCATTCCCTTTTATTTCTAATGGCTATGATGCAGAAGTTCAGCACGCGTCCTTTGAGGGGCGGGTGGAGCTGGACACAGAAGACGTGGATGGTGAAATATTTCTGATTCTGAAAAGCGTGACAGCTAACAACACTGGAACATATGAGTGTTACGTCCAGAATGTGTTTACAGACGTTGGGCTCAGCAGAATCTTCCACCTGGACGTCGGCCCATCAGGTGAGTTGGTGTCAGAACCCACCACAGAGCAAACCTTCCACTTTAATAAGCTTTACCTGCTAGAAGCTGAGTTCGGATGAAGCGGGACAGACGAAGACCAAGCTGTTGCTACGCGTCGTAGTTGTGTTTCCACGTCAGTCTTCAACCACTGCTTCCCTCCATCATCTCATCAGGCGCCTTCGTTTCTGTCTCTTCTTCAGCCCAGGTAAACGTCACCGCACACTCGGGAGAGAACGTCTCTCTGCCTTGTCAGCTTCCAAGGACACAACCTGTCTCGTCTGTGGAGTGGACCAGACCTGACCTGGAGCCAAAGGGCGTCCTGGACCAGGGCGGGCGGTCGGGTCCGGACCAGCAGCATCCCTGGTTTAGGAACCGCGTGGAGCTGGAGGATCAGAAGATGGACGACGGCGACGCGTCTCTGGTTCTGAAGGACGCGAGGCCTGAGGACAGCGGGACGTACGAGTGCCGTGTTGTCCACCGCAACATCAGCCACAGAAGGAGCACCGTCAGGCTGGACGTCGACCCTGGTGAGGCTGGGCTCAGACTGGAGCCGCCTGGTTGGTTTCAGTTGTCCTGTAGCTTTTGGTGTGTTTGTCTGCTTTGCTTCAGCTGATCCCGAAGCGTCTGCGATGAGGATCGTCCTCCAGCTGCTGGTCTTCTGTCCCTTCCTGGTCTCCACTGGCCTCATGGTGTCTCTGTGTGGACACAGAGCTTCAGGTAAAAGCCCGTTAGCAGCTCTGTCAGGCTCTAGGCCTGCTGTTAGCGCTACGTCACAAGAAGCTAACACCAGAAACAGGCAGGCGCACGTTGTCCTCAAGGCTCCTTAGTTAAACCCATCACTTCCCTCATTCAGCTCTTTGTGCATGTTAATGATCTAACCCAGCAGGAAGGAAACAGCCCGTTTCCACGTCCGTACCCGACCCAGACGAGGAGAGTGGCGCCGTCGCTGAGCATCGTTTCTAAGACTCATCGCTCACTTGGACGAATTAACGTTAGACAACGTAAATGCGTGTTTGTACATTTATACTGTGACGTGTCGTCCTGAGCTGCATTTAGATTCTGATCATATGTCAAAAACCTTCTAATGTTTCACTAGAGCTCAGACTCAGTAGATTCTGTTGTTTGACTCATTATTGTTGCTTGTGTGGTGTAATAAAGAAGTCAACAACCTAACATGGTTACTTTACCTGCTACAGCATAAACACTAATAATAACAACAATACAAACGACTCAGCAGATGAAACCAGTCATAATGGACCACGAGTCCAGAAATGACGAGGAACAGGAAATGGAGAGACACTAAACTAGAAACTAAACTAGACCAAGGCAACACATCACACACAGCCTCATTTTAAAGAAGGACCTGAAGAGACACTGGCTCTGAATCCAGTTTAGCAGGTTATTTATTTTATTACACGAGACGTTCGCTGACCTTGGACGAGAGCCAAACCATCAACGAAGCCTCGTTACACTTCACCCAAACCGTCTGACATCAGCTGCAGTAACCGTCAATGTGTTGGTGACGTCACTGACCTGATGTCAGCCTGGTGTTTCACAGGGTCACAGTCTCTTCTGTTCTGTTGTCAGCCTGACTCTCAGAGCAGCCGGTGCAGACGCGTCTGGTCCGTCCAGCTGAGAACAGCTCAGTTTGCTCCTGCTGGAGGACGTCGCCACTGACACAGACTAACAGACCTAAACTCTGCAGCAGACGCGTCGTCCTCAATGGTGTCGTGGGCAGAGACCAACTCAGAAGAGTTCAGGCCGAGGCAGCTTTAGGTTCAGCCAATCAAATGATTTATTCTCATTTTTGAGATGAAGGGATGTGAAGGCAGATGTGTGGAGTCTCCTCCTTCCTGCAGGGAGGATGCTCGCTAGCGAGGGGAGCTTCAGGCCTGACCACAGAAACGACTTGTCTCTATGGCAGAGATCTCTCCCCCAGACTCTTAAAGAGCGTGTTTTAATCCCAACCTGCGTCAGGCCAGATGCAAATATTTGTGATTATCACTAATTATTTTGTCTCGATCGCTTTGGTACCAGGTCAGAATGTTCTGCTCTACACGTCAGACGTCCTCGGAGCCAGCAAGCGTCCTGTACAATCATAGTCCCTGGACATGAACAAAGCCTGAACAATGTCTATTCTACTCTAAATGGATCCTAAACCCACTGACGTACTAATGTTTTCCACTACATTGGTTCTCACGGAGCCTGATGCGGATGAGGCAGCAGGTGGTGCTGTCTGGTCACCATGACAACCAGGTCCCGCTCTGCTCTGCTCCTCATCTGTCTGTGACATGAGTCGATGTTTCTCAGATGAGTTTGTGGGATCAGGTCGGTGAACGTCTGTTTTCTCTGTGAGCAGCTGAAACCGTTCAATCAAACGTCACGTACAGGGATGAGACACGTGAGCAGCTTAGTGTCTGATGCTGTGAGCTCTGCGTCGTGCCAGCGGCTTGTCTGCGGTGGTTAACCTTTGCTCTGGTGAAGCAGCAGGCGTCACCAGGTGTTAGACCCAGCCCATCTCTGACTGTACAGGAAGTGCAACACGTTTTCAGACTCACGACCTAAATAGACCTTCAATTAGTTCCCACATGCTTCAGTCCGTCTGTATTTAAGTGCCAGTTAACATCTGGACAGTGTCCTTCCAAGATCAAACTGCTCCCGTGTGTGATGCGATGAAGCAGCTGCAGACGTATCTCAGGCGTCCGAGCTGTTCAGACGCTGCATCATGGGTTTGTAGCGTGACGCAGACCTGCAGCTCGGTTACCCACAGCCAGACGCAGAAACATTTTCACATCTCACATTTTCCGTGCGACGACTGACAGAAAGCAGATCATCGCTGCAGCAACAAACAAAGAGCAAAAGTAAAAACACGCCATGAACAACAATCAGGTTAAAGTGACTCCAAACAGATAGAGGCTGAACTTTACGACCACGAGAACGTTCCCACAAGACGAAACGAGCAGCAGACGTCGTGACACCAACGCGTCATGGGCCGATGAGCTGAGACAACCCGTCTCTGACGGCGAAGGTCTACCTTCTACGTCTGGTCTATGTTTAAGTCTAGTTCTATGTTTAGTCCAGTTCTATGTTTAGTCCAGTTCTATGTTTAGTCTAGTTCTATGTTTAGTCTAGTTCTATGTTTAAGTCTAGTTCTATGTTTAGTCTAGTTCTATGTTTAGTCCAGTTCTATGTTTAGTCCAGTTCTAAGTTTAGTCTAGTTCTATGTTTAAGTCTAGTTCTATGTTTAGTCTAGTTCTATGTTTAAGTCCAGTTCTATGTTTAGTCCAGTTCTATGTTTAGTCTAGTTCTATGTTTAAGTCTAGTTCTATGTTTAGTCTAGTTCTATGTTTAAGTCTAGTTCTATGTTTAGTCCAGTTCTATGTTTAGTCCAGTTCTATGTTTAAGTCTAGTTCTATGTTTAGTCCAGTTCTATGTTTAAGTCTAGTTCTATGTTTAGTCCAGTTCTATGTTTAGTCTAGGTCTATGTTTAGTCTAGCTAGTTACTCTAGTTTAGCTACCAACATATCCAGGGCCATACGGTTCTGCACCGCCATCAGGGATGTGGGAGCTACTTGGTCTGCCAGACCTTCTACTGCATCTTTTTTTAAAATATATAATATATTTTACTAACAACCTCTAGTGAAAAAGCTTTTGACCTTCTTATGTGTTTACAGAGGAACTTTCTAGAGCCCGGAGATCTCTCTCTGTACTTCTTACGTCTCTGGCTCATCTGTTGGAGCACACATGCTCCAGTGATACCATACGTCACCTTTCCCTTTCAGTCTCACTGCATGGGATGTTCGCTCCGTTTCTTGGAACGGTCCTGTCCACCGTGGCTCGGACCACTTCCTCTTTATCACTTTCAAAAGGATCCACTCAGCCATATGTGGTTCCCTGGACTCTGGTCTCCTTTGGCTCCCGTAACCTGCGTAGAGAATTCTTCAATGAGAGCTGTTAGTTGGTAATGACACACTTTGTGCCCTCTACAGGGCATCACAGTTAACTCCAAAGTTTATGATTCATTCTCTCCACTTTTAAATCATGTGCCATCCTATACTTGCCAGTGCCTTGTTTTCTACAGGTAGTATAGGAGTATTCCACGCTGAAGTCGAGGGTTCTAATACACCACAGTGGAGACAAAAGCTTCTGGATCACACAACGATGGACAACGAGTAGGAAACATAGAAGCACTGACGTCCTTCCTTAGGCCGGAAACACCCTGACACACATCTGGTCTCATTACTCACCTTCTGGTTGAACTGCAGCTCATCTGCACAGGTGGACAGAGAAAAACAGACACAACTCACTCAGACTTAAAGACGGAAACTTTATTAGTCAGTCAAGGATGGACAAAAAACAAACTACGCTACATCAGGTTCAACTTGTATGAACTTACAAAAACAATTATTTATACATGTTTTTTTTATCCTTATCTCCTCAGAATTAACTACATTTTTCTCTGATCTATGAAATGTTTCTCCCAGTGTGATTATATCTCCTTGCATGTATAAGCACTTATCTCTTTCCCTCTATCAAATAAACCAACACTAGATTTTCATTACATCTGTTTCTTGTGGCATTTTTGATTGGTGGTGTGTCGTGTGGTTTCTAATCTAAAACATGTGCTGAGGCTCCAACAGGTTGGGAAACACTGTGTTAGGCTGACATTCATTTCAACCAATAGACACTTAACTCAGGAGCTGAACCAGAAAAGTTGGAGGTGGTGTCGTCACCAAGGAGACTTGACTTCAGAGTCAGAGTGTTCACACAGCAGTGACCCGTGGTTTTGTACTTTAAGCTGCAGATCAAACGTGGACAGTGAGCGTTTGACAGAATTTTACAGCCTCATACACCTTGACTTTCTTGCTGCTCTCAAGCTCATTTCTCAACAACTCAGGCAACAAGACTCTGTTCAGAAACACCCTCCACTATACACACACTTTAGCAGACATGTAGCAACATGCTAGAGCCGCCGTGACACAAATATTCTACATCACTAACTGTGTCATGTTTAGATAGTGGACCCTGTTGAGTACGTCTCCACCAACACACTGACTAATTACATGGGTTTATTTAGATTTATAAAATCCTTTAAAAGCAAATTGTTCTCTACACATATGATTTCTCAAATATTCTCATGCAGGAAAAGACAATATTACAAAGAAATGTGTCTACTTGCTAGAACCATTGTGTTGTACCGTGGACTACAAGCCAGGAAAACTCAAGTCAAAGCTACATGTGAGCTTAGCGCCAAACAGATCTAAAAGCACTGAGCAAGAATATTCACAGGAAAATGATTCACCCCCTGAAGCCTCATGTCTGAGAAAACAAAGTGCAGGGTTGTCTTCCTCACTCAGATCAAAGCAAATGTAGCTGTAGTTTTCCTGGGAGTTAAAGTATAACAAATAACGAATACACAGTACAAAGCAACAATCTGGTGATGAGCACACTACACAGTAGCACCACTAAGATAACAACAGGGAAACCTGTGTGAAGCAGTGAGTATGAGGATCTGGCTGAGCTGGTGATGAGCGTGTGATGTTGGTGTGTGTTTCAGTCAGTGAGGGTGGAGTCGTCCCACTCCAGTTGCTGCTGTCTGCTGACCCCCTTCTGCTCTTCAGGCTCCCGCCCTCCTCGTCTTCATCGCTCTCTGACTCAGCACTGGTGATGTAATCCTCCTCCTCTTCGCTGCTGTGCAGGTCCTGGTACGTCTGTGTCAGAGAGGGAGAGAGAAGATGGGGTTGTGGAGAGCCACTGCTGAATTTATACAAACCTGAAATGAAACTAAATGTGTAATGATGCCACACATGATCAATTATGAAGCCACTGGATTAACATGGCGGTAAATCTGAGACCCACTGATGACTCATCAACTTTCCTTCTCAGAGTTCAGGGTTCAAAGATTTCTGGGACACCACCCTGAACATCATGTCACAGCCTGACAGTGAACTGCACACAACACACTCAGCCAACTGGTTATGATGAGAGGAGAAAGACTAGAAGAACTAAAGATGACTCTGAACACAGCTTTTCAGGACACTCATGGAGCCCAGAGAGCTTTAATTTGCCTTCTCACCATTCACCATTTACTGTGGCTGAAAGAGAGCCCAAGCCCCACAGCATCACTAAAGTTGAAACTAATTCACATAAACCTATTATTCACTAAGCAGCGATGTGATGTGAAGCAACTGAATCGTGTGGTTTGTGTTACGACAGACTGCTGCTGCATCGTTGCAACTAGCTGTCAAACAACAAAACGTCCTGGAAAACTAATCAGGACTATTAAAAAATCACAAACAGTGGAGCTGCACCAAACATGTTCAGTAGTTGGTTGCACAAAAAATAGTCACATTTTTTTCCACGTAAGTGCAAGAAACTCTGCAAAGCCTCTGTTCACATCCCCACAGACCTGCTAATCATCAAAATGCTGAGAAAACTAGGCCACAGTCACAACATCTACTAAAACCATTAGCAGGCTGTTGAGGCTGGAAACTGACACAACGGTTGAGAAGGTGAATTGGTTCAAGGTTTCTCACTGGCCATAATGTGTTGTGTGTTGATCTACCTCCATGGTTGACATGGTGAGGGCGGAGTCATCCCAGTCCACTTTGTTCCTCTTGCCGTTCTCCTGGTCTCTCATGCTGCTGGTGTGCGGCTCGAATGTGGAAACCACACCAGGAAGCTCACACATCCCACAGTGACAATAAATGGGACTAGCACCCAAAACACACACAATGACAGGGTGGATGTCAGATGTGTTTGCACGTGGGAACATTCACACATAAAATCAATGCAGCTTTTCCACGGACAAAGTCTCAAAGCAGATGAACGCTGACTCTAGCTGTAGATGTGCTGCTTCGTTTGCTCCACAGGATTGCTTGTGTGGATCACATTCACCTAAAGAGGAAGAATAACGTTATAAACATGCAGCACAACTCAAAAACACGCTTAGACTAGTTTCTTAGTGTTGTGAGGGGACACAAAGATGCTTCAGTAACAAAGGGCTTGACTTGTAGTCTGTGTTGTGAATGCGTCACCAATAGTCAGTCACACCTCGACCTTGAAGTCGTTGCTGATGTAGCATCTGAGTTCAGAGCAGACCAGTCTGGATTTCCTGTCACATAGAGCTTCTGTGGCCAGTTGTTGTAACGGATAAGTTGCAGGACCTGTAACATCAAGAGAACAGCTCACGTCCAAAACACATTTTACCAGTCACCAGTGAAGCTAAATGAATAAAACATTTCATACTTGCACATGCAAAGTGCAGATTATTCCATTTACGGTTTTATTTCCCAACGTGTTCCTTTTCACATAACGCTGTGTCATTTCCTAGAACTATGGCTGAAGGCCAGTTTGGATTCAAGGCCCAGGTCAGGCCACGCTGCTGCAGCTGGGACATATCCACCTCCAGGCCCTCGTGCTCCCATCCAGCTCCTCTCTCACTACAGTGACGTCACGTGTCCAGGTTGTGCATGATCTCCTCTGACTCCACCGTCTCTTGAACTGAATGAGCAGGAGAGAAAACCCAACTTAGCTTCATTCTTGATTCTAATAGTTGATTCTGCCTTGTGCCTGTAACGTGGCCTCTGTGAGTATGATGAGTATGAGAATGAGTAGATCCTGCAAACACTGAGCAGTTTGTACCTTTTGACTTAGTGAAGGCTCCTATTAAATGACTCTTACTGTGACATCACTTGTGTGGTGGCTGTGTGAGGTAAATACAGGTAACTGTTACTCACCAGGGCGGCACAGTGGTGCGGTGGTTAGCACTGTCACTCTAACCCTGGTTCGATGACCAGGGGCCTTTCTGTGTGAAGTTTGCATTTTCTCCCCGTGTCTGCGTGGGTTCTCTCCTGGGTCTCCGGCTTCCTCAGTCCAAAGACATGCAGTGGCTAGTGGACTCTAAGAGTGGCGACCTGTCCAGGGGGAAGCCCGCCTCTTGCCCATAGACAGCTGGGACAGGCTGCAGCCCACCTGCAGCAGTAAAAATTCAATTCAATTTCAATTCAATTCAACTTTATTTATATAGCGCCAATTCACAACATCAGTTATCTCAGGGCACTTTACAAGTAAGGTTTTAAGACCTTACACAACTAAACCCAACAATTCCCACATAGAGCAAGCTTTTAATTGTAGCCAATCGATAAATTGTACAGTTAAATAGCGACAGCGGAGAGGAAAAACTCCCTCTCTAACGAGGAAGAAACCTCCAGCAGACCCAGGCTCAGTGTGGGCGGCCATCTGCCTTGACCGGTTGGGGTGAGGGGATAGAGAAGAGAGAAAAGAACACAACAACAACAACAAAACAAGCAGCAACAGAACACAGGCAGGATGGTTGGACCAGCAACTGAACACTGGAGACACACGACTCTGAGTCTGATGATACCTGTAGATGAGCATAGAGAGAGACAGAAGGGGAGAAGCACAACTAGGAGAGAAAAGGGACAAAGTTAGTCACATGTGGAAATGGAGGCATGTTAGTGGATAGAAGAAAAAAGAAAAAAGAGCTCAGTCAATAAAGGACGTCCCCCAGCAGTCTAAGTCTATAGCAGCTTAACTAAGAGATGGTTCATAGTGACCAGAACCATCTCTAACTATACGCTTTGTCAAAAAGAAAGGTTTTAAGCCTAGTTTTAAAACTAGAGAGGGTGTCTGCTTCTCGAACCTGGACTGGAAGCTGGTTCCATAGGAGAGGAGCTTGGTAGCTAAATGCTCTGCCTCCCATTCTACATTTAGAAACTCTAGGAAACACAAGCAGACCAGCGCTCTGAGAACGAAGCGTTCTGTTGGGAGCATAAGGAGCGATGAGGTCTTTAAGATAAGATGGAGCTTTATTATGAAGAGCTTTGTAAGTGAGGAGAAGAATTTTGAATTCTATCCTAGTTTTGACAGGGAGCCAATGCAGAGAAGCTAATGTAGGAGAAATGTGATCTCTCTTCCTAAGTCCAGTCAGAACTCTGGCTGCAGCATTTTGAATTAATTGGAGGATTTTCAAAGAGTTATTGGGACAACCTATGAGTAGCGAGTTACAGTAGTCAAGCCTAGAGGTAACAAATGCATGGATTAATTTTTCAGCATCACTCTGTGAGAGGATGCTCCTAATTTTAGCAATATTCCTCAGGTGGAAGTAGGCAGTTTTAGAGATTTCTTTAATATATGGTGTAAAGGACAGATCTTGGTCAAAGATGACACCAAGGTTCCTGACAGTAGAACTTGAAGCTGACGTTATGTCATCCAGAGTAACAATCTGATTCAATAAAGAGTCTCTCTGGTTTTTAGCACCAATTATAATAACCTCAGTTTTATCTGAATTCAGTTGTAGAAAGTTATGGGACATCCAGGATTTGATATCATTTAAACAAGTCTGAAGTTTGACTAATTGGTTTGTTTCCTCTGGTTTCATGGACAAATATAACTGAGTATCATCTGCATAGCAGTGGAAATTTATAGAATGTTTTCTAATAATATTACCAAGGGGAGACATGTAAAGACTGAAAAGTATTGGACCAAGCACAGAACCCTGTGGAACTCCAAAGTTAATTCCTGTGCGGATGGAAGATTGATCATGAACATGGACAAATTGGAATCTGTTCAACAGATAAGACTTAAACCATCCCAGTGCTTTTCCTTTAATCCCAACGCTATGTTCCAGTCTCTGCAATAGAATCTTGTGATCTATCGTATCAAATGCTGCACTAAGATCTAACAAGACAAGTACAGAAACTAGACCATTGTCTGAAGCTGTGAGAAGATCATTAGTGACTCTAATCAGAGCTGTTTCTGTGCTATGATGTATCTGAATCCTGACTGGAAATCTTCATATAGGTCATTTCTACGCAAGTGGTCACATAATTGTTTAGCTACGGTTTTTTCAAGAACTTTAGAAATAAAGGGCAGATTGGATATAGGCCTATAATTTGCAAGTTCTCTAGGGTCAAGAGTAGGTTTTTTCAATAAAGGTTTGACCACAGCAACTTTAAAAGCCTGTGGTACGTAGCCTGTAACCAGCGATTGGTTGATTTGATTTAATATGGACGTGCTGATTAATGGAAGAATTTCTTTGAGTAATCTGGTTGGGATTGGGTCTAAGAGACAAGTAGCTGATTTAGCAGAGTTAATTATTGAAGTTAACTCAGTGTGATCTATGGGGGAAAAACAGTTTAAGTAAGACATAGGTCTAACCAGCAGATCTAAGGCTGTTGGATCTGCAGATCGGTTTATGACTTTTGTTGACAGATTCTGATAAATCTTTTCTCTAATGGTTATGATTTTATTGGTAAAGAAATTCATAAAGTCGTTGCTGCAGAGATTTAAAGGGACACTAGGCTCAACACAACTATGACTCTTAGTCAGCCTGGCTACAGTGCTGAAAAGAAACCTGGGGTTGTTTTTATTTTCCTCAATTAATGATGAATAGTATGTGGTTCTAGCAACCCGAAGTGCTTTTTTATATAGTATTAAACTGTTTTTCCATGCTAGACAGGATTCACCTAATTTGTTGGAACGCCACAATCTTTCTAGTTTTCGAGTCCTCTGCTTAAGGCTGCGGATCTCTGAGTTATACCATGGAGCTAACCTCCTCTGATTCACTGGCTTCTTCTTCAGAGGAGCAACAGTGTCTAAAATTGTACGCAGTGAAGCTGCAGCACCATCAACAAGACAATCTACCTGCTCATGATTCAGATGACTGCTCTCCTCTGTGTAGCTACAAGGGAATGAGACAAAAGATGATGGAATCATCTCCTTAAATCTAATAACAGCATCATCAGATAAACATCTGCTGTAATAGAACTTATTTCCAACTGTTGTCAGGTCTGTTATGGTAAATTCAAATTTTATTAAGAAATGGTCAGATAACAGAGGGTTTTGAGGCAGAACTTTTAAATGATCAATCTCAACCCCATAAGTCAGGACAAGATCGAGAGTATGATTAAGACAGTGAGTGGGTTCATTCACATGCTGACTAAAACCAATAGAATCCAGTAGTGAATTAAATGCAATGTTGAGAAAGTTACTGTCAACATCTACATGAATGTTAAAGTCGCCCACTACAATCACTTTATCTGTGCTGAGAACTAAGTTAGATAAAAACTCTGAGAATTCAGTTAAGAACTCTGAATATGGACCAGGAGGACGGTAGACAACACAGAACACAACTGGTTTCTGGGTTTTACAGTCTGAGTGAGAAAGGCTCAGAGTGAGGCTCTCAAAAGAATTATAGTTATGTTTAGGGCTAGGAATAATTAATAAATCTGAGTTATATATTGCTGCTACTCCTCCACCTCTACCTGAACTTCTAGGAATATGATGGTTGATGTGACTGGTTGGAGTTGACTCATTCAGACAAACGTATTCATCCTGCTGCAGCCAGGTTTCAGTGAGACTAAATAAATCTATGTGATGGTCACTTATCAAGTCATTTATTAACAGAGATTTAGAAGAGAGAGATCTGATATTTAATAGACCACATTTAATTATTTTATTGTTACTTTGTTCTGTAAGAGGAGCTGTCTTGATGTTTATTAGATTCCTGTGAATCACTCCTCTTTTATTTATGTGTGATTTATATAATTTAGGTGGTGAATGAATGTTACTCACCTCAGGACATTCTATTGTCTTTCTTTCTCTTAGTGCATGTACAAGTTCTGTTTTTTAAAACAACTTTTTTCTGCATCTATAATGTAGTTTTAACGTGTTTTATTAACCACCTCCTGTCTGTGCTGCTTCTGTTTCATTCTCTGGTTCAGATTTCTATAACATTACTGTATTTAAACAAAACAAGACAACAGCTCTTTCCTTCTTCAACCAGAAAGCATCTCATGTTTAACTCTTTGTTGTGGAAATCAGGTTCAATGTTGTCTCTGTTTTACCTCAAACCCTCACTGAATGTCTATTAACACGTCAGCTGCTGCTGATTGACAGATGAGGGTGTTATAATAAATGGAGCCTCTGTGAAGTTACCTCCAGCTTGTGGTGGCCCAGCGCGTCGTAGCTCTTGGACTTCGTTGTATGTTTTGGTATTGAACATAAATGTTCTCCACAGCCTCCGCCTGCAACACAGTTAGCAGCCACAGGAAAATGGCTAAATGTCGTCTCTCAGTTGGTTCCCACTGAGTCACATTAAAACCCCTTCACCTTCATGAGTTGCAGAGCAGCCAGACTCTCCATCGTTGACGCATTTTCAGCAGTTTTCTGCAGCCAGCACACAGAGAGGTCCTCAGACACACGTCACTCTGAGATGAGACTCAGAAAACTAAATGCTGCAGCAACTGATCCTGGGACAGTGTGGTTGTCCGTTCTACCTGCAGAGGTGTAGCTCAGCTGACTGATGACATCAGGGAGGTCCACCTGCTGCAGCTGGAGCTTTCTGTCCATGTTGGCTCTGGCTGAGTTCAGGTGACTGATGAACTGGTCCACTGAGGACAGGAAGGACTGGACGTACGGACTGGACGCGTCCTCCTGTGCAGGACCCCACGTCTAGACAGAGAACAGAGGCAGAGCTAACAAACATCAAACAGCCACATCAGCTCCGTCAGCTCACAGGCAATTGCAGCAGAGACAAACTAGTCTGACAAACTCACATGATCTGAATTCACTCTTGCCGTGGTGCAGGTGTCTCTAAGCCTCAGTTTAAACTTCATTTACATGCAGCAGGTCATTTCATAGTTAGTTCAAGGTGACTGTCTGTGTTTTCTGATCTGGCAGTGAGTGAACCTCTGCACCTGCCACACTCTCTCAGAGCACATGTTTCTAATGAGGTTCAGGATTTAACACCTGAACCTGTCCTAAACAGAGTCTAGACGCGTTTTTTTCCTACTGAATCCACCTCAGAATCGCTGCCCAGACTAAAATACTACAGCAAATCAAAAGCAGGTGTGAGTTGAGAGGATCTAGGTCAACCTGAAGACCTGCTACAGATGGAAGAGCTCTGCTGCTCAACCTGTTTCCACCTCCGTCTCTTCTTAGCATTTCCTGTAGACGTAGTGTTTGACCTGGGCATTAAACCGACCACTCAGGTGGTAATGAGCTAAACAAAGCAGAACTCGTCAAAATAAAAGGCTGCTCCGTCTTCTGTTTAATGTTACTGAACTGTGCCAGAAACGGTGGAATCACCTTTGACGTCCCTGTAATGAGGAAGAGTTTCTTCTGTGTCACTGCTGAGCCTGTGAGGTTCAAGTATGATGAATAACTGGAGGAAAGACTTAGTGGAGAAAGCTGTTAATAAACAGAGACGAGTGATGGAAAAAGGATAAAATAAATATATATGTACGTTCCACTCATATTTAGAGGTTTTATACACGTCACCTTGTTCACATGCTGACAGAAGAAAATCTACTTCCTGGATCCATTTGCAGCAAAGAAAGTTCACTGTCATCAGTGACACTGAACTGGAAGAACAGACACGACTCATTCAGAAAAGATCAGTTGTGTGAGGTTTTAGTTGTGAAGGATCCCGTGATGCTACCTGTTCAGCAGAGATGAGGGCGTCCTCCACCTCCTGCTCCCCAGGGTCACAGCGTCTGCACACAACAAACGACCAACTGAGGTCTATGAACTATGAACATTCAACATTTGAATTAATAATTAGGTCTCAATATAGTTTATGATGGTATATTATGCACCTGTCGTCTCCTCAGTGGCTGCTTTAACATGTTTAATTGTCCCAAAGTCATTGTTTCCAGCTCTGAGTGGCTTTCTAACACCTCCTGCAATTAAAAGTTTGTGTTTTCTTTGGTTTGTCTTTTAGTCGCTGCCAGTTTCATCTTCTATCCAGTTGCAGCCTGACACCGACTGTGTTTGTGACCTTTGTAACACACTGCAGCATTAAACTTTCCCATCACGGTCGTGTTTTGTTTCACCGTGACAGGTCCAGTCTGTGACTCGCCCCTGTCCCAAAAGAAAAAGGTGCAGGTTAACATGCAGGTAAAGTCAATGAACTACACACAGTTTGATTCAACTGATCACAAAAAAAATAAATATAACAAAATAAATAAAGTAGAATCAACATTTGAGCTCAGCTGTAAAATGTCTGACTTGCGTCTGTCTGTTGTGGAATCAGCTGGAACGTTACCAGGGTCAGAGGTCAAGAAGTCAGATAAACACTTTATGTCAGCAAATTAAAATGAAAGTTTTATCAAATTGAAGATTAAACTGAAAATTTGTCAGTCGATAAGTCAGACAAACATCTGGAGATGCAGAAATTATTAATGAGTGAGTCAGGGAACGTGTCCAGTCTGTGTTTACCTGAATAAAGGCCGATCAGCGACGCGTGTCCTCCTGAAGTTTGCTTCAACTTGTGTCTGTGTTAAACGCCACCTGCCTGAGCAGCTTCTCTGGATCTGCTTCATTCTCCCTGAACAGCTGAGACAGGAAGCAGCTGATGTTACAAAGAAAACAGCAACATTCCTCAGTGAGGTCACAGCTGGACAACAGTCTGATTGACAGATATGACAGAGACAGTTTGACAGTATGTCCAAAGTTCTAGGATCTTCCCTCTACATGAACCTTAGTTCAAACTGATCTAATTGTGTTGCTTTTCTATTGTAAATTAAAAACTGTAAATTATTACTTCTATAACATTGATGTGTAATAACAAATGAAAACAAAGCAAATGATATGTTTAAGTTTAAATGTATTTATTGAAGCCATGTGTGTTTCAACTCTATGTGGTTTGGATTCGGAGGCTCCTCTTCGTCTGGGCTGGAGGGAGGGAAGAGGTGCAGGCTGCTGGAAGAAACATCATGAACAGATGTGTTGTTAACATACGTGTCTACGTTATGTCACTGCTACTACTCAGGTAAATGACTGCTGAGGTGATGACTTACTGCACTGAGCCTCCACAGATGACAACTTCTTTCCAGGTGGTCCTACGCTCATCATCTTATCCCTGTCGTCAAGGAAACCCTGGATGAAGTTCTCCAGCCTCCACAGCTGCGCCTGTCACAACCAAAATGAAACCTTTAGCTTCAGTAGTACATGAAGTGGAGCACAGACGATGAATAAGCTGACATGTGATTCTTACTACAAGCGATTGTGCAGCAGTGGTTCTTTCCATTGGGTCGTCTGGTGGATGTCATCTTCAGCTTGGATCTGGGCTGCTTGAACTGCAGGGTCTCCTTCTGGAACGTATTAGAATATTCCTCTGCAGCTAAAGGACGAAACAAATAACCTGAAAAGTATAATACAATCAGTAAAAAGTAGAATTTATGTCATTAAAGTGAAAACATGTTTTAAAATGTTAAAAATGAAGGGAAAAAATTTGAAAAGCTTACCTGAAGTAAAAATTATGTTTTCATTTACATTATCTTAAATTATCTTATTTTATACTTATTCATTTTATTCTATCATATCTTATCTAGACCTAATTACTAAAATGTAGTAATGAATTACTTGCCAGATGCACAGGCCACTTACTATTGGACCTTAGACCTTAGAGACATTGATGGATGTGCTGTGGCAGCAGGAGAAACCTTCTTCAGGTTTCTCATGCTGTTCTTCCTCTGTACAACCTCCCAGGACAAGACTAGTCTGACAAAACCAGTCAGAGTCGCTGTTATCAGTCCACCCTGGAAGAAAGCCCATCCTCTATCTCAAGGGTATAGAGATCCCTCAGGCAAGGGGAGATCTCAAGACTGTTGGAAGTCAAGGCTTGAGATCCAACCGCTGACTCTTACCTGCCACACTTACCTGATCCAGGTCACTCCCTTCACTGCCTAGTCCTGATGTTGATTGAGCAGAAAAAGGAGACCTGGGTGGGAAAACAGCCAGAAGATGAGGAACGTGTTGCTCGTCCAGACCGAAGTCTGAGGGCAACCGGTGGATGATGGGAGGGGAAGGCCAGTCATCATCGGTCATGGAATCATAACCAGAATCCTGCTCTTCGTCTTCCTCATCCTCGCCGTTGACGATGGAAAGGAACTTTATTAGTTTACAGAATTCCTCCTCGTCATCCGTGGCCTCAATTACCTCCATATACTCACCTGACTCCTGGTCCCATAACAATGAGATGTAGTCGTCCATCAGGATGACTTCAAGAGGGACAAGACCTGCAAGATGGTCCAGCTGCGAAAAGGAGCCACCTGAAGGAACAAAGCACCACAATACTTAGTATGACAAGAAGATCCAGTGATTTGTCTGTTGATCCCATAGTGAACACAAAATGTGCATTTTTGGGATATTATGAATTTTGGCCCAGTGGTCATTTTTTATTCCCCATAATATTTTTATTTATCAACACCTCAACCAAAATACCAAATTTGTAAAAAAAATAATACTGTTGTTAATAAATTTCACACATCTCCCAGTGAAATAAAACCATTTGTAGCAAAAAAAATAACTTCAAACTAAATAAAACATACAGGACAACTCTACAACCTTGAATTATGGGATTTCCTTTGTGTTTTACAAAGAGCTTAAATAGTTGTAAGGAGATATATTACTGACATATGCAGGCGAATAAAAACGTCTCCTCTAACCTGCCAGAGGCAGGTGGTGATCACACACTGACCGGTGCTTTTGGTCTGGTCTCATCTCAGGAGATGCTCTGGTTGAATCGGTCGCTGTCCAGAAGAACTTAACTCCAACAGATGTCTGGATTGAATATTTTAAACAGAATATTTTATTAATATGACGAACAAAACACGATTCAACCAGACTAGTTGTCTTTAGTTCAGCTTCAGTTACAGGTATTAGACTCTTGATTCTTTGATCTGGACAGGACGGTAATAGATGACTTTTCCACCACTGCTGAGCAAAAGCAAATCAAACCTTTGTCATAATGGTCTTATCTCCTGTCAAAGGCAAATGCCAGAATGTTCTTAACCTAAGACTTGTTAAACATGGTTTCCATTATTAAATGCAATAGTGTTGGTGATTGCAGTATTGTGGATAAAGTTCAGTCCAAGTTCTAAATTTCTGCTGTGGTTCATGTAGCTTTAGTAAAGTAGCCATTGTCCGTTTTCATACCTTGGTTAGTTAACTGACAATGGCTTTCATCATTCCATCATTTCAACATTTCTGTTTTACTTTGTTAACATTCATTTTGTGCTATGTCACATGTGGCTGAAATAGATTCTCTATTATGGACTTAATGTGTGTTGACACATTGTTCAATACAAAGAAAATGTCAAACACGTTTCGCCCAAATTAGGCAGTGGAGCCTCAGATTCACATGTACATGCATTATCCTGGTTGAGACCACAAGTAGTAGCATGTAGTGCTACTAATTAAAGTCCATATAGCACCAAAGGGAGAGAGGAAACATATCCTAACATGTATGACTAGCAATGGACTCACCTTTGGATAAACTCCAGTGTCCTGCAGCTTCTTCTTGGTGCAGGTTGAACACGTAGTAGGCAGCAAAAACTGCATCAAGCCCTGTGATGAAGCTTTGCTGGGAGCCTTTGTAACGGCTCTCATGCTGTACATGGAGTCACTGACGCTGAAGACTGTTCTTCTCAGTTTATTTGCTGCGGAGTAGAAACAAAAAGGCAACATGACGTCTCCGGCTCTGCTCTGCACATTTAACCCCTCAACAGGGCCTAGCGGCACTGTGTGCCATCATGCTCCTTATAAACCTAAATGGGAAAAAAGGTGACTCATTTTAAAGTTAGCATCCAATTTTATTATGTGTTTCTTCTAAAATGAATATCACAAAAAAGCTGAATATAAATTGATATTTACATTCAGTAGGAGCTGGTTCAGGTTTGATGTTGGCCTCCATCCTCCTTCCTCCTTTTTGTCTCCTTCATCTAAACCTAAAAGTGATGAAGAAACGTGATTGATTTTTAAGTTCACATGACAATGATATTTGATTGAAAATAAAACATAAGTCAAAGACTGAAACTGTCTTTTTCTTCCATGAACAATAAATAATGTTTAGGGAGATTAGTTTAAGACTATAAAGAAAACGTGTGTCTATCATATAGAAGCTTAACTGTATAAAATTTGCATATTATAAACTATATTGTTTGCTTAGATTTTACATGACATACTTTTGTCAACCAATCAAAATCTTGTTCTCACCTTTTGTCCACTGAGCAGACAGGTATGATGGTCAGTTCATCAGTCAGTGTGATGTCAGTGTGGTGTTGAGCAGGATTCTCCGCCACTGAGGAGCTTCACTGGGAGGAAATGACAAGTGTCTCCAGTTCCTCTGTGACTGAACTGACCTCTGACTGTTGCTGTGGAGGAAAACGCTGTTAGGTTAACTGCCCTGCCAGACGCTAGGGCAACAAGCATGAGGGGTCGACGGCCCTGCCAGACGCATGCTATGTCACAGGGTCCTTGAGAGCTAGAATCACCACAGATGATCTGTCACAGCAGAGAAAAGGGAAGTTTCCCACATCTCCCTCAGTCGCCTCCTTTGGCCCTATGAGAGCAAATAACCTGGGCTGGAGGCAAAGCATAGAGAAAGATGGTTGGAGTGATGTCACATTTTTTTGTTAATTAACAGCACAGATGACCATAAAATATTATGTGTAACACAACTTGTGCATGACATTATTGAAATGAAAGAATTCACATATGCAAAACAAAAAGTAATATTGAGCTTTTATTAATACAAGAATTCGATCCCCATCTAGCAGCAACAATAGTTGGACATAACCACCTACCACCTTGGACATTCTCCTGAAGCTTCTTGGTACTTGAGGAAGATTGAGATCATCTGTGATGGATCAAGCAACAACACAACACAGTGAAACAAAGCATAACACAAGTTTTCTGTCAAACAGTTTGGGGTTTGAGTTGGTTCATTCATCAGTCAACATACATACTAAACAGAGGGAGGACACAGAGTAACGTCTGTCTAATCAGCGCCTGCAGTAGGACGTCAATACCGACCCGTTTGGTCGTCTGAGGAGGTCGTCTTCCTTGGCTTCCTCTTTTCTGGAGTCTTTAGTGGCTGTTCCTCTGCACAGCTCAGTTCTGCAGTGGTTGTGAAATCATGGTCCTCACGTTCCTTTCTGTTATGTGAAAACCAACATTATAAACAAATGTCACTGACTTAATAACACAAGGATAAATTCATTAGGACTAAGATTTTCCAGGATCACTTCATTGATGGCATTTTGCTATTATAGTGTCACACCTGACTGAATTTTGACTTTTATTAAATTTCATTATCAACTGACTGAGGAGAGTCCGTTGATGGTTACTGATGGTTAACTCATGTACCACCTAGATGTGGAACCAATTATCTCTCCCTAAAAAAGGAGGAGAGAGAAAGTGAACATTTTAACTGGCTCAAACAAAGTGCGTCACCACATCTCCCCAAAGGTTCCTGCTCACATTTGCTACTTAGCCAACTTTGGATCCTATTGTGTTGCAATACTAAACTAACACAGGGTTAACGGTCGCACAGAAACAAAGCACAACCAATACAAGCATCACTGTAGCTGCAGCAGATTCTGTTGGGTTCTGCAGAGTTATACTGGACAGGAGAAGCTGTGTCCCTGCGTCTGCCTGTGTGGTGCTGACCTGTTATGTGTTATGTTATAATAAAATACAAAATATAATAAAACAGGAAATTTATTAGTAGGACTTAATTTTCTACATGTGCGCACTATGTTTGTCTGACTGTATGTTAATATTGCAATGAAAAGATTCCCTCAACACACACACTGATGTAGTAATTTCAGTGTTTGAACATATTCAAAAAGGTTGGATTCAGTGCCATCTTGTGGTAGAATGATGAACTGCGCTGTGGGAAGTAGCAACACACCAGAAGGATGTGCTGTATAATACTGTAGAGTTTAGTTTACTTTGCTTTGGCGTTTAATGCTGCTGTTACTGACGTCTTTTGACTGGAAGACCAAAAATGTTAAGTAGCTCTGTATGATCAAAGTCTCTGCTTAGTCTTAGTCTCTGTACCTCTGTGCTGGAGGTCAAACAGCTGAACCACCAGCAGCTCTGCCTTGTCTCTGAGCTTCTCTTCCTGGTGTAGGACGCCAGCAGGAAGCAGAGCTCACCCTTGTACTTCTCAGTATTTTTCAGTGGCTGCTCTATGCTCATCATCTGCAGATCAGAAAAAAACCTATACAATCCTGACAGGACACATTTAGCTGGGATGTGCAACAGCTCCCCAGCTTCCCAGCTCCTACCTGGAAAAGAGGAGGCTCGTGTTTGTTCCTCTGTCCTGTGCTCTGCTGTTTCCTCAGCTGTTTCCATCACCTGCACCATGAGTTCAAATCTCCAACCAGTCTGTGAAGGTGAACTTGAACTTCAACCCAGTGAGACGTGTTATTTTCTCTGTGTGCTGTGTTGGCTTCAGAGTCCTGCTGCTGCCTGGATCAGAACTTGCTCTGCTTGAAAAAAGACCCATTTCCAGGAACAACAGTGTGGTTAGGTTTCCAGGAGAAAACCTCACGTTTTACAGACAGATTCAGGAAAAATGGCTGCATAAAAATCATAATTTAAGTACAGGAAGTTGGTTTGAGTTGAAAGATCTGATGTTGATATGAAAAAACAACAACATAGATATTTCTAATCGTTGCTAAATGTCACAGCAGGTCACAGTGAAACACAAAGACAAAGAGCGGGATCCTCTCCTACATGTAGTGAAGTTGTGCTGGTCAATTATCTGCTGTTAAAATTAATCATTTACATCCTTTAGATGAAAATGAGTTTGAACATGTTCATGTTTTTACATCGTCCTCGCTGGAATGTTGACCCTTCCGCCCTTAATGTAGACCACGTCACATCTACGTCACATTACTGAGCTAACAGCATAAGCGGCTATGGCGGCTAATGCTGCTGCTACTGTACAGGTTAGCATAGCAGGCTAATGCCGTTAGCACCATGCTACAAATCAACAGAAGCCGTTTAAAACACATTACTGGGAGTCTACAGCATATTGAATAAAACATGGACGTAACTACTGATGAACATGACGAGCTCACACCTGGAAAGAGACTAGTTTCACCTGAAAGATGAGCGAACACAGCTTCCTCATGTCATGTGTGGAAGTAGTGCAACAGGAAGCGACCGCACTTCAATAGAAGCCGCAGCATAGAGCTCCCTCTGCTGGACGAGCTCTGACACTACGTCTATTTGGAATAATGAGTCTGATGCAGAACTTAGAAGAGAGCACGTTCTGTTTGAACCCACCTGTGTTTCATCTGAATAAATGTTCTGGAACATGTAATTGACAGGTTTTGCTGATTCTTTCCATGATGAATATCTAAAGGAAGCGACCTCTCAAAGAACGAGCAACTGCAGGAGGTTGCAAACCTGGAAAAGCATCACAAGCAAACAAAGCTTAAGTCTGGTGATGTCACAGGCTAAATGCAGCTACTGCAAAAAAGTGTTTGCATAGAGATATGAATTACATACAGTGATGGTCACTGAGCAGGTCATTTATTAACAGAGAGATGATATTTAATAGAGCACATTTCATTCTTTTATTGTTACTTTGTTCTGTCTTGTTGTTTAATAAATTCCTGTGACTCGCTCTGTTGTTGTCAGAGATGTTCCAACTAAGATGAATTCAGTCAGAGTAAGGTTCAAATAATTAAACATGAATTTATTCTCAGTGGTGAGATGAGAAATATGCAGAGGCAGGCAAACGAGTCGCATCATTTTAGGGATTATGGATCGGTGTTGATAAAAACATGAGCCCAACTAGGCTAAGTATCAAAGTGTTTCTAAAAGCAGCTCTGTTCGCTCCTTGAGTCATTACATCACAGTGGGGGTAGAGACTTGAAGAAAATGGGTCCCATACATCAGGCACACGTTTCCAAGCATGAAGCTGCTGAGGAGACCAACTTAAGGTCACAAGTTTTGTTAGATACAAAACAACAACCCAAAACCAAATGAGCTAAATAATGACACATTTCTAGAAACCTGTTAAATTATCAGCGTGCGCGTGATGTAGCCACAACAGGCCAGACTGAAGGGAGAAGCCCCCAAAGCAAACAATAAGAAAAGGCTGATGTGCAAGCACCAGGAAAGAAGAAAGCAAAGGCCTGGTGAGGTCAAAGGGTCACCAGAGAAGAAGGCTTGAATGAATGAAGGCTTTTCTGTCAAGTCTAGATTCTACAACATGTTCATCTGTCAGATGAATATAAGTCCTCAGATGTAACTACCTGGAAATAAAAGCCTAAATGTTGGTGACGCTTCTTCTAGGTGAGATTGTCTGAGAATTGAATCACGGTAACTGGACGTCTTCCTTTGCAGCAGATCTACTACTACTGCAAAGGAAATGGTTTAAAGTGGTTTAAAGTGCTTCAAGGAATCAAAATCATGTCATCATTATATAATAAACAGTGTGACATGAAGAGTAACTACGGGAACGTACGGCACAAACCAAAATAATACGAATATTATTATTTTATGTGATTATTATATAAAACTACGATTATTCTAATGAAGATAACTGTCACACGTCCAGTCATTCCACTGACTGAGGGGCTCTGTGAGTCCATCCAGCAGGGGGCGCTGTAACAGCAGCACTGCTGGGTGCAGCTGATGCTGGAGCCTGAATCATTGGTGGCTGATGAAGGCCCAGCACGAGCAGCGGTCAGAAGGAAGCAGCTACGCCTGGACTGACTTTCACCGGAACCAACGACTTCAACTCGTGTGTTTTCAGCCTGAGTTACCGCCACAGCAACTTGCTGCAGTTTCACCGTTTGCCAGTAAGGAGCGTTTATAAAACACAGCGACGCAAACGACGATTAGCAGCAGACATTAGCTCACACCTGACGCACGTGCGTCAGTGGCTGCCATGGAAACGGAGCGACGACCCAGGCCAGGCTATATAAGCCTGCAGACGCCTGGTTCCCACCAGGCTGCTGGACGCTGGACGCAAAGCTAAAGCTAAAGCTAACAGCAGCTAACGAAAGCACTCGGATACTGATCTCAACCTCCTGGAAAGCGACCACTCATCTACTGGACTCAAACCCACCGGAGCATCTGCTGAGACCAGGCCCCAGAGCAGCGGAGAGTGACCGACAACCACGCCCCCTTGGCAGGTGAGCGAAGACCTGCTGCTGGTCTGTTAGCCTCCATTAGCAGCAGCCATTGAAGCTCTTTAAAAGCAGAGGAATTTCCTCATCTGAAGCGGGAGACACGTTTAATGGCTTTATTATCATTCACCGCTAACATGGCTTTAAACGTGTGGATTAATTATGAATAATTTGGCAAAGGTGTAGATTATAAAAGTTATTTGGGGTTTTAAAAATTCCTAAAATGCGTTTCGTGGTCACCATGGAGACGCGGAGACGCCAGCACGCGCTCAGGCCCTTTTTCTATGGTCGCTCCCTGACTGGACTGGTGCTGCTGATCAGTTCTGGTGGTGACTGGAAAACATGCACTAAACTAGAGATTCCTGAAAACCAGAAAGGTTTGAATGGAAAGTTGGTCTAAATGTTACAAAGCTTTAATCAAACGAGCCCAATGAACTTTACACTAATTGATTTAGGAGAAACACGTGATTTATTGTTTGATTAGTTCTGAGCTTCATGTCTCCTACACAAACCGTGAGTTGATACTTATGTGAGTTATTATTATTATTATTATTATTAATAGTATTATTATATGTTTTGCATATACTTATGCATGATATGCAAAAATGCAATTTAGCAGTAAGTTATTTTACAGCAAGTTGGTTCTTAGTGAATAATTCATAAACATAATGTGAATTCGACATGAAAGGTAAAACAATGGACAATAGTGAAAGTTTTGACTTGATATTTTACTTGTGGCTCAAAATGACGATGAACGTTAACTGGCCGTGTTGTTGACACATGTTTGCAGTAACGGTTGCACCAGGCTCCTACAGTAACTTCGTCCATATCTGACTTATGTCTGCTTTTCTCTGTCACCAACAAAGAATGTCCTGGGAAGTTGTTGCCGTACTAAGTGTTCTGGTGCTTTGTCCCTTTCTAAGGATGGACGAGCTGTTCCTCAACGACCTGGACGACCGCGCAGAGGAAACCGACAGCGAGTGGGAAGACGATGACGATGAGGACGAGGACGTGTGGGAGGACGTAGTGGGCTGGGACGACTCCGATTCTGGTTATGGTTCCATGACCGAAGACGAGGACGACCTGCGCCCCCCTCCCCTCGTCCAGCAGCTGCCACCAGACTCCGGTCTGGAACAGGAGGAACGGCCGGTTCCTGAGGTAAGTGTGGAACCGGCCGTTCCTCCTGTGGCTGCTGCTGGTCCTCCTCCTCCTCCTCCTCCTCTGGTCCCACCCAGGTCGCCTCTCTCTGCTCCCTCGACGTCAGGACTTCGGTCTGCGACGAAGAGGAGCAGGGAAGAGAGCGACCTGGAGCAGGTAAGTACAGCAGGTAAGAGGCAGCGTGTGGATGCTGAGGACGACCTCGAGGAACCTCAGCCGTCGACTTCGACGGGCTTCAGATCCTCTACACCCTGGATGCACTGGATGGGTCTTCACCACACAGGCTGGACTGATGACAGCGACTCTGACTAGTTCAGTCAGAGTCCTGTCAGGCAAGTCTCAGCCTGGGAGGTTGAAGCGTGGAGACATCCACCAGTGTCTCTAAGGTCTAGAGAATATGCGACCTCTGAAACAGAGAGGAGCTGGTTAGAGGTTAGTGGTGAAGAGGCAGGTCCCAGATCCTTTATGTCCAGGTGGCGCTGGACTCGTTTTATCTAAAGTTAAGTTAAGTTACAGTAGGTTAAGTTAAGTTAAAGTAGTTTATGTTTAGTTAAGTTAAGTTACAGTAGGTTGAGTTAAGTTACAGTAGTTTATGTTTAGTTAAGTTAAGTTATGTTACAGTAGGTTGAGTTAAGTTTTTGTGTGTTAGTTAGGTTAAAGTTTATGCATATTTTGTTAAGTTAAGATAAATTAAGTTAAGTTAAGATAAGTTAAGTTAGGTTAAGTTAAATATATCGTTGGGTTAATAAAGATTAAGTTTCTGTGTAACAGGTTAGGTTAAGTTAACTTACATTTAATAAGTTAAGATAAATTGAGTTAGGTTTACTTAAGTTAAATGTTTTAAGTTAGGTGAAGATAAGTTAGGTTCAGCTGATGGGTTACTAAAGGTAAGTATCAGTTTTTTGTTGTACTTGTTTCAATGTACTGTTCATGTGATTTTAAGTTGACCTCACTAACGTTTGTGTTCTAGTTTTTCTCCTCCTTGAACCGACACCTTATCGCGGTGGAGGAGTTTGTGTGCCCGCGTGACCCTAGGAGCTGTGTTGTCAGGGCTAAACCCATGACAAACAGGTCCTAGGCGACGGGCCAGACTAAGAGCGGTTCATCTCTCTCAGTAGGAGCCGGTGCCATGTAGGTCGGTAGCAGCGGGAGGAGGCCCAGAGGAAGACCAGGACTCACTGTCAGCCAGCCTGGGAAGGTTAAAGGTCATTACACCTGATGCTGACACGTGCTACTGATGGGGCTTTATTTAGTGCTTCGAGACATTTACACAAAGTCCTGAAAGAGAACTTTCTGAGCAGCTGGACTCTGTTGCAGCATCTTTTGCCTTTCGCTCCATAACCTCGGTTAATATCTATGTGTTGTTTCATGAGCATTCCAGCCGCTGACACTTTCATCCTGTCTCTGCTTTCAGGACCAGTACAGAACCACGGCTCATCTGCAGGATTGTGGAGCGGTGTGATCGCCTTCCTCTTCATGTGCTGCTTTAGTTAGAAGTGGCTCCAGAATCATTGGACCAGCAGTCAGAGCCCTCTTCACCCTCCACCTTTGCCCCTAGGGACTCCGCTCACGGCCAGGCCTGGACGCCCCCTCGCCCCCCACCCCTTTACCCCCAACCATCACCGAAGCTCAGTAACAAAGCATCAGCACAGCATCATAGTCCTGCGTCCTGATGCGTAGACACAAGTGGGAAACGTTCAGGTAACAGAAAGCATTAACTCCTTTTCTCTGTTGGCATGTGTGGACGTCCAGAACTCGGCTGTATCTCATACATCACCATCTACCAAGACTTCAGTTCAGGCGACGTGGACGCCAGATGTATCAGGAAGTGGTAAATCCATTCAGTTCTCGTATGGCTTCAGTTCAGTTTTGTTTTTTATTGCCTTACAGAGTAAACTAAATCTATTATATACAACTGAACAGAGCTACTGCTCTACTATACATTAACTATGATTCGTTTTTAAATGCATACACAAAACTTTGCTGCTGCTTTGTTGTCTGCTGTTGGACAAGCTTCCATCCATCTACTGAGCTTCCAGTCTACTACAAACAGGTATTTATTCCTCCCACCCTGTCCATCATGTCCACATAATCCATCATCAGACGTCAGGAACAGGAACATGAGCTACTGGACGGGTAAATGTTGTCCTGACATTATGTTTAGGACACTGTGGGCATCGTGCCAGCTCTCTGTCCACCATTGGTGTAATGTAAGGTGACCACCACTCGGTCTGTAGTTTCCTCAACACCTGTCCTCTGGTTCTTGCATTTTCTTTATGGCAAAAGGTTACAATGACAAAGGTACAAATACAAAATGTCCCTGACTACTTCTCCACAGAGCAGGTGAGGAGCAGCTTTTCTAACAGGCTCCTTTGGACCCAGAGTCTCTCTTCTGTCTATTTTTGTCTGCTAAATTATTGTCCTGTGTTCTCCAAGAGTCGTTTCTCTGGTTTGCAGGACATTTTAATATTCTAACTCTTTTGGTAGCTGCATGGCCTGAATCAATTGTCCTGTACTATTGGATTAGTTGCTCTTACATCATGCACTAACCTATAGTCACTGGTGTTTAGCTTTCTTTGGGGAAAGATTACTCCTTGTTTTAATCAATACTCCTGCCTCTATTAATCCTTCTGTTGCTTCTTTTATAAGTGGATTTTTTCAGTGTGTTAATCTTATTCCTGCTTTAACTTTAAACTGTGGAGGATCAGCAGATTTAACTCATCCTGCATCTATTTTGTGTGTTGACCACATGTGAGGGTACCTGCTTTAACTGCTCATCAGGCTCTTCTGTCAGTGACATTTGACTTATCACTTCATCAGCTTGTCTGCAGGTAATTTTAACAAAACAATCAGAAGATTTTTGAATGTATTGACAGTCAGTAGGAAGCTACTCACCAGCTACTCCCAAGTCATGTGACTCATGTTCTTCTGCTATGAGCAGAGTGACGTGTGGTGCTGAGCCTGGAACTTGAAACCATTCTTGATGTCTTTCAAGAAGCTTGACCATAGCTGCTGCTCCTTCAGGGACTATTATGACGTCATTGGATTTCTGCAGTGGTGTTATTTATCAGCTCATCCCAACATTTTGTGTAGTTGTCCTGACTCTGATCACCATCATTATCATGGTGCAGTGGAGAGAAAGAGTTGGTCCTTGAGCTTTCTCAGTTCTTCTGTCTGAGCTGCGTGAGTCTTCCTGCCAGAGCCTTACTCTGCTCTTCAACATGTTGTTTTTCAGCTCTGTACACTTCCACACATGTTCAGAGAACATAGGAGCCTCCATTGCCATTAATCCTGCTCAGATTCCTCTGAGTCGTGGTGGTAGTTTAAAAGTGATCTATTCCTCAGTTTCATGAATCTCTTCTCTTTCTCAGGGGCAGCTAGGAGCCTTTCCTCCATTTCCACTCTGTAGGTTTTTGGCTTTTTATTCTTGATGAGTCTATTTTGTTTCATTTCTTGCTTCTCCTCTTCCTGAATCATTGGTGGCTGCAGCTTTTCTATGCACTTAGTCGCATCTCGTGGGGACATTGTATGAGTCATTTTATTGTTGGTGTAACCTGGTTATACTTGTGCTTCTATACTTTTGTTATAATTACACAAAATGTGTTTGTAGCATTGGTTTCAGTGTTAATCCTGATAGCATAGAAGAAGTCCTTTTTTCTATTATTTCTTCTTTGTTGGTGTTTTATTTTCATTGGCTATATATATGGGTTGCAGCCCCTGACTCTCCCCTTTCTGTACGATCCTGCGGTGGGACAGGTGGGTGCTGCTTTACTCGTCTCTTTATATTTTCATACTTTTATATTAATTTGTGTTACTTAATTTCTTTATTGTCATTATATCTGTCATTACTGTTTTATGTGAATATGTTGATTTATTTTAGCTTCATTTTCTGCCGCTCTGTAACTTGCTGCCCTCCGATGCTGCTATCTTACAAAGTTAGTCAGTCAAGCTACCTTCAGTTTTGCTCTTGTAGGAACTGGAGCGGGCAGATGTTACAGGAGTGTGTTTTTGTTTGTCTATGCATCAGGTATGTGAACTTTATGTATTTTTATTTTATATTTGTTACAACGGGCTGCGAGTATTTTCTGTGTTCGCGCTCGCAGCTGTACGGACTGCCCCGCCCTTTCTGTACGATCCTGCGGTGGTACAGGAATTGGAGCGGGCAGATGTTACAGGAGTGTGTTTTTGTTTGTCTATGCATCAGATATTAAAAGGAGGCCATTCCAACAACCGACTATCTTCATGAACACAACGCAGAAGTACACCGGTCACATTGGCAGCTTGTTGTCTAATTATTTCATCCCATGATGGCTTCATCAGTCTTGATCAGTCTCTCTCTGGTGTCTCTGTCTCGTTTTCAGGTTTTCCATTTCAGCCTCATTTTCCAGCTTTGCTCTTTCACTGTTCTTCCTGCAGCCTCTGCTTCTCTCTCGAGCTCATTTCTTAGTCTCTGTCCAGATCTGGACGCGTTAGACCAGTGTCTGTCTCTTTCCTCCCACCTCTGTGTGTCTTGCTGTGCAGGTGGGTGAAAAGAAACTGCTGCCTCCATACATTTCTCTGTCTACATTCTTCATTATACTTAAACTTTTCCTCTCAGGTTCTGTCCTGTCAACAAGTGCAGGTGTAAATTTAAAGTCTCTTCTTAACTGCTGGCTAGTTTCTAATCTTGCTCAAATCTGAGCATTGTAATTTCTCCTCGTCTTCCTCACTTGTTTCGATGGATAAATCTGGATATGTTGGGGCTGTTACTCGTCTGCTCTTTGGCCCTTTCCTTTGTAAAAGTCACATGATGTGAAAAGTTGATGTTTGTGCTACTTCAATGACACCAGCTTGTGTTGCATTCAGGGCCACGTTAAATGGACGATTATGTTGATGAGGAGTGAATTTAGTTAGATGTGGATGTACAGGAGTAAAGAGTCAGGGATCAGAGGATGAATTGAATCAAACCTCTGAATAATATTAGATGTTTCACTGAGACACATTCAATGAAACTGCTTTGACTGAAGCTGAACTGCTTTTACCTTCAACTGCAGACGTTTGACATGTCTAACGCTTTCATTCCAGTTGTGCTCAGAGACAGATCCCTCCAGCGTGTCCTGGGTCTCCTCAGGGACTCTTCACTAAGCTCAACCCATCACCGGTCGAGGCAGACGACCGCCCACCCTGAGTCTGGTTCTGCTGGAGGTTTCTTCCCAAAGGGGGAGTTTTTCCTCTCCACTGTGGCCTAGTGCTTGCTCAGGGACGGGTTGCTGCACTATAACAGGTGCACACAACAGCAGACACATTGTCTGGACAGTGATCAATTTCAATAAAGAGCAAAGAAACCATCCTGGTGTTTGTTTTGTATGTGAACCTTTTCACTTTTATTTCATATATAAGTTTGTTTTTATAGGTTAGATATTGATTCACAGGTACAATGGTGAAATGGTTTCATTTATTATGGTGATCTGAGTTTTACTAATACTACCACAACAACTACTACGGAACAGAAGAGTTTTTGTAGTCGGAGACAGAAACTGCAACTAGAAGCTCTCATCTGCTCACCTCAACAGCTGAGCCCAAACATAAATATTGTTAACATTTAACCGTTTATGGCATGAATTTTTACCTTTTGACCTTAGTTTTTGGAAGCTTGGGGGTCCCTGATAATACATCGATCATAAAATGTGACCACCAACATAGGTGGACATCACATTTTTGGCACTTTGCTTTAGTACCTTTGCATCCTGGTACCTTGCATCTACCTTTCTTGTCATGTCCATGACGATCCAATGAGCAATGGTGTCCAGATGCACATCAGGGACTGGGACGAGTTTTAGTGGACCCTCTTCTCCTCTTTTCTTCATATTCTCTAGCAATTGTGGAACTGGGATGTCCTCTCTGCAGTGTAGCATTTTTAAGTATTACCTTTACATTTCTCTTCATCCACAGACTCATTGGTATCAGATAGGCTATCGGATTAAAAAAAACAGGAAGCAAAAATTTGAAATATCTGTTACCCCCTTGATGAAGCTGCTGCACGTAGATGTGTGTATCGTGTAGATATGACACAACTACCAGATACGGCACATTTGGAGACTTTTACCTGAAGCTGTGGACACTTTCCTGGACCTGGAGGCAGGTTTGAGTTTGTTATCAGATGTGCAGTATGCGTTGCTGATGACGACAGGGTTACGCATCGCAGTGTTCAGAACCAGAACACTCAGAGACAACTAAGGGTTTACCCCTGAGATCAAACAGTACTGGTACAGCTGTAATGCTTATCTACACGCATCTCAGTGATATGATTGACAGGCTCACTAGATGTCACCAGATGTCACCAGATGTTGGGAACACAATCCTCCTGTGCTTATGAACTGAAGCCTGTAGAGTTTTACAAGCTCAGCGATGCTGTCCAACACACAGAAGGGAGATCTACACCTCACACAACTGTGACACCTGCAGCGTTGGATGATGCCTGAAGTCAAACTCAACCATCACTTTCACACACAGTCCCACCATATCTGTTAATATAAAAACTGAGCTAAAACAACCAAGACACTTGTATTAATTCAGCCTCATCACATGTTGCTTTACGCAAAGACACAAAGTTGTTGCTCAACCACTGAAGCTTAGTATCAATATGTCTGATAACATTTCACAAGGCGTCTCTACTAACCTAACTTCAGTGGAGTTAGAAGAAGTTCATCTCATCCTCCCTGATACTTTTGATCTCTCTGAATCTTCCTGTAAACTGTCAAAACTAAGTCAAAGTAGTAGGAGAAAGTTTAAGAGGATGGTGAAAACAAACGCCCCACAAAGAAAAGACAATCACAAAAGAAAACTAAATGAAAAGTATCCTACAGATGAAAATTACAGGGCAAATAAAAAATCTTATGTCAGCAGGAAATCAAAGCAATCCTGAATTTCAAAACGGAAAGTAATTAATATAATAACCCAATACAGAGACAATGTTGATTTCAGAAACAAACATAAACGCTACAGAAGTGAACGTTACAGACGCGATGCTGCTTTTATGGCTAAACAAAAGTCGTACGTAACCGAACGTTACAGACGTGATTCTGAATTTAAACAAAGGCAGCGATCACACATGACTCAGCATTATGCACTTGACAACGCATTCAGGAATCAACACAAGGCCGTCATGAAACAACTGATGAGGAAAAGGTAGAAAAACAATCTTGCATTCAGGATTATGCACAACATGAGATGTGCAATGAAAATGAAAAGGAAATACAGACAGTATTGTCCTGATACAGACCAACAGTTTCACAACAGCTGTTTTCAGATCGCAGATAAAGGCTGGTCCTACTTACGTCTGCACCGTCTGTCACAAGGCGTCATTTCCAAACCAAGTACAAACCTGTAACAGACCTTCTGACACTAAACATGAAGATGTGGCGTCAACATGCCTGACTGGAAAGAATGTTCACGTCTGTGACAATGTCTGCACCAATGAACAACAGTGTAAAGAGCCTGATGAGAGAAAGAAAGAGTGGATTCATCACACACGTCATAATCACCTGAAGAAGGGAGCCATGCCCCACCTTGCTGTAGCCAACAACCTGGAGCTCGCTGACATTCCAGCTGAACTGTGTGATCTGAACATACTGGAGACACATCTCATAGCAAAGTGTAGCCCATTCGCTAAGATCGATCCTCTTCCCAAAGGCAGACAGAGAGCAACACATGGGAATGTAGTGTGTGTCCCATCTGAGGCACAGGAGACGGTTGATGCTTTACCAGAGTGAGAAGTGAGTCTCAGGTCCTGAGAGTGAAACTGAAGAGACGCTTGTGTTACAAAGGTCATCAGATGTTCAAAACTGTAACCTGGTCTAAACTGGTGCAGGGGCTGCACAAACTCAAACACATTCATCCACAGCATGAGAACATAATTATTAGATGAACCTAAGTTCTGTGATCCAACACTTCCAGACGAGGAGGATGATGATGAGTGTGAAACAATGGATGTTGATGAATATGGGGAAGATGATCTCATGCAAATAGACAGGTGTGAAGTTAGTGCACTTCATGGAAATCTGGCAAAATGACCTGCAACCCATGACCCTAGTCTGGAGCAACACGAGGTGAGACGTACCGAGACGTGAGACGTGAGGTGAGACATACCCTGCGAGCCGTCAACCCGAGGAAGGCGACTGGTCCTGATGGCGTCCCAGCACGTGTGCTGAGGGACTGTGCAGACGAGCTGACTGAAGTCTTCACAAAGATCTTCAACCGGTCCCTGGCACAGTCCACTGTCCCACCCTGCCTGAAGTCCTCCACCATAGTCCCCCTGCCCAAGAAGCCCCACATCTTCAGCCTCAATGACTACAGACCAATAGCACTCACCCCAGTCGTGATGAAGTGCTTCCAAAAACTGGTCCGTAGCCACATCACAGCAGCTCTGCCCTCAAGACTCGACCCACATCAGTTTACAGAGCGAACCGATCCACAGAGGAACCATAGCAACAGCGCTACATGCTGCTCTGTCACACCTGGAGCAGCAGGGCAGCTACGTGAGGATGCTCTTTGTGGATTACAGCTCGGCTTTCAACACCATCCTCCGCTTCCTGGGAGTCCACATAGAGGAGAGTCTGACCTGGGGTGTAAACACCTCTGAGCTGCTGAAAAAGGCCCAGCAGAGACTGTAACAACATCACACAAAGACTGTTGGTGTCCTTTTACAGAGCCACTATAGAAAGTATACTAACATACTGCATATGCATGTGGTTCACCAGCAGCACAGCAGCTCAGAGGAAAGCGTCCAAGGCGTCATCAACACCACACAGAAGATTGTTGGCTGCCCTCTCCCCATGCTGGAAAACCTACACAGCTCCCGCTGCCTCAGGAAAGCACAGAACATTGTTAAAGACACTTCACACCCAGGCCACTCCCTGTTTGAACTGCTGCCCTCAGGCAGACGCTACAGACTATGTAAAGCAAGGACAGACTCAAGCACATGGTCACTGGACTCTTCTATTTCGTAGAAATGTTTCACCACCTTTCCAGGAAGCTTCGTCAGTCTGTGGGAAGTTGGTAGAGACCACAGACTTATCCTCCAGTTTCACTTCACCCTTGTGAAGAATGCAATAACCTCTGAATGCTGCTAAAAACAATGCAAAGTCTAAGTCTGGACCAGTGAAATGACTGATGTATGTGTGGGTTTATAGGTGTATTTATTCTTATTTATTATTGCTTTAGTATTATTAGTATTATTTTGACTTTTTATGAATGATGCAATAACTGGAGAGCACTTTAAATCTTCAGATCTATCTATTTATTTCACAAAGCTACAGTTCAAATGGACGACTGCTGAGTGTTTCTGCCAATTGAAGTGGTTCAACACTGATTCCACATTTGGTGTCATGTTAAAATGAGTGAAATGTTATTATTACAGACAGAATGTTACTTCTCAGAGCTTGACAGTAGGTTGGACCCAAGAAATAGCTGAACCACACTAACAGTTGTCCAAGTGTTTCTAATGTTGTCTGGTGAGTAATTAAAGAGATAAACACTGTCTGTCACTTCCCTGTTCCGTCAGTTTGGCTTCTCAGTTACCTGTTACAGCTGCTGGAGGAAGCTGAGTCCAGGTCTCCAGGTCTGTGTTCACCTTAGTGCGTCGCTACTGTTTCAGACTGTTTGTTGCTCTACCTTTCGTTCAGCACAGATCAGGTTGCATCTCCGCTGCATCAGGTGAGAGCGTCCTCTTCATGACAGAACATGTCAACATCATACAAGACCTGGCTTATTCTTCTGATATTTACAGGGCTGGGTGTGTGTGGTCCCAATCATTTCCTATTAGTTCCCTCTAACTCTGTGACTTTCTTAACCATATTACATTAATAAACACAATTAACTAGTTGAAAGAAACATAAAACATAGAGAACAAAAACTAAACTAAACAAAAAACTAACTAATCGTTGCATAGATTCACTTAAATTCAACGATTAATAATGAAAATGCTCACTATTCTAAAATATTTCTGTGAGCAGGTATATAACTCATTCTATGATTACTATGATTTTCTTTTTTCTTTTCACCTTCCTACGAACCAGTAAATCCCCTGAAAGAACACCTCACCTGTTTCAATTTTGACACTTTTGATCTATTTTCACATTTTTTTCCTTTGAGTTTCAAATCTTCATTTTTCACTGTGGAGGACCAATCAAATCGTTTTAGAGTCACGTTGCCTTCAACTGGAATTTAAAACGATAGCGAATCTAAAACTAGCAGCAACCTGCTCTGGCCGGTCATAGTCCTTCACACACAGCCCAGGCTGCTGTAGCTGCTCCCACAGTAGTGACACAACTGGGCAGATGTTACCCAGCACGTGATGCACAGACACACGACTAACACCAACCACAGCCTGACAGAAGCTGCTGACGCGCTGCTCGAGGCCAGGAACGTCCCGGCAGCGAGCACCACAGCCGAGAAGACCTTCAGCCCAGGAGCTAAAGGTCAAACCTTTATTGAAAAAACCTACTCTTGACCCTAGAGAACTTGCAAACTATAGGCCTATATCCAATCATGATCAATCTTCCATCCGCACAGGAATTAGCTTTGGAGTTCCACAGGGTTCTGTGCTTGGTCCAATACTTTTCAGTCTTTACATGTCTCCCCTTGGTAATATTATTAGAAAACATTCTATAAATTTCCACTGCTATGCAGATGATACTCAGTTATATTTGTCCATGAAACCAGAGGAAACAAACCAATTAGTCAAACTTCAAACTTGTTTAAATGACATCAAATCCTGGATGTCCCATAACTTTCTACAACTGAATTCAGACAAAACTGAGGTTATTTTAATTGGTGCTAAAAACCACAGAGACTCATTATTGAATCAGATTGTTACTCTGGATGACATAACGTTAGCTTCAAGTTCTATTGTGAGGAACCTTGGTGTCATCTTTGACCAAGATCTGTCCTTTACACCATATATTAAAGAAATCTCTAGAACCGCCTACTTCCACCTGAGGAATATTGCTAAAATTAGGAGCATCCTCTCACAGAGTGATGCTGAAAAATTAATCCATGCATTTGTTACCTCTAGGCTTGACTACTGTAACTCGCTACTCATAGGTTGTCCCAATAACTCTTTGAAAATCCTCCAGTTAATTCAAAATGCTGCAGCCAGAGTCTGACTGGACTTAGGAAGAGAGATCACATTTCTCCTACATTAGCTTCTCTGCATTGGCTCCCTGTCAAATCTAGGATAGAATTCAAAATTCTTCTCCTCACCTACAAAGCTCTTCATAATAAAGCTCCATCTTATCTTAAAGACCTCATGGCTCCTTATGCTCCCAACAAACGCTTCGTTCTCAGAGCGCTGGTCTGCTTGTGGTTCCTAGAGTTTCTAAATGTAGAACGGGAGGCAGAGCCTTTAGCTCCAAGCTCCTCTCCTATGGGACCAGCTTCCAGTCCAGGTTCGAGAAGCAGACACCCTCTCTAGTTTTAAAACTAGGCTTAAAACATTTCTTTTTGACAAAGCGTATAGTTAGAGATGGTTCTGGTCTCTCTGAACCATCTCTTAGTTAAGCTGCTATAGACTTAGATCTAGATCGTCTCTCTCTCTCTATTCTCATCTACAGGTATTATCAGACTCAGAGTCGTGTGTCTCCAGTGTTCAGTTGCTGGTCCAACCATCCTGCCTGTGTTCTGTTGCTGCTTGTTTTGTTGTTGTGGATGTGTCCTTTTCTCTCTTCTCTATCCCCTCACCCCAACCGGTCAAGGCATATGTTCGCCCACACTGAGCCTGGGTCTGCTGGAGGTTTCTTCCTCTATAGAGGGAGTTTTTCCTCCACTGTTGCTATTAAAATGTACAATTTATCGATTGGCTACAATTAAAAGCTGCTCTATGTGGGATTTGTTGGGTTAGTTGTGTCAGGTCTTAAACCTTATTTGTAAAGTGCCTTGAGATAACTGATGTTGTGAATTGGCGCTATATAAATATAAGTGGATTGAATTGAATTGAATTTCGGCATTTAAATATTTTATGAAACTAAAAAAATGTTTGGTACATTATTATTTCAAGTACAATCTCTTTATTATTTGTTATCGCCATTGATTGATTATTGATATATTAATATGCATGTGTCCCTGTATTATCAGTTTTATTTTTTTTTTTACAACAAACATTATTTAGGATGTGATATAATCACATTTTAATTCTTATTTCTGTTTATTCACTTTAGTATTAGAGTATTGCACAATACCATACAATATAAGGTTTATATTGTTAAACAAGCGGTGTCTTTTGCAAAGATGGCAGATTGTGGTCAGATTCAGTCTGAAATTAGTTGAAGCCATCCATCCATCTTCTTCCGCTTTTTCCCCGAAGGGGTCGCGGGCGTGCTGGAGCCTATCCCAGCTGGCTTTGGGCGAGAGGCAGGGTACACCCTGGACAGATCGCCAGTCCATCGCAGGGCCAATTAGTTGAAGCATTAATATTAAATGCAAATGAAGTATCAAATATTTTTTAATGCAAATGTCTTTAATTTTCTAAAAATGAAAGAACGAATAATACACAGGTTTGTTTAAAGGTGTTTTTGATCATTACAAAAAAAAATTCAATTCACTGAGATTTTAGAATTGATTTACCTCAGATGACTAAACAACTGCTGCCATAAAACCTCCTTCATGAAGTTGATGTCGTCTGTCAGACAATGAGCTGGATTTAAAACCTCCTGTTGTCAGGTATTGTGCTGGACTCTGGTGATGGTGGGACCCACAACGTGTCAGTCTATGAAGGCTACGCTCTGTCTCTTGGCATCATGGGTCTGGACCTGGATGATCTGAGCAACGACCTCAAGAAGATCCTGACTGTGTGTAGCTACTCCTTCAACACAATCGGTGAAGACTAACACATCACAGGACTTTTCCCTGAAGTCAGATAAAATCAGAGAAGAGTTGCATTGCACCAGATCAAGCTCATCATCTGTCGAGTGAACACAATAGACTTGAAGTAAATGATCTGTGACTGTAGGACTGACGTAATGAATCAGTAGCTGGCCTGGAACATGACTCAAAAGAAAACATGTTCGTGGTTGTCTCTCTGTTTTATCCAAACACTGTGTATTTGACTTTGAACCCACTCTTTGCCACAACGATCTCTACCAGGGTGCAACACACCAAACTTTTCTCCTGCAGGAAAATAAAAAGAGACAGCCTCTCAGCACAGAGCTGAGACGGCGATCAGACGGAAGAGGAGGAGCCGACAGAACATCAAGAGAGCGAGCTTTGAAACGGGAGGTTGGGCCTTGACCTCAGAAGCTGCGTGCGCTCAAACTCCTGTGTGCGTGAGTCAATAGGCACTCTGTCGGATCGTTTTACGAGTCTGACAGTAAAGTGTTTGTCTTTTCTTATGAACAAGTCATATGTTCCATACAGGCGGCTCCTTGTCATCCGTCCTTTTTTATGTAATGACGCGAGCTTGTGTGACAGTGATGTCTTGACCTTTGAAGGTAGGTGGACGTAAATAGCAACTGTGTCCAAAACTTATCCTCTGTGAGGACTAGTCAACTCAAACGAAAGCATTTTCTCTTCCTCCCTCCGTGGTTGTCTCTCTGTTTCATCCAACCGCTGTGTGTGTGTTTTTACTCTGAACCCACTCTGTAAAACGAAGCGCGCACACTCTCTCCCTCCCGAGCTACTAACAAGCCGGGACAGATCAACATAAACAGAGTTTATGACGCAGTCCGTTCACAACATGAAAACCCACTGCTGAAGCCTATGAGGACCACAACACCAAACGTTACCCCGCCCCACGTGTGCACAGAGGGCTGTGAACTCAGTGCCAAAGGTCATGCTTCTAAAAATCATCTTGTAAAGTTGAAAACCTTCCTGTACACAGCGTGTAAGATACCTGAGTACTGCCCTCGCAGGGCCACCCCCACCGTAAAAAGGAGCTTGTGCGACAGTGACCTTTGAAGCTAGGTGGACATAAACAGCAACTGTATCCAAAACGTATCGTCTGTGACATGGACTTGACTCAAAAGAAAGCATTTTCCCTCCATCCCCACTGTGTGTGTTTTTTACTCCGAACCCACTCTTTGCCACAACGATCTCTACCAGGGTGCAAAACGAAGACGTTGCCCCCGAAATAAATCACAGGTTAAAAAGGAGCACAAGTTAAAAGGAGGGTTAAAAACAATAGGATCCCACCGGATTGACCCTCAAATGGGGGCTGGCGAGAGCTAACCCCACCTCCTCTGTACAAAGAAAGTGGGAGCGGGTACGATAAACCACAACACAATTTATCTAGATGAACGGCTGGATGAGCGTGTCATCAGAAGACCCACACGTGTCACTGCTGGATGCCTGTAGCAGCATCTGAGGTCAGTTCAGCCAACTGGTCTTTAAAGTATGGTGTGTGGTTCAGAGCATATATAATATCAAATATATAATAGCAATTATTGAATTACTGTAGACCTATCAAGCCTGATGGGCACAAGCACAATATTAAACTCACCAACATAAATGGTCATTTCATCTATAAGCACACACACAAGTTGATGATTTCCTTAAAATAGCTCATTCAAACAACCAGCTGCTATTTTACTCATTTGCAGCCACTCTGATCATGTTCCCTTCCTCAATGCTCCACTAGGAAGCACAGAACAGTCATCAACGACAGAGAACTTATGAAATGAATCATTGTTCTCTATCCGCTTCACGCTCAGAAGGGAACATCAAGACTCATCATCGTGGTTGGTGAGACCATACGCTGCAGAAACACATTTCTCAAGTCACAAACTATAGAAATGATCCCTGAAAGTACAGTCTTAACCTTGAAGCCTGTGGAGATGTGATGTCATCCACAGCTCAGTCGTTCTCTCTCAGGGTCCTTTGTGCTGCCGACACCAAATCAAATACACAATAGCTGAAAAAAACATGAACGGTTACAACTTCTCTACTTGTCCAAACTGCTACCAAAGCCATGTATTATTATGAATGACAATCTAGTTGGACTCCATGCGTTGAGGCATTACTCTATCTATCTATCTATCTATCTATCTATCTATCTATCTATCTATCTATCTATCTATCTATCTATCTATCTATCTATCTATCTATCTATCTATCTATCTATCTATCTATCTAGAGCGAGTGAGAGTGAGAGTGAAAACCACTTCTCTTTAAAACAAACAAACAAAGAACAGGATTCAGAAACACATGCAATGTTTGGATAAAACAGATACTAAATCACAGCACGCTTTAGCTAGATGAACGGTTGGATAATCAGAAGATCCATACGTGTTACGTCTTGAACGTAAAACCCGTGAGGGAGAGTCAGTGCCTGCTGCAGCCTCTGAGGTCAGTTCATCCAACTGATCATCTAGATAAAGCGTTTTTGTGGTTTGTCATCTGTCTGTGGCCGTTTATCCAGCAGCAACACGCTCCCTTCCTTCCTTCCCAAACCAGGACAGATCAACAAAAACAAGGTGACAATTCCTGCAGACATTTTGTGAGCTATGTCCAGAGATTAAATTGTTTGTCTTCAAGACTTGTCATTTTTATCCCACCTGACCAACATGTTAAATGAGCTTTAGAGCCGCTAGGAAAAGACAAAATCGTCAATTTCTAAATCTTGCATCAGACCTGGAAACACAACAGTATGTTTCACTTCCTCTTTTCCACATACTGTTAATGGACTGTGACTGGTGCTACGTCTACTACTCTCTAAACTTGATATGTTTTAAACTAGACTCTCATGCATTGGGCTGGTTCTGTTGTCTGCCTGCATCCTGCGATTCAAGCTTTTAACTATTTACATCCCTCCACTATCCTGGTTAATCTGGTATTTGTTTCTTCTGAACGTTTTTTTTATTGGTCTCCTCGTGTGGAGCCTCACTCACAGGACTACCAGCGTCAATTTAACCAACTTTACAAACCTGGAAATCACCACTTTGAACTTTAGTTGTGTTTTTTTGGATGGTGGTGTGGTTTTGTGTTCTTTCTGCACTTTCTCTCGTCCAGTCACAACGATCCAAGAGATTCCATCGATTCCAAGACCCCTCACAGGGATAAATTAAGTATATTATAGAAACAATGCAGTGACCGTAAAACACAGAGTGATTTTCTACTGCTCAGACTATAATAGGAAATGCACTTGGGTCTGAAGTGAAGATTCCTTAAATATGATCAGTATATCAAATTGTTCAACACCTAAACTTTTAACAAAACTTGACCTTGTACATAATTTGTTCTATTTATTTCTAATGTTTTTTTGTGTGTTGCAGGTCTGTGATCATCCATCTCTCTTGTTCTATCATTTATGTCCTACTCTATCTTTCCTGACCCATCTACCTGCTCTATCTAAAATCTGGAAGTTCTATCTTTTGTGTCCCTCTACTCTATCTACGCTCCATCAGTCCACAGTGGGGCCTTTTTTTTGACTGGCTTGCCACTTGTTGGCCCCTCTTTTATTGAATGATCTATACTGGACCTCTTTTATTCAACTTACCCAGTTCATTGACCTCAGGTTACAACTAGCTGCCTGCATATCTTAATGGTTCTGAGAGATTCTCTGCTCTCACGCTCTGTCTTTTCTGTCTCTCTCACGTCATATAATTTTGTCAATTGGCTAAAGACACTTCAAGTGAATTTGTGGGAGAAAAATGGGAACAAACATCTGTGTTTGCTAATAACAGAGGGTTTTGATGTTTCACAGGAAAGAGGGAACAAGGGTTTAAGGAAAGGAAGGGAGTGTTATTAGTGTTGATCAATGGCATTTTGATTTTCATGTGGTCATTGATGATTCAGCAGGGGGAAGAGGGAGAGCAAACCAAACGAGCATAGTAGGGAAGACACACCAGCACAGAGTGACGGACCTGGGTGAGTATAAATGTCCTGCTGATGATATGATGCAAGGCAGGTGTGGAGACAAAGTACAGCAACAGAGGAGGAGGCAAACCAGAGAAGACACCTCCCCCTGGTGGGGAGAAGGTCCCATTGTCACAGAAACAACAACAGTGCTGGGACTCACTGAGAAACCAAACAAATTTATAATGATTTGTTACAAACAATCACTACTGAACAGAATCCCTGTCAAATGATGTGACATGATTTATAATGTCTGTGAAGGTTCTCATTCATCCAGGTCAAGTTGTCTGAAGGTTGAGTCATGGCAACTGGACTTCTTCTAGTTAGTAGAAACGTTTCACCACCTATCCAGGTGGCTTCTTCAGTCTGTGGGAAGTTGGTGGAGACCACTAATTTATCCTCCAGTTGGGTTTCACTTAACACCTGTGAAGAATGGGTTCGTTATGTGAACAGAGGGGGGTGTGAGGGTAGTGAGTAGGTATGAATCCTCAACTACCGTGACTCCTCCTACAACCATTACAGGGTCGTTAAGTGTCTCCTTTGTGGGGGACGTGTGAAGTGGCCTTGATCTTCTTGGCATAGTTGAAAGGGCAGCAGGTAGATGGGGGACAAGTTGTGTCTGAGGTCTCCCCCCCTGTTGAGAGAGGGGCTGTTCACCTGGACATGTACGGCTTCTCTGACGCCTCATTCAAACCACCTGTCTTCTCTGTCCAGAATGTGAACGTTGTTGTCATCAAATGAGTGGCCTTTGTCTTTTAAGTGGAGATACACGGCAGATACTGGTCCTGATGTGTTGTTCCTCCTATGCTGGGCCATCCTCTTGTGTAATGGCTGTTTGGTTTCACCAATGTATAGTTCCGAGCACTCTTCACTGCATTGAACTGCATATACTATGTTGCTCCTCTTGTGTTTTGGTGTCGGGTCCTTTGGATGCACAAGCTTCTGTCTGAGGGTGTTGGTGGGTTTGAAGTAGACAGGTATGTTGTAGTTTCTAAAAATCCTTTTAAGCTTTTCGGACACTCCGGCCATGTAAGGAATGACCAGATTCTTCCGTTGGCTCTGGGTGTCAGGCTGTTCTGTTGTCCTTGTTCTGGGACGTGACGCAGCCTTGTTGAAGGCCCATCTGGGGTAGCCACAGGTCCTGAGAGCTGCCCTTAGATGCATGTTCTCCTTCGTCTTGGCTACAGTGGAAGTGGGAATGTTCTCCGCTCTGTGGTTCAGGGTCCTGATGACTCCTAGTTTGTGCTGAAGGGGGTGATGAGAGTCAAACAGAAGATATTGGTCTGTGTGGGTGGGTTTCCTGTAGATTTCTATTTCCAAGCCGCCGTCATTCCCTCTGATGACTGCGCAGTCCAGAAAGGCCAGTCTGTTGTTTTTGGTGTCTTCCCTGGTGAACCTGATGTTGCTGTCCACTGTATTTATGTGGTCTGTGAAGGTCTGTACCTCCTGGATCTTGATCTTCACCCAGGTGTCATCCACATATCTGAACCAATGGGTTGGGGCTGAACTGTGTGATCTGAACATACTGGAGACACATCTCATAGCAAAGTGTAGCCCATTCGCTAAGATTGTTCCTCTTCCCAAAGGCAGACAGAGAGCAACACATGGGAATGTAGTGTGTGTCCCATCTGAGGCACAGGAGACGGTTGATGCTTTACCAGAGTGAGAAGTGAGTCTCAGGTCCTGAGAGTGAAACTGAAGAGACGCTTGTGTTACAAAGGTCATCAGATGTTCAAAACTGTAACCTGGTCTAAACTGGTGCAGGGGCTGCACAAACTCAAACACATTCATCCACAGCATGAGAACATAATTATTAGATGAACGTAAGTTCTGTGATCCAACACTTCCAGACGAGGAGGATGATGATGAGTGTGAAACAATGGATGTTGGTGAATATGGGGAAGATGATCTCATTCAAATAGACAGGTGTGAAGTTAGTGCACTTCATGAAAATCTGGAAAAATGACCTGCAACCCATGACCCTAGTCTGGAGCAACACGAGGTGAGACGTACCGAGACGTGAGACGTGAGGTGAGACATACTGAGACGTGAGACGTGAGGTGAGACGTACCCTGCGAGCCGTCAACCCGAGGAAGGCGACTGGTCCTGATGGCATCCCAGCACGTGTGCTGAGGGACTGTGCAGACGAGCTGACTGAAGTCTTCACAAAGATCTTCAACCGGTCCCTGGCACAGTCCACTGTCCCACCCTGCCTGAAGTCCTCCACCATAGTCCCCCTGCCCAAGAAGCCCCACATCTTCAGCCTCAATGACTACAGACCAATAGCACTCACCCCAGTCGTGATGAAGTGCTTCCAAAAACTGGTCCGTAGCCACATCACAGCAGCTCTGCCCTCAAGACTCGACCCACATCAGTTTACAGAGCGAACCGATCCACAGAGGAACCATAGCAACAGCGCTACATGCTGCTCTGTCACACCTGGAGCAGCAGGGCAGCTACGTGAGGATGCTCTTTGTGGATTACAGCTCGGCTTTCAACACCATCCTCCGCTTCCTGGGAGTCCACATAGAGGAGAGTCTGACCTGGGGTGTAAACACCTCTGAGCTGCTGAAAAAGGCCCAGCAGAGACTGTAACAACATCACACAAAGACTGTTGGTGTCCTTTTACAGAGCCACTATAGAAAGTATACTAACATACTGCATATGCATGTGGTTCACCAGCAGCACAGCAGCTCAGAGGAAAGCGTCCAAGGCGTCATCAACACCACACAGAAGATTGTTGGCTGCCCTCTCCCCATGCTGGAAAACCTACACAGCTCCCGCTGCCTCAGGAAAGCACAGAACATTGTTAAAGACACTTCACACCCAGGCCACTCCCTGTTTGAACTGCTGCCCTCAGGCAGACGCTACAGACTATGTAAAGCAAGGACAGACTCAAGCACATGGTCACTGGACTCTTCTATTTCGTAGAAATGTTTCACCACCTTTCCAGGAAGCTTCGTCAGTCTGTGGGAAGTTGGTAGAGACCACAGACTTATCCTCCAGTTTCACTTCACCCTTGTGAAGAATGCAATAACCTCTGAATGCTGCTAAAAACAATGCAAAGTCTAAGTCTGGACCAGTGAAATGACTGATGTATGTGTGGGTTTATAGGTGTATTTATTCTTATTTATTATTGCTTTAGTATTATTAGTATTATTTTGACTTTTTATGAATGATGCAATAACTGGAGAGCACTTTAAATCTTCAGATCTATCTATTTATTTCACAAAGCTACAGTTCAAATGGACGACTGCTGAGTGTTTCTGCCAATTGAAGTGGTTCAACACTGATTCCACATTTGGTGTCATGTTAAAATGAGTGAAATGTTATTATTACAGACAGAATGTTACTTCTCAGAGCTTGACAGTAGGTTGGACCCAAGAAATAGCTGAACCACACTAACAGTTGTCCAAGTGTTTCTAATGTTGTCTGGTGAGTAATTAAAGAGATAAACACTGTCTGTCACTTCCCTGTTCCGTCAGTTTGGCTTCTCAGTTACCTGTTACAGCTGCTGGAGGAAGCTGAGTCCAGGTCTCCAGGTCTGTGTTCACCTTAGTGCGTCGCTACTGTTTCAGACTGTTTGTTGCTCTACCTTTCGTTCAGCACAGATCAGGTTGCATCTCCGCTGCATCAGGTGAGAGCGTCCTCTTCATGACAGAACATGTCAACATCATACAAGACCTGGCTTATTCTTCTGATATTTACAGGGCTGGGTGTGTGTGGTCCCAATCATTTCCTATTAGTTCCCTCTAACTCTGTGACTTTCTTAACCATATTACATTAATAAACACAATTAACTAGTTGAAAGAAACATAAAACATAGAGAACAAAAACTAAACTAAACAAAAAACTAACTAATCGTTGCATAGATTCACTTAAATTCAACGATTAATAATGAAAATGCTCACTATTCTAAAATATTTCTGTGAGCAGGTATATAACTCATTCTATGATTACTATGATTTTCTTTTTTCTTTTCACCTTCCTACGAACCAGTAAATCCCCTGAAAGAACACCTCACCTGTTTCAATTTTGACACTTTTGATCTATTTTCACATTTTTTTCCTTTGAGTTTCAAATCTTCATTTTTCACTGTGGAGGACCAATCAAATCGTTTTAGAGTCACGTTGCCTTCAACTGGAATTTAAAACGATAGCGAATCTAAAACTAGCAGCAACCTGCTCTGGCCGGTCATAGTCCTTCACACACAGCCCAGGCTGCTGTAGCTGCTCCCACAGTAGTGACACAACTGGGCAGATGTTACCCAGCACGTGATGCACAGACACACGACTAACACCAACCACAGCCTGACAGAAGCTGCTGACGCGCTGCTCGAGGCCAGGAACGTCCCGGCAGCGAGCACCACAGCCGAGAAGACCTTCAGCCCAGGAGCTAAAGGTCAAACCTTTATTGAAAAAACCTACTCTTGACCCTAGAGAACTTGCAAACTATAGGCCTATATCCAATCATGATCAATCTTCCATCCGCACAGGAATTAGCTTTGGAGTTCCACAGGGTTCTGTGCTTGGTCCAATACTTTTCAGTCTTTACATGTCTCCCCTTGGTAATATTATTAGAAAACATTCTATAAATTTCCACTGCTATGCAGATGATACTCAGTTATATTTGTCCATGAAACCAGAGGAAACAAACCAATTAGTCAAACTTCAAACTTGTTTAAATGACATCAAATCCTGGATGTCCCATAACTTTCTACAACTGAATTCAGACAAAACTGAGGTTATTTTAATTGGTGCTAAAAACCACAGAGACTCATTATTGAATCAGATTGTTACTCTGGATGACATAACGTTAGCTTCAAGTTCTATTGTGAGGAACCTTGGTGTCATCTTTGACCAAGATCTGTCCTTTACACCATATATTAAAGAAATCTCTAGAACCGCCTACTTCCACCTGAGGAATATTGCTAAAATTAGGAGCATCCTCTCACAGAGTGATGCTGAAAAATTAATCCATGCATTTGTTACCTCTAGGCTTGACTACTGTAACTTGCTACTCATAGGTTGTCCCAATAACTCTTTGAAAATCCTCCAGTTAATTCAAAATGCTGCAGCCAGAGTCTGACTGGACTTAGGAAGAGAGATCACATTTCTCCTACATTAGCTTCTCTGCATTGGCTCCCTGTCAAATCTAGGATAGAATTCAAAATTCTTCTCCTCACCTACAAAGCTCTTCATAATAAAGCTCCATCTTATCTTAAAGACCTCATGGCTCCTTATGCTCCCAACAAACGCTTCGTTCTCAGAGCGCTGGTCTGCTTGTGGTTCCTAGAGTTTCTAAATGTAGAACGGGAGGCAGAGCCTTTAGCTCCAAGCTCCTCTCCTATGGGACCAGCTTCCAGTCCAGGTTCGAGAAGCAGACACCCTCTCTAGTTTTAAAACTAGGCTTAAAACATTTCTTTTTGACAAAGCGTATAGTTAGAGATGGTTCTGGTCTCTCTGAACCATCTCTTAGTTAAGCTGCTATAGACTTAGATCTAGATCGTCTCTCTCTCTATTCTCATCTACAGGTATTATCAGACTCAGAGTCGTGTGTCTCCAGTGTTCAGTTGCTGGTCCAACCATCCTGCCTGTGTTCTGTTGCTGCTTGTTTTGTTGTTGTGGTTGTGTCCTTTTCTCTCTTCTCTATCCCCTCACCCCAACCGGTCAAGGCATATGTTCGCCCACACTGAGCCTGGGTCTGCTGGAGGTTTCTTCCTCTATAGAGGGAGTTTTTCCTCCACTGTTGCTATTAAAATGTACAATTTATCGATTGGCTACAATTAAAAGCTGCTCTATGTGGGATTTGTTGGGTTAGTTGTGTCAGGTCTTAAACCTTATTTGTAAAGTGCCTTGAGATAACTGATGTTGTGAATTGGCGCTATATAAATATAAGTGGATTGAATTGAATTGAATTTCGGCATTTAAATATTTTATGAAACTAAAAAAATGTTTGGTACATTATTATTTCAAGTACAATCTCTTTATTATTTGTTATCGCCATTGATTGATTATTGATATATTAATATGCATGTGTCCCTGTATTATCAGTTTTATTTTTTTTTTTACAACAAACATTATTTAGGATGTGATATAATCACATTTTAATTCTTATTTCTGTTTATTCACTTTAGTATTAGAGTATTGCACAATACCATACAATATAAGGTTTATATTGTTAAACAAGCGGTGTCTTTTGCAAAGATGGCAGATTGTGGTCAGATTCAGTCTGAAATTAGTTGAAGCCATCCATCCATCTTCTTCCGCTTTTTCCCCGAAGGGGTCGCGGGCGTGCTGGAGCCTATCCCAGCTGGCTTTGGGCGAGAGGCAGGGTACACCCTGGACAGATCGCCAGTCCATCGCAGGGCCAATTAGTTGAAGCATTAATATTAAATGCAAATGAAGTATCAAATATTTTTTAATGCAAATGTCTTTAATTTTCTAAAAATGAAAGAACGAATAATACACAGGTTTGTTTAAAGGTGTTTTTGATCATTACAAAAAAAAATTCAATTCACTGAGATTTTAGAATTGATTTACCTCAGATGACTAAACAACTGCTGCCATAAAACCTCCTTCATGAAGTTGATGTCGTCTGTCAGACAATGAGCTGGATTTAAAACCTCCTGTTGTCAGGTATTGTGCTGGACTCTGGTGATGGTGGGACCCACAACGTGTCAGTCTATGAAGGCTACGCTCTGTCTCTTGGCATCATGGGTCTGGACCTGGATGATCTGAGCAACGACCTCAAGAAGATCCTGACTGAGTGTAGCTACTCCTTCAACACAATCGGTGAAGACTAACACATCACAGGACTTTTCCCTGAAGTCAGATAAAATCAGAGAAGAGTTGCATTGCACCAGATCAAGCTCATCATCTGTCGAGTGAACACAATAGACTTGAAGTAAATGATCTGTGACTGTAGGACTGACGTAATGAATCAGTAGCTGGCCTGGAACATGACTCAAAAGAAAACATGTTCGTGGTTGTCTCTCTGTTTTATCCAAACACTGTGTATTTGACTTTGAACCCACTCTTTGCCACAACGATCTCTACCAGGGTGCAACACACCAAACTTTTCTCCTGCAGGAAAATAAAAAGAGACAGCCTCTCAGCACAGAGCTGAGACGGCGATCAGACGGAAGAGGAGGAGCCGACAGAACATCAAGAGAGCGAGCTTTGAAACGGGAGGTTGGGCCTTGACCTCAGAAGCTGCGTGCGCTCAAACTCCTGTGTGCGTGAGTCAATAGGCACTCTGTCGGATCGTTTTACGAGTCTGACAGTAAAGTGTTTGTCTTTTCTTATGAACAAGTCATATGTTCCATACAGGCGGCTCCTTGTCATCCGTCCTTTTTTATGTAATGACGCGAGCTTGTGTGACAGTGATGTCTTGACCTTTGAAGGTAGGTGGACGTAAATAGCAACTGTGTCCAAAACTTATCCTCTGTGAGGACTAGTCAACTCAAACGAAAGCATTTTCTCTTCCTCCCTCCGTGGTTGTCTCTCTGTTTCATCCAACCGCTGTGTGTGTGTTTTTACTCTGAACCCACTCTGTAAAACGAAGCGCGCACACTCTCTCCCTCCCGAGCTACTAACAAGCCGGGACAGATCAACATAAACAGAGTTTATGACGCAGTCCGTTCACAACATGAAAACCCACTGCTGAAGCCTATGAGGACCACAACACCAAACGTTACCCCGCCCCACGTGTGCACAGAGGGCTGTGAACTCAGTGCCAAAGGTCATGCTTCTAAAAATCATCTTGTAAAGTTGAAAACCTTCCTGTACACAGCGTGTAAGATACCTGAGTACTGCCCTCGCAGGGCCACCCCCACCGTAAAAAGGAGCTTGTGCGACAGTGACCTTTGAAGCTAGGTGGACATAAACAGCAACTGTATCCAAAATGTATCGTCTGTGACATGGACTTGACTCAAAAGAAAGCATTTTCCCTCCATCCCCACTGTGTGTGTTTTTTACTCCGAACCCACTCTTTGCCACAACGATCTGTACCAGGGTGCAAAACGAAGACGTTGCCCCCGAAATAAATCACAGGTTAAAAAGGAGCACAAGTTAAAAGGAGGGTTAAAAACAATAGGATCCCACCGGATTGACCCTCAAATGGGGGCTGGCGAGAGCTAACCCCACCTCCTCTGTACAAAGAAAGTGGGAGCGGGTACGATAAACCACAACACAATTTATCTAGATGAACGGCTGGATGAGCGTGTCATCAGAAGACCCACACGTGTCACTGCTGGATGCCTGTAGCAGCATCTGAGGTCAGTTCAGCCAACTGGTCTTTAAAGTATGGTGTGTGGTTCAGAGCATATATAATATCAAATATATAATAGCAATTATTGAATTACTGTAGACCTATCAAGCCTGATGGGCACAAGCACAATATTAAACTCACCAACATAAATGGTCATTTCATCTATAAGCACACACACAAGTTGATGATTTCCTTAAAATAGCTCATTCAAACAACCAGCTGCTATTTTACTCATTTGCAGCCACTCTGATCATGTTCCCTTCCTCAATGCTCCACTAGGAAGCACAGAACAGTCATCAACGACAGAGAACTTATGAAATGAATCATTGTTCTCTATCCGCTTCACGCTCAGAAGGGAACATCAAGACTCATCATCGTGGTTGGTGAGACCATACGCTGCAGAAACACATTTCTCAAGTCACAAACTATAGAAATGATCCCTGAAAGTACAGTCTTAACCTTGAAGCCTGTGGAGATGTGATGTCATCCACAGCTCAGTCGTTCTCTCTCAGGGTCCTTTGTGCTGCCGACACCAAATCAAATACACAATAGCTGAAAAAAACATGAACGGTTACAACTTCTCTACTTGTCCAAACTGCTACCAAAGCCATGTATTATTATGAATGACAATCTAGTTGGACTCCATGCGTTGAGGCATTACTCTATCTATCTATCTATCTATCTATCTATCTATCTATCTATCTATCTATCTATCTATCTATCTATCTATCTATCTATCTATCTATCTATCTAGAGCGAGTGAGAGTGAGAGTGAAAACCACTTCTCTTTAAAACAAACAAACAAAGAACAGGATTCAGAAACACATGCAATGTTTGGATAAAACAGATACTAAATCACAGCACGCTTTAGCTAGATGAACGGTTGGATAATCAGAAGATCCATACGTGTTACGTCTTGAACGTAAAACCCGTGAGGGAGAGTCAGTGCCTGCTGCAGCCTCTGAGGTCAGTTCATCCAACTGATCATCTAGATAAAGCGTTTTTGTGGTTTGTCATCTGTCTGTGGCCGTTTATCCAGCAGCAACACGCTCCCTTCCTTCCTTCCCAAACCAGGACAGATCAACAAAAACAAGGTGACAATTCCTGCAGACATTTTGTGAGCTATGTCCAGAGATTAAATTGTTTGTCTTCAAGACTTGTCATTTTTATCCCACCTGACCAACATGTTAAATGAGCTTTAGAGCCGCTAGGAAAAGACAAAATCGTGACCAATGCTTTTAAACTGAAAATGCAACATCTGTTCTCCAAGCTGTGGCGCCATGATTTGGGTCAATTTCTAAATCTTGCATCAGACCTGGAAACACAACAGTATGTTTCACTTCCTCTTTTCCACATACTGTTAATGGACTGTGACTGGTGCTACGTCTACTACTCTCTAAACTTGATATGTTTTAAACTAGACTCTCATGCATTGGGCTGGTTCTGTTGTCTGCCTGCATCCTGCGATTCAAGCTTTTAACTATTTACATCCCTCCACTATCCTGGTTAATCTGGTATTTGTTTCTTCTGAACGTTTTTTTTATTGGTCTCCTCGTGTGGAGCCTCACTCACAGGACTACCAGCGTCAATTTAACCAACTTTACAAACCTGGAAATCACCACTTTGAACTTTAGTTGTGTTTTTTTGGATGGTGGTGTGGTTTTGTGTTCTTTCTGCACTTTCTCTCGTCCAGTCACAACGATCCAAGAGATTCCATCGATTCCAAGACCCCTCACAGGGATAAATTAAGTATATTATAGAAACAATGCAGTGACCGTAAAACACAGAGTGATTTTCTACTGCTCAGACTATAATAGGAAATGCACTTGGGTCTGAAGTGAAGATTCCTTAAATATGATCAGTATATCAAATTGTTCAACACCTAAACTTTTAACAAAACTTGACCTTGTACATAATTTGTTCTATTTATTTCTAATGTTTTTTTGTGTGTTGCAGGTCTGTGATCATCCATCTCTCTTGTTCTATCATTTATGTCCTACTCTATCTTTCCTGACCCATCTACCTGCTCTATCTAAAATCTGGAAGTTCTATCTTTTGTGTCCCTCTACTCTATCTACGCTCCATCAGTCCACAGTGGGGCCTTTTTTTTGACTGGCTTGCCACTTGTTGGCCCCTCTTTTATTGAATGATCTATACTGGACCTCTTTTATTCAACTTACCCAGTTCATTGACCTCAGGTTACAACTAGCTGCCTGCATATCTTAATGGTTCTGAGAGATTCTCTGCTCTCACGCTCTGTCTTTTCTGTCTCTCTCACGTCATATAATTTTGTCAATTGGCTAAAGACACTTCAAGTGAATTTGTGGGAGAAAAATGGGAACAAACATCTGTGTTTGCTAATAACAGAGGGTTTTGATGTTTCACAGGAAAGAGGGAACAAGGGTTTAAGGAAAGGAAGGGAGTGTTATTAGTGTTGATCAATGGCATTTTGATTTTCATGTGGTCATTGATGATTCAGCAGGGGGAAGAGGGAGAGCAAACCAAACGAGCATAGTAGGGAAGACACACCAGCACAGAGTGACGGACCTGGGTGAGTATAAATGTCCTGCTGATGATATGATGCAAGGCAGGTGTGGAGACAAAGTACAGCAACAGAGGAGGAGGCAAACCAGAGAAGACACCTCCCCCTGGTGGGGAGAAGGTCCCATTGTCACAGAAACAACAACAGTGCTGGGACTCACTGAGAAACCAAACAAATTTATAATGATTTGTTACAAACAATCACTACTGAACAGAATCCCTGTCAAATGATGTGACATGATTTATAATGTCTGTGAAGGTTCTCATTCATCCAGGTCAAGTTGTCTGAAGGTTGAGTCATGGCAACTGGACTTCTTCTAGTTAGTAGAAACGTTTCACCACCTATCCAGGTGGCTTCTTCAGTCTGTGGGAAGTTGGTGGAGACCACTAATTTATCCTCCAGTTGGGTTTCACTTAACACCTGTGAAGAATGGGTTCGTTATGTGAACAGAGGGGGGTGTGAGGGTAGTGAGTAGGTATGAATCCTCAACTACCGTGACTCCTCCTACAACCATTACAGGGTCGTTAAGTGTCTCCTTTGTGGGGGACGTGTGAAGTGGCCTTGATCTTCTTGGCATAGTTGAAAGGGCAGCAGGTAGATGGGGGACAAGTTGTGTCTGAGGTCTCCCCCCCTGTTGAGAGAGGGGCTGTTCACCTGGACATGTACGGCTTCTCTGACGCCTCATTCAAACCACCTGTCTTCTCTGTCCAGAATGTGAACGTTGTTGTCATCAAATGAGTGGCCTTTGTCTTTTAAGTGGAGATACACGGCAGATACTGGTCCTGATGTGTTGTTCCTCCTATGCTGGGCCATCCTCTTGTGTAATGGCTGTTTGGTTTCACCAATGTATAGTTCCGAGCACTCTTCACTGCATTGAACTGCATATACTATGTTGCTCCTCTTGTGTTTTGGTGTCGGGTCCTTTGGATGCACAAGCTTCTGTCTGAGGGTGTTGGTGGGTTTGAAGTAGACAGGTATGTTGTAGTTTCTAAAAATCCTTTTAAGCTTTTCGGACACTCCGGCCATGTAAGGAATGACCAGATTCTTCCGTTGGCTCTGGGTGTCAGGCTGTTCTGTTGTCCTTGTTCTGGGACGTGACGCAGCCTTGTTGAAGGCCCATCTGGGGTAGCCACAGGTCCTGAGAGCTGCCCTTAGATGCATGTTCTCCTTCGTCTTGGCTACAGTGGAAGTGGGAATGTTCTCCGCTCTGTGGTTCAGGGTCCTGATGACTCCTAGTTTGTGCTGAAGGGGGTGATGAGAGTCAAACAGAAGATATTGGTCTGTGTGGGTGGGTTTCCTGTAGATTTCTATTTCCAAGCCGCCGTCATTCCCTCTGATGACTGCGCAGTCCAGAAAGGCCAGTCTGTTGTTTTTGGTGTCTTCCCTGGTGAACCTGATGTTGCTGTCCACTGTATTTATGTGGTCTGTGAAGGTCTGTACCTCCTGGATCTTGATCTTCACCCAGGTGTCATCCACATATCTGAACCAATGGGTTGGGGCTGTACCTGAGAAAGAGTCAAGAGCTTTCTTCTCCACTTCTTCCATATATAGGTTGGCCACAATAGGTGACACAGGAGAGCCCATAGCGCAGCCATGCCTCTGTCTGTAGAAGTCCCCTCTATAGCTGAAATATGTGGTGTTAAGGCATAAGTCCAGGAGTGAACAAATCTGACCTGGGTTGAGGTTGCTTCTGGCGCTGAGGGTGCTGTCCTCTTCCAGTCTTTTCCTAACAGCTGTTAGAGCATCGCTGGTGGGGATGCTGGTGAAGAGTGATGTAACATCAAACGAAACCATGGTTTCATCCAATTCCAGTTTCAGGCCTCTGACCTTGTCTGCAAATTCCTCGGAGTTTCGGATGTGATGGTCTGTGTGTCCAACCAGAGGTGCCAGGATAGTGGCCAAGTGTTTTGCAATGTTGTATGTGACCGAGTTGATGCTGCTGATTATGGGTCTGAGCGGGGCTCCCTCCTTGTGGATCTTAGGAAGTCCATAAATGCAGGGAGTGGCCTCTCCAGGATACAGGCGGTGGTATGTCATCCTGTCGATGGTCTGCTCTGTTTCCAGCTCTTTGAGATGAGTTATGATTTTCTTTTTGTAGCTGCTGGTGGGGTCTCTTTTGAGCTTTTCGTAGGTGTGTTGGTCCTTTAACAGTGAGACGACCTTTTGATGGTAGTCTGCGGTGTTCAGGACAACAGTGCATCTTCCTTTGTCCGCCGGCAGTATGGTGATGGTTTCATCCCTGCTGAGGGCTGTGAGTGCACTCCTCTCCTGCCTGGTGAGGTTGGGTTGTGGTGGCTGTGGACTGGCCAAGGTAGCAGAGACTTTGAGCCGTAGTTGTTCAGCTTCTGACGATGGTAAGTTGTTATTCCTAATGGCCGACTCTGTGGCTGTGATGAAATCCACGACAGGAACCTCCTTGGGTGTGATGGCAAAGTTAAGGCCTTTAGCCAGAACGTCCCTCTCAGACTGGGAAAGTTCCCTGTCCGAGAGGTTCTTCACCCATTTGTCTTTGGAGTCCTCTGTTGTGGACCCATCTTCTTCCTTCCTCCAAGTGTGTTCTCCTGCTGTATGTTTTCGGGACCACAGGAGGTCAAACTTCTTGGCTTGTCTCTGTTTGCTTTTGCTGAGCTTTCTGAGTAAATTCTGTGACTGCGTCGTACACAGGTGTAGGGAGGGCCCCGAGTAGTTTCTGTTTGAGGTGATCTATGTTCTGTTCCAAGGTCTCTATGGTGAAATTGACCTGTCTGACCCTTTCATTCAGTAGCTGTTCTTGATGATTTATAATGTAAAATTTCCCCTTCTTTTCCAAATTCTTTTCACAAGTTGTTTTCAATAGTTGTATTTATGCAAATACCATAGATGATACTTAAACAGGATCATTATGTTACTTTTACTTTTTTGCTCAACATCTTTTTTATGCTGTTTCACAAAGAGGTGTTTCCCTGTTTTCTTTCTTCTTTTCTTTGTGCTGTCTGGCAGCGTGTGTGGCTGGATGCTGCATTGTGATGGACAGTTGAGCTTTTTCAGGAGGGCTACATTAACTATGAACTCCTCTGACTGAAGATCTGAGTATGTTTGAATAAAAATTAAACTGCTCTTCCTTTAAGCAGTTTGTGAAGGAGGTTACGCTCAAGTTGTTCCGTCTTTCCCAGGGGTCTCGACCTGTCTGTGAATATACTGTAGAACTTAAAACCCTGGCAGGTCCAGACTGATCCGTCAGGGTGGTTATGACCAACGGTGTCGCTGGTGTTGGAAAAACCCAGATGTCAGTGTGTTGGTCCTGATCTGGTTCAGAGAGCTGAACCTGATCAGAGATGAGCAGCACAGTCTTCTCATGCTGCTCTATGTTTCTCATCCAACGTTACAGAAGCTCCCGGCCAGGAGCCTCCATATCATGTGTCCTGGTTTTCTGCTGAATCACTGCTACAGTTCTGATGTCACAGAGGTTTACTCAGGAGTCTGTACAGAGATCTTCAGAAGAGAGAGCGTGTGATCTTCCAGAAAACAGTCTACTGCTTCGTTCATCTCATCTCTCTTCATCTGAGCGTACAGGAGGTTCTGGCTGCTGTTCACATGATGCACTGTTACACCAACAGGAAGAGAAAGGTAGTGAAAGACTTACTGAATGGGATGTGGCTGACCTTTGACCTCCACCTGTCACCAAAGAGACACAAAAATAAAATAAACGGAGCAAGACAGAAATTGAATTAACAAACCGGCTCACTGAAAGAGCTTTATGTCATATTATCAGAAATTACAACAGCATATATAATATAATTCATCATATTTTGAAGTCAGGATCTCGCCTCAGAGTCTGGGGGCAGCTGCTGGGAAGCAGGATCCTGACCCACAGGAGCCTCACGAGGGGCGGCAGGATGCAGTGGGTCAGACTCGCTCGGTCCAAAGACGGTGGGATCCTCGACGTCGTCCTCAATAACCTCATCCGCATCCTGCAGTGACTCGATGGCTGCAGTCTCGTTTGGGGTGTCGGGGTCCATGACAGCATCCTCCAGGACTGTTTGCCGGTAGAGAAACTCGACCCCAATCAGTTCCCCTGTTGACATGATGTCAGCATAAAGGTTTTGCTTACATATTCCTCTGTAATAATGTTTGAATAAATCAAAGAGTGGTTTCACATCATACCTGTGTACTCAGCAGGCTTGGTGAAGTCCTTAACCAACTGAAGGCCATGCACCCTTTGGCTCTTTTGATTAAGGACATGCTTTAAGTGGCCGCTGTATGAGCGCAGAGACGCCATATGTCCCTCAGAGGTAGTGGGTGGTGCAGCTGCACGGTCTTCATTCCATCTTGCCAGTCCATCAACCAGGAACGTCTGGAAGAATTTTGCGCTTGTTCCTGAGGAAACAGTTTAGGAATTAAATTTAATTTTAATGCAGGAGCGATAGGTTACATCTGAATTGAGAATAAAGTTTTTCACAAGCCACGAGGTACAAACGAGTACCTGGTATGAACCTGTTGAGGTGCAGGTGGAAGGACTCCAGCCACGTGGACCCCTCTCACAGCGATAAAAGGTCGGCTGATCCCACCCTTTATCAGCCTTGGTGTTATGATCTGCCATCTCGGATCAAACAATCAATGACACGGCAGACAAGCGCAGCTATAACCAACTATGAGATGGCAAATCAAAAAACTAAGACAGGCTATGAAAAGGCAGCACTATGAAAGACAAAACCAGAATTCACGTAGCTTGGGCGTCTTCCAGAGCTGGGATGTGGGTGAAGACTGAAGCACAGGTGGGTGACCTGACGAGCTGGCAACCAGAGGCGTGAATGAGGTGGAGTATCAATACAGGGGAGCTGAGGGGAAGGCACCGGAACTGTGGGAACTGATTCCACAGGCTGATCAAGTGGGGAAAGCACTGATGAGAGATGATGTTTGCTTAGTCTCAAAGCCTTTCTCAGCTACGTTATTACAGCCAGCCTGTCACTCATATGACATCATGTGACCTCACTGATGTTTTGGCGAATTCTGAGCTGATCTTTACTGTTTCTGTTGACGCTCTGATTCTGCATAATGACATTTATGTTTCAGTAAAACAATGTATTGTTGATTACTCTTATTACAGCAGCTTCTTTCCAGCTCAAGCAAAGCGGAACCAGTGGAACCTTCTAGACTGGACGTCCTACAAACACAATTTAACACATGTAGTTGTAACCTAAATGCATCAAATGGAATGTTGAGTGACTGTCAACATCTCAGACTGAACCATGTCTGTCATCTAGTGCTGCGAGCATTAAGCTTCCTCGACACCTGTGGAGCATCATCCAGTTCGACCTGGTTGTTTCAGCACAACAACGAAGCGCTCTTCTACAGAGAGCAAGTGAACGCCCCACCGCCACCAGCTGGACGCACTGACTAAATGCGGTTCAACACAGTCCTGCTTCTGGTGAGACACGCAGGGAACAGACGGAGAAACTCTGACGACGGTGTGGCGCACTGGACATTTATGGCGCCAGGGCATCCTGTCCAGATCACAGATCAGTCTTCTACTTAACGCTGTGTGGCCACTGGGACGGGGAGATTCTCACCTGCTTTGCTTCGGCGGAGCGATAATCAATTTTCGCCACTAGGTGGCAGCGTGATGTGTTCACTGCCGCGGTGATCCCTGCATAGCAGGAGCCGAAGCAGACACAGACACAGAGCGCGAGCTGTAGCATTAGCAGCCAGAAGCGCTGGCTGAGCGGACTGTGACTGTGTTGTGTTCTGTGTTGCAGGTGAGGAAAGTGCACAAGCAGTATCATTGTTTGTAGGCTGAGCATTGCTCCTTCAGAGGCCATATGATCGTGTTAGATATTTAACTTTGTTTGTTTTGAAGTGACAGAAGTCACAAGTCATAATGTGAGCGCGCTATCGGTTTGTAGCATGTCGCTGCATTGAGTTACGTTGCTAAGGGTAATTATATGAACAGTGTTGTTCGAAGTGTTTGTTCATGTCACACTGTAAATTACGTTATTGTAATACCGTTAAGAAGCGGCTATGTATTTAGTTAATGGTCTGTGATGTACGTGGTGACCCCTGCATAGCAGGAGAAGCAGACACAGAGCGGGAGCTGTAGCATTAGCAGCCAGAAGCGCTGGCTGAGCGGACTGTGACTGTGTTGTGTTCTGTGTTGCAGTTCACATTATTAAAGAAACTCAACTCACACTGGAACAAGACTCTTCTGTTCACGCGTGTAACAATGGCACAACCAACTCCACTATGGTGTGAGGGAAAAGTTGTCCAACACGGTTCCATGTGAACTTAAACGTTGTCTCCAGACAAGACGCTGAACTTCAACAACACAGAATATTTAGTTGAAACGCGTGAACAGACGGAGAAACAGGCAGAGTTACTAAGAAAAACCACCAAGACGAGAGAGAAAGTTCTGAACGCTACCAAGTTACTGAACTCAACAGCTACACGCTGATACAGAAATGACCTGAAGAGATGCTCTGGAGCCACTAAAGAGAGAAACAAGTCTGTCAGGCACACTGAGACTAGATTTTCATTGTTTATAGGTTTTATCCTTTTGTTTGGTGCAGTGCGTGTGTTTTCCTAATGTAAATCTTGTGCCTTTTGAAAGACTTACAGGACCAGGTCGTAAAGTTCATCTGCTCCCGTTTCAGATTTGGCGTTTGCTGGTGTGGACACAGACTGACATCTGCTGGTGACTCTGAGGAACTGCAGGCGATGTTTTTGTACAAACGTGAACAGGTTTGATTGCCTTTTATTGTTGTTTATTGTCTTTCCATGAATTATCACAGGCGTCACACAAATTAGAAACAGGCCAGAGTTAAATCAGTGACTGATATCAGCTGTGACTTTGTTACAGGCTGAAACCTGAGATTCCTGTTGAGTACAGCAGTTTCTGTCTCTTCAGTCTGACGGTGTTGGTGTTAAAGCAGCAGAATCCTCGTCCCCACAGTCAGAGTCCAGTTTCTGACCCTGATGAGTCAAGTGAGCTCAGCCGTAGACGTCTGTCCCGTGTCTTCCGGGTCTTTGTCCTCAGGCCGATTGCTCATCAATCAGCTGCTCGTGTCTTCTGTCAGAGCCGACGTACCAGCAGAACCCGGCCAGAGGAGACCCGGTCCATCCCAGCTGCTGAAGCCCCCGTCTGTGTATAGGTGAGGACCCCTCCTGCTGCAGCTGAGCGTGTTTGCGTGTTTCTCCCGCCCTCCCCTGCCTCTTTCCCTTCCCCCTCTCTCAGCGGGGAGGGGGCTGGAGACAGTAGTTGTCAGAGGAGGAGTTAATCTTTTGTTGCGTGGCCTGCAGTCCTCCAATCCTCGGCGTGTGACGCAAAGGCTGATTTGCAGAGTTTCCCATCAGCCCCGTTGGCTCCTGAGCGGGAGGACGGGACTAGAACGCAGCCAGACCGAGTCCGACTGGGTCACGGTGCTTCACAACAGACACAGATGTCCCAACACACGGCCCAGGCCTGCATACACAGACGTTCCCTGTCCCGCTGAAGCCACTAGAAGCTGCTTTGCCCCCACGGCCTCAGCACATACCCACCACAGCCCCACGCTGGTCCGGGTCGGGGCCCCTACAAATACGGGTCAGAGTCTGAGGGTTGTTGTGTTACTTCGGTAGCACATATACTAAAATTGGAACGATACAGAGAAGATTAGCATGGCCCCTGCTGTGAAGCCATGGTCCGTTCTTCTCTACGGAGAAGGGGGAAAAAAAGAAAAAGGCAGGTGAGGGGAGGAGGGCGCTTCGTGCGCCCGCCACGGAGCGGAAGGTCGCGGGTTTGATCCCAGAAGGCGGCAGCTGCAAAGTCAGGTAATTTGCTGCAGGATGGAAAGTCTGGGGTTTAATGTAAGGCACTTTGTTAACGGTAGCGTTATTGATGATTAAAATAATGAATGATGATTAATGATAATAAAAATGATGATGATAATTCTGTCTCCATTTCCAATCTCTCGTAGGTAAAATGCATCATAGAAAAAAGAATCCATGCAGACTGTGTGTCAGCTAGGCCTGGGTACGGAGGATGGACCGGGCTGGCTGACAGTTGTAACGGGGGCCAGGACAGGGGCACAAACAAGCCTGGATGGTCCCGGCCGCTCCTCTGGGGCAGTGTACTTTAAGGGCTCTCCTCGTCCCGCCTCCACCAAGGACAGGTCCTTTGCTGGTGGCAGAGCGTCTCCTGCCACAAGCGGAGCAGAGACAATGCCACTTCCCTGCTCGAGCAGCCTTCTCTGCCACTCTGCTTGTCTGCGGGAGAACCTGTTGGGCACAGAAAAACACTGCTGTTGTTAGGCCGCACGCCAGCTTGCATCAAAAGGTGATTTGCAGTGCACAAGACAAGGTTCATCTTTATTTCCAACACTCACCACTGAGACAGGGTCCTCTGGTTCAGCTCAAAGAGCTGGATGGAGGTGTGCGCCATCAGCCTGGGGCTGCTCAGCACAGCCTCTCTGATGGCCACGTAGTCTGACAGGATGAGTGACCATCTCGACTTCTTCACACCCCCAGGCCGCGCTGTCGCAGGGTGGCATTGCAACAGCTGGCTGCAAATGGCCTCCACCAGGCGGCTGGTGCTGGGCCACGTTGCAGGGCCCGAGCTTTGTCCGAGAAGACAGCTGAAAAACAGAAGTAAGTTTAGGTCGGTGTTAAAGCAAGCACTGAATAAACAAACCAGGAGTGCATCAAGTAAAGACTTACCGTTCCAGACTTTCTTTACCGGGACAGGTGGTGTTCTTCCCCTTCGCCGCCTTGAACCGCCCCTTATCCAGCCTCTGCTGGTATCTGGGAGGGTAGAGGACTCTCCGCTTGTCATACTCGGGCAGGCGGTGCCAGAGCTTAATAAGCCTCTCTACCCTCTGGTCAGAAAGCCCCGTAAGGCTCCTAACTTCCACCAGGGCTCTCGCAAGCTTTAGGACATGTTGGTACCCTGGCTGGCCATCAGGACCCTGTTGCTGCTCCTCCTCCTCCTCCTACAAAGAGACGCAAAAATAAAATGAAATGAAATAAAAGGAGCAAGACAGAAAATGAATTAACAAACCAGCTCACTGGAAGAGCTTTATATCATATTATCAGAAATTACAACAGCATATATAATATAATTCATCATATTTCAAAGTCAGGATCTTGCCTCAGAGTCTGGGGGCAGCTGCTGGGAAGCAGGATCCTGACCCACAGGAGCCTCGCGAGGGGCGGCAGGATGCAGTGGGTCAGACTCGCTCTGTGTGTCACACACTTGCTCACACTTACTGTGTGTGTGTTTGCACTGAGACTCAGTCCTTCAGGTAATTTTCCTATGGCTTTGTCATGACATCATGACAAAGCCATAGGAAAATTAAAACATAATTGATAGGTGTCATTAGTGTTTGACAGCATAAATGTATGTAATAAGACTAATGCACCATATTTCCTACGACTTACACTGTAGGGTGAGAGGTTTCAAAGGCTCCCTGATGGTTGTAATAGTTTCCCAAAGCACATTATCTGAAATCGCCGCTATTTGTACAGTAATGTAAGTTATTTCTGATTTAACGGACCCTTATCAGGCGCAGTAAACACGTTAAAACGGGCGTCTGGGTTTTGCAAATGGTAACTCGGTCATGACTAAGTGTTTTACCGGCTTTACGTGGAATTAACCATGAAGTTTTAATGAAAAGCGGACAATTAGCTTAAATGAGTCCAACTTATTATGTGATGTCGTTCTTAAAAACAAACGACAAAACAATGCGGTTCATGGGGGGAATAATTTCTAAACCAAATGTATTTTCAACAAGTGTTATAAACTCGCCATTTATTAAAACTGAATGAATGTTAAACTTACCGACTTGCTCGCTGTCCGGCTCGCATTGACTTCGCTGGAGCGGATTGTAGGCGGGCGTTTTGAAAGTTGGAACAAATCCGCCTCTCCCATTGGACGCCACAAACGGGCTTCTCGAAATTGGAACAAATCGGGCCATTTGATTGGACGGCCGATTCGGGGCCCCGGGCAAAAATGGAACAAATTGGAACAAATGCTGTGCGGTGATTGGAGGGGCGGGACGTGGCCCTGAAAGGCCATTGGTCCAGGAATTGGAACAAGTTGGAACAGTTGGAACCGAGAAGATTGGTCACACGGTGGCGCAAGGATGACACGCAAATTCGTGAAGCGTTCCTCATTTTAAATAGTATTTTTTATCATTTTTCATCATTTTTGGGTAGACTTCCAGTCTGTGCTTTTATTTTGAAGTGCAAAAATAAAGAGCGAAAGTTCGATCGTCGCTCAAGCCATTGGATGAACGCGATGACGTGACGAGTGTAAAGCAGAACATGACTTCGTGGCAGTGGTAGCGAGCGATCAGTGCAAAACAAGGCTGTGTTTAAGAAAAAGAGCTTCAGAGGGAACCAGGGGGCTTCAACTCAGACACTTGGTGGTTACGTCTAGATGTCGTTTCTTTAGGGGGATGCTTGCGTTGTCTCCCTGTGTCAGGACTTAGAGTCAAAAAGTCGGGAATTTAATTTTCAGCCTAACATCTGAACAGCATCACAACAGAAGAACATGTGGTTGCTATCCTTGATGCTGTTTTTACCAAAGGAACAGCTGCAAGTAATAAAAAGGTATTGTTCGGAAATTTAAAGTGTTTTTGCTTTTTTACTTTTGAGGAAATAGCGAGTTTCATAAACCTGGACCATAGTTTGATAATTGTCTGTACTTTGTCGCAGTTGCAGTGAAACGTCTTCTGACGCCAGGAGAAATCCCTGAGCTCATAACGGGCCCTGGTTCGAAGCTTCGGTGCATCGTTGTGTTTTTGGTTACAGACCCAGAAGAATGAAATCTGCCCGTTAGCCGGGCTACGCTCAGTACTTCTCCCTCAAAACAATCTTCACACAACAGTAAGTCAACATTTATTGAAAATTACAGTTCAGCTCAAGTGAAATCTTTTTTTGCAAACAAACACTCTACCTGTTACTTGTTTCAACTTGGTGTTGCTGCTGCACCCGTAACCTCCAGACAATCAAAGGCTTCAAGAGAAGAAAGATAAAATATGTTGCACGAATCGTCAGCTCTGGCATAATGTGCTGCTCTCCCACACCGAAGCATGAGTTCTATCTTCTGGTTCTGTTTGTTGTCCTAGTGACTATGAATCGGTTCATCGCTTCATGGGGGTAAGTATTAATCTCCTTATTTGGTTGAAATGATGAAGTGTGAACTGCTTTGAATACTAACACGTGATGACATGTGTTGCTGTGTCCCACGTTACTTTCCCTGCTCACATTTAATTGTAACAATTGTCACTGTTCATTTAATATTAAATTCCATTAAAATGTAAATGTTATTTATGTATTTTAGATTACTTTTTAGCTTATGTATATAAATGTCTTATGTCCTATTAATGTGTTACAGATAAACCATTGATTAATTATATTTTTTCATTCTTGTCATCCAGTCAGTCCACCTGAAAAGACGCCTGTGCCACTTCCGAAACAGTTGACGTTTCTTGTGCCAGAAGTACCAGGTGAGCAGTTGCGTTTCAAAACATATTTCTTTAATGGACAACATTGTACATTCTGGTCACATGAACAAAACATTTGGCTAGAAGCGTAAATGTAAATAAAAAAATATATAAATCGGCCAGCATTGTTCTGCTGGGCAGCTTTTGGTTTTAACAGCTACAACTACAGCCCAAGGGCCAAACGTCATCCATGTTTCTTTGTTTTGTTGTAATTAATAAAACTTTCCGGGTTTGTAGAGACGCATTCTTCTCCAGAGAGGTCTGCACTGACTGGTCAAACTCTGCTGAAGCCGCCATCTGCAAGGAGAGCACAAAGTAAGTGTTGAAATAGTTGATTTGGTTGTGCACATGTTAAATAGGTAAACTCACGTCTCACACTCTTCTTGTCATTGTTGTAATTGTTCTAGGCCAGCCATCACCAACTGCCCCCAGCTGTTTTCCCCCTCAGATTCCAACAAAAAGAAAAAGAACTGAGCCTCGGTCCACAGGACGCAAGTGTCGCTTTTGTAACATGGAACTGAAACGGGGCCCAAACAGCCTCCACATTCACGCCGGCTTTCCTGGAATTCCAGGAAAGTATGTATTTTTATACTAAACAGAGCATCTTTCAGTTGTGAAACGTGGTCTGGTGTTCGTCTCCATGGATGCTCTATGTCTCCTTGGTACCTTATTTAAGCACATTCCTTCTACACACATTCACCCAGTCGCCCTTATTCGGGCATGTTTCACTTACATGCAACTCGTCTGCTCTTTTCCTAACATCCTGCTCACCACATACTGTTAATGGACTGTGACTGGCTGTTCTACTCTACTACTCTCTAAACTTGATGTGATTTAAACTGTACTTTAATTCAGCTTGTTCTGTTCTCTGCCTGCATCCTGCTATCTAAGCTTTTAACTATTTACATTCCTTCACTGCCTTGTCTTATCATTTTATAAAGTAAAAGGCATAAATAGGAAGATGACCTGGAAAGAGTTTCAGGCATCCACTTTCTTTAACATGGGAAGAAAAAAGAATGAGACGTGTAGTATACTCATTTATGTTTAATTTTGTGATATTGTATTGCTTTTATGTACGTGTGCATAAGTTTGATTATGTTCATTAAATACTTTACATGAATATTGTCTCTATATCTATTTATAAATGAATGGTGTATTTGACATGCTAATAGTACTACTACTAATCATAAAAAAGGTTGAACAATTACATTTTGTGTAAATTTACACCAAGTAAACCATTAAAACATTAGAACTCATCAATTATCTTTAATCATGTTGCACAAACTCTACCTTGACTGGGAATCGAACCGGGATTCAGAAAGCACTTCAGCACCCTGGAGAGAGAGAGAGAAATGCTGCAATTTCATTGGCTGAAAGTCTGTTCCCGCTATTCACGACTGGCCGCAAGTTACAGAGTGACAGAAAATGACAAGACAAAAACGAAATCAGCAAAACTAATCACTAAACTGGTTCTAGAAAACAAACTACAGTAGCCTATTAACTGAAAGTGACTCCCTAAGACAATTTAGCAAATTGGAACAAACAAAAGCAGAGCAGGTCTAGCAATTAGCCGAGACAACTTTGTCTATACACTTAAGTTAATCGTGCAACAAATCGAGCTAGAGGTTGGGGCAATGGAAGACACACTAGCAAAGTGCAGGCACAGGTATAAATAGACACAGTTAACAAGGGAAATCAAAACCCCAAAGCGCCAAAGCAGGGGGTGGGGCATTGTAACAGTTCTGAGCTAATCAAGTCCATTTCCTACTGCTTTAACCGGAGTAAAACCTACAGCTTGCTTGCAGACACACCAGCAACAGCTCGTGTGTTGACCTGTCCCTGATTGGGAAAGGAGCCTGCTGCTACAAGTCCTCTTCCTCTGTGTGATCCCCGTTCCAGCGGTAGGTTGGTTACATACATACATACATACATACATACATACATACATACATACATACATACATACATACATACATACATACATACATACATACATACATACATACATACATACATACATACATACATACATACATACATACATACATACATACATACATACATACATACATACATACATACATACATACATACATACATACATACATACATACATACATACATACATACATACATACATACATACATACATACATACATACATACATACATACATACATACATACATACATACATACATACATACATACATACATACATACATACATACATACATACATACATACATACATACATACATACATACATACATACATACATACATACATACATACATACATACATACATACATACATACATACATACATACATACATACATACATACATACATACATACATACATACATACATACATACATACATACATACATACATACATACATACATACATACATACATACATACATACATACATACATACATACATACATACATACATACATACATACATACATACATACATACATACATACATACATACATACATACATACATACATACATACATACATACATACATACATACATACATACATACATACATACATACATACATACATACATACATACATACATACATACATACATACATACATACATACATACATACATACATACATACATACATACATACATACAATCGAACCACAAACACACTCACACAGATAGGCTTGTATGCCTATCTGTTTTAATATTGTTTATTATTGGTGTTATTGTCTGTTAAGCGCCTTGGACAACTCTGTGTTGGGATGTGGCGCTCTATAAATAAAGTTTGATTGATTGATTGATTGACACTCACGCATATAAAGTGACACAGGCAGGACACTCTGCAGCTCTGCGTGCACAAAACGCGAGGCCACGAGAAAGACTTGGGAGGGGTCGTCTCTCGACGCCGGTGTATTTCTCTGTTACTTTCACAAAACTCTGGCGGCTCTGCCGAGGGGCAAAGCCCAGCAAAAATTGACTCAACCCGTTTGAGTTCCTCTCCACGGAAATCTTTAGTAAAAGGCGAAAGACTTGTGCGTTATGAAGAGAAACCGGAGCGAAGATGGCCCGGGCCTCAAAGCGAAGCAGAGGCCCCTCGTCTTCCCAGCCACAGCCGTCACGGAAGGCCCAGCTATCGCCGCTTGCTAGGCCCCTCCCCTTGCCCGGAGCCATGCGCCCGATAGGCTCTGTGCAATCAGAGTGGCTCACGACTAGGCTTTTGTCTTTGACAGCTGACGAGGGGAGAGCGCGAACGCAGTCCCCCACTACCACAAATTATGCAGTCGAGATTCCCGCATTTGGGGAATTCGCAGGGGTCAGACAGCCGGTGTGCAATGGCTGAGCCTCGCCCTGGGTGAACCACCTTCTTGATCATGGTATCTCCCCTGCCAGGTAAGTATGACTTGCTCCGCTCGCACTCAGGGAGCTCTCTCCGGGACTAACCACGCTCACTGACGGTGCTGACAGTGGGAAGAAGGCAGCTTTGCGGAGCCTACCGGTCTGCACCAGTTGTACTTTTCAGTAAAGGCTGGCGAACGTTAGTCGCTGTTCTCTCTCTGTCTTGTTGTTTTCTCTCAAAGGGGAGCAAACTTGTCCCATCATGCATTGCTGCCTTTTTCCACAGGAAATCCCACAGGCTGGACAGAAGGTGAGCCCGACAGAGCGGAGCGCAATGACAATGGCTTGGCGTTGAACACAGAGTGTGGGGGGCACCGTTCCCAGAAGCGCTGCAATACCAGGCCGATGCGTGGAGTGGACGGAGCAAGCCCCTGTTCCACCTCCCTGCTCCAAAAAGCAATTTAATATATGGTCCCCGGGTAGGGGACGTATCAGATATTAAACTGATAAGAACAGATACTACACTTGATCTTAGCCAAAAGGCCGAGAAGCGATGACCTGCATGCTCGTGATGCCAGAGGCCGCCTCTTTTGGGCGCCCCTCGCTGGTCGCGGTGCAGTGTGTTGAACTGGCAGCGAGAAAGCGCCGTCTGCTTAGCACCGCCCACAGCCGTGCTCTCCTTGCACGCCCCCAGATCTTGCAGATGGCGATCCACTGCAGGCCCGCTGAGCGTCGGGGCCTGTGCAGACGCGCGTACATGAAGTTACACCCACACATGGCAACGCATGCGTTTCAAAGCATCGAACCACAAACACACTCACGCATATAAAGTGCGCGTAATGACACAGGCAGGACACTCTGCAGCTCTGCGTGCACAAAACGCGAGGCCACGAGAAAGACTTGGGAGGGGTCGTCTCTCGACGCCGGCGTATTTCTCTGTTACTTTCACAAAACTCTGGCGGCTCTGCCGAGGGGCAAAGCCCAGCAAAAATTGACTCAACCCGTTTGAGTTCCTCTCCACGGAAATCTTTAGTAAAAGGCGAAAGACTTGTGCGTTATGAAGAGAAACCGGAGCGAAGATGGCCCGGGCCTCAAAGCGAAGCAGAGGCCCCTCGTCTTCCCAGCCACAGCCGTCACGGAAGGCCCAGCTATCGCCGCTTGCTAGGCCCCTCCCCTTGCCCGGAGCCATGCGCCCGATAGGCTCTGTGCAATCAGAGTGGCTCACGACTAGGCTTTTGTCTTTGACAGCTGACGAGGGGAGAGCGCGAACGCAGTCCCCCACTACCACAAATTATGCAGTCGAGATTCCCGCATTTGGGGAATTCGCAGGGGTCAGACAGCCGGTGTGCAATGGCTGAGCCTCGCCCTGGGTGAACCACCTTCTTGATCATGGTATCTCCCCTGCCAGGTAAGTATGACTTGCTCCGCTCGCACTCAGGGAGCTCTCTCCGGGACTAACCACGCTCACTGACGGTGCTGACAGTGGGAAGAAGGCAGCTTTGCGGAGCCTACCGGTCTGCACCAGTTGTACTTTTCAGTAAAGGCTGGCGAACGTTAGTCGCTGTTCTCTCTCTGTCTTGTTGTTTTCTCTCAAAGGGGAGCAAACTTGTCCCATCATGCATTGCTGCCTTTTTCCACAGGAAATCCCACAGGCTGGACAGAAGGTGAGCCCGACAGAGCGGAGCGCAATGACAATGGCTTGGCGTTGAACACAGAGTGTGGGGGGCACCGTTCCCAGAAGCGCTGCAATACCAGGCCGATGCGTGGAGTGGACGGAGCAAGCCCCTGTTCCACCTCCCTGCTCCAAAAAGCAATTTAATATATGGTCCCCGGGTAGGGGACGTATCAGATATTAAACTGATAAGAACAGATACTACACTTGATCTTAGCCAAAAGGCCGAGAAGCGATGACCTGCATGCTCGTGATGCCAGAGGCCGCCTCTTTTGGGCGCCCCTCGCTGGTCGCGGTGCAGTGTGTTGAACTGGCAGCGAGAAAGCGCCGTCTGCTTAGCACCGCCCACAGCCGTGCTCTCCTTGCACGCCCCCAGATCTTGCAGATGGCGATCCACTGCAGGCCCGCTGAGCGTCGGGGCCTGTGCAGACGCGCGTACATGAAGTTACACCCACACATGGCAACGCATGCGTTTCAAAGCATCGAACCACAAACACACTCACGCATATAAAGTGCGCGTAATGACACAGGCAGGACACTCTGCAGCTCTGCGTGCACAAAACGCGAGGCCACGAGAAAGACTTGGGAGGGGTCGTCTCTCGACGCCGGCGTATTTCTCTGTTACTTTCACAAAACTCTGGCGGCTCTGCCGAGGGGCAAAGCCCAGCAAAAATTGACTCAACCCGTTTGAGTTCCTCTCCACGGAAATCTTTAGTAAAAGGCGAAAGACTTGTGCGTTATGAAGAGAAACCGGAGCGAAGATGGCCCGGGCCTCAAAGCGAAGCAGAGGCCCCTCGTCTTCCCAGCCACAGCCGTCACGGAAGACCCAGCTATTGCCGCTTGCTAGGCCCCTCCCCTTGCCCGGAGCCATGCACCCGATAGGCTCTGTGCAATCACAGCGGCTCACGACTAGGCTTTTGTCTTTGACATCTGACGAGGGGAGAGCGCGAACGCAGTCCCCCACTACCACAAATTATGCAGTCGAGATTCCCGCATTTGGGGAATTCGCAGGGGTCAGACAGCCGGTGTGCAATGGCTGAGCCTCGCCCTGGGTGAACCACCTTCTTGATCATGGTATCTCCCCTGCCAGGTAAGTATGACTTGCTCCGCTCGCACTCAGGGAGCTCTCTCCGGGACTAACCACGCTCACTGACGGTGCTGACAGTGGGAAGAAGGCAGCTTTGCGGAGCCTACCGGTCTGCACCAGTTGTACTTTTCAGTAAAGGCTGGCGAACGTTAGTCGCTGTTCTCTCTCTGTCTTGTTGTTTTCTCTCAAAGGGGAGCAAACTTGTCCCATCATGCATTGCTGCCTTTTTCCACAGGAAATCCCACAGGCTGGACAGAAGGTGAGCCCGACAGAGCGGAGCGCAATGACAATGGCTTGGCGTTGAACACAGAGTGTGGGGGGCACCGTTCCCAGAAGCGCTGCAATACCAGGCCGATGCGTGGAGTGGACGGAGCAAGCCCCTGTTCCACCTCCCTGCTCCAAAAAGCAATTTAATATATGGTCCCCGGGTAGGGGACGTATCAGATATTAAACTGATAAGAACAGATACTACACTTGATCTTAGCCAAAAGGCCGAGAAGCGATGACCTGCATGCTCGTGATGCCAGAGGCCGCCTCTTTTGGGCGCCCCTCGCTGGTCGCGGTGCAGTGTGTTGAACTGGCAGCGAGAAAGCGCCGTCTGCTTAGCACCGCCCACAGCCGTGCTCTCCTTGCACGCCCCCAGATCTTGCAGATGGCGATCCACTGCAGGCCCGCTGAGCGTCGGGGCCTGTGCAGACGCGCGTACATGAAGTTACACCCACACATGGCAACGCATGCGTTTCAAAGCATCGAACCACAAACACACTCACGCATATAAAGTGCGCGTAATGACACAGGCAGGACACTCTGCAGCTCTGCGTGCACAAAACGCGAGGCCACGAGAAAGACTTGGGAGGGGTCGTCTCTCGACGCCGGCGTATTTCTCTGTTACTTTCACAAAACTCTGGCGGCTCTGCCGAGGGGCAAAGCCCAGCAAAAATTGACTCAACCCGTTTGAGTTCCTCTCCACGGAAATCTTTAGTAAAAGGCGAAAGACTTGTGCGTTATGAAGAGAAACCGGAGCGAAGATGGCCCGGGCCTCAAAGCGAAGCAGAGGCCCCTCGTCTTCCCAGCCACAGCCGTCACGGAAGGCCCAGCTATCGCCGCTTGCTAGGCCCCTCCCCTTGCCCGGAGCCATGCGCCCGATAGGCTCTGTGCAATCAGAGTGGCTCACGACTAGGCTTTTGTCTTTGACAGCTGACGAGGGGAGAGCGCGAACGCAGTCCCCCACTACCACAAATTATGCAGTCGAGATTCCCGCATTTGGGGAATTCGCAGGGGTCAGACAGCCGGTGTGCAATGGCTGAGCCTCGCCCTGGGTGAACCACCTTCTTGATCATGGTATCTCCCCTGCCAGGTAAGTATGACTTGCTCCGCTCGCACTCAGGGAGCTCTCTCCGGGACTAACCACGCTCACTGACGGTGCTGACAGTGGGAAGAAGGCAGCTTTGCGGAGCCTACCGGTCTGCACCAGTTGTACTTTTCAGTAAAGGCTGGCGAACGTTAGTCGCTGTTCTCTCTCTGTCTTGTTGTTTTCTCTCAAAGGGGAGCAAACTTGTCCCATCATGCATTGCTGCCTTTTTCCACAGGAAATCCCACAGGCTGGACAGAAGGTGAGCCCGACAGAGCGGAGCGCAATGACAATGGCTTGGCGTTGAACACAGAGTGTGGGGGGCACCGTTCCCAGAAGCGCTGCAATACCAGGCCGATGCGTGGAGTGGACGGAGCAAGCCCCTGTTCCACCTCCCTGCTCCAAAAAGCAATTTAATATATGGTCCCCGGGTAGGGGACGTATCAGATATTAAACTGATAAGAACAGATACTACACTTGATCTTAGCCAAAAGGCCGAGAAGCGATGACCTGCATGCTCGTGATGCCAGAGGCCGCCTCTTTTGGGCGCCCCTCGCTGGTCGCGGTGCAGTGTGTTGAACTGGCAGCGAGAAAGCGCCGTCTGCTTAGCACCGCCCACAGCCGTGCTCTCCTTGCACGCCCCCAGATCTTGCAGATGGCGATCCACTGCAGGCCCGCTGAGCGTCGGGGCCTGTGCAGACGCGCGTACATGAAGTTACACCCACACATGGCAACGCATGCGTTTCAAAGCATCGAACCACAAACACACTCACGCATATAAAGTGCGCGTAATGACACAGGCAGGACACTCTGCAGCTCTGCGTGCACAAAACGCGAGGCCACGAGAAAGACTTGGGAGGGGTCGTCTCTCGACGCCGGCGTATTTCTCTGTTACTTTCACAAAACTCTGGCGGCTCTGCCGAGGGGCAAAGCCCAGCAAAAATTGACTCAACCCGTTTGAGTTCCTCTCCACGGAAATCTTTAGTAAAAGGCGAAAGACTTGTGCGTTATGAAGAGAAACCGGAGCGAAGATGGCCCGGGCCTCAAAGCGAAGCAGAGGCCCCTCGTCTTCCCAGCCACAGCCGTCACGGAAGACCCAGCTATTGCCGCTTGCTAGGCCCCTCCCCTTGCCCGGAGCCATGCACCCGATAGGCTCTGTGCAATCACAGCGGCTCACGACTAGGCTTTTGTCTTTGACATCTGACGAGGGGAGAGCGCGAACGCAGTCCCCCACTACCACAAATTATGCAGTCGAGATTCCCGCATTTGGGGAATTCGCAGGGGTCAGACAGCCGGTGTGCAATGGCTGAGCCTCGCCCTGGGTGAACCACCTTCTTGATCATGGTATCTCCCCTGCCAGGTAAGTATGACTTGCTCCGCTCGCACTCAGGGAGCTCTCTCCGGGACTAACCACGCTCACTGACGGTGCTGACAGTGGGAAGAAGGCAGCTTTGCGGAGCCTACCGGTCTGCACCAGTTGTACTTTTCAGTAAAGGCTGGCGAACGTTAGTCGCTGTTCTCTCTCTGTCTTGTTGTTTTCTCTCAAAGGGGAGCAAACTTGTCCCATCATGCATTGCTGCCTTTTTCCACAGGAAATCCCACAGGCTGGACAGAAGGTGAGCCCGACAGAGCGGAGCGCAATGACAATGGCTTGGCGTTGAACACAGAGTGTGGGGGGCACCGTTCCCAGAAGCGCTGCAATACCAGGCCGATGCGTGGAGTGGACGGAGCAAGCCCCTGTTCCACCTCCCTGCTCCAAAAAGCAATTTAATATATGGTCCCCGGGTAGGGGACGTATCAGATATTAAACTGATAAGAACAGATACTACACTTGATCTTAGCCAAAAGGCCGAGAAGCGATGACCTGCATGCTCGTGATGCCAGAGGCCGCCTCTTTTGGGCGCCCCTCGCTGGTCGCGGTGCAGTGTGTTGAACTGGCAGCGAGAAAGCGCCGTCTGCTTAGCACCGCCCACAGCCGTGCTCTCCTTGCACGCCCCCAGATCTTGCAGATGGCGATCCACTGCAGGCCCGCTGAGCGTCGGGGCCTGTGCAGACGCGCGTACATGAAGTTACACCCACACATGGCAACGCATGCGTTTCAAAGCATCGAACCACAAACACACTCACGCATATAAAGTGCGCGTAATGACACAGGCAGGACACTCTGCAGCTCTGCGTGCACAAAACGCGAGGCCACGAGAAAGACTTGGGAGGGGTCGTCTCTCGACGCCGGCGTATTTCTCTGTTACTTTCACAAAACTCTGGCGGCTCTGCCGAGGGGCAAAGCCCAGCAAAAATTGACTCAACCCGTTTGAGTTCCTCTCCACGGAAATCTTTAGTAAAAGGCGAAAGACTTGTGCGTTATGAAGAGAAACCGGAGCGAAGATGGCCCGGGCCTCAAAGCGAAGCAGAGGCCCCTCGTCTTCCCAGCCACAGCCGTCACGGAAGACCCAGCTATTGCCGCTTGCTAGGCCCCTCCCCTTGCCCGGAGCCATGCACCCGATAGGCTCTGTGCAATCACAGCGGCTCACGACTAGGCTTTTGTCTTTGACATCTGACGAGGGGAGAGCGCGAACGCAGTCCCCCACTACCACAAATTATGCAGTCGAGATTCCCGCATTTGGGGAATTCGCAGGGGTCAGACAGCCGGTGTGCAATGGCTGAGCCTCGCCCTGGGTGAACCACCTTCTTGATCATGGTATCTCCCCTGCCAGGTAAGTATGACTTGCTCCGCTCGCACTCAGGGAGCTCTCTCCGGGACTAACCACGCTCACTGACGGTGCTGACAGTGGGAAGAAGGCAGCTTTGCGGAGCCTACCGGTCTGCACCAGTTGTACTTTTCAGTAAAGGCTGGCGAACGTTAGTCGCTGTTCTCTCTCTGTCTTGTTGTTTTCTCTCAAAGGGGAGCAAACTTGTCCCATCATGCATTGCTGCCTTTTTCCACAGGAAATCCCACAGGCTGGACAGAAGGTGAGCCCGACAGAGCGGAGCGCAATGACAATGGCTTGGCGTTGAACACAGAGTGTGGGGGGCACCGTTCCCAGAAGCGCTGCAATACCAGGCCGATGCGTGGAGTGGACGGAGCAAGCCCCTGTTCCACCTCCCTGCTCCAAAAAGCAATTTAATATATGGTCCCCGGGTAGGGGACGTATCAGATATTAAACTGATAAGAACAGATACTACACTTGATCTTAGCCAAAAGGCCGAGAAGCGATGACCTGCATGCTCGTGATGCCAGAGGCCGCCTCTTTTGGGCGCCCCTCGCTGGTCGCGGTGCAGTGTGTTGAACTGGCAGCGAGAAAGCGCCGTCTGCTTAGCACCGCCCACAGCCGTGCTCTCCTTGCACGCCCCCAGATCTTGCAGATGGCGATCCACTGCAGGCCCGCTGAGCGTCGGGGCCTGTGCAGACGCGCGTACATGAAGTTACACCCACACATGGCAACGCATGCGTTTCAAAGCATCGAACCACAAACACACTCACGCATATAAAGTGCGCGTAATGACACAGGCAGGACACTCTGCAGCTCTGCGTGCACAAAACGCGAGGCCACGAGAAAGACTTGGGAGGGGTCGTCTCTCGACGCCGGCGTATTTCTCTGTTACTTTCACAAAACTCTGGCGGCTCTGCCGAGGGGCAAAGCCCAGCAAAAATTGACTCAACCCGTTTGAGTTCCTCTCCACGGAAATCTTTAGTAAAAGGCGAAAGACTTGTGCGTTATGAAGAGAAACCGGAGCGAAGATGGCCCGGGCCTCAAAGCGAAGCAGAGGCCCCTCGTCTTCCCAGCCACAGCCGTCACGGAAGACCCAGCTATTGCCGCTTGCTAGGCCCCTCCCCTTGCCCGGAGCCATGCACCCGATAGGCTCTGTGCAATCACAGTGGCTCACGACTAGGCTTTTGTCTTTGACATCTGACGAGGGGAGAGCGCGAACGCAGTCCCCCACTACCACAAATTATGCAGTCGAGATTCCCGCATTTGGGGAATTCGCAGGGGTCAGACAGCCGGTGTGCAATGGCTGAGCCTCGCCCTGGGTGAACCACCTTCTTGATCATGGTATCTCCCCTGCCAGGTAAGTATGACTTGCTCCGCTCGCACTCAGGGAGCTCTCTCCGGGACTAACCACGCTCACTGACGGTGCTGACAGTGGGAAGAAGGCAGCTTTGCGGAGCCTACCGGTCTGCACCAGTTGTACTTTTCAGTAAAGGCTGGCGAACGTTAGTCGCTGTTCTCTCTCTGTCTTGTTGTTTTCTCTCAAAGGGGAGCAAACTTGTCCCATCATGCATTGCTGCCTTTTTCCACAGGAAATCCCACAGGCTGGACAGAAGGTGAGCCCGACAGAGCGGAGCGCAATGACAATGGCTTGGCGTTGAACACAGAGTGTGGGGGGCACCGTTCCCAGAAGCGCTGCAATACCAGGCCGATGCGTGGAGTGGACGGAGCAAGCCCCTGTTCCACCTCCCTGCTCCAAAAAGCAATTTAATATATGGTCCCCGGGTAGGGGACGTATCAGATATTAAACTGATAAGAACAGATACTACACTTGATCTTAGCCAAAAGGCCGAGAAGCGATGACCTGCATGCTCGTGATGCCAGAGGCCGCCTCTTTTGGGCGCCCCTCGCTGGTCGCGGTGCAGTGTGTTGAACTGGCAGCGAGAAAGCGCCGTCTGCTTAGCACCGCCCACAGCCGTGCTCTCCTTGCACGCCCCCAGATCTTGCAGATGGCGATCCACTGCAGGCCCGCTGAGCGTCGGGGCCTGTGCAGACGCGCGTACATGAAGTTACACCCACACATGGCAACGCATGCGTTTCAAAGCATCGAACCACAAACACACTCACGCATATAAAGTGCGCGTAATGACACAGGCAGGACACTCTGCAGCTCTGCGTGCACAAAACGCGAGGCCACGAGAAAGACTTGGGAGGGGTCGTCTCTCGACGCCGGCGTATTTCTCTGTTACTTTCACAAAACTCTGGCGGCTCTGCCGAGGGGCAAAGCCCAGCAAAAATTGACTCAACCCGTTTGAGTTCCTCTCCACGGAAATCTTTAGTAAAAGGCGAAAGACTTGTGCGTTATGAAGAGAAACCGGAGCGAAGATGGCCCGGGCCTCAAAGCGAAGCAGAGGCCCCTCGTCTTCCCAGCCACAGCCGTCACGGAAGACCCAGCTATTGCCGCTTGCTAGGCCCCTCCCCTTGCCCGGAGCCATGCACCCGATAGGCTCTGTGCAATCACAGCGGCTCACGACTAGGCTTTTGTCTTTGACATCTGACGAGGGGAGAGCGCGAACGCAGTCCCCCACTACCACAAATTATGCAGTCGAGATTCCCGCATTTGGGGAATTCGCAGGGGTCAGACAGCCGGTGTGCAATGGCTGAGCCTCGCCCTGGGTGAACCACCTTCTTGATCATGGTATCTCCCCTGCCAGGTAAGTATGACTTGCTCCGCTCGCACTCAGGGAGCTCTCTCCGGGACTAACCACGCTCACTGACGGTGCTGACAGTGGGAAGAAGGCAGCTTTGCGGAGCCTACCGGTCTGCACCAGTTGTACTTTTCAGTAAAGGCTGGCGAACGTTAGTCGCTGTTCTCTCTCTGTCTTGTTGTTTTCTCTCAAAGGGGAGCAAACTTGTCCCATCATGCATTGCTGCCTTTTTCCACAGGAAATCCCACAGGCTGGACAGAAGGTGAGCCCGACAGAGCGGAGCGCAATGACAATGGCTTGGCGTTGAACACAGAGTGTGGGGGGCACCGTTCCCAGAAGCGCTGCAATACCAGGCCGATGCGTGGAGTGGACGGAGCAAGCCCCTGTTCCACCTCCCTGCTCCAAAAAGCAATTTAATATATGGTCCCCGGGTAGGGGACGTATCAGATATTAAACTGATAAGAACAGATACTACACTTGATCTTAGCCAAAAGGCCGAGAAGCGATGACCTGCATGCTCGTGATGCCAGAGGCCGCCTCTTTTGGGCGCCCCTCGCTGGTCGCGGTGCAGTGTGTTGAACTGGCAGCGAGAAAGCGCCGTCTGCTTAGCACCGCCCACAGCCGTGCTCTCCTTGCACGCCCCCAGATCTTGCAGATGGCGATCCACTGCAGGCCCGCTGAGCGTCGGGGCCTGTGCAGACGCGCGTACATGAAGTTACACCCACACATGGCAACGCATGCGTTTCAAAGCATCGAACCACAAACACACTCACGCATATAAAGTGCGCGTAATGACACAGGCAGGACACTCTGCAGCTCTGCGTGCACAAAACGCGAGGCCACGAGAAAGACTTGGGAGGGGTCGTCTCTCGACGCCGGCGTATTTCTCTGTTACTTTCACAAAACTCTGGCGGCTCTGCCGAGGGGCAAAGCCCAGCAAAAATTGACTCAACCCGTTTGAGTTCCTCTCCACGGAAATCTTTAGTAAAAGGCGAAAGACTTGTGCGTTATGAAGAGAAACCGGAGCGAAGATGGCCCGGGCCTCAAAGCGAAGCAGAGGCCCCTCGTCTTCCCAGCCACAGCCGTCACGGAAGGCCCAGCTATCGCCGCTTGCTAGGCCCCTCCCCTTGCCCGGAGCCATGCGCCCGATAGGCTCTGTGCAATCAGAGTGGCTCACGACTAGGCTTTTGTCTTTGACAGCTGACGAGGGGAGAGCGCGAACGCAGTCCCCCACTACCACAAATTATGCAGTCGAGATTCCCGCATTTGGGGAATTCGCAGGGGTCAGACAGCCGGTGTGCAATGGCTGAGCCTCGCCCTGGGTGAACCACCTTCTTGATCATGGTATCTCCCCTGCCAGGTAAGTATGACTTGCTCCGCTCGCACTCAGGGAGCTCTCTCCGGGACTAACCACGCTCACTGACGGTGCTGACAGTGGGAAGAAGGCAGCTTTGCGGAGCCTACCGGTCTGCACCAGTTGTACTTTTCAGTAAAGGCTGGCGAACGTTAGTCGCTGTTCTCTCTCTGTCTTGTTGTTTTCTCTCAAAGGGGAGCAAACTTGTCCCATCATGCATTGCTGCCTTTTTCCACAGGAAATCCCACAGGCTGGACAGAAGGTGAGCCCGACAGAGCGGAGCGCAATGACAATGGCTTGGCGTTGAACACAGAGTGTGGGGGGCACCGTTCCCAGAAGCGCTGCAATACCAGGCCGATGCGTGGAGTGGACGGAGCAAGCCCCTGTTCCACCTCCCTGCTCCAAAAAGCAATTTAATATATGGTCCCCGGGTAGGGGACGTATCAGATATTAAACTGATAAGAACAGATACTACACTTGATCTTAGCCAAAAGGCCGAGAAGCGATGACCTGCATGCTCGTGATGCCAGAGGCCGCCTCTTTTGGGCGCCCCTCGCTGGTCGCGGTGCAGTGTGTTGAACTGGCAGCGAGAAAGCGCCGTCTGCTTAGCACCGCCCACAGCCGTGCTCTCCTTGCACGCCCCCAGATCTTGCAGATGGCGATCCACTGCAGGCCCGCTGAGCGTCGGGGCCTGTGCAGACGCGCGTACATGAAGTTACACCCACACATGGCAACGCATGCGTTTCAAAGCATCGAACCACAAACACACTCACGCATATAAAGTGCGCGTAATGACACAGGCAGGACACTCTGCAGCTCTGCGTGCACAAAACGCGAGGCCACGAGAAAGACTTGGGAGGGGTCGTCTCTCGACGCCGGCGTATTTCTCTGTTACTTTCACAAAACTCTGGCGGCTCTGCCGAGGGGCAAAGCCCAGCAAAAATTGACTCAACCCGTTTGAGTTCCTCTCCACGGAAATCTTTAGTAAAAGGCGAAAGACTTGTGCGTTATGAAGAGAAACCGGAGCGAAGATGGCCCGGGCCTCAAAGCGAAGCAGAGGCCCCTCGTCTTCCCAGCCACAGCCGTCACGGAAGACCCAGCTATTGCCGCTTGCTAGGCCCCTCCCCTTGCCCGGAGCCATGCACCCGATAGGCTCTGTGCAATCACAGCGGCTCACGACTAGGCTTTTGTCTTTGACATCTGACGAGGGGAGAGCGCGAACGCAGTCCCCCACTACCACAAATTATGCAGTCGAGATTCCCGCATTTGGGGAATTCGCAGGGGTCAGACAGCCGGTGTGCAATGGCTGAGCCTCGCCCTGGGTGAACCACCTTCTTGATCATGGTATCTCCCCTGCCAGGTAAGTATGACTTGCTCCGCTCGCACTCAGGGAGCTCTCTCCGGGACTAACCACGCTCACTGACGGTGCTGACAGTGGGAAGAAGGCAGCTTTGCGGAGCCTACCGGTCTGCACCAGTTGTACTTTTCAGTAAAGGCTGGCGAACGTTAGTCGCTGTTCTCTCTCTGTCTTGTTGTTTTCTCTCAAAGGGGAGCAAACTTGTCCCATCATGCATTGCTGCCTTTTTCCACAGGAAATCCCACAGGCTGGACAGAAGGTGAGCCCGACAGAGCGGAGCGCAATGACAATGGCTTGGCGTTGAACACAGAGTGTGGGGGGCACCGTTCCCAGAAGCGCTGCAATACCAGGCCGATGCGTGGAGTGGACGGAGCAAGCCCCTGTTCCACCTCCCTGCTCCAAAAAGCAATTTAATATATGGTCCCCGGGTAGGGGACGTATCAGATATTAAACTGATAAGAACAGATACTACACTTGATCTTAGCCAAAAGGCCGAGAAGCGATGACCTGCATGCTCGTGATGCCAGAGGCCGCCTCTTTTGGGCGCCCCTCGCTGGTCGCGGTGCAGTGTGTTGAACTGGCAGCGAGAAAGCGCCGTCTGCTTAGCACCGCCCACAGCCGTGCTCTCCTTGCACGCCCCCAGATCTTGCAGATGGCGATCCACTGCAGGCCCGCTGAGCGTCGGGGCCTGTGCAGACGCGCGTACATGAAGTTACACCCACACATGGCAACGCATGCGTTTCAAAGCATCGAACCACAAACACACTCACGCATATAAAGTGCGCGTAATGACACAGGCAGGACACTCTGCAGCTCTGCGTGCACAAAACGCGAGGCCACGAGAAAGACTTGGGAGGGGTCGTCTCTCGACGCCGGCGTATTTCTCTGTTACTTTCACAAAACTCTGGCGGCTCTGCCGAGGGGCAAAGCCCAGCAAAAATTGACTCAACCCGTTTGAGTTCCTCTCCACGGAAATCTTTAGTAAAAGGCGAAAGACTTGTGCGTTATGAAGAGAAACCGGAGCGAAGATGGCCCGGGCCTCAAAGCGAAGCAGAGGCCCCTCGTCTTCCCAGCCACAGCCGTCACGGAAGACCCAGCTATTGCCGCTTGCTAGGCCCCTCCCCTTGCCCGGAGCCATGCACCCGATAGGCTCTGTGCAATCACAGCGGCTCACGACTAGGCTTTTGTCTTTGACATCTGACGAGGGGAGAGCGCGAACGCAGTCCCCCACTACCACAAATTATGCAGTCGAGATTCCCGCATTTGGGGAATTCGCAGGGGTCAGACAGCCGGTGTGCAATGGCTGAGCCTCGCCCTGGGTGAACCACCTTCTTGATCATGGTATCTCCCCTGCCAGGTAAGTATGACTTGCTCCGCTCGCACTCAGGGAGCTCTCTCCGGGACTAACCACGCTCACTGACGGTGCTGACAGTGGGAAGAAGGCAGCTTTGCGGAGCCTACCGGTCTGCACCAGTTGTACTTTTCAGTAAAGGCTGGCGAACGTTAGTCGCTGTTCTCTCTCTGTCTTGTTGTTTTCTCTCAAAGGGGAGCAAACTTGTCCCATCATGCATTGCTGCCTTTTTCCACAGGAAATCCCACAGGCTGGACAGAAGGTGAGCCCGACAGAGCGGAGCGCAATGACAATGGCTTGGCGTTGAACACAGAGTGTGGGGGGCACCGTTCCCAGAAGCGCTGCAATACCAGGCCGATGCGTGGAGTGGACGGAGCAAGCCCCTGTTCCACCTCCCTGCTCCAAAAAGCAATTTAATATATGGTCCCCGGGTAGGGGACGTATCAGATATTAAACTGATAAGAACAGATACTACACTTGATCTTAGCCAAAAGGCCGAGAAGCGATGACCTGCATGCTCGTGATGCCAGAGGCCGCCTCTTTTGGGCGCCCCTCGCTGGTCGCGGTGCAGTGTGTTGAACTGGCAGCGAGAAAGCGCCGTCTGCTTAGCACCGCCCACAGCCGTGCTCTCCTTGCACGCCCCCAGATCTTGCAGATGGCGATCCACTGCAGGCCCGCTGAGCGTCGGGGCCTGTGCAGACGCGCGTACATGAAGTTACACCCACACATGGCAACGCATGCGTTTCAAAGCATCGAACCACAAACACACTCACGCATATAAAGTGCGCGTAATGACACAGGCAGGACACTCTGCAGCTCTGCGTGCACAAAACGCGAGGCCACGAGAAAGACTTGGGAGGGGTCGTCTCTCGACGCCGGCGTATTTCTCTGTTACTTTCACAAAACTCTGGCGGCTCTGCCGAGGGGCAAAGCCCAGCAAAAATTGACTCAACCCGTTTGAGTTCCTCTCCACGGAAATCTTTAGTAAAAGGCGAAAGACTTGTGCGTTATGAAGAGAAACCGGAGCGAAGATGGCCCGGGCCTCAAAGCGAAGCAGAGGCCCCTCGTCTTCCCAGCCACAGCCGTCACGGAAGACCCAGCTATTGCCGCTTGCTAGGCCCCTCCCCTTGCCCGGAGCCATGCACCCGATAGGCTCTGTGCAATCACAGTGGCTCACGACTAGGCTTTTGTCTTTGACATCTGACGAGGGGAGAGCGCGAACGCAGTCCCCCACTACCACAAATTATGCAGTCGAGATTCCCGCATTTGGGGAATTCGCAGGGGTCAGACAGCCGGTGTGCAATGGCTGAGCCTCGCCCTGGGTGAACCACCTTCTTGATCATGGTATCTCCCCTGCCAGGTAAGTATGACTTGCTCCGCTCGCACTCAGGGAGCTCTCTCCGGGACTAACCACGCTCACTGACGGTGCTGACAGTGGGAAGAAGGCAGCTTTGCGGAGCCTACCGGTCTGCACCAGTTGTACTTTTCAGTAAAGGCTGGCGAACGTTAGTCGCTGTTCTCTCTCTGTCTTGTTGTTTTCTCTCAAAGGGGAGCAAACTTGTCCCATCATGCATTGCTGCCTTTTTCCACAGGAAATCCCACAGGCTGGACAGAAGGTGAGCCCGACAGAGCGGAGCGCAATGACAATGGCTTGGCGTTGAACACAGAGTGTGGGGGGCACCGTTCCCAGAAGCGCTGCAATACCAGGCCGATGCGTGGAGTGGACGGAGCAAGCCCCTGTTCCACCTCCCTGCTCCAAAAAGCAATTTAATATATGGTCCCCGGGTAGGGGACGTATCAGATATTAAACTGATAAGAACAGATACTACACTTGATCTTAGCCAAAAGGCCGAGAAGCGATGACCTGCATGCTCGTGATGCCAGAGGCCGCCTCTTTTGGGCGCCCCTCGCTGGTCGCGGTGCAGTGTGTTGAACTGGCAGCGAGAAAGCGCCGTCTGCTTAGCACCGCCCACAGCCGTGCTCTCCTTGCACGCCCCCAGATCTTGCAGATGGCGATCCACTGCAGGCCCGCTGAGCGTCGGGGCCTGTGCAGACGCGCGTACATGAAGTTACACCCACACATGGCAACGCATGCGTTTCAAAGCATCGAACCACAAACACACTCACGCATATAAAGTGCGCGTAATGACACAGGCAGGACACTCTGCAGCTCTGCGTGCACAAAACGCGAGGCCACGAGAAAGACTTGGGAGGGGTCGTCTCTCGACGCCGGCGTATTTCTCTGTTACTTTCACAAAACTCTGGCGGCTCTGCCGAGGGGCAAAGCCCAGCAAAAATTGACTCAACCCGTTTGAGTTCCTCTCCACGGAAATCTTTAGTAAAAGGCGAAAGACTTGTGCGTTATGAAGAGAAACCGGAGCGAAGATGGCCCGGGCCTCAAAGCGAAGCAGAGGCCCCTCGTCTTCCCAGCCACAGCCGTCACGGAAGACCCAGCTATTGCCGCTTGCTAGGCCCCTCCCCTTGCCCGGAGCCATGCACCCGATAGGCTCTGTGCAATCACAGTGGCTCACGACTAGGCTTTTGTCTTTGACATCTGACGAGGGGAGAGCGCGAACGCAGTCCCCCACTACCACAAATTATGCAGTCGAGATTCCCGCATTTGGGGAATTCGCAGGGGTCAGACAGCCGGTGTGCAATGGCTGAGCCTCGCCCTGGGTGAACCACCTTCTTGATCATGGTATCTCCCCTGCCAGGTAAGTATGACTTGCTCCGCTCGCACTCAGGGAGCTCTCTCCGGGACTAACCACGCTCACTGACGGTGCTGACAGTGGGAAGAAGGCAGCTTTGCGGAGCCTACCGGTCTGCACCAGTTGTACTTTTCAGTAAAGGCTGGCGAACGTTAGTCGCTGTTCTCTCTCTGTCTTGTTGTTTTCTCTCAAAGGGGAGCAAACTTGTCCCATCATGCATTGCTGCCTTTTTCCACAGGAAATCCCACAGGCTGGACAGAAGGTGAGCCCGACAGAGCGGAGCGCAATGACAATGGCTTGGCGTTGAACACAGAGTGTGGGGGGCACCGTTCCCAGAAGCGCTGCAATACCAGGCCGATGCGTGGAGTGGACGGAGCAAGCCCCTGTTCCACCTCCCTGCTCCAAAAAGCAATTTAATATATGGTCCCCGGGTAGGGGACGTATCAGATATTAAACTGATAAGAACAGATACTACACTTGATCTTAGCCAAAAGGCCGAGAAGCGATGACCTGCATGCTCGTGATGCCAGAGGCCGCCTCTTTTGGGCGCCCCTCGCTGGTCGCGGTGCAGTGTGTTGAACTGGCAGCGAGAAAGCGCCGTCTGCTTAGCACCGCCCACAGCCGTGCTCTCCTTGCACGCCCCCAGATCTTGCAGATGGCGATCCACTGCAGGCCCGCTGAGCGTCGGGGCCTGTGCAGACGCGCGTACATGAAGTTACACCCACACATGGCAACGCATGCGTTTCAAAGCATCGAACCACAAACACACTCACGCATATAAAGTGCGCGTAATGACACAGGCAGGACACTCTGCAGCTCTGCGTGCACAAAACGCGAGGCCACGAGAAAGACTTGGGAGGGGTCGTCTCTCGACGCCGGCGTATTTCTCTGTTACTTTCACAAAACTCTGGCGGCTCTGCCGAGGGGCAAAGCCCAGCAAAAATTGACTCAACCCGTTTGAGTTCCTCTCCACGGAAATCTTTAGTAAAAGGCGAAAGACTTGTGCGTTATGAAGAGAAACCGGAGCGAAGATGGCCCGGGCCTCAAAGCGAAGCAGAGGCCCCTCGTCTTCCCAGCCACAGCCGTCACGGAAGACCCAGCTATTGCCGCTTGCTAGGCCCCTCCCCTTGCCCGGAGCCATGCACCCGATAGGCTCTGTGCAATCACAGTGGCTCACGACTAGGCTTTTGTCTTTGACATCTGACGAGGGGAGAGCGCGAACGCAGTCCCCCACTACCACAAATTATGCAGTCGAGATTCCCGCATTTGGGGAATTCGCAGGGGTCAGACAGCCGGTGTGCAATGGCTGAGCCTCGCCCTGGGTGAACCACCTTCTTGATCATGGTATCTCCCCTGCCAGGTAAGTATGACTTGCTCCGCTCGCACTCAGGGAGCTCTCTCCGGGACTAACCACGCTCACTGACGGTGCTGACAGTGGGAAGAAGGCAGCTTTGCGGAGCCTACCGGTCTGCACCAGTTGTACTTTTCAGTAAAGGCTGGCGAACGTTAGTCGCTGTTCTCTCTCTGTCTTGTTGTTTTCTCTCAAAGGGGAGCAAACTTGTCCCATCATGCATTGCTGCCTTTTTCCACAGGAAATCCCACAGGCTGGACAGAAGGTGAGCCCGACAGAGCGGAGCGCAATGACAATGGCTTGGCGTTGAACACAGAGTGTGGGGGGCACCGTTCCCAGAAGCGCTGCAATACCAGGCCGATGCGTGGAGTGGACGGAGCAAGCCCCTGTTCCACCTCCCTGCTCCAAAAAGCAATTTAATATATGGTCCCCGGGTAGGGGACGTATCAGATATTAAACTGATAAGAACAGATACTACACTTGATCTTAGCCAAAAGGCCGAGAAGCGATGACCTGCATGCTCGTGATGCCAGAGGCCGCCTCTTTTGGGCGCCCCTCGCTGGTCGCGGTGCAGTGTGTTGAACTGGCAGCGAGAAAGCGCCGTCTGCTTAGCACCGCCCACAGCCGTGCTCTCCTTGCACGCCCCCAGATCTTGCAGATGGCGATCCACTGCAGGCCCGCTGAGCGTCGGGGCCTGTGCAGACGCGCGTACATGAAGTTACACCCACACATGGCAACGCATGCGTTTCAAAGCATCGAACCACAAACACACTCACGCATATAAAGTGCGCGTAATGACACAGGCAGGACACTCTGCAGCTCTGCGTGCACAAAACGCGAGGCCACGAGAAAGACTTGGGAGGGGTCGTCTCTCGACGCCGGCGTATTTCTCTGTTACTTTCACAAAACTCTGGCGGCTCTGCCGAGGGGCAAAGCCCAGCAAAAATTGACTCAACCCGTTTGAGTTCCTCTCCACGGAAATCTTTAGTAAAAGGCGAAAGACTTGTGCGTTATGAAGAGAAACCGGAGCGAAGATGGCCCGGGCCTCAAAGCGAAGCAGAGGCCCCTCGTCTTCCCAGCCACAGCCGTCACGGAAGACCCAGCTATTGCCGCTTGCTAGGCCCCTCCCCTTGCCCGGAGCCATGCACCCGATAGGCTCTGTGCAATCACAGTGGCTCACGACTAGGCTTTTGTCTTTGACATCTGACGAGGGGAGAGCGCGAACGCAGTCCCCCACTACCACAAATTATGCAGTCGAGATTCCCGCATTTGGGGAATTCGCAGGGGTCAGACAGCCGGTGTGCAATGGCTGAGCCTCGCCCTGGGTGAACCACCTTCTTGATCATGGTATCTCCCCTGCCAGGTAAGTATGACTTGCTCCGCTCGCACTCAGGGAGCTCTCTCCGGGACTAACCACGCTCACTGACGGTGCTGACAGTGGGAAGAAGGCAGCTTTGCGGAGCCTACCGGTCTGCACCAGTTGTACTTTTCAGTAAAGGCTGGCGAACGTTAGTCGCTGTTCTCTCTCTGTCTTGTTGTTTTCTCTCAAAGGGGAGCAAACTTGTCCCATCATGCATTGCTGCCTTTTTCCACAGGAAATCCCACAGGCTGGACAGAAGGTGAGCCCGACAGAGCGGAGCGCAATGACAATGGCTTGGCGTTGAACACAGAGTGTGGGGGGCACCGTTCCCAGAAGCGCTGCAATACCAGGCCGATGCGTGGAGTGGACGGAGCAAGCCCCTGTTCCACCTCCCTGCTCCAAAAAGCAATTTAATATATGGTCCCCGGGTAGGGGACGTATCAGATATTAAACTGATAAGAACAGATTTTTTTTTTTTTTTTTTTTTTATTACAGATTTTACTTTATTTTTACAACACAGAACAACATGTAAACCCAAACCAAACAACAATAAAACAAAACAACAAAAATAACAGACATATCAAAAAATCTTAAGAACATAAAGCACAAATACACAGGGATGTAACCCGTATCAATCATTATGTCCACAAAAAACATTGCTCCACATCCTGCCTATCCCGCAAATGAGTTTCCTGTACAAAACACACAGATCATTTCTGACCCCTTATGAACTCAAACACAGCCGCTCGCTTTATATCATCTCGCAAACCTCTGACATTAAAAGTAGCCACTCTTATAAACTGCACCATGAGAACAAACAAGAACAAAAACAAACCAAAAAAAACCTAAAAACAAACAAAAAAACCACCTCCATCTACACCCGTACAGCCCCATATTGCAGTCAAAACACACAAAATCTTTGTCAGCATCATTAACATCAGTGCCCATAATTATCTCCCTCCTCCATCTGCTCCGCCCATGAGAAAAACCCCCCAGGAGTCCCCTCCGGTTGCTGCTCTTGCCCCACACACCCCACTCCCTCCGCAGTAGGGAGAGACAGCGAATCGGACGAAAAGGCGACATCCAGGCCAAAGGTCTCTAGGTCTGTAGGCCCCAATGTAGCTGAAAGGCTCAACGCTACTTCTCCCTCCACCGCTGGTAGAGCCTGCAGGACCTGGTCCACCTCTTCTTGTCCCAGGCCCCCCGTTTCACCCCCCCCTTTTACTCGATGGTCCTCCAACCCCTTTGTTTTTTTCAGCGACCTCCCCCCAACATCTTGCTCCACCTCCTCTCCATCTCTTTCAGCAGCGGCTCGACGACCCCTGCGCATCTTCTCCCTCCTAGGCCCCAGAGCTTGTTCACTCACAGGGAAACCACTCTTCACTCCCAACGAAACAGCTGAGCCCCGACTTGCCCCTTGGTTGATATCATCCCAGCCCTGCAATCCAGACTCTTCAGCATCATCCAAAACCTGTATGCTCTCCCCCCCCAAAGCCATGGAAGTCAGTGCAGAATCGTCTCCCGCTCGTGCAGGCCCCGCCATTGCCTGGCCATAAGTATCTTCAGCAACGGCCACCTCCGCTCTGACTGCCCGGTTTGCCACTTCCGCAAAAGTCCTTCTCCGTCCAGGGCAATCCCTATACAAATGTCCGGGCTCCCCGCAACCATGACACAGTCTGTAAAAAGGGCAGGTGCTCGCATCGTGTCCCTCCTTTTCACAATAACGGCAGCTCACACTGTTACAGCCGGCCTCCACGTGTCCATGCGCCCTGCAACGCCTGCAGAAAGGAGGCTGCCTCGAATAAAAAAGGTAACCTCTATCTGCTCCCAATTGGAACACAGCAGGAGGGTGTCTCCAACCGCCAATACCTTCCTTGTCCTGTCGTAACAGAACCTGAAACTGTCTCCGACCAGTCCAAAAACCCAAAGGGTCCCTGATGTACTTTGCTGCTGACACAACTTCAGAAAACCTTCCCAAAAAGTCACTCAAAGCCTGGTCCGAAACGTAAGGATTAAACGTATGAACAGTGATGGTTCTGAAGTTAGGTTTATCCAAACTAATCGTTGAAAAAAAAGAAAGAGGGCATTCATCAGCTAATTTGGAACAGCTGGCCAACACAGCGTGATGGATTTCAGCTGTGGTTAAAGTTACATCATATGCCTTCACCTGCATGTTCCACTGCAAACAAAAAACATCTTCTACCTTTAAATTCAGTTGCTCCTTGATCACCTTCCGGCAAAAAACATCTCTAGGCATGACCTCCCGTCCTTCACCATTCCATTGAAACCTAATAGTGTGTCGTAGACCGACCCTGGGCGAAGTTCCTCCATCACTTGAAGCCGCCATGGAAAAGAAAACTCTCAAATCCCCAAAATTACTCCACTTGATCTTAGCCAAAAGGCCGAGAAGCGATGACCTGCATGCTCGTGATGCCAGAGGCCGCCTCTTTTGGGCGCCCCTCGCTGGTCGCGGTGCAGTGTGTTGAACTGGCAGCGAGAAAGCGCCGTCTGCTTAGCACCGCCCACAGCCGTGCTCTCCTTGCACGCCCCCAGATCTTGCAGATGGCGATCCACTGCAGGCCCGCTGAGCGTCGGGGCCTGTGCAGACGCGCGTACATGAAGTTACACCCACACATGGCAACGCATGCGTTTCAAAGCATCGAACCACAAACACACTCACGCATATAAAGTGCGCGTAATGACACAGGCAGGACACTCTGCAGCTCTGCGTGCACAAAACGCGAGGCCACGAGAAAGACTTGGGAGGGGTCGTCTCTCGACGCCGGCGTATTTCTCTGTTACTTTCACAAAACTCTGGCGGCTCTGCCGAGGGGCAAAGCCCAGCAAAAATTGACTCAACCCGTTTGAGTTCCTCTCCACGGAAATCTTTAGTAAAAGGCGAAAGACTTGTGCGTTATGAAGAGAAACCGGAGCGAAGATGGCCCGGGCCTCAAAGCGAAGCAGAGGCCCCTCGTCTTCCCAGCCACAGCCGTCACGGAAGACCCAGCTATTGCCGCTTGCTAGGCCCCTCCCCTTGCCCGGAGCCATGCACCCGGTAGGCTCTGTGCAATCACAGTGGCTCACGACTAGGCTTTTGTCTTTGACATCTGACGAGGGGAGAGCGCGAACGCAGTCCCCCACTACCACAAATTATGCAGTCGAGATTCCCGCATTTGGGGAATTCGCAGGGGTCAGACAGCCGGTGTGCAATGGCTGAGCCTCGCCCTGGGTGAACCACCTTCTTGATCATGGTATCTCCCCTGCCAGGTAAGTATGACTTGCTCCGCTCGCACTCAGGGAGCTCTCTCCGGGACTAACCACGCTCACTGACGGTGCTGACAGTGGGAAGAAGGCAGCTTTGCGGAGCCTACCGGTCTGCACCAGTTGTACTTTTCAGTAAAGGCTGGCGAACGTTAGTCGCTGTTCTCTCTCTGTCTTGTTGTTTTCTCTCAAAGGGGAGCAAACTTGTCCCATCATGCATTGCTGCCTTTTTCCACAGGAAATCCCACAGGCTGGACAGAAGGTGAGCCCGACAGAGCGGAGCGCAATGACAATGTCTTGGCGTTGAACACAGAGTGTGGGGGGCACCGTTCCCAGAAGCGCTGCAATACCAGGCCGATGCGTGGAGTGGACGGAGCAAGCCCCTGTTCCACCTGCCTGCTCCAAAAAGCAATTTAATATATGGTCCCCGGGTAGGGGACGTATCAGATATTAAACTGATAAGAACAGATTTTTTTTTTTTTTTTTTTAATTAAATTTTATTCATTACACACACATATCAATACACAAAACTACATCAAGATTCAGTCTTAGAAACAAAAAAAACAGCTGCCCGCTTCAGCGGGTCACGCAGCTCTCTTACATTAAACGTGGCCACCTTTACAGTCCCCATGATTCTGAAAATGCAAAACACCACCCCCTACCTCTCAAAATTACTCCCCCACCTACTTCCACAGATAGACAAACCCCAAGAGTCTTTCAACATTTCAGTCCTTGAAAATGTCATCTTCGTCCATCTGCTCTGCCCAGGGAAAGGGGCGCTCGACCCCCCGATCTCCCTCCTCCCGTCGATCCCGCCTCTCTCGACCCACCCCTGCCAGGGTGGGGAGCGAGAGGAGTCCAGGTGACAGTGCGAAGTCTAAGTCAAACGTCTCTACTCCCGTCGTGCCCAGTCCAGACGATGAGCCTGGCCCCTCCTCCAGCGACGACAGCATCTCCGTCTGTGGTCCTTGCTCACCATGGCCTCCATTGCTGCTCCCCTCCTCACCTGCCGCCAGTAGCTGCATTTCCCCCTTTTTCTTCTTTTTAGTTGTCGACCCTCTCTCCATCGCCTGCCGCTCTGCTCCGCACTCCTCCTCAGCCGCCAGCCCGCGGCTTCTCCCACGCACTTTCCTGCCTAACACCTCCTTCCTGGCGCCCGCACCCCCATGGAGGACTTCGGGAACGCCGTGTGCCGCCGTGGGGTCTTCCCCCTCATGCAACAGAGCGTCGCTCTCCTCGACCTCGACCCTGCTGGACTCCTTTGCCACGCCCTCGAGCTCCTCTGCACCGGGTGTCTGCCTCTTCACCATTTCGTCCTCCTGTCTGCTGCTCGCTCTACTGGCCGCTTCAGCAAATGTCTTCCTCCTCCTGGGGCAGTCTCTGTACAGGTGGCCTAAATCACCACACCCGTGGCAGGCCTTGTTGTACGGGCAATTGTTGGTGTCGTGCCCCTCCCTCTCACAAAACCTGCAAGACAAAGATCCACAGGCGACCTCTACATGCCCGTGACGCCTGCACCGTCGACAAAAAAGAGGCTGCCTCGCATAAAAAAGATAGCCCCTGTCCGCACCCAAATGAAAAAAGGCTGGCGGGTGCATCAACCCGTCCTCACTGTCCTTATCTCCATGCAGCAGCACCTGGAACTGCCGACGCCCCGTCCAAAAACCCAAAGGGTCTTTAACGTAGCGTGCTGAAGATACCACCTCAGAAAAACGTCCCAAAAACTCTCCCAAAGCTAAATCAGTGACAAAAGGATTAAAAGTGTGCACCGTCACCACACGAAAGTTCGGTTTGTCCAAGCTAGCCACTGCAAACAAACTCAAAGGTGCTTCCAATCCTAGCTGATTACAGCTCACCATCACCGCCTGGTACTTCTCCGCCGTGGCCAAGGTGACATCATAGGCTCTTGATTGCTGGTTCCATTGAAGGCAATAGACGTCCGCCACTGTTAAACCCAGCTGCTCCTTTATGACTCTTCGTCCGAAAATATCTCGAGGCATCACTTCCTTCCCCTCCTCCTTCCACTGGAAACGTACTGTATTCCTCAGACCAACACGAGGCGCAGATCCTCCAGCTGCCATCTTCACGGGCACTTCACTTCTCCAAACACCAAGTAAGTACTCTGCCCCCCGGGTAGGGGACGTATCAGATATTAAACTGATAAGAACAGATACTACACTTGATCTTAGCCAAAAGGCCGAGAAGCGATGACCTGCATGCTCGTGATGCCAGAGGCCGCCTCTTTTGGGCGCCCCTCGCTGGTCGCGGTGCAGTGTGTTGAACTGGCAGCGAGAAAGCGCCGTCTGCTTAGCACCGCCCACAGCCGTGCTCTCCTTGCACGCCCCCAGATCTTGCAGATGGCGATCCACTGCAGGCCCGCTGAGCGTCGGGGCCTGTGCAGACGCGCGTACATGAAGTTACACCCACACATGGCAACGCATGCGTTTCAAAGCATCGAACCACAAACACACTCACGCATATAAAGTGCGCGTAATGACACAGGCAGGACACTCTGCAGCTCTGCGTGCACAAAACGCGAGGCCACGAGAAAGACTTGGGAGGGGTCGTCTCTCGACGCCGGCGTATTTCTCTGTTACTTTCACAAAACTCTGGCGGCTCTGCCGAGGGGCAAAGCCCAGCAAAAATTGACTCAACCCGTTTGAGTTCCTCTCCACGGAAATCTTTAGTAAAAGGCGAAAGACTTGTGCGTTATGAAGAGAAACCGGAGCGAAGATGGCCCGGGCCTCAAAGCGAAGCAGAGGCCCCTCGTCTTCCCAGCCACAGCCGTCACGGAAGACCCAGCTATTGCCGCTTGCTAGGCCCCTCCCCTTGCCCGGAGCCATGCACCCGATAGGCTCTGTGCAATCACAGTGGCTCACGACTAGGCTTTTGTCTTTGACATCTGACGAGGGGAGAGCGCGAACGCAGTCCCCCACTACCACAAATTATGCAGTCGAGATTCCCGCATTTGGGGAATTCGCAGGGGTCAGACAGCCGGTGTGCAATGGCTGAGCCTCGCCCTGGGTGATCCACCTTCTTGATCATGGTATCTCCCCTGCCAGGTAAGTATGACTTGCTCCGCTCGCACTCAGGGAGCTCTCTCCGGGAGCTCTCTCCGGGACTAACCACGCTCACTGACGGTGCTGACAGTGGGAAGAAGGCAGCTTTGCGGAGCCTACCGGTCTGCACCAGTTGTACTTTTCAGTAAAGGCTGGCGAACGTTAGTCGCTGTTCTCTCTCTGTCTTGTTGTTTTCTCTCAAAGGGGAGCAAACTTGTCCCATCATGCATTGCTGCCTTTTTCCACAGGAAATCCCACAGGCTGGACAGAAGGTGAGCCCGACAGAGCGGAGCGCAATGACAATGGCTTGGCGTTGAACACAGAGTGTGGGGGGCACCGTTCCCAGAAGCGCTGCAATACCAGGCCGATGCGTGGAGTGGACGGAGCAAGCCCCTGTTCCACCTCCCTGCTCCAAAAAGCAATTTAATATATGGTCCCCGGGTAGGGGACGTATCAGATATTAAACTGATAAGAACAGATACTACACTTGATCTTAGCCAAAAGGCCGAGAAGCGATGACCTGCATGCTCGTGATGCCAGAGGCCGCCTCTTTTGGGCGCCCCTCGCTGGTCGCGGTGCAGTGTGTTGAACTGGCAGCGAGAAAGCGCCGTCTGCTTAGCACCGCCCACAGCCGTGCTCTCCTTGCACGCCCCCAGATCTTGCAGATGGCGATCCACTGCAGGCCCGCTGAGCGTCGGGGCCTGTGCAGACGCGCGTACATGAAGTTACACCCACACATGGCAACGCATGCGTTTCAAAGCATCGAACCACAAACACACTCACGCATATAAAGTGCGCGTAATGACACAGGCAGGACACTCTGCAGCTCTGCGTGCACAAAACGCGAGGCCACGAGAAAGACTTGGGAGGGGTCGTCTCTCGACGCCGGCGTATTTCTCTGTTACTTTCACAAAACTCTGGCGGCTCTGCCGAGGGGCAAAGCCCAGCAAAAATTGACTCAACCCGTTTGAGTTGCTCTCCACGGAAATCTTTAGTAAAAGGCGAAAGACTTGTGCGTTATGAAGAGAAACCGGAGCGAAGATGGCCCGGGCCTCAAAGCGAAGCAGAGGCCCCTCGTCTTCCCAGCCACAGCCGTCACGGAAGACCCAGCTATTGCCGCTTGCTAGGCCCCTCCCCTTGCCCGGAGCCATGCACCCGATAGGCTCTGTGCAATCACAGTGGCTCACGACTAGGCTTTTGTCTTTGACATCTGACGAGGGGAGAGCGCGAACGCAGTCCCCCACTACCACAAATTATGCAGTCGAGATTCCCGCATTTGGGGAATTCGCAGGGGTCAGACAGCCGGTGTGCAATGGCTGAGCCTCGCCCTGGGTGAACCACCTTCTTGATCATGGTATCTCCCCTGCCAGGTAAGTATGACTTGCTCCGCTCGCACTCAGGGAGCTCTCTCCGGGACTAACCACGCTCACTGACGGTGCTGACAGTGGGAAGAAGGCAGCTTTGCGGAGCCTACCGGTCTGCACCAGTTGTACTTTTCAGTAAAGGCTGGCGAACGTTAGTCGCTGTTCTCTCTCTGTCTTGTTGTTTTCTCTCAAAGGGGAGCAAACTTGTCCCATCATGCATTGCTGCCTTTTTCCACAGGAAATCCCACAGGCTGGACAGAAGGTGAGCCCGACAGAGCGGAGCGCAATGACAATGGCTTGGCGTTGAACACAGAGTGTGGGGGGCACCGTTCCCAGAAGCGCTGCAATACCAGGCCGATGCGTGGAGTGGACGGAGCAAGCCCCTGTTCCACCTCCCTGCTCCAAAAAGTAATTTAATATATGGTCCCCGGGTAGGGGACGTATCAGATATTAAACTGATAAGAACAGATACTACACTTGATCTTAGCCAAAAGGCCGAGAAGCGATGACCTGCATGCTCGTGATGCCAGAGGCCGCCTCTTTTGGGCGCCCCTCGCTGGTCGCGGTGCAGTGTGTTGAACTGGCAGCGAGAAAGCGCCGTCTGCTTAGCACCGCCCACAGCCGTGCTCTCCTTGCACGCCCCCAGATCTTGCAGATGGCGATCCACTGCAGGCCCGCTGAGCGTCGGGGCCTGTGCAGACGCGCGTACATGAAGTTACACCCACACATGGCAACGCATGCGTTTCAAAGCATCGAACCACAAACACACTCACGCATATAAAGTGCGCGTAATGACACAGGCAGGACACTCTGCAGCTCTGCGTGCACAAAACGCGAGGCCACGAGAAAGACTTGGGAGGGGTCGTCTCTCGACGCCGGCGTATTTCTCTGTTACTTTCACAAAACTTTGGCGGCTCTGCCGAGGGGCAAAGCCCAGCAAAAATTGACTCAACCCGTTTGAGTTCCTCTCCACGGAAATCTTTAGTAAAAGGCGAAAGACTTGTGCGTTATGAAGAGAAACCGGAGCGAAGATGGCCCGGGCCTCAAAGCGAAGCAGAGGCCCCTCGTCTTCCCAGCCACAGCCGTCACGGAAGACCCAGCTATTGCCGCTTGCTAGGCCCCTCCCCTTGCCCGGAGCCATGCACCCGATAGGCTCTGTGCAATCACAGTGGCTCACGACTAGGCTTTTGTCTTTGACATCTGACGAGGGGAGAGCGCGAACGCAGTCCCCCACTACCACAAATTATGCAGTCGAGATTCCCGCATTTGGGGAATTCGCAGGGGTCAGACAGCCGGTGTGCAATGGCTGAGCCTCGCCCTGGGTGAACCACCTTCTTGATCATGGTATCTCCCCTGCCAGGTAAGTATGACTTGCTCCGCTCGCACTCAGGGAGCTCTCTCCGGGACTAACCACGCTCACTGACGGTGCTGACAGTGGGAAGAAGGCAGCTTTGCGGAGCCTACCGGTCTGCACCAGTTGTACTTGTGTCTGTGTCTGCCTCTTCACCATTTCGTCCTCCTGTCTGCTGCTCGCTCTACTGGCCGCTTCAGCAAATGTCTTCCTCCTCCTGGGGCAGTCTCTGTACAGGTGGCCTAAATCACCACACCCGTGGCAGGCCTTGTTGTACGGGCAATTGTTGGTGTCGTGCCCCTCCCTCTCACAAAACCTGCAAGACAAAGATCCACAGGCGACCTCTACATGCCCGTGACGCCTGCACCGTCGACAAAAAAGAGGCTGCCTCGCATAAAAAAGATAGCCCCTGTCCGCACCCAAATGAAAAAAGGCTGGCGGGTGCATCAACCCGTCCTCACTGTCCTTATCTCCATGCAGCAGCACCTGGAACTGCCGACGCCCCGTCCAAAAACCCAAAGGGTCTTTAACGTAGCGTGCTGAAGATACCACCTCAGAAAAACGTCCCAAAAACTCTCCCAAAGCTAAATCAGTGACAAAAGGATTAAAAGTGTGCACCGTCACCACACGAAAGTTCGGTTTGTCCAAGCTAGCCACTGCAAACAAACTCAAAGGTGCTTCCAATCCTAGCTGATTACAGCTCACCATCACCGCCTGGTACTTCTCCGCCGTGGCCAAGGTGACATCATAGGCTCTTGATTGCTGGTTCCATTGAAGGCAATAGACGTCCGCCACTGTTAAACCCAGCTGCTCCTTTATGACTCTTCGTCCGAAAATATCTCGAGGCATCACTTCCTTCCCCTCCTCCTTCCACTGGAAACGTACTGTATTCCTCAGACCAACACGAGGCGCAGATCCTCCAGCTGCCATCTTCACGGGCACTTCACTTCTCCAAACACCAAGTAAGTACTCTGCCCCCCGGGTAGGGGACGTATCAGATATTAAACTGATAAGAACAGATACTACACTTGATCTTAGCCAAAAGGCCGAGAAGCGATGACCTGCATGCTCGTGATGCCAGAGGCCGCCTCTTTTGGGCGCCCCTCGCTGGTCGCGGTGCAGTGTGTTGAACTGGCAGCGAGAAAGCGCCGTCTGCTTAGCACCGCCCACAGCCGTGCTCTCCTTGCACGCCCCCAGATCTTGCAGATGGCGATCCACTGCAGGCCCGCTGAGCGTCGGGGCCTGTGCAGACGCGCGTACATGAAGTTACACCCACACATGGCAACGCATGCGTTTCAAAGCATCGAACCACAAACACACTCACGCATATAAAGTGCGCGTAATGACACAGGCAGGACACTCTGCAGCTCTGCGTGCACAAAACGCGAGGCCACGAGAAAGACTTGGGAGGGGTCGTCTCTCGACGCCGGCGTATTTCTCTGTTACTTTCACAAAACTCTGGCGGCTCTGCCGAGGGGCAAAGCCCAGCAAAAATTGACTCAACCCGTTTGAGTTCCTCTCCACGGAAATCTTTAGTAAAAGGCGAAAGACTTGTGCGTTATGAAGAGAAACCGGAGCGAAGATGGCCCGGGCCTCAAAGCGAAGCAGAGGCCCCTCGTCTTCCCAGCCACAGCCGTCACGGAAGACCCAGCTATTGCCGCTTGCTAGGCCCCTCCCCTTGCCCGGAGCCATGCACCCGATAGGCTCTGTGCAATCACAGTGGCTCACGACTAGGCTTTTGTCTTTGACATCTGACGAGGGGAGAGCGCGAACGCAGTCCCCCACTACCACAAATTATGCAGTCGAGATTCCCGCATTTGGGGAATTCGCAGGGGTCAGACAGCCGGTGTGCAATGGCTGAGCCTCGCCCTGGGTGAACCACCTTCTTGATCATGGTATCTCCCCTGCCAGGTAAGTATGACTTGCTCCGCTCGCACTCAGGGAGCTCTCTCCGGGACTAACCACGCTCACTGACGGTGCTGACAGTGGGAAGAAGGCAGCTTTGCGGAGCCTACCGGTCTGCACCAGTTGTACTTTTCAGTAAAGGCTGGCGAACGTTAGTCGCTGTTCTCTCTCTGTCTTGTTGTTTTCTCTCAAAGGGGAGCAAACTTGTCCCATCATGCATTGCTGCCTTTTTCCACAGGAAATCCCACAGGCTGGACAGAAGGTGAGCCCGACAGAGCGGAGCGCAATGACAATGGCTTGGCGTTGAACACAGAGTGTGGGGGGCACCGTTCCCAGAAGCGCTGCAATACCAGGCCGATGCGTGGAGTGGACGGAGCAAGCCCCTGTTCCACCTCCCTGCTCCAAAAAGCAATTTAATATATGGTCCCCGGGTAGGGGACGTATCAGATATTAAACTGATAAGAACAGATACTACACTTGATCTTAGCCAAAAGGCCGAGAAGCGATGACCTGCATGCTCGTGATGCCAGAGGCCGCCTCTTTTGGGCGCCCCTCGCTGGTCGCGGTGCAGTGTGTTGAACTGGCAGCGAGAAAGCGCCGTCTGCTTAGCACCGCCCACAGCCGTGCTCTCCTTGCACGCCCCCAGATCTTGCAGATGGCGATCCACTGCAGGCCCGCTGAGCGTCGGGGCCTGTGCAGACGCGCGTACATGAAGTTACACCCACACATGGCAACGCATGCGTTTCAAAGCATCGAACCACAAACACACTCACGCATATAAAGTGCGCGTAATGACACAGGCAGGACACTCTGCAGCTCTGCGTGCACAAAACGCGAGGCCACGAGAAAGACTTGGGAGGGGTCGTCTCTCGACGCCGGCGTATTTCTCTGTTACTTTCACAAAACTCTGGCGGCTCTGCCGAGGGGCAAAGCCCAGCAAAAATTGACTCAACCCGTTTGAGTTGCTCTCCACGGAAATCTTTAGTAAAAGGCGAAAGACTTGTGCGTTATGAAGAGAAACCGGAGCGAAGATGGCCCGGGCCTCAAAGCGAAGCAGAGGCCCCTCGTCTTCCCAGCCACAGCCGTCACGGAAGACCCAGCTATTGCCGCTTGCTAGGCCCCTCCCCTTGCCCGGAGCCATGCACCCGATAGGCTCTGTGCAATCACAGTGGCTCACGACTAGGCTTTTGTCTTTGACATCTGACGAGGGGAGAGCGCGAACGCAGTCCCCCACTACCACAAATTATGCAGTCGAGATTCCCGCATTTGGGGAATTCGCAGGGGTCAGACAGCCGGTGTGCAATGGCTGAGCCTCGCCCTGGGTGAACCACCTTCTTGATCATGGTATCTCCCCTGCCAGGTAAGTATGACTTGCTCCGCTCGCACTCAGGGAGCTCTCTCCGGGACTAACCACGCTCACTGACGGTGCTGACAGTGGGAAGAAGGCAGCTTTGCGGAGCCTACCGGTCTGCACCAGTTGTACTTTTCAGTAAAGGCTGGCGAACGTTAGTCGCTGTTCTCTCTCTGTCTTGTTGTTTTCTCTCAAAGGGGAGCAAACTTGTCCCATCATGCATTGCTGCCTTTTTCCACAGGAAATCCCACAGGCTGGACAGAAGGTGAGCCCGACAGAGCGGAGCGCAATGACAATGGCTTGGCGTTGAACACAGAGTGTGGGGGGCACCGTTCCCAGAAGCGCTGCAATACCAGGCCGATGCGTGGAGTGGACGGAGCAAGCCCCTGTTCCACCTCCCTGCTCCAAAAAGCAATTTAATATATGGTCCCCGGGTAGGGGACGTATCAGATATTAAACTGATAAGAACAGATACTACACTTGATCTTAGCCAAAAGGCCGAGAAGCGATGACCTGCATGCTCGTGATGCCAGAGGCCGCCTCTTTTGGGCGCCCCTCGCTGGTCGCGGTGCAGTGTGTTGAACTGGCAGCGAGAAAGCGCCGTCTGCTTAGCACCGCCCACAGCCGTGCTCTCCTTGCACGCCCCCAGATCTTGCAGATGGCGATCCACTGCAGGCCCGCTGAGCGTCGGGGCCTGTGCAGACGCGCGTACATGAAGTTACACCCACACATGGCAACGCATGCGTTTCAAAGCATCGAACCACAAACACACTCACGCATATAAAGTGCGCGTAATGACACAGGCAGGACACTCTGCAGCTCTGCGTGCACAAAACGCGAGGCCACGAGAAAGACTTGGGAGGGGTCGTCTCTCGACGCCGGCGTATTTCTCTGTTACTTTCACAAAACTCTGGCGGCTCTGCCGAGGGGCAAAGCCCAGCAAAAATTGACTCAACCCGTTTGAGTTCCTCTCCACGGAAATCTTTAGTAAAAGGCGAAAGACTTGTGCGTTATGAAGAGAAACCGGAGCGAAGATGGCCCGGGCCTCAAAGCGAAGCAGAGGCCCCTCGTCTTCCCAGCCACAGCCGTCACGGAAGACCCAGCTATTGCCGCTTGCTAGGCCCCTCCCCTTGCCCGGAGCCATGCACCCGATAGGCTCTGTGCAATCACAGTGGCTCACGACTAGGCTTTTGTCTTTGACATCTGACGAGGGGAGAGCGCGAACGCAGTCCCCCACTACCACAAATTATGCAGTCGAGATTCCCGCATTTGGGGAATTCGCAGGGGTCAGACAGCCGGTGTGCAATGGCTGAGCCTCGCCCTGGGTGAACCACCTTCTTGATCATGGTATCTCCCCTGCCAGGTAAGTATGACTTGCTCCGCTCGCACTCAGGGAGCTCTCTCCGGGACTAACCACGCTCACTGACGGTGCTGACAGTGGGAAGAAGGCAGCTTTGCGGAGCCTACCGGTCTGCACCAGTTGTACTTTTCAGTAAAGGCTGGCGAACGTTAGTCGCTGTTCTCTCTCTGTCTTGTTGTTTTCTCTCAAAGGGGAGCAAACTTGTCCCATCATGCATTGCTGCCTTTTTCCACAGGAAATCCCACAGGCTGGACAGAAGGTGAGCCCGACAGAGCAATGGCTTGGCGTTGAACACAGAGTGTGGGGGGCACCGTTCCCAGAAGCGCTGCAATACCAGGCCGATGCGTGGAGTGGACGGAGCAAGCCCCTGTTCCACCTCCCTGCTCCAAAAAGCAATTTAATATATGGTCCCCGGGTAGGGGACGTATCAGATATTAAACTGATAAGAACAGATTTTTTTTTAAATTTTATTACACATATGTGTCAATACACAGATAACAAACAATACATCCTTTCCTATTATCTACTATACCCTCTCTTGCAAACCATTATATCTCAACTATAAAATCCCCAAATAACTCCCGCAAACCAAAACTCACAAGTCCCCCCATCCCCCAAATTCACTTTCTGCAACAAAACCATGTTCTAACACAATCCCCTCCAAAACAAACAAACGCCCGTACTCTTCAGCGGGTCATGCAGCCCTCTTACGTTAAAGGTGCCCACCTTTTGTGCCCCCCTGACACTCAACAAACCAAGCATTCCCCCCCACATAATTTCCAAGAAAAAGTATCATTTATCATCGTTTATCATTTCAGTCCTCAAATATTGTCCTCACCGGCCATCTGCTCTTCCCAGGAGAAAGAAACCGTGGCCGCCTGATCTCCCTCCTCTCGCCGATCAGACCTCTCTCTACCCACCTCTGCCAGGGAGGGGAGTGAGAGGAGCCCAGCAGACAGTGCAAAGTCCAAGTCAAAAGTCTCTATTCCAGTGGAGCCCAGTCCGGAAGACGAGTCCTGCCCCTCTTCCAGCGACGGCAGCATCTCCGTCTGCGGTCCTCGCTCGCCTTCACCTCCGTCGCTGCTCCCCTCCGCGCCTGCTGCCAACTGCTGCACCTCCCCCTTCTTTTTCTTCGACCCCCTCTCCGTCTCCGGCCTCTCCACTCCGCCGCTCTCCTCCATAGCTAGGCCCCGGCTTCGTCCACGCATTTTTCTGCCAAGACCCACTTGCCCGCCACACTTCTTCTTGTCACCCACACCCTCAGGAAGGACCTCAGAGATGCCAGAAGCAGCCACAGAAACAACCCCCTCTGGCAGCAGCATGTCCCCCTCCTCGTTGACGATGCCGCTCAAACCCTTCTCCGCGCCAGGCCTCCGTTCCTTCACCACCGCCTCCTCCTGTCTGCCGCTTGCTCCAAGCACCACCTCCACGAAAGTCTTTCTCCTCCTGGGGCAGTCTTTATACAAATGGCCCAGTTCACCGCAACCGTGGCAGGTTTTATTGTATGGGCAGTTGCTGGTGTTGTGCCCTTCCCTCTCACAGTACCTGCAAATAAGCACTCCACAGCCAACCTCCACATGCCCATGGCTCTTACACCGGCGACAGAACAGTGGCTGCCTGGCGTAAAAGAGATAGCCCCTGTCTGCCCCCAATTGAAAAAAGGCTGGTGGGTGCATCCAGCCGTCCTCACTGTCTTTGTCTACGTTCAGCAGCACCTGAAACTGCCGCCTCCCCGTCCAGTAGCCCAAAGGGTCCTTGACATATCGTGCAGCAGTCACTACCTCAGCAAACCGTCCCAAAAAATCTCTCAAAGCCAAATCAGAAACGTAGGGATTAAACATGTGCACCGTCACCACTCTGAAGTTTGGTCTGTCCAAACTAACCACCATAAAAAAAGACAAAGGTGCCACCAATGCCTGCTGATTGCAGCTTACCATCACCCCCTGATAGGTCTCAGCCGTGGCCAGAGTGACATCATAGGCCTTTGCCTGCTGGTGCCACTGCAGGCAGTAGACGTCCGTCACCTTTAATCCAAGTTGATCCTGTATCACCATCCTACAAAAAATGTCTCGCGGCATAACATCCTTCCTATCATCCTTCCATTGGAAACGAACTGTGTTCCTCAAGCCAACACGAGGCGAAGATGCTCCAGTTGCCATCTTCACGACCACTCCACTTCTCCAAACACCAAGTAAGTACTCTGTCCCCCGGGTAGGGGACGTATCAGATATTAAACTGATAAGAACAGATACTACACTTGATCTTAGCCTAAAGGCCGAGAAGCGATGACCTGCATGCTCGTGATGCCAGAGGCCGCCTCTTTTGGGCGCCCCTCGCTGGTCGCGGTGCAGTGTGTTGAACTGGCAGCGAGAAAGCGCCGTCTGCTTAGCACCGCCCACAGCCGTGCTCTCCTTGCACGCCCCCAGATCTTGCAGATGGCGATCCACTGCAGGCCCGCTGAGCGTCGGGGCCTGTGCAGACGCGCGTACATGAAGTTACACCCACACATGGCAACGCATGCGTTTCAAAGCATCGAACCACAAACACACTCACGCATATAAAGTGCGCGTAATGACACAGGCAGGACACTCTGCAGCTCTGCGTGCACAAAACGCGAGGCCACGAGAAAGACTTGGGAGGGGTCGTCTCTCGACGCCGGCGTATTTCTCTGTTACTTTCACAAAACTCTGGCGGCTCTGCCGAGGGGCAAAGCCCAGCAAAAATTGACTCAACCCGTTTGAGTTCCTCTCCACGGAAATCTTTAGTAAAAGGCGAAAGACTTGTGCGTTATGAAGAGAAACCGGAGCGAAGATGGCCCGGGCCTCAAAGCGAAGCAGAGGCCCCTCGTCTTCCCAGCCACAGCCGTCACGGAAGACCCAGCTATTGCCGCTTGCTAGGCCCCTCCCCTTGCCCGGAGCCATGCGCCCGATAGGCTCTGTGCAATCACAGTGGCTCACGACTAGGCTTTTGTCTTTGACATCTGACGAGGGGAGAGCGCGAACGCAGTCCCCCACTACCACAAATTATGCAGTCGAGATTCCCGCATTTGGGGAATTCGCAGGGGTCAGACAGCCGGTGTGCAATGGCTGAGCCTCGCCCTGGGTGAACCACCTTCTTGATCATGGTATCTCCCCTGCCAGGTAAGTATGACTTGCTCCGCTCGCACTCAGGGAGCTCTCTCCGGGACTAACCACGCTCACTGACGGTGCTGACAGTGGGAAGAAGGCAGCTTTGCGGAGCCTACCGGTCTGCACCAGTTGTACTTTTCAGTAAAGGCTGGCGAACGTTAGTCGCTGTTCTCTCTCTGTCTTGTTGTTTTCTCTCAAAGGGGAGCAAACTTGTCCCATCATGCATTGCTGCCTTTTTCCACAGGAAATCCCACAGGCTGGACAGAAGGTGAGCCCGACAGAGCGGAGCGCAATGACAATGGCTTGGCGTTGAACACAGAGTGTGGGGGGCACCGTTCCCAGAAGCGCTGCAATACCAGGCCGATGCGTGGAGTGGACGGAGCAAGCCCCTGTTCCACCTCCCTGCTCCAAAAAGCAATTTAATATATGGTCCCCGGGTAGGGGACGTATCAGATATTAAACTGATAAGAACAGATACTACACTTGATCTTAGCCAAAAGGCCGAGAAGCGATGACCTGCATGCTCGTGATGCCAGAGGCCGCCTCTTTTGGGCGCCCCTCGCTGGTCGCGGTGCAGTGTGTTGAACTGGCAGCGAGAAAGCGCCGTCTGCTTAGCACCGCCCACAGCCGTGCTCTCCTTGCACGCCCCCAGATCTTGCAGATGGCGATCCACTGCAGGCCCGCTGAGCGTCGGGGCCTGTGCAGACGCGCGTACATGAAGTTACACCCACACATGGCAACGCATGCGTTTCAAAGCATCGAACCACAAACACACTCACGCATATAAAGTGCGCGTAATGACACAGGCAGGACACTCTGCAGCTCTGCGTGCACAAAACGCGAGGCCACGAGAAAGACTTGGGAGGGGTCGTCTCTCGACGCCGGCGTATTTCTCTGTTACTTTCACAAAACTCTGGCGGCTCTGCCGAGGGGCAAAGCCCAGCAAAAATTGACTCAACCCGTTTGAGTTCCTCTCCACGGAAATCTTTAGTAAAAGGCGAAAGACTTGTGCGTTATGAAGAGAAACCGGAGCGAAGATGGCCCGGGCCTCAAAGCGAAGCAGAGGCCCCTCGTCTTCCCAGCCACAGCCGTCACGGAAGACCCAGCTATTGCCGCTTGCTAGGCCCCTCCCCTTGCCCGGAGCCATGCACCCGATAGGCTCTGTGCAATCTCAGTGGCTCACGACTAGGCTTTTGTCTTTGACATCTGACGAGGGGAGAGCGCGAACGCAGTCCCCCACTACCACAAATTATGCAGTCGAGATTCCCGCATTTGGGGAATTCGCAGGGGTCAGACAGCCGGTGTGCAATGGCTGAGCCTCGCCCTGGGTGAACCACCTTCTTGATCATGGTATCTCCCCTGCCAGGTAAGTATGACTTGCTCCGCTCGCACTCAGGGAGCTCTCTCCGGGACTAACCACGCTCACTGACGGTGCTGACAGTGGGAAGAAGGCAGCTTTGCGGAGCCTACCGGTCTGCACCAGTTGTACTTTTCAGTAAAGGCTGGCGAACGTTAGTCGCTGTTCTCTCTCTGTCTTGTTGTTTTCTCTCAAAGGGGAGCAAACTTGTCCCATCATGCATTGCTGCCTTTTTCCACAGGAAATCCCACAGGCTGGACAGAAGGTGAGCCCGACAGAGCGGAGCGCAATGACAATGGCTTGGCGTTGAACACAGAGTGTGGGGGGCACCGTTCCCAGAAGCGCTGCAATACCAGGCCGATGCGTGGAGTGGACGGAGCAAGCCCCTGTTCCACCTCCCTGCTCCAAAAAGCAATTTAATATATGGTCCCCGGGTAGGGGACGTATCAGATATTAAACTGATAAGAACAGATTTTTTTTTTTTTTTTTTTTTTAATTAAATTTTATTCATTACACACACATATCAATACACAAAACTACATCAAGATTCAGTCTTAGAAACAAAAAAAACAGCTGCCCGCTTCAGCGGGTCACGCAGCTCTCTTACATTAAACGTGGCCACCTTTACAGTCCCCATGATTCTGAAAATGCAAAACACCACCCCCTACCTCTCAAAATTACTCCCCCACCTACTTCCACAGATAGACAAACCCCAAGAGTCTTTCAACATTTCAGTCCTTGAAAATGTCATCTTCGTCCATCTGCTCTGCCCAGGGAAAGGGGCGCTCGACCCCCCGATCTCCCTCCTCCCGTCGATCCCGCCTCTCTCGACCCACCCCTGCCAGGGTGGGGAGCGAGAGGAGTCCAGGTGACAGTGCGAAGTCTAAGTCAAACGTCTCTACTCCCGTCGTGCCCAGTCCAGACGATGAGCCTGGCCCCTCCTCCAGCGACGACAGCATCTCTGTCTGTGGTCCTTGCTCACCATGGCCTCCATTGCTGCTCCCCTCCTCACCTGCCGCCAGTAGCTGCATTTCCCCCTTTTTCTTCTTTTTAGTTGTCGACCCTCTCTCCATCGCCTGCCGCTCTGCTCCGCACTCCTCCTCAGCCGCCAGCCCGCGGCTTCTCCCACGCACTTTCCTGCCTAACACCTCCTTCCTGGCGCCCGCACCCCCATGGAGGACTTCGGGAACGCCGTGTGCCGCCGTGGGGTCTTCCCCCTCATGCAACAGAGCGTCGCTCTCCTCGACCTCGACCCTGCTGGACTCCTTTGCCACGCCCTCGAGCTCCTCTGCACCGGGTGTCTGCCTCTTCACCATTTCGTCCTCCTGTCTGCTGCTCGCTCTACTGGCCGCTTCAGCAAATGTCTTCCTCCTCCTGGGGCAGTCTCTGTACAGGTGGCCTAAATCACCACACCCGTGGCAGGCCTTGTTGTACGGGCAATTGTTGGTGTCTTGCCCCTCCCTCTCACAAAACCTGCAAGACAAAGATCCACAGGCGACCTCTACATGCCCGTGACGCCTGCACCGTCGACAAAAAAGAGGCTGCCTCGCATAAAAAAGATAGCCCCTGTCCGCACCCAAATGAAAAAAGGCTGGCGGGTGCATCAACCCGTCCTCACTGTCCTTATCTCCATGCAGCAGCACCTGGAACTGCCGACGCCCCGTCCAAAAACCCAAAGGGTCTTTAACGTAGCGTGCTGAAGATACCACCTCAGAAAAACGTCCCAAAAACTCTCCCAAAGCTAAATCAGTGACAAAAGGATTAAAAGTGTGCACCGTCACCACACGAAAGTTCGGTTTGTCCAAGCTAGCCACTGCAAACAAACTCAAAGGTGCTTCCAATCCTAGCTGATTACAGCTCACCATCACCGCCTGGTACTTCTCCGCCGTGGCCAAGGTGACATCATAGGCTCTTGATTGCTGGTTCCATTGAAGGCAATAGACGTCCGCCACTGTTAAACCCAGCTGCTCCTTTATGACTCTTCGTCCGAAAATATCTCGAGGCATCACTTCCTTCCCCTCCTCCTTCCACTGGAAACGTACTGTATTCCTCAGACCAACACGAGGCGCAGATCCTCCAGCTGCCATCTTCACGGGCACTTCACTTCTCCAAACACCAAGTAAGTACTCTGCCCCCCGGGTAGGGGACGTATCAGATATTAAACTGATAAGAACAGATACTACACTTGATCTTAGCCAAAAGGCCGAGAAGCGATGACCTGCATGCTCGTGATGCCAGAGGCCGCCTCTTTTGGGCGCCCCTCGCTGGTCGCGGTGCAGTGTGTTGAACTGGCAGCGAGAAAGCGCCGTCTGCTTAGCACCGCCCACAGCCGTGCTCTCCTTGCACGCCCCCAGATCTTGCAGATGGCGATCCACTGCAGGCCCGCTGAGCGTCGGGGCCTGTGCAGACGCGCGTACATGAAGTTACACCCACACATGGCAACGCATGCGTTTCAAAGCATCGAACCACAAACACACTCACGCATATAAAGTGCGCGTAATGACACAGGCAGGACACTCTGCAGCTCTGCGTGCACAAAACGCGAGGCCACGAGAAAGACTTGGGAGGGGTCGTCTCTCGACGCCGGCGTATTTCTCTGTTACTTTCACAAAACTCTGGCGGCTCTGCCGAGGGGCAAAGCCCAGCAAAAATTGACTCAACCCGTTTGAGTTCCTCTCCACGGAAATCTTTAGTAAAAGGCGAAAGACTTGTGCGTTATGAAGAGAAACCGGAGCGAAGATGGCCCGGGCCTCAAAGCGAAGCAGAGGCCCCTCGTCTTCCCAGCCACAGCCGTCACGGAAGACCCAGCTATTGCCGCTTGCTAGGCCCCTCCCCTTGCCCGGAGCCATGCACCCGATAGGCTCTGTGCAATCACAGTGGCTCACGACTAGGCTTTTGTCTTTGACATCTGACGAGGGGAGAGCGCGAACGCAGTCCCCCACTACCACAAATTATGCAGTCGAGATTCCCGCATTTGGGGAATTCGCAGGGGTCAGACAGCCGGTGTGCAATGGCTGAGCCTCGCCCTGGGTGAACCACCTTCTTGATCATGGTATCTCCCCTGCCAGGTAAGTATGACTTGCTCCGCTCGCACTCAGGGAGCTCTCTCCGGGACTAACCACGCTCACTGACGGTGCTGACAGTGGGAAGAAGGCAGCTTTGCGGAGCCTACCGGTCTGCACCAGTTGTACTTTTCAGTAAAGGCTGGCGAACGTTAGTCGCTGTTCTCTCTCTGTCTTGTTGTTTTCTCTCAAAGGGGAGCAAACTTGTCCCATCATGCATTGCTGCCTTTTTCCACAGGAAATCCCACAGGCTGGACAGAAGGTGAGCCCGACAGAGCGGAGCGCAATGACAATGGCTTGGCGTTGAACACAGAGTGTGGGGGGCACCGTTCCCAGAAGCGCTGCAATACCAGGCCGATGCGTGGAGTGGACGGAGCAAGCCCCTGTTCCACCTCCCTGCTCCAAAAAGCAATTTAATATATGGTCCCCGGGTAGGGGACGTATCAGATATTAAACTGATAAGAACAGATACTACACTTGATCTTAGCCAAAAGGCCGAGAAGCGATGACCTGCATGCTCGTGATGCCAGAGGCCGCCTCTTTTGGGCGCCCCTCGCTGGTCGCGGTGCAGTGTGTTGAACTGGCAGCGAGAAAGCGCCGTCTGCTTAGCACCGCCCACAGCCGTGCTCTCCTTGCACGCCCCCAGATCTTGCAGATGGCGATCCACTGCAGGCCCGCTGAGCGTCGGGGCCTGTGCAGACGCGCGTACATGAAGTTACACCCACACATGGCAACGCATGCGTTTCAAAGCATCGAACCACAAACACACTCACGCATATAAAGTGCGCGTAATGACACAGGCAGGACACTCTGCAGCTCTGCGTGCACAAAACGCGAGGCCACGAGAAAGACTTGGGAGGGGTCGTCTCTCGACGCCGGCGTATTTCTCTGTTACTTTCACAAAACTCTGGCGGCTCTGCCGAGGGGCAAAGCCCAGCAAAAATTGACTCAACCCGTTTGAGTTCCTCTCGACGGAAATCTTTAGTAAAAGGCGAAAGACTTGTGCGTTATGAAGAGAAACCGGAGCGAAGATGGCCCGGGCCTCAAAGCGAAGCAGAGGCCCCTCGTCTTCCCAGCCACAGCCGTCACGGAAGACCCAGCTATTGCCGCTTGCTAGGCCCCTCCCCTTGCCCGGAGCCATGCACCCGATAGGCTCTGTGCAATCACAGTGGCTCACGACTAGGCTTTTGTCTTTGACATCTGACGAGGGGAGAGCGCGAACGCAGTCCCCCACTACCACAAATTATGCAGTCGAGATTCCCGCATTTGGGGAATTCGCAGGGGTCAGACAGCCGGTGTGCAATGGCTGAGCCTCGCCCTGGGTGAACCACCTTCTTGATCATGGTATCTCCCCTGCCAGGTAAGTATGACTTGCTCCGCTCGCACTCAGGGAGCTCTCTCCGGGACTAACCACGCTCACTGACGGTGCTGACAGTGGGAAGAAGGCAGCTTTGCGGAGCCTACCGGTCTGCACCAGTTGTACTTTTCAGTAAAGGCTGGCGAACGTTAGTCGCTGTTCTCTCTCTGTCTTGTTGTTTTCTCTCAAAGGGGAGCAAACTTGTCCCATCATGCATTGCTGCCTTTTTCCACAGGAAATCCCACAGGCTGGACAGAAGGTGAGCCCGACAGAGCGGAGCGCAATGACAATGGCTTGGCGTTGAACACAGAGTGTGGGGGGCACCGTTCCCAGAAGCGCTGCAATACCAGGCCGATGCGTGGAGTGGACGGAGCAAGCCCCTGTTCCACCTCCCTGCTCCAAAAAGCAATTTAATATATGGTCCCCGGGTAGGGGACGTATCAGATATTAAACTGATAAGAACAGATTTTTTTTTTTTTTTTTTTTTGAAAATTTTATTTATCTGAACAACCTTCACAACTCATTACTGCCTATAGAGACCAGCCAAAAAAGAAACAAAACCCTGCCACAAAAACACATAATAACTATTAACTGTTCAACTCATACATCTGATACACATCAGGTTTTCATATGACCACCTGCATGTCAGTCCCCATAATCGTCCTCTCCAGACATCTGCTCCGCCCAGGAGAAGGGTTGAGTCGGTGACTGTCCTCCTCCTTCCCCTCGCCTGTCCAGCGTCTCTTGCCCCACCTCCAGGGCAGGTAGCGAGAGGAGTCCAGGTGAAAGTGCAAAATCCAGGTCAAAAGTCTCCAGGGCCGATGAGCCTAGGCCAGAAGACAAGCTCTGCCCCTCCTCCAGCGATGACTTCACCCCCGCCTGCTGACCTCTCTCCCCTCCATCCTGGCTCGCCTCCTCGCCTCCCGCCACGCCCAGGCCAGTAGATGTGTTCGGCTCCTTCTCCAGCGGTGATGACACCTCCACCTGTTGACCCCTCTCCTCCTCACCTCCACCGCAGTTCTTCTCCTCGCCTGTCACCGTCTGCTGCACCTCCTCCTTCTTCTTTTTCTTTTTTGATCCTCTCTCTGTCATTGGCTGCTCTGCTCCGCCCTTCTCCTCCTCAGCTGGGCCTCGGCTTCTCCCACGAATCTTCCTTCCCAGCGCCTCGGGACCACCTTCCGCCGCTTGGTCACCACCACTCCCTGGGGGAAGCCAATGAGAGCCCTGGGAAGTCGATTGACTGCACCTCTCCGGCAGCTGCGCCGCAACGTCCTCTATCATGGTACTGCTTGGGCTCTTTAATGTACTCCCAAGCCCCTCTGCTTCAGGTTGCTGCCTTTCCACCTTCTCCCTCTCTCCACTGTCTCTGCAAGCCACCTCGGCAAAAGTCTTCCTCCTCCCGAGGCAGTCCCTGTACAGGTGCCCAACCTCACCGCACCCGTGGCAGGCCTTGTTAAAAGGGCAGCCACTAGTGTCATGCCCCTCCCTCTCACAGTACCTGCAAGACAAAGTTCCACAGGCAGCCTCTACATGTCCGTGGCGTCTGCACCGTCGACAAAACAGCGGCTGCCTCGCGTAAAACAGGTATCCCCTGTCAGCACCTAACTGGAAAAAAGCTGGCGGGTGCTTCAATCCGTCCTCACTGTCCTTGTCCCCATGCAGCAGCACCTGGAACTGCCGCCGCCCTGTCCAAAACCCCAAAGGGTCTTTAACGTAACGTGCCACGGTCACCACCTCAGCAAAACGTCCCAAAAACTCTCCCAAAGCTACATCCGTTACAAAGGGATTAAAAGTATGTACTGTCACTACACGAAAGTTAGGCTTATCCAGGTTAGCTACTGCAAAAAAAGACAAAGGTGCCTCCAATCTCAACTGATTGCACCTTACCACGACCTCCTGGTATTTTTCCGCCGTGGCCAAGGTAACGTCATAAGCTCTGGACTGCTGGTTCCATTGCAGGCAGTAGACATCCGTCACCTTCAATCCCAGCTGCTCTTTAACGACTCTCCGTCCAAAGATGTCCCTTGGCATGACCTCCTTCCCCTCATCCTTCCACTGAAACCGTAAGGTATTTCTGAGACCAACACGAGGCGCAGATCCTCCAGCTGCCATCTCTTGCACTCGATCCAAACTCAGAGTAAGTACTCTGCCCCCCGGGTAGGGGATGTATCAGATATTAAACTGATAAGAACAGATTTTTTTTTTTTTTTTTTTTTTGAAAATTTTATTTATCTGAACAACCTTCACAACTCATTACTGCATATAGAGACCAGACAAAAGAGAAACAAAAACCATAAACACATAATAACTATTAACTGTTCAACTCATACATCTGATACACAACAGGTTTTCCTATGACAAACATTACATACTTTCCCATTCCCGAAAAAAAAAAAATTGCCCCATACCCCTCCACCTCATGTGTCCCCTCCCCCAAGCCCCTGGTCCCCTTTATCCAACCACCCCTTCCACTTTTCTTTGGCCGCATGAAAGCCCCACCTCTCCATGTCCCACTTTGCTCGTTCATGCACCTCCCATTCCACCCTCCTCACCACTGCTTCCACTGTGGCTCCCTTCCCTCCCCTCGCCAGTTCCTGTCGCGCTTTCCACAACCCTTTCTTGCACAGACTGATCACCAGCCATTCTTGTCCGCCCATCCCCGACCCCCTTTCCACTATGTCCCACGACACCGTCCCATCTGCTCCCAGCCGCTGCAACAACTTCTCCACCCTTGCCCACACCACCCCCGCAAAGCTGCAGTCCCACATGACGTGACGCACTGTCTCCTCCGCCGTACAGTGCGGCTGCGGACAGACTGGTGACCTACACAGCCCGTGCCGGTGCATCTTCTCCCGCACCGGGAGGCATTTGTGCAGGCACAACCAGTTAAGATCTTTAAGCCCATTATCCAGCCCAGGCTGTTGCACTCCACGCCACGTGCTGGCAGGGACCCCAGGCAGAGGCCGCAGCCCCCCCTTTCTCCTGGCCACCTCATACGCCCTCCTCTGATCTCGCCAGCCCCCCTCCTGTAAGATCTCCGGATGTTCCCGTAGCCATCTCGCCGCATGCTCGAAATGCCACGGAAGAGCCTCCGCTCTTGGCACCAGATTCGACCACTCAATGAGTCCCCTTGCAGGGTAAGAGAAATAAAAACGCAACCCACAACCCACCGGGTGACTCCCCTCAGCCGTCAGCCCTCTGATTAAGGATGTGACAAAAGCCACGTCCAACTTGAGAGGAAGGTCTGGGACATCCCGACCCCCCTCCTCGATCCCCGCTTCCATGCGCCTGCGTGCTAGCCACTCGTACCTCCCACCCCACACAAAATCAAACACGCTACCAACCAAACCTCGCCTCAAGCACCTCGGCAGCGGGTACACCACTGCCAGGTGCAGCAAGGATGCCAACACGTCGGCCTTCAGTACCAACACCTTCCCTATTAGAGTCAGCTGCCGCGTCTTCCACAGCCCGAGCCTCGCACGGGCCCGTGCTAACCGCTCCATCCAGTTTAACGAGGCGCTGTTGGCCGCCTCAAAGGACACTCCCAAGATCTTTATTGGGCCCTGACTCACCGGCAACCCCCCTGGCGCATCAGCTCGCCCCCTCAATCTCCCAAAAAACTTAAGGGAGCACTTCTCCAGGTTCAATCGGGATCCCGACACCTCCCCAAATGCCCGAAACACCCCAAGTGCCCGCACCAGGCTCTCGTCATTCTCCAGCAGCAGGGTAGTGTCGTCCGCATACTGGGACAGCTTGACTCGCCTCAAACCACCCCCCGGCACTAGTGCTCCCACCACCCCCGGATCAGCCCTGATCGCGGCTGCCACCGGCTCCATGTAAAGCACAAACAGCAGTGGCGACAACGGGCAGCCCTGCCGCACCCCGGCCCGTCCCGCAAACTCCCTACTCATGTGCCCGTTCACCATCACCACACTACTTGCCCCCACGTACAACTTCTCTAACCACCCTACGAACCTCTCACCAAACCCCATTCCCCGCAGCAAACGGAACAGAAAACCCCAGTGCACTCGGTCAAAAGCCTTCTCCTGGTCCAGTCCCACCACCAACAGTGGCAAAACCCGCTCTTCCGCCCAGGACACGACATCCCGGATAAGCTGCAGGTTCTGGTGCACCGAACGCCCACACACTCCGCACGTCTGGTCCTCATGAACCACCCAGGGGAGAACCTTCCCCAGGCGCTTGGCAATGACCCGTGCCAGGACCTTATAGTCGACCCCCAGCATGGTCAATGGCCTCCAGTTATGCAAATCTGACCTCTCACCCTTCTTGTGCACCAAAGTAATCACCCCCACCCTGAAGGTAGCACCCCACTCTCCACTCAGCAGGCCCTCCGACAGGACCTCCAACAAGGCTGGTCCCAACTTTTCCCAAAAGGCCACATAAAACTCTACTGGCAGCCCGTCCCTCCCTGGGACCTTACGTCGCTTCATGCCAGCCAGCGCCTCCCTCAGTTCGCTAAGTGTGAGAGGAGCCTCCAGCCCCTTCACCTGCTCATCTGTCACCCTCCCCCTGACCAGTTCCAAAAACCCCGCCGTCCCTTCCTCCGTCACATCCCTATCCCTAAAAAGGGCCTCATAAAATTCTGCTGCGGCCTCCGCCATCCCCTTTGTATCCACCTCCACCCTTCCCCCGGCGTCCTTCACCCTGTGCAGGACCTGCCGGACTCTTGCCGCCCGCACCACCCCAAAGAACCGTGCGTTACACCCCTCATTCCATTCCCGGAACTCTCCCCGCCTCGACAGCGAGTACGCCCTGGCCCGCTCCTCATACACCGCCCTTAACTGCTTTCTCACCTGCCCGACTTCCCACTCCCCCGAACTCCCCCCTGCATTCAGTTCTACCTGCTGCCACTCCAAAATCTTTTGCAGCCCCTCCACCTCTGCCCTCTTCTTCTTTGCTCTGCCCCGAGCAAACCGAATGCAAAAGTCCCGCAACCGTCCCTTCACCATTTCCCACCATTCTCCGGCTGAGTTACAAATCCCCCGCAGCCCCAACAAACCCTCAATGAAAGTAGAGCACCGGGTCCGAAACGCCCCCAGTTCCAGCAGTTTACAATTAAATTTCCAGTACCCTGGCCCAAAAACCGGGCCCCCTACTGACCCCTTAAACACCAAGCCACAGTGGTCAGAAAAAAACGTTGGCACTATCCTGCCGTGCTCCAAAACCACCTCCCGTGAAAAAAAAATCCCGTCTAGAACACTTGCAGCCCCACGGGAGTTTCGCCAGGTGGGCCCTTGCAGTGGCGGCTTCACCACCTGACTCCCGTTCACCATCCCTAAATCCATGAAAGGGGCTAGCCACCCTACGAGACCCCTCCCCACATCCCCATTCCAATCCCCCCCCACTATCAGAGTCCTGTTAGTGGCGCAGTGAGCAATCAAACCCTCTACCATTGCCTTCCTATCTGGCCCTGCCTGCGGCCCATACACCGCAATGGCTCTGAAACGGTGTCCGTCCCTCTCGAAATCCACCCCCACCACCCTACCCTGTTCCACTATGAAAGAACGCCCGACTCGCAACCCCCTCCCAAATAAAATGCCCACCCCAGATGAATGAACCCCCCCCACACTCCACACTGCCCTGCCATCTCCCCACTCCCTTCCAAAGCGCTCAGCGTCCCCTGCATCCCTCAAATGAACCTCCTGCAACAAAATCACATCCAAGCCTAGACCCCTTAAGAAACAAAAAACAGACGCCCGCTTCAGCGAGTCTTGCAGCCCCCTCACATTGAAAGTACCCACCTTCACAGCCCCCATGTCTATGTGATTATGAAGCCCTCCTCCCCACTCTCACATTGTCACTCCCCAACATACATTCCCAACCATGCAGTTCCCATATGACCGCCTGCATGTCAGTCCCCATAATCGTCCTCTCCAGACATCTGCTCCGCCCAGGAGAAGGGTTGAGTCGGTGACTGTCCTCCTTCTTCCCCTCGCCTGTCCAGCGTCCCTTGCCCCACCTCCAGGGCAGGTAGCGAGAGAAGTCCAGGTGAAAGCGCAAAATCTAGGTCAAAAGTCTCCATGGCCGATGAGCCTAGGCCAGAAGACAAGCTCTGCCCCTCCTCCAGCGATGACCTCACCCCCGCCTGCTGACCTCTCTCCCCTCCATCCTGGCTCGCCTCCTCGCCTCCCGCCACGCCCAGGACAGTAGATGTGTTTGGCTCCTTCTCCAGCGGTGATGACACCTCCACCTGTTGACCCCTCTCCTCCTCACCTCCACCGCAGTTCTTCTCCTCTCCTGTCACCGTCTGCTGCACCTCCTCCTTCTTCTTTTTCTTTTTAGATCCTCTCTCCGTCATTGGCCGCTCTGCTCCGCCCGTCTCCTCCTCAGCTGGGCCTCGGCTTCTCCCACGAATCTTCCTTCCCAGCGCCTCGGGACCACCTTCCGCCGCTTGGTCGCCACCACTCCCTGGGGGAAGCCAATGAGAGCCCTGGGAAGTCGATTGACCGCACCTCTCCGGCAGCTGCGCCGCAACGTCCTCTGTCATGGTACTGCTTGGGCCCTTTAATGTACTCCCAAGCCCCTCTGCGTCAGGTTGCTGCCTTTGCACCTTCTCCCGTTCTCCACTGTCTCTGCAAGCCACCTCGGCGAAAGTCTTCCTCCTCCCGAGGCAGTCCCTGTACAGGTGCCCAACCTCACCGCACCCGTGGCAGGCCTTGTTAAAAGGGCAGCCACTAGTGTCATGCCCCTCCCTCTCACAGTACCTGCAAGTCAAAGTTCCACAGGCAGCCTCTACATGTCCGTGGCGTCTGCACCGTCGACAAAACAGCGGCTGCCTCGCGTAAAACAGGTATCCCCTGTCAGCACCTAACTGGAAAAAGGCTGGCGGGTGCTTCAATCCGTCCTCACTGTCCTTGTCCCCATGCAGCAGCACCTGGAACTGCCGCCGCCCCGTCCAAAACCCCAAAGGGTCTTTAACATAACGTGCTGCCGTCACCACCTCAGCAAAACGTCCCAAAAACTCTCCCAAAGCTACATCCGTTACAAAGGGATTAAAAGTATGTACTGTCACTACACGAAAGTTTGGCTTATCCAGGTTAGCTACTGCAAAAAAAGACAAAGGTGCCTCCAATCTCAACTGATTGCACCTCACCATGACCGCCTGGTATTTTCCGCCGTGGCCAAAGTAACGTCATAAGCTCTGGACTGCTGGTTCCATTGCAGGCAGTAGACATCCGTCACCTTCAATCCCAGCTGCTCTTTAACGACTCTCCGTCCAAAGATGTCCCTTGGCATGACGTCCTTCCCCTCATCCTTCCACTGAAACCGTAAGGTATTTCTGAGACCAACACGAGGCGCACATCCTCCAGCTGCCATCTCCCCGACCGCTCCACTAAATCAAAACTCAGAGTAAGTACTCTGCCCCCCGGGTAGGGGACGTATCAGATATTAAACTGATAAGAACAGATACTACACTTGATCTTAGCCAAAAGGCCGAGAAGCGATGACCTGCATGCTCGTGATGCCAGAGGCCGCCTCTTTTGGGCGCCCCTCGCTGGTCGCGGTGCAGTGTGTTGAACTGGCAGCGAGAAAGCGCCGTCTGCTTAGCACCGCCCACAGCCGTGCTCTCCTTGCACGCCCCCAGATCTCCCACATGACGATGCGCTGCAGGCCCGCTGAGCGTCGGGGCCTGTGCAGACGCACGTACATGAAGTTACACCCACACCTGGGTGAAACGCATGCGTTTCAAAGCATCGAACCACAAACACACTCACGCATATAAAGTGACACAGGCAGGACACTCTGCAGCTCTGCGTGCACAAAACGCGAGGCCACGAGAAAGACTTGGGAGGGGTCGTCTCTCGACGCCGGCGTATTTCTCTGTTACTTTCACAAAACTCTGGCGGCTCTGCCGAGGGGCAAAGCCCAGCAAAAATTGACTCAACCCGTTTGAGTTCCTCTCCACGGAAATCTTTAGTAAAAGGCGAAAGACTTGTGCGTTATGAAGAGAAACCGGAGCGAAGATGGCCCGGGCCTCAAAGCGAAGCAGAGGCCCCTCGTCTTCCCAGCCACAGCCGTCACGGAAGACCCAGCTATTGCCGCTTGCTAGGCCCCTCCCTTTGCCCGGAGCCATGCACCCGATAGGCTCTGTGCAATCACAGTGGCTCACGACTAGGCTTTTGTCTTTGACATCTGACGAGGGGAGAGCGCGAACGCAGTCCCCCACTACCACAAATTATGCAGTCGAGATTCCCGCATTTGGGGAATTCGCAGGGGTCAGACAGCCGGTGTGCAATGGCTGAGCCTCGCCCTGGGTGAACCACCTTCTTGATCATGGTATCTCCCCTGCCAGGTAAGTATGACTTGCTCCGCTCGCACTCAGGGAGCTCTCTCCGGGACTAACCACGCTCACTGACGGTGCTGACAGTGGGAAGAAGGCAGCTTTGCGGAGCCTACCGGTCTGCACCAGTTGTACTTTTCAGTAAAGGCTGGCGAACGTTAGTCGCTGTTCTCTCTCTGTCTTGTTGTTTTCTCTCAAAGGGGAGCAAACTTGTCCCATCATGCATTGCTGCCTTTTTCCACAGGAAATCCCACAGGCTGGACAGAAGGTGAGCCCGACAGAGCGGAGCGCAATGACAATGGCTTGGCGTTGAACACAGAGTGTGGGGGGCACCGTTCCCAGAAGCGCTGCAATACCAGGCCAATGCGTGGAGTGGACGGAGCAAGCCCCTGTTCCACCTCCCTGCTCCAAAAAGCAATTTAATATATGGTCCCCGGGTAGGGGACGTATCAGATATTAAACTGATAAGAACAGATACTACACTTGATCTTAGCCAAAAGGCCGAGAAGCGATGACCTGCATGCTCGTGATGCCAGAGGCCGCCTCTTTTGGGCGCCCCTCGCTGGTCGCGGTGCAGTGTGTTGAACTGGCAGCGAGAAAGCGCCGTCTGCTTAGCACCGCCCACAGCCGTGCTCTCCTTGCACGCCCCCAGATCTTGCAGATGGCGATCCACTGCAGGCCCGCTGAGCGTCGGGGCCTGTGCAGACGCGCGTACATGAAGTTACACCCACACATGGCAACGCATGCGTTTCAAAGCATCGAACCACAAACACACTCACGCATATAAAGTGCGCGTAATGACACAGGCAGGACACTCTGCAGCTCTGCGTGCACAAAACGCGAGGCCACGAGAAAGACTTGGGAGGGGTCGTCTCTCGACGCCGGCGTATTTCTCTGTTACTTTCACAAAACTCTGGCGGCTCTGCCGAGGGGCAAAGCCCAGCAAAAATTGACTCAACCCGTTTGAGTTCCTCTCCACGGAAATCTTTAGTAAAAGGCGAAAGACTTGTGCGTTATGAAGAGAAACCGGAGCGAAGATGGCCCGGGCCTCAAAGCGAAGCAGAGGCCCCTCGTCTTCCCAGCCACAGCCGTCACGGAAGACCCAGCTATTGCCGCTTGCTAGGCCCCTCCCCTTGCCCGGAGCCATGCACCCGATAGGCTCTGTGCAATCACAGTGGCTCACGACTAGGCTTTTGTCTTTGACATCTGACGAGGGGAGAGCGCGAACGCAGTCCCCCACTACCACAAATTATGCAGTCGAGATTCCCGCATTTGGGGAATTCGCAGGGGTCAGACAGCCGGTGTGCAATGGCTGAGCCTCGCCCTGGGTGAACCACCTTCTTGATCATGGTATCTCCCCTGCCAGGTAAGTATGACTTGCTCCGCTCGCACTCAGGGAGCTCTCTCCGGGACTAACCACGCTCACTGACGGTGCTGACAGTGGGAAGAAGGCAGCTTTAAGGAGCCTACCGGTCTGCACCAGTTGTACTTTTCAGTAAAGGCTGGCGAACGTTAGTCGCTGTTCTCTCTCTGTCTTGTTGTTTTCTCTCAAAGGGGAGCAAACTTGTCCCATCATGCATTGCTGCCTTTTTCCACAGGAAATCCCACAGGCTGGACAGAAGGTGAGCCCGACAGAGCGGAGCGCAATGACAATGGCTTGGCGTTGAACACAGAGTGTGGGGGGCACCGTTCCCAGAAGCGCTGCAATACCAGGCCGATGCGTGGAGTGGACGGAGCAAGCCCCTGTTCCACCTCCCTGCTCCAAAAAGCAATTTAATATATGGTCCCCGGGTAGGGGACGTATCAGATATTAAACTGATAAGAACAGATACTACACTTGATCTTAGCCAAAAGGCCGAGAAGCGATGACCTGCATGCTCGTGATGCCAGAGGCCGCCTCTTTTGGGCGCCCCTCGCTGGTCGCGGTGCAGTGTGTTGAACTGGCAGCGAGAAAGCGCCGTCTGCTTAGCACCGCCCACAGCCGTGCTCTCCTTGCACGCCCCCAGATCTTGCAGATGGCGATCCACTGCAGGCCCGCTGAGCGTCGGGGCCTGTGCAGACGCGCGTACATGAAGTTACACCCACACATGGCAACGCATGCGTTTCAAAGCATCGAACCACAAACACACTCACGCATATAAAGTGCGCGTAATGACACAGGCAGGACACTCTGCAGCTCTGCGTGCACAAAACGCGAGGCCACGAGAAAGACTTGGGAGGGGTCGTCTCTCGACGCCGGCGTATTTCTCTGTTACTTTCACAAAACTCTGGCGGCTCTGCCGAGGGGCAAAGCCCAGCAAAAATTGACTCAACCCGTTTGAGTTCCTCTCCACGGAAATCTTTAGTAAAAGGCGAAAGACTTGTGCGTTATGAAGAGAAACCGGAGCGAAGATGGCCCGGGCCTCAAAGCGAAGCAGAGGCCCCTCGTCTTCCCAGCCACAGCCGTCACGGAAGACCCAGCTATTGCCGCTTGCTAGGCCCCTCCCCTTGCCCGGAGCCATGCACCCGATAGGCTCTGTGCAATCACAGTGGCTCACGACTAGGCTTTTGTCTTTGACATCTGACGAGGGGAGAGCGCGAACGCAGTCCCTCACTACCACAAATTATGCAGTCGAGATTCCCGCATTTGGGGAATTCGCAGGGGTCAGACAGCCGGTGTGCAATGGCTGAGCCTCGCCCTGGGTGAACCACCTTCTTGATCATGGTATCTCCCCTGCCAGGTAAGTATGACTTGCTCCGCTCGCACTCAGGGAGCTCTCTCCGGGACTAACCACGCTCACTGACGGTGCTGACAGTGGGAAGAAGGCAGCTTTGCGGAGCCTACCGGTCTGCACCAGTTGTACTTTTCAGTAAAGGCTGGCGAACGTTAGTCGCTGTTCTCTCTCTGTCTTGTTGTTTTCTCTCAAAGGGGAGCAAACTTGTCCCATCATGCATTGCTGCCTTTTTCCACAGGAAATCCCACAGGCTGGACAGAAGGTGAGCCCGACAGAGCGGAGCGCAATGACAATGGCTTGGCGTTGAACACAGAGTGTGGGGGGCACCGTTCCCAGAAGCGCTGCAATACCAGGCCGATGCGTGGAGTGGACGGAGCAAGCCCCTGTTCCACCTGCCTGCTCCAAAAAGCAATTTAATATATGGTCCCCGGGTAGGGGACGTATCAGATATTAAACTGATAAGAACAGATACTACACTTGATCTTAGCCAAAAGGCCGAGAAGCGATGACCTGCATGCTCGTGATGCCAGAGGCCGCCTCTTTTGGGCGCCCCTCGCTGGTCGCGGTGCAGTGTGTTGAACTGGCAGCGAGAAAGCGCCGTCTGCTTAGCACCGCCCACAGCCGTGCTCTCCTTGCACGCCCCCAGATCTTGCAGATGGCGATCCAGTGCAGGCCCGCTGAGCGTCGGGGCCTGTGCAGACGCGCGTACATGAAGTTACACCCACACATGGCAACGCATGCGTTTCAAAGCATCGAACCACAAACACACTCACGCATATAAAGTGCGCGTAATGACACAGGCAGGACACTCTGCAGCTCTGCGTGCACAAAACGCGAGGCCACGAGAAAGACTTGGGAGGGGTCGTCTCTCGACGCCGGCGTATTTCTCTGTTACTTTCACAAAACTCTGGCGGCTCTGCCGAGGGGCAAAGCCCAGCAAAAATTGACTCAACCCGTTTGAGTTCCTCTCCACGGAAATCTTTAGTAAAAGGCGAAAGACTTGTGCGTTATGAAGAGAAACCGGAGCGAAGATGGCCCGGGCCTCAAAGCGAAGCAGAGGCCCCTCGTCTTCCCAGCCACAGCCGTCACGGAAGACCCAGCTATTGCCGCTTGCTAGGCCCCTCCCCTTGCCCGGAGCCATGCACCCGATAGGCTCTGTGCAATCACAGTGGCTCACGACTAGGCTTTTGTCTTTGACATCTGACGAGGGGAGAGCGCGAACGCAGTCCCCCACTACCACAAATTATGCAGTCGAGATTCCCGCATTTGGGGAATTCGCAGGGGTCAGACAGCCGGTGTGCAATGGCTGAGCCTCGCCCTGGGTGAACCACCTTCTTGATCATGGTATCTCCCCTGCCAGGTAAGTATGACTTGCTCCGCTCGCACTCAGGGAGCTCTCTCCGGGACTAACCACGCTCACTGACGGTGCTGACAGTGGGAAGAAGGCAGCTTTGCGGAGCCTACCGGTCTGCACCAGTTGTACTTTTCAGTAAAGGCTGGCGAACGTTAGTCGCTGTTCTCTCTCTGTCTTGTTGTTTTCTCTCAAAGGGGAGCAAACTTGTCCCATCATGCATTGCTGCCTTTTTCCACAGGAAATCCCACAGGCTGGACAGAAGGTGAGCCCGACAGAGCGGAGCGCAATGACAATGGCTTGGCGTTGAACACAGAGTGTGGGGGGCACCGTTCCCAGAAGCGCTGCAATACCAGGCCGATGCGTGGAGTGGACGGAGCAAACCCCTGTTCCACCTCCCTGCTCCAAAAAGCAATTTAATATATGGTCCCCGGGTAGGGGACGTATCAGATATTAAACTGATAAGAACAGATACTACACTTGATCTTAGCCAAAAGGCCGAGAAGCGATGACCTGCATGCTCGTGATGCCAGAGGCCGCCTCTTTTGGGCGCCCCTCGCTGGTCGCGGTGCAGTGTGTTGAACTGGCAGCGAGAAAGCGCCGTCTGCTTAGCACCGCCCACAGCCGTGCTCTCCTTGCACGCCCCCAGATCTTGCAGATGGCGATCCACTGCAGGCCCGCTGAGCGTCGGGGCCTGTGCAGACGCGCGTACATGAAGTTACACCCACACATGGCAACGCATGCGTTTCAAAGCATCGAACCACAAACACACTCACGCATATAAAGTGCGCGTAATGACACAGGCAGGACACTCTGCAGCTCTGCGTGCACAAAACGCGAGGCCACGAGAAAGACTTGGGAGGGGTCGTCTCTCGACGCCGGCGTATTTCTCTGTTACTTTCACAAAACTCTGGCGGCTCTGCCGAGGGGCAAAGCCCAGCAAAAATTGACTCAACCCGTTTGAGTTCCTCTCCACGGAAATCTTTAGTAAAAGGCGAAAGACTTGTGCGTTATGAAGAGAAACCGGAGCGAAGATGGCCCGGGCCTCAAAGCGAAGCAGAGGCCCCTCGTCTTCCCAGCCACAGCCGTCACGGAAGACCCAGCTATTGCCGCTTGCTAGGCCCCTCCCCTTGCCCGGAGCCATGCACCCGATAGGCTCTGTGCAATCACAGTGGCTCACGACTAGGCTTTTGTCTTTGACATCTGACGAGGGGAGAGCGCGAACGCAGTCCCCCACTACCACAAGTTATGCAGTCGAGATTCCCGCATTTGGGGAATTCGCAGGGGTCAGACAGCCGGTGTGCAATGGCTGAGCCTCGCCCTGGGTGAACCACCTTCTTGATCATGGTATCTCCACTGCCAGGTAAGTATGACTTGCTCCGCTCGCACTCAGGGAGCTCTCTCCGGGACTAACCACGCTCACTGACGGTGCTGACAGTGGGAAGAAGGCAGCTTTGCGGAGCCTACCGGTCTGCACCAGTTGTACTTTTCAGTAAAGGATGGCGAACGTTAGTCGCTGTTCTCTCTCTGTCTTGTTGTTTTCTCTCAAAGGGGAGCAAACTTGTCCCATCATGCATTGCTGCCTTTTTCCACAGGAAATCCCATAGGCTGGACAGAAAAGTGAGCCCGACAGAGCGGAGCGCAATGACAATGGCTTGGCGTTGAACACAGAGTGTGGGGGTGCACCGTTCCCAGAAGCGCTGCAATACCAGGCCGATGCGTGGAGTGGACGGAGCAAGCCCCTGTTCCACCTCCCTGCTCCAAAAAGCAATTTAATATATGGTCCCCGGGTAGGGGACGTATCAGATATTAAACTGATAAGAACAGATTTTTTTTTTTTTTTAACATATCTTTATTTCAGTGCTCAATACACATCCACTACATCTCCTGTACAAAACTCAGTCTTGTCACCCCTGCAGCAATAATCAAAACAGCCCCAACACTACCCACCTAACCCACCACTTACAAATCCCACCCGGTGCCCCCCTGTCCTCCGCCCACCAAGAACCCCTTCCACTTCTCCTTCGCTGCGTGAAAACCCCACCTCTTCAAATCCCACCTCGCTCGTTCCTGCACCTCCCACACCACCCTTTTCTCTACTTCACACACTGTAACACACCTCCCTCCCCTCGCCAGCTCTTGTCGTGCCCTCCACAAACCCTTCTTGTATAAGCTGATCACCAACCACTCCTGACCCTTTACCCCCTCCCCCCTTTCCACCACATCCCATGCCCCAACCGCCGCAACTCCCTCTCCGCCCCTGCCCACACCACCCCAGCGAAACCACAATCCCACAATGCATGGCGGACCGTCTCCTCCGCTGTGCAGTGTGGCCGAGGGCACACGGGTGTTTTGCACAGCCCGTGCCTAAACATATTTTCCCGCACTGGGAGGCATTTGTGAAGGCACAACCAATTAAGGTCCTTTAACCCATTTTCCAGCCCCACCCGCTGCACTGCCGTCCACGTGCTCGCCAGGATCCCGGGCAGGGGCCTCGGTGCCACCTTCCTCTTGACTTCCGCGTATGCCCTCTTCTGGTTCTTCCATACTCCCTCGTGCAAAATCTCTGGGTGCTCCCTCAACCACCTTGCCGCGTGCTCGTAATACCAGGGCAGGCGCTCCGCTTTGGGAGCCAGGTGTGACCACCTTATAAGCCGCCTTGCCGGGTATGAAAAATAAAACCGTTGCCCCAAAATAGCTGGGTGCGCTCCCTCTGTTGTCAGCCCACGAAGCAGCGTTGTGACAAAAATTACGTCCAACTTCAGAGGGAAATCAGGGACGTCCCGGCCTCCCTCATCTATTCTTGCCTGCATTCGCCCCCGCGCCACCCACTCATACCTCCCTCCCCACACAAAATCAAAAATGCTGCGGACTAGAGTCTGGCGCATGCACCTCGGCAGTGGAAAGACGCTTGCCAAGTGCAGCAGGGACGCCAGCACGTCCGCTTTCAACACCAATGCCTTCCCAGCAAGCGTCAGCTGCCGTGCGTTCCAGAGTCCAAGCTTCGTCCGAACCTTCGTCAAACGCTTCGTCCAGTTTAGAGCAGCACTGCCTGTTCTTTCAAAGAGTACTCCCAAGATTTTAACTGGGCCCTGGCAGACTGGTATGTCACCCAAAGGGTCGGTGCGTTGTCCCCACCTCCCGAAAAATTTCACCATGCTCTTCCCCACATTTAAACAAGATCCCGACACCCTACCAAAAACCCTAAAAATCTCTAAAGCCTGCGCTACACTCCCATCTTTCCCCAGCAGCAAGGTGGTGTCGTCCGCATACTGAGAGAGCTTTATCCTGCGCAGCCCCCTTCCCGGCACCAGTGCTCCCACCACCTCGGGATCAGCCCTGATCGCCGCTGCCACCGGCTCCATGTAGAGCACGAACAGCAGCGGCGACAAAGGGCAACCTTGTCGCACCCCCGACCGCAACGCAAACTCTCTACTCAAGTGCCCGTTTACCTTCACCATACTACTCGCCCCAACGTACAAGTGCTTCAACCACCCCACGAACTTCTCCCCAAACCCCATCCCCCTCATCACTCTGAACAAAAACCCCCAGTGCACCCGATCAAAAGCTTTCTCTAAGTCCAGCCCCACCACCATTAATGGCAACTGGCGGTCCTCTGCCCAGGCCACGGTGTCACGCAGGAGCTGGAGGTTCTGCTGGACTGACCTCCCCGCCACGCCGCACGTCTGGTCTTCATGGACCGCTTGGGGGAGTGCAGCCCCCAGGCGTTTGGCCAGAACCCGAGCCAGGATCTTATAGTCTGCCCCCAGGATGGTCAACGGCCGCCAGTTTGCCAAATCCGTCCTGTCACCCCTCTTGTGAACCAGTGTAATCACTCCTACCCTAAATGATGCGCCCCATCTGCCACCCTGCAGGCCCTCTGAGAAGACCTCCAGCAGAGCAGGCCCTAGCTGGTCCCAGAAAGCCGCATAAAACTCCACTGGCAGGCCATCCCTCCCTGGGACCTTACTGCGCTTCATGCCTGCGAGCGCCTCCTTCAGTTCTCTCAAGAGGAGCGGGGCTTCCAGGCCCTTTGCCTGCTCGTCCGTCACCCTCCCCATAACCATTCCCACGAAACCATCTGCCCCTCCCTCCACTATGTCGCGTTCACCAAAAAAACTCTCATAATATTCCGCCGCGGCCTCCACCATCCCCTCCGTGTCCACTACCAGCTGACCCCCGCTCCCCCTCACCCCGTGGAAAACCTGCCGAACCCTTTCTGCTCGCACTGAGCCGAAAAACCGTGCATTGCACCCCTCATTCCACTCCCGAAATTCACCCCGACTAGCCACGAAGTACGCCCTGGCCTGCTCCTCATACAGGGCCCTCAGCCGCTCCCTCTCTCTCCCATCCCCCCCTCCCCCTCCTGCGTTCAGCACCACCTGCCTCCACTCCAAAGCCCTTTGCAACCCCTCCACCTCCTTCCTCTTCTCTCGTGCCCTGCCCCGCGAAAACCTGATGCAAAACCCCCTCAGACGCCCCTTCACCATTTCCCACCACTCGCCCGCTGTGTCACAAACCCCCCTCAGCCCTAGCAAACCCTCTATGAAAAGTGAGCACTGGACTCGGAAGACCTCCAGCTCCAGCAGGCGGCAATTTAGCCGCCAGTACCCCGGCCCAAAACCCGGGCACCCAGTCGCCCCTGAAAACACCAACCCACAGTGGTCTGAAAAGAAATTTGGCACCATCCTGCCTTGCTCCAGGACCATTGAACGTGAAAAAAAAATCCCATCCAACACACTCGCGTTCCCACGGGAGTTGCGCCAGGTGGGCCCACACAATGGTGGCTGCACTGCCTGGCTCCCATTCACCAAACCCATGTCCTTGAAAGGTGCGAGCCACCCCACCAGCCCCCGCCCCACATCTTCATTCCAGTCCCCCCCCACAATCAAAATTCTGTTTGTGACACAGTGCGGAGTCACGTTCTCCACCATTGCCCGTCTGTCGGCTCTCACTTGTGGCCCGTACACCCCTATGGCCCGGTACTTTTGCCCATCCAGGTCGAAATCCGTCCCCACCACCCTACCCTGTTCCACCACAAACGAACGCTCCACCCGCAGTCCCCTCCCGAACAAAATGCCCACCCCAGTCGAGTGGACGCCCCCCACACTCCAAACAGCTCCCCCTTCCCCCCACTCCCTCCCAAAACGCTCTGCATCCCCCCCGTCCCTCAAGTGCACTTCCTGCAGCAAAACCACATCCAACCTCAGTCCCTTTAAGAACAAAAAAACAGACGCCCGCTTCAGTGGGTCACGCAGCCCTCTCACATTAAAAGTGCCCACCTTTAAAGTCCCCATGAGTCCCAAAACAAAAACACCACCCCCTCCCTCACAAAACCGCTCCCCCACCTCCATCCCCAACATAACATAACCCAGATGTCTATCAACATTTCAGTCCTCGAAACTATCCTCATTGTCCATTTGCTCTGCCCAGGTGAAGGACCGCACAGCCCCCTGATCTACCTTCTCGCATTGATCCTGCTTTTCTTGACCCACTTCTGCAAGGGTAGGGAGCGAGAGGAGCCCAGGTGACAGTGCGAAATCCAAATCGAAAGTCTCCATCCCTGTCGAGCCCAGCCCGGAAGCCAAGCCCGGTCCATCCTCCAGCGACGCCAGCATCTCTGTCTGAGACCCGCGTTCCCCTCCATCGCTGCTCCCTTCCACACCCGCTGCTAGCACAACCCCCTTTTTCTTCTTCGTCCTCGTCCCCCTCTCCATTGCCTGATGCTCAGCTCCGCTCTTCTCCTCTGCAGTCAGCCCGCGGCTTCTCCCGCGCACTTTCCTGCCAACCCTCTCCTGCCCGCCGTCCTTCTCCTGGTCGCCTGCGCCTCCTGGGGGAACCTCGGGAACGCCATGAGCAGCCGCAGGACCACCCCCCACCGGTGACAGAGTGTCACTCTCTGCGACCACGACGCTGATGGTCTCTTCAGCCGCGCCCTCGAGCTTCTCCGTGCCGGGTGTCTGTTCCTTCACCACCTGCTCCTCCTGCCCCCCGCTCGCTCTACCAATCACCTCGGCGAAAGTCTTTCTCCTCCCGGGGCAATCTCTGTATAGGTGGCCCAAATCACCACACCCATGGCAGGCCTTGTTGTATGGGCAGTTGTTGGTGTCGTGCCCCTCCCTCTCGCAGAAGCTGCAGGATAAGATCCCACAGCCCACTTCCACGTGCCCGTGCCGCTTACACCGCCGACAGAACAAAGGCTGCCTGGCGTAAAACAGGTATCCCCTGTCTGCTCCCAACTGGAAAAACGCAGGCGGGTGCTTCCAGCCGTCCACGCCATCCTTGTCTGCATGCAGCAGCACCTGGAACTGCCGCCGCCCCGTCCAAAAGCCCAAAGGATCCTTTACATACCGTGCAGCAGACACCACTTCTGAAAAACGTCCCAAAAATTCTCCCAGTGCTAAATCTGTGACATATGGGTTAAAAGTGTGCACCGTAACCACCCTAAAATTTGGTTTGTCCAAGCTGGTCACTGTGAAAAACGACAAAGGTGCGACCGCACTCTGCTGATTGCAGCTCCCAATCACTGCTTGGTATGTCTCAGCTGTGGCCAGGGTGACGTCGTAAGCTCTCACCTGCTGGTTCCACTGAAGGCAATAAACGTCTGCCACCCGCAATTTGAGCTGCTCCTGGATGACCCTTCACCCAAGAACATCTCGTGGCATCACTTCCTTCCCATTGTCCTTCCACTGGAAACGTAGAGTATTCCTTAGACACACTCTCGGTGCCGATCCTCCCGCTGCCATCTTAACTAGAAACTCCACTCGCTCCGAACTCCAAGTAAGTACACTGCCCCCCGGATAGGGGACGTATCAGATATTAAACTGATAAGAACAGATACTACACTTGATCTTAGCCAAAAGGCCGAGAAGCGATGACCTGCATGCTCGTGATGCCAGAGGCCGCCTCTTTTGGGCGCCCCTCGCTGGTCGCGGTGCAGTGTGTTGAACTGGCAGCGAGAAAGCGCCGTCTGCTTAGCACCGCCCACAGCCGTGCTCTCCTTGCACGCCCCCAGATCTTGCAGATGGCGATCCACTGCAGGCCCGCTGAGCGTCGGGGCCTGTGCAGACGCGCGTACATGAAGTTACACCCACACATGGCAACGCATGCGTTTCAAAGCATCGAACCACAAACACACTCACGCATATAAAGTGCGCGTAATGACACAGGCAGGACACTCTGCAGCTCTGCGTGCACAAAACGCGAGGCCACGAGAAAGACTTGGGAGGGGTCGTCTCTCGACGCCGGCGTATTTCTCTGTTACTTTCACAAAACTCTGGCGGCTCTGCCGAGGGGCAAAGCCCAGCAAAAATTGACTCAACCCGTTTGAGTTCCTCTCCACGGAAATCTTTAGTAAAAGGCGAAAGACTTGTGCGTTATGAAGAGAAACCGGAGCGAAGATGGCCCGGGCCTCAAAGCGAAGCAGAGGCCCCTCGTCTTCCCAGCCACAGCCGTCACGGAAGGCCCAGCTATTGCCGCTTGCTAGGCCCCTCCCCTTGCCCGGAGCCATGCACCCGATAGGCTCTGTGCAATCACAGTGGCTCACGACTAGGCTTTTGTCTTTGACATCTGACGAGGGGAGAGCGCGAACGCAGTCCCCCACTACCACAAATTATGCAGTCGAGATTCCCGCATTTGGGGAATTCGCAGGGGTCAGACAGCCGGTGTGCAATGGCTGAGCCTCGCCCTGGGTGAACCACCTTCTTGATCATGGTATCTCCCCTGCCAGGTAAGTATGACTTGCTCCGCTCGCACTCAGGGAGCTCTCTCCGGGACTAACCACGCTCACTGACGGTGCTGACAGTGGGAAGAAGGCAGCTTTGCGGAGCCTACCGGTCTGCACCAGTTGTACTTTTCAGTAAAGGCTGGCAAACGTTAGTCGCTGTTCTCTCTCTGTCTTGTTGTTTTCTCTCAAAGGGGAGCAAACTTGTCCCATCATGCATTGCTGCCTTTTTCCACAGGAAATCCCATAGGCTGGACAGAAGGTGAGCCCGACAGAGCGGAGCGCAATGACAATGGCTTGGCGTTGAACACAGAGTGTGGGGGTGCACCGTTCCCAGAAGCGCTGCAATACCAGTCCGATGCGTGGAGTGGACGGAGCAAGCCCCTGTTCCACCTCCCTGCTCCAAAAAGCAATTTAATATATAGTCCCCGGGTAGGGGACGTATCAGATATTAAACTGATAAGAACAGATACTACACTTGATCTTAGCCAAAAGGCCGAGAAGCGATGACCTGCATGCTCGTGATGCCAGAGGCCGCCTCTTTTGGGCGCCCCTCGCTGGTCGCGGTGCAGTGTGTTGAACTGGCAGCGAGAAAGCGCCGTCTGCTTAGCACCGCCCACAGCCGTGCTCTCCTTGCACGCCCCCAGATCTTGCAGATGGCGATCCACTGCAGGCCCGCTGAGCGTCGGGGCCTGTGCAGACGCGCGTACATGAAGTTACACCCACACATGGCAACGCATGCGTTTCAAAGCATCGAACCACAAACACACTCACGCATATAAAGTGCGCGTAATGACACAGGCAGGACACTCTGCAGCTCTGCGTGCACAAAACGCGAGGCCACGAGAAAGACTTGGGAGGGGTCGTCTCTCGACGCCGGCGTATTTCTCTGTTACTTTCACAAAACTCTGGCGGCTCTGCCGAGGGGCAAAGCCCAGCAAAAATTGACTCAACCCGTTTGAGTTCCTCTCCACGGAAATCTTTAGTAAAAGGCGAAAGACTTGTGCGTTATGAAGAGAAACCGGAGCGAAGATGGCCCGGGCCTCAAAGCGAAGCAGAGGCCCCTCGTCTTCCCAGCCACAGCCGTCACGGAAGGCCCAGCTATTGCCGCTTGCTAGGCCCCTCCCCTTGCCCGGAGCCATGCACCCGATAGGCTCTGTGCAATCACAGTGGCTCACGACTAGGCTTTTGTCTTTGACATCTGACGAGGGGAGAGCGCGAACGCAGTCCCCCACTACCACAAATTATGCAGTCGAGATTCCCGCATTTGGGGAATTCGCAGGGGTCAGACAGCCGGTGTGCAATGGCTGAGCCTCGCCCTGGGTGAACCACCTTCTTGATCATGGTATCTCCCCTGCCAGGTAAGTATGACTTACTCCGCTCGCACTCAGGGAGCTCTCTCCGGGACTAGCCACGCTCACTGACGGTGCTGACAGTGGGAAGAAGGCAGCTTTGCGGAGCCTACCGGTCTGCACCAGTTGTACTTTTCAGTAAAGGCTGGCGAACGTTAGTCGCTGTGTGTTGACCTGGCAGCGAGAAAGCGCCGTCTGCTTAGCACCGCCCACAGCCTCGGGTTGAGTCAATTTTTGCTGGGCCTTGCCCCTCGGCAGAGCCACCAGAGTTTTGTGAAAGCAACAGAGAAATACACCAGCGTTGAGAGACGACCCCTCCGAAGTCTGTCTGTCTGTCTGTCTTTCTTTCTTTTTTTCTATCTATCTATCTATCTATCTATCTATCTATCTATCTATCTATCTATCTCTGTCTGTCTGTATGTATGTATGTATTTATGTATGTGAAAAAAACCTACTGCTGGAACGGGGGAGGAAGAGGACTTGTAGTAGCAGCCTCCTTTCCCAATCCGGTACAGGTCAACACACAACCTGTTGCTGGTGTGCGTGCAAGCAAGCTGTAGGTTTTACTCCGGTTAAAGCAGTAGGAAATGGACTTGATTAGCTCAGAACTGTTACAATACCTCCACCCCCTGCTTTGGCGCTTTCGGGCTTTGGGGTTTAAATTTCCCTTATTAACTGTGTCTATTTATACCTTGCTAGTGTGTCTTCCATTGCCCCAACCTCTAGCTCGATTTGTTGCACGATTAAATTAAGTGTACAGACAAAGTTGTCTCGGCTAATTGACCTGCGCTGCAGTGGTTTTGTTTTTTTTCCAATTTGCTAAATTGTCTTAGGGAGTCACCTTCAGTTAATAGGCTACTGTAGTTTGTTTTCTAGAACCAGTTTAGTGATTAGTTTTGCTGATTTAGTTTTTGTCTTGTCATTTTCTGTCACTCTGTAACTTGCGGCCAGTCGTGAATAGCGGGAACAGACTTTCAGCCAATCAAATTGCAGCATTTCTCTCTCTCTCTCCAGGGTGCTGAACTGCTTTCTGAGTCCCGGTTCGATTCCCAGTCAAGGCAGAGTTTGTGCAACATGATTAAAGATAATTGATGAGTTCTATTGTTTTAACGGTTTACTAACGGTAAATTTACACAAAATGTAATTGTTTAACCTTTTTTATAATTAGTAGTAGTACTATTAGCATGTCAAATACACCATTCATTTATAAATAGATTTAGAGACAATATTCATGTAAAGTATTTAATGAACATAATCAAACTTATGCACACGTACATAAAAGCAATACAATATCACAAAATTAAACATAAATGAGTATACTACACGTCTCATTCTTTTTTCTTCCCATGTTAAAGAAAGTGGATGCCTGAAACTCTTTCCAGGTCATCTTCCTATTTATGCTTTTTACTTTAAAAAATGATAAGACAAGTCAGTGAAGGAATGTAAATAGTTAAAAGCTTAGATAGCAGGATGCAGGCAGACAACAGAACAAGCTGAATTAAAGTACAGTTTAAATCACATCAAGTTTAGAGAGTAGTAGAGTAGAACAGCCAGTCACAGTCCATTAACAGTATGTGGAGAGCAGGATGTTAGGAAAAGAGCAGACGAGTTGCATGTAAGTGAAACATGCCCGAATAAGGGCGACTGGGTGAATGTGTGTAGAAGGAATGTGCTTAAATAAGGCACCAAGGAGACATAGAGCATCCATGGAGACGAACACCAGACCACGTTTCACAACTGAAAGATGCTCTGTTTAGTATAAAAATACATACTTTCCTGGAATTCCAGGAAAGCCGGCGTGAATGTGGAGGCTGTTTGGGCCCCGTTTCAGTTCCATGTTACAAAAGCGACACTTGCGTCCTGTGGACCGAGGCTCAGTTCTTTTTCTTTTTGTTGGAATCTGAGGGGGAAAATAGCTGGGGGCAGTTGGTGATGGCTGGCCTAGAACAATTACAACAATGACAAGAAGAGTGTGAGACGTGAGTTTACCTATTTAACATGTGCACAACCAAATCAACTATTTCAACACTTACTTTGTGCTCTCCTTGCAGATGGCGGCTTCAGCAGAGGTTGACCAGTCACTGCAGACCTCTCTGGAGAAGAATGCGTCTCTACAAACCCGGAAAGTTTTATTAGTTACAACAAAACAAAGAAACATGGAAACACTTTAAATTTCCGAACAATACCTTTTTATTACTTGCAGCTGTTCCTTTGGTAAAAACAGCATCAAGGATAGCAACCACATGTTCTTCTGTTGTGATGCAGTTCAGATGTTTGGCTGAAAATTAAATTCCCAACTTTTTGACTCTGACACAGGGAGACAACGCAAGCATCCCCCTAAAGAAACGACATCTAGACGTAACCACCAAGTGTCTGAGTTGAAGCCCCCTGGTTCCCTCTGAAGCTCTTTTTCTTAAACACAGCCTTGTTTTGCACTGATCGCTCGCTACCACTGCCACCGGAAGTCATGTTCTGCTTTACACTTGTCACGTCATCGCGTTCGTCCAATGGCTTGAGCGACGATCGAACTTTCGCTCTTTATTTTTGCACTTCAAAATAAAAGCACAGCCCGGAAGTCTACCCAAAAATGATGAAAAATTATAAAAAATACTATTTAAAATGAGGAACGCTTCACGAATTGGCGTGTCATCCTTGCGCCACCGTGTGACCAATCTTCTCGGTTCCAACTGTTCCAATTCCTGGACCAATGGCCTTTCAGGGCCACGTCCCGCCCCTCCAATCACCGCACAGCATTTGTTCCAATTTGTTCCATTTTTGCCCGGGGCCCCGAATTGGCCGTCCAATCAAATGGCCGATTTGTTCCAAATTCGAGAAGCCCGTTTGTGGCGTCCAATGGGAGAGGCGGATTTGTTCCAACTTTCAAAACGCCCGCCTACAATCCGCTCCAGCGAAGTCAATGCGAGCCGGACAGTGAGCGAGTCGGTAAGTTTAACATTCATTAAGTTTTAATAAATGGCGAGTTTATAACACTTGTTGAAAATACATTTGGTTTAGAAATTATTCCCCCCAGTGAACCGCGTTGTTTTGTCGTTTGTTTTTAAAGACGACATCACATAATAAGTTGGACTCAGGAGAGAGGGGGAAGGGAAAGAGGCAGGGGAGGGCGGGAGAAACACGCAAACACGCTCAGCTGCAGCAGGAGGGGTCCTCACCTATACACAGACGGGGGCTTCAGCACCTGGGATGGACCGGGTCTCCTCTGGCCGGGTTCTGCTGGTACGTCGGCTCTGACAGAAGACACGAGCAGCTGATTGATGAGCAATCGGCCTGAGGACAAAGACCCGGAAGACACGGGACAGACGTCTACGGCTGAGCTCACTTGACTCATCAGGGTCAGAAACTGGACTCTGACTGTGGGGACGAGGATTCTGCTGCTTTAACACCAACACAGAAGAAGAGACAGAAACTGCTGTACTCAACAGGAATCTCAGGTTTCAGCCTGTAACAAAGTCACAGCTGATATTAGTCACTGATTTAACTCTGGCCTGTTTCTAATTTGTGTGACGCCTGTGATAATTCATGGAAAGACAATAAACAACAATAAAAGGCAATCAAACCTGTTCACGTTTGTACAAAAACATCGCCTGCAGTTCCTCACAGTCTGTGTCCACACATTGAAACCAGCAACACCAGCAAACGCCAAATCTGAAACGGGAGCAGATGAACTTTACGACCTGGTCCTGTAAGTCTTTCAAAAGGCACAAGATTTACATTAGGAAAACACACGCACTGCACCAAACAAAAGGATAAAACCTATAAACAATGAAAATCTAGTCTCAGTGTGCCTGACAGACTTGTTTCTCTCTTTAGTGGCTCCAGAGCATCTCTTCAGGTCATTTCTGTATCAGCGTGTAGCTGTTGAGTTCAGTAACTTGGTAGCGTTCAGAACTTTCTCTCTCGTCTTGGTGGTTTTTCTTAGTAACTCTGCCTGTTTCTCCGTCTGTTCACGCGTTTCAACTAAATATTCTGTGTTGTTGAAGTTCAGCGTCTTGTCTGGAGACAACGTTTAAGTTCACATGGAACCGTGTTGGACAACTTTTCCCTCACACCATAGTGGAGTTGGTTGTGCCATTGTTACACGCGTGAACAGAAGAGTCTTGTTCCAGTGTGAGTTGAGTTTCTTTAATAATGTGAACTGCAACACAGAACACAACACAGTCACAGTCCGCTCAGCCAGCGCTTCTGGCTGCTAATGCTACAGCTCCCGCTCTGTGTCTGCTTCTCCTGCTATGCAGGGGTCACCACGTACATCACAGACCATTAACTAAATACATAGCCGCTTCTTAACGGTATTACAATAACGTAATTTACAGTGTGACATGAACAAACACTTCGAACAACACTGTTCATATAATTACCCTTAGCAACGTAACTCAATGCAGCGACATGCTACAAACCGATAGCGCGCTCACATTATGACTTGTGACTTCTGTCACTTCAAAACAAACAAAGTTAAATATCTAACACGATCATATGGCCTCTGAAGGAGCAATGCTCAGCCTACAAACAATGATACTGCTTGTGCACTTTCCTCACCTGCAACACAGAACACAACACAGTCACAGTCCGCTCAGCCAGCGCTTCTGGCTGCTAATGCTACAGCTCGCGCTCTGTGTCTGTGTCTGCTTCGGCTCCTGCTATGCAGGGATCACCGCGGCAGTGAACACATCACGCTGCCACCTAGTGGCGAAAATTGATTATCGCTCCGCCGAAGCAAAGCAGGTGAGAATCTCCCCGTCCCAGTGGCCACACAGCGTTAAGTAGAAGACTGATCTGTGATCTGGACAGGATGCCCTGGCGCCATAAATGTCCAGTGCGCCACACCGTCGTCAGAGTTTCTCCGTCTGTTCCCTGCGTGTCTCACCAGAAGCAGGACTGTGTTGAACCGCATTTAGTCAGTGCGTCCAGCTGGTGGCGGTGGGGCGTTCACTTGCTCTCTGTAGAAGAGCGCTTCGTTGTTGTGCTGAAACAACCAGGTCGAACTGGATGATGCTCCACAGGTGTCGAGGAAGCTTAATGCTCGCAGCACTAGATGACAGACATGGTTCAGTCTGAGATGTTGACAGTCACTCAACATTCCATTTGATGCATTTAGGTTACAACTACATGTGTTAAATTGTGTTTGTAGGACGTCCAGTCTAGAAGGTTCCACTGGTTCCGCTTTGCTTGAGCTGGAAAGAAGCTGCTGTAATAAGAGTAATCAACAATACATTGTTTTACTGAAACATAAATGTCATTATGCAGAATCAGAGCGTCAACAGAAACAGTAAAGATCAGCTCAGAATTCGCCAAAACATCAGTGAGGTCACATGATGTCATATGAGTGACAGGCTGGCTGTAATAACGTAGCTGAGAAAGGCTTTGAGACTAAGCAAACATCATCTCTCATCAGTGCTTTCCCCACTTGATCAGCCTGTGGAATCAGTTCCCACAGTTCCGGTGCCTTCCCCTCAGCTCCCCTGTATTGATACTCCACCTCATTCACGCCTCTGGTTGCCAGCTCGTCAGGTCACCCACCTGTGCTTCAGTCTTCACCCACATCCCAGCTCTGGAAGACGCCCAAGCTACGTGAATTCTGGTTTTGTCTTTCATAGTGCTGCCTTTTCATAGCCTGTCTTAGTTTTTTGATTTGCCATCTCATAGTTGGTTATAGCTGCGCTTGTCTGCCGTGTCATTGATTGTTTGATCCGAGATGGCAGATCATAACACCAAGGCTGATAAAGGGTGGGATCAGCCGACCTTTTATCGCTGTGCAAGGGGTCCACGTGGCTGGAGTCCTTCCACCTGCACCTCAACAGGTTCATACCAGGTACTCGTTTGTACCTCGTGGCTTGTGAAAAACTTTATTCTCAATTCAGATGTAACCTATCGCTCCTGCATTAAAATTAAATTTAATTCCTAAACTGTTTCCTCAGGAACAAGCGCAAAATTCTTCCAGACGTTCCTGGTTGATGGACTGGCAAGATGGAATGAAGACCGTGCAGCTGCACCACCCACTACCTCTGAGGGACATATGGCGTCTCTGCGCTCATACAGCGGCCACTTAAAGCATGTCCTTAATCAAAAGAGCCAAAGGGTGCATGGCCTTCAGTTGGTTAAGGACTTCACCAAGCCTGCTGAGTACACAGGTATGATGTGAAACCACTCTTTGATTTATTCAAACATTATTACAGAGGAATATGTAAGCAAAACCTTTATGCTGACATCATGTCAACAGGGGAACTGATTGGGGTCGAGTTTCTCTACCGGCAAACAGTCCTGGAGGATGCTGTCATGGACCCCGACACCCCAAACGAGACTGCAGCCATCGAGTCACTGCAGGATGCGGATGAGGTTATTGAGGACGACGTCGAGGATCCCACCGTCTTTGGACCGAGCGAGTCTGACCCACTGCATCCTGCCGCCCCTCGTGAGGCTCCTGTGGGTCAGGATCCTGCTTCCCAGCAGCTGCCCCCAGACTCTGAGGCGAGATCCTGACTTCAAAATATGATGAATTATATTATATATGCTGTTGTAATTTCTGATAATATGACATAAAGCTCTTTCAGTGAGCCGGTTTGTTAATTCAATTTCTGTCTTGCTCCGTTTATTTTATTTTTGTGTCTCTTTGGTGACAGGTGGAGGTCAAAGGTCAGCCACATCCCATTCAGTAAGTCTTTCACTACCTTTCTCTTCCTGTTGGTGTAACAGTGCATCATGTGAACAGCAGCCAGAACCTCCTGTACGCTCAGATGAAGAGAGATGAGATGAACGAAGCAGTAGACTGTTTTCTGGAAGATCACACGCTCTCTCTTCTGAAGATCTCTGTACAGACTCCTGAGTAAACCTCTGTGACATCAGAACTGTAGCAGTGATTCAGCAGAAAACCAGGACACATGATATGGAGGCTCCTGGCCGGGAGCTTCTGTAACGTTGGATGAGAAACATAGAGCAGCATGAGAAGACTGTGCTGCTCATCTCTGATCAGGTTCAGCTCTCTGAACCAGATCAGGACCAACACACTGACATCTGGGTTTTTCCAACACCAGCGACACCGTTGGTCATAACCACCCTGACGGATCAGTCTGGACCTGCCAGGGTTTTAAGTTCTACAGTATATTCACAGACAGGTCGAGACCCCTGGGAAAGACGGAACAACTTGAGCGTAACCTCCTTCACAAACTGCTTAAAGGAAGAGCAGTTTAATTTTTATTCAAACATACTCAGATCTTCAGTCAGAGGAGTTCATAGTTAATGTAGCCCTCCTGAAAAAGCTCAACTGTCCATCACAATGCAGCATCCAGCCACACACGCTGCCAGACAGCACAAAGAAAAGAAGAAAGAAAACAGGGAAACACCTCTTTGTGAAACAGCATAAAAAAGATGTTGAGCAAAAAAGTAAAAGTAACATAATGATCCTGTTTAAGTATCATCTATGGTATTTGCATAAATACAACTATTGAAAACAACTTGTGAAAAGAATTTGGAAAAGAAGGGGAAATTTTACATTATAAATCATCAAGAACAGCTACTGAATGAAAGGGTCAGACAGGTCAATTTCACCATAGAGACCTTGGAACAGAACATAGATCACCTCAAACAGAAACTACTCGGGGCCCTCCCTACACCTGTGTACGACGCAGTCACAGAATTTACTCAGAAAGCTCAGCAAAAGCAAACAGAGACAAGCCAAGAAGTTTGACCTCCTGTGGTCCCGAAAACATACAGCAGGAGAACACACTTGGAGGAAGGAAGAAGATGGGTCCACAACAGAGGACTCCAAAGACAAATGGGTGAAGAACCTCTCGGACAGGGAACTTTCCCAGTCTGAGAGGGACGTTCTGGCTAAAGGCCTTAACTTTGCCATCACACCCAAGGAGGTTCCTGTCGTGGATTTCATCACAGCCACAGAGTCGGCCATTAGGAATAACAACTTACCATTGTCAGAAGCTGAACAACTACGGCTCAAAGTCTCTGCTACCTTGGCCAGTCCACAGCCACCACAACCCAACCTCACCAGGCAGGAGAGGAGTGCACTCACAGCCCTCAGCAGGGATGAAACCATCACCATACTGCCGGCGGACAAAGGAAGATGCACTGTTGTCCTGAACACCGCAGACTACCATCAAAAGGTCGTCTCACTGTTAAAGGACCAACACACCTACGAAAAGCTCAAAAGAGACCCCACCAGCAGCTACAAAAAGAAAATCATAACTCATCTCAAAGAGCTGGAAACAGAGCAGACCATCGACAGGATGACATACCACCGCCTGTATCCTGGAGAGGCCACTCCCGGCATTTATGGACTTCCTAAGATCCACAAGGAGGGAGCCCCGCTCAGACCCATAATCAGCAGCATCAACTCGGTCACATACAACATTGCAAAACACTTGGCCACTATCCTGGCACCTCTGGTTGGACACACAGACCATCACATCCGAAACTCCGAGGAATTTGCAGACAAGGTCAGAGGCCTGAAACTGGAATTGGATGAAACCATGGTTTCGTTTGATGTTACATCACTCTTCACCAGCATCCCCACCAGCGATGCTCTAACAGCTGTTAGGAAAAGACTGGAAGAGGACAGCACCCTCAGCGCCAGAAGCAACCTCAACCCAGGTCAGATTTGTTCACTCCTGGACTTATGCCTTAACACCACATATTTCAGCTATAGAGGGGACTTCTACAGACAGAGGCATGGCTGCGCTATGGGCTCTCCTGTGTCACCTATTGTGGCCAACCTATATATGGAAGAAGTGGAGAAGAAAGCTCTTGACTCTTTCTCAGGTACAGCCCCAACCCATTGGTTCAGATATGTGGATGACACCTGGGTGAAGATCAAGATCCAGGAGGTACAGACCTTCACAGACCACATAAATACAGTGGACAGCAACATCAGGTTCACCAGGGAAGACACCAAAAACAACAGACTGGCCTTTCTGGACTGCGCAGTCATCAGAGGGAATGACGGCGGCTTGGAAATAGAAATCTACAGGAAACCCACCCACACAGACCAATATCTTCTGTTTGACTCTCATCACCCCCTTCAGCACAAACTAGGAGTCATCAGGACCCTGAACCACAGAGCGGAGAACATTCCCACTTCCACTGTAGCCAAGACGAAGGAGAACATGCATCTAAGGGCAGCTCTCAGGACCTGTGGCTACCCCAGATGGGCCTTCAACAAGGCTGCGTCACGTCCCAGAACAAGGACAACAGAACAGCCTGACACCCAGAGCCAACGGAAGAATCTGGTCATTCCTTACATGGCCGGAGTGTCCGAAAAGCTTAAAAGGATTTTTAGAAACTACAACATACCTGTCTACTTCAAACCCACCAACACCCTCAGACAGAAGCTTGTGCATCCAAAGGACCCGACACCAAAACACAAGAGGAGCAACATAGTATATGCAGTTCAATGCAGTGAAGAGTGCTCGGAACTATACATTGGTGAAACCAAACAGCCATTACACAAGAGGATGGCCCAGCATAGGAGGAACAACACATCAGGACCAGTATCTGCCGTGTATCTCCACTTAAAAGACAAAGGCCACTCATTTGAAGACAACAACGTTCACATTCTGGACAGAGAAGACAGGTGGTTTGAATGAGGCGTCAGAGAAGCCGTACATGTCCAGGTGAACAGCCCCTCTCTCAACAGGGGGGGAGGCCTCAGACACAACTTGTCCCCCATCTACCTGCTGCCCTTTCAACTATGCCAAGAAGATCAAGGCCACTTCACACGTCCCCCACAAAGGAGACACTTAACGACCCTGTAATGGTTGTAGGAGGAGTCACGGTAGTTGAGGATTCACACCTACTCACTACCCTCACACCCCCCTCTGTTCGCATAACGAACCCATTCTTCACAGGTGTTAAGTGAAACCCAACTGGAGGATAAATTAGTGGTCTCCACCAACTTCCCACAGACTGAAGAAGCCACCTGGATAGGTGGTGAAACGTTTCTACTAACTAGAAGAAGTCCAGTTGCCATGACTCAACCTTCAGACAACTTGACCTGGATGAATGAGAACCTTCACAGACATTATAAATCATGTCACATCATTTGACAGGGATTCTGTTCAGTAGTGATTGTTTGTAACAAATCATTATAAATTTGTTTGGTTTCTCAGTGAGTCCCAGCACTGTTGTTGTTTCTGTGACAATGGGACCTTCTCCCCACCAGGGGGAGGTGTCTTCTCTGGTTTGCCTCCTCCTCTGTTGCTGTACTTTGTCTCCACACCTGCCTTGCATCATATCATCAGCAGGACATTTATACTCACCCAGGTCCGTCACTCTGTGCTGGTGTGTCTTCCCTACTATGCTCGTTTGGTTTGCTCTCCCTCTTCCCCCTGCTGAATCATCAATGACCACATGAAAATCAAAATGCCATTGATCAACACTAATAACACTCCCTTCCTTTCCTTAAACCCTTGTTCCCTCTTTCCTGTGAAACATCAAAACCCTCTGTTATTAGCAAACACAGATGTTTGTTCCCATTTTTCTCCCACAAATTCACTTGAAGTGTCTTTAGCCAATTGACAAAATTATATGACGTGAGAGAGACAGAAAAGACAGAGCGTGAGAGCAGAGAATCTCTCAGAACCATTAAGATATGCAGGCAGCTAGTTGTAACCTGAGGTCAATGAACTGGGTAAGTTGAATAAAAGAGGTCCAGTATAGATCATTCAATAAAAGAGGGGCCAACAAGTGGCAAGCCAGTCAAAAAAAAGGCCCCACTGTGGACTGATGGAGCATAGATAGAGTAGAGGGACACAAAAGATAGAACTTCCAGATTTTAGATAGAGCAGGTAGATGGGTCAGGAAAGATAGAGTAGGACATAAATGATAGAACAAGAGAGATGGATGATCACAGACCTGCAACACACAAAAAAACATTAGAAATAAATAGAACAAATTATGTACAAGGTCAAGTTTTGTTAAAAGTTTAGGTGTTGAACAATTTGATATACTGATCATATTTAAGGAATCTTCACTTCAGACCCAAGTGCATTTCCTATTATAGTCTGAGCCATAGAAAATCACTGTGTGTTTTACGGTCACTGCATTGTTTCTATAATATACTTTATTTATCCCTGTGAGAGATCTTGGAATCGGCGGAATCTCTTGGATCGTTGTGACTGGACGAGAGAAAGTGCAGAAAGAACACAAAACCACACCACAATCCAAAAAAACACAACTAAAGTTCAAAGTGGTGATTTCCAGGTTGGTAAAGTTGGTTAAATTGACGCTAGTAGTCCTGTGAGTGAGGCTCCACACGAGGAGACCAATTAAAAAAAACGCTCAGAAGAAACAAATACCAGATTAACCAGGATAGTGGAGGGATGTAAATAGTTAAAAGCTTGAATAGCAGGATGCAGGCAGACAACAGAACCAGCCCAATGCATGAGAGTCTAGTTTAAAACATATCAAGTTTAGAGAGTAGTAGACGTAGCACCAGTCACAGTCCATTAACAGTATGTGGAAAAGAGGAAGTGAAACATACTGTTGTGTTTCCAGGTCTGATGCAAGATTTAGAAATTGACCCAAATCGTGGCGCCACAGCTTGGAGAACAGATGTTGCATTTTCAATTTAAAAGCATTGGTCACGGTTTTGTCTTTTCCTAGCGGCTCTAAAGCTCATTTAACATGTTGGTCAGGTGGGATAAAAATGACAAGTCTTGAAGACAAACAATTTAATCTCTGGACATAGCTCACAAAATGTCTGCAGGAATTGTCACCTTGTTTTTGTTGATATGTCCTGGTTTGGGAAGGAAGGAAGGGAGCGTGTTGCTGCTGGATAAACGGCCACAGACAGATGACAAACCACAAAAACGCTTTATCTAGATGATCAGTTGGATGAACTGACCTCAGAGGCTGCAGCAGGCACTGACTCTCCCTCACGGGTTTTACGTTCAAGACGTAACACGTATGGATCTTCTGATTATCCAACCGTTCATCTAGCTAAAGCGTGCTGTGATTTAGTATCTGTTTCATCCAAACATTGCATGTGTTTCTGAATCCTGTTGTTTGTTTGTTTTTTGTTTTAAAGAGAAGTGGTTTTCACTCTCACTCTCACTCGCTCTAGATAGATAGATAGATAGATAGATAGATAGATAGATAGATAGATAGATAGATAGATAGATAGATAGATAGATAGATAGATAGAGTAATGCCTCAACGCATGGAGTCCAACTAGATTGTCATTCATAATAATACATGGCTTTGGTAGCAGTTTGGACAAGTAGAGAAGTTGTAACCGTTCATGCTCTTTTCAGTTATTGTGTATTTGATTTGGTGTCGGCAGCACAAAGGACCCTGAGAGAGAACGACTGAGCTGTGGATGGCATCACATCTCCACAGGCTTCAAGGTTAAGACTGTACTTTCAGGGATCATTTCTATAGTTTGTGACTTGAGAAATGTGTTTCTGCAGCGTATGGTCTCGCCAACCACGATGATGAATCTTGATGTTCCCTTCTGAGCGTGAAGCGGATAGAGAACAATGATTCATTTCATAAGTTCTCTGTCGTTGATGACTGTTCTGTGCTTCCTAGTGGAGCATTGAGGAAGGGAACATGATCAGAGTGGCTGCAAATTAGTAAAATAGCAACTGGTTGTTTGAATGAGCTATTTTAAGAAAATCATCAACTTGTGTGTGTGCTTATAGATGAAATGACCATTCATGTTGGTGAGTTTAATATTGTGCTTGTGCCCATCAGGCTTGATAGGTCTACAGTAATTCAATAATTGCTATTATATATTTGATATTATATATGCTCTGAACCACACACCATACTTTAAAGACCAGTTGGCTGAACTGACCTCAGATGCTGCTACAGGCATCCAGCAGTGACACGTGTGGGTCTTCTGATGACACGCTCATCCAGCCGTTCATCTAGATAAATTGTGTTGTGGTTTATCGTACCCGCTCCCACTTTCTTTGTACAGAGGAGGTGGGGTTAGCTCTCGCCAGCCCCCATTTGAGGGTCAATCCGGTGGGATCCTATTGTTTTTAACCCTCCTTTTAACTTGTGCTCCTTTTTAACCTGTGATTTATTTCGGGGGCAACGTCTTCGTTTTGCACCCTGGTAGAGATCGTTGTGGCAAAGAGTGGGTTCGGAGTAAAAAACACACACAGTGGGGATGGAGGGAAAATGCTTTCTTTTGAGTCAAGTCCATGTCACAGACGATACATTTTGGATACAGTTGCTGTTTATGTCCACCTAGCTTCAAAGGTCACTGTCGCACAAGCTCCTTTTTACGGTGGGGGTGGCCCTGCGAGGGCAGTACTCAGGTATCTTACACGCTGTGTACAGGAAGGTTTTCAACTTTACAAGATGATTTTTAGACGCATGACCTTTCACAGCCCTCTGTGCACACGTGGGGCGGGGTAACGTTTGGTGTTGTGGTCCTCATAGGCTTCAGCAGTGGGTTTTCATGTTGTGAACGGACTGCGTCATAAACTCTGTTTATGTTGATCTGTCCCGGCTTGTTAGTAGCTCGGGAGGGAGAGAGTGTGCGCGCTTCGTTTTACAGAGTGGGTTCAGAGTAAAAACACACACACAGCGGTTGGATGAAACAGAGAGACAACCACGGAGGGAGGAAGAGAAAATGCTTTCGTTTGAGTTGACTAGTCCTCACAGAGGATAAGTTTTGGACACAGTTGCTATTTACGTCCACCTACCTTCAAAGGTCAAGACATCACTGTCACACAAGCTCGCGTCATTACATAAAAAAGGACGGATGACAAGGAGCCGCCTGTATGGAACATATGACTTGTTCATAAGAAAAGACAAACACTTTACTGTCAGACTCGTAAAACGATCCGACAGAGTGCCTATTGACTCACGCACACAAGAGTTTGAGCGCACGCAGCTTCTGAGGTCAAGGCCCAACCTCCCGTTTCAAAGCTCGCTCTCTTGATGTTCTGTCGGCTCCTCCTCTTCCGTCTGATCGCCGTCTCAGCTCTGTGCTGAGAGGCTGTCTCTTTTTATTTTCCTGCAGGAGAAAAGTTTGGTGTGTTGCACCCTGGTAGAGATCGTTGTGGCAAAGAGTGGGTTCAAAGTCAAATACACAGTGTTTGGATAAAACAGAGAGACAACCACGAACATGTTTTCTTTTGAGTCTTGTTCCAGGCCAGCTACTGATTCATTACGTCAGTCCTACAGTCACAGATCATTTACTTCAAGTCTATTGTGTTCACTCGACAGATGATGAGCTTGATCTGGTGCAATGCAACTCTTCTCTGATTTGATCTGACTTCAGGGAAAAGTCCTGTGATGTGTTAGTCTTCACCGATTGTGTTGAAGGAGTAGCTACACTCAGTCAGGATCTTCTTGAGGTCGTTGCTCAGATCATCCAGGTCCAGACTCATGATGCCAAGAGACAGAGCGTAGCCTTCATAGACTGACACGTTGTGGGTCCCACCATCACCAGAGTCCAGCACAATACCTGACAACAGGAGGTTTTAAATCCAGCTCATTGTCTGACAGACGACATCAACTTCATGAAGGAGGTTTTATGGCAGCAGTTGTTTAGTCATCTGAGGTAAATCAATTCTAAAATCTCAGTGAATTGAATTTTTTTTTGTAATGATCAAAAACACCTTTAAACAAACCTGTGTATTATTCGTTCTTTCATTTTTAGAAAATTAAAGACATTTGCATTAAAAAATATTTGATACTTCATTTGCATTTAATATTAATGCTTCAACTAATTGGCCCTGCGATGGACTGGCGATCTGTCCAGGGTGTACCCTGCCTCTCGCCCAAAGCCAGCTGGGATAGGCTCCAGCACGCCCGCGACCCCTTCGGGGAAAAAGCGGAAGAAGATGGATGGATGGCTTCAACTAATTTCAGACTGAATCTGACCACAATCTGCCATCTTTGCAAAAGACACCGCTTGTTTAACAATATAAACCTTATATTGTATGGTATTGTGCAATACTCTAATACTAAAGTGAATAAACAGAAATAAGAATTAAAATGTGATTATATCACATCCTAAATAATGTTTGTTGTAAAAAAAAAAATAAAACTGATAATACAGGGACACATGCATATTAATATATCAATAATCAATCAATGGCGATAACAAATAATAAAGAGATTGTACTTGAAATAATAATGTACCAAACATTTTTTTAGTTTCATAAAATATTTAAATGCCGAAATTCAATTCAATTCAATCCACTTATATTTATATAGCGCCAATTCACAACATCAGTTATCTCAAGGCACTTTACAAATAAGGTTTAAGACCTGACACAACTAACCCAACAAATCCCACATAGAGCAGCTTTTAATTGTAGCCAATCGATAAATTGTACATTTTAATAGCAACAGTGGAGGAAAAACTCCCTCTATAGAGGAAGAAACCTCCAGCAGACCCAGGCTCAGTGTGGGCGAACATATGCCTTGACCGGTTGGGGTGAAGAGATAGAGAAGAGAGAAAAGGACACAACCACAACAACAAAACAAGCAGCAACAGAACACAGGCAGGATGGTTGGACCAGCAACTGAACACTGGAGACACACGACTCTGAGTCTGATAATACCTGTAGATGAGAATAGAGAGAGAGACGATCTAGATCTAAGTCTATAGCAGCTTAACTAAGAGATGGTTCAGAGAGACCAGAACCATCTCTAACTATACGCTTTGTCAAAAAGAAATGTTTTAAGCCTAGTTTTAAAACTAGAGAGGGTGTCTGCTTCTCGAACCTGGACTGGAAGCTGGTCCCATAGGAGAGGAGCTTGGAGCTAAAGGCTCTGCCTCCCGTTCTACATTTAGAAACTCTAGGAACCACAAGCAGACCAGCGCTCTGAGAACGAAGCGTTTGTTGGGAGCATAAGGAGCCATGAGGTCTTTAAGATAAGATGGAGCTTTATTATGAAGAGCTTTGTAGGTGAGGAGAAGAATTTTGAATTCTATCCTAGATTTGACAGGGAGCCAATGCAGAGAAGCTAATGTAGGAGAAATGTGATCTCTCTTCCTAAGTCCAGTCAGAACTCTGGCTGCAGCATTTTGAATTAACTGGAGGATTTTCAAAGAGTTATTGGGACAACCTATGAGTAGCGAGTTACAGTAGTCAAGCCTAGAGGTAACAAATGCATGGATTAATTTTTCAGCATCACTCTGTGAGAGGATGCTCCTAATTTTAGCAATATTCCTCAGGTGGAAGTAGGCGGTTCTAGAGATTTCTTTAATATATGGTGTAAAGGACAGATCTTGGTCAAAGATGACACCAAGGTTCCTCACAGTAGAACTTGAAGCTAACGTTATGTCATCCAGAGTAACAATCTGATTCAATAATGAGTCTCTGTGGTTTTTAGCACCAATTAAAATAACCTCAGTTTTGTCTGAATTCAGTTGTAGAAAGTTATGGGACATCCAGGATTTGATGTCATTTAAACAAGTTTGAAGTTTGACTAATTGGTTTGTTTCCTCTGGTTTCATGGACAAATATAACTGAGTATCATCTGCATAGCAGTGGAAATTTATAGAATGTTTTCTAATAATATTACCAAGGGGAGACATGTAAAGACTGAAAAGTATTGGACCAAGCACAGAACCCTGTGGAACTCCAAAGCTAATTCCTGTGCGGATGGAAGATTGATCATGATTGGATATAGGCCTATAGTTTGCAAGTTCTCTAGGGTCAAGAGTAGGTTTTTTCAATAAAGGTTTGACCTTTAGCTCCTGGGCTGAAGGTCTTCTCGGCTGTGGTGCTCGCTGCCGGGACGTTCCTGGCCTCGAGCAGCGCGTCAGCAGCTTCTGTCAGGCTGTGGTTGGTGTTAGTCGTGTGTCTGTGCATCACGTGCTGGGTAACATCTGCCCAGTTGTGTCACTACTGTGGGAGCAGCTACAGCAGCCTGGGCTGTGTGTGAAGGACTATGACCGGCCAGAGCAGGTTGCTGCTAGTTTTAGATTCACTATCGTTTTAAATTCCAGTTGAAGGCAACGTGACTCTAAAACGATTTGATTGGTCCTCCACAGTGAAAAATGAAGATTTGAAACTCAAAGGAAAAAAATGTGAAAATAGATCAAAAGTGTCAAAATTGAAACAGGTGAGGTGTTCTTTCAGGGGATTTACTGGTTCGTAGGAAGGTGAAAAGAAAAAAGAAAATCATAGTAATCATAGAATGAGTTATATACCTGCTCACAGAAATATTTTAGAATAGTGAGCATTTTCATTATTAATCGTTGAATTTAAGTGAATCTATGCAACGATTAGTTAGTTTTTTGTTTAGTTTAGTTTTTGTTCTCTATGTTTTATGTTTCTTTCAACTAGTTAATTGTGTTTATTAATGTAATATGGTTAAGAAAGTCACAGAGTTAGAGGGAACTAATAGGAAATGATTGGGACCACACACACCCAGCCCTGTAAATATCAGAAGAATAAGCCAGGTCTTGTATGATGTTGACATGTTCTGTCATGAAGAGGACGCTCTCACCTGATGCAGCGGAGATGCAACCTGATCTGTGCTGAACCAAAGGTAGAGCAACAAACAGTCTGAAACAGTAGCGACGCACTAAGGTGAACACAGACCTGGAGACCTGGACTCAGCTTCCTCCAGCAGCTGTAACAGGTAACTGAGAAGCCAAACTGACGGAACAGGGAAGTGACAGACAGTGTTTATCTCTTTAATTACTCACCAGACAACATTAGAAACACTTGGACAACTGTTAGTGTGGTTCAGCTATTTCTTGGGTCCAACCTACTGTCAAGCTCTGAGAAGTAACATTCTGTCTGTAATAATAACATTTCACTCATTTTAACATGACACCAAATGTGGAATCAGTGTTGAACCACTTCAATTGGCAGAAACACTCAGCAGTCGTCCATTTGAACTGTAGCTTTGTGAAATAAATAGATAGATCTGAAGATTTAAAGTGCTCTCCAGTTATTGCATCATTCATAAAAAGTCAAAATAATACTAATAATACTAAAGCAATAATAAATAAGAATAAATACACCTATAAACCCACACATACATCAGTCATTTCACTGGTCCAGACTTAGACTTTGCATTGTTTTTTAGCAGCATTCAGAGGTTATTGCATTCTTCACAAGGGTGAAGTGAAACTGGAGGATAAGTCTGTGGTCTCTACCAACTTCCCACAGACTGACGAAGCTTCCTGGAAAGGTGGTGAAACGTTTCTACGAAATAGAAGAGTCCAGTGACCATGTGCTTGAGTCTGTCCTTGCTTTACATAGTCTGTAGCGTCTGCCTGAGGGCAGCAGTTCAAACAGGGAGTGGCCTGGGTGTGAAGTGTCTTTAACAATGTTCTGTGCTTTCCTGAGGCAGCGGGAGCTGTGTAGGTTTTCCAGCATGGGGAGAGGGCAGCCAACAATCTTCTGTGTGGTGTTGATGACGCCTTGGACGCTTTCCTCTGAGCTGCTGTGCTGCTGGTGAACCACATGCATATGCAGTATGTTAGTATACTTTCTATAGTGGCTCTGTAAAAGGACACCAACAGTCTTTGTGTGATGTTGTTACAGTCTCTGCTGGGCCTTTTTCAGCAGCTCAGAGGTGTTTACACCCCAGGTCAGACTCTCCTCTATGTGGACTCCCAGGAAGCGGAGGATGGTGTTGAAAGCCGAGCTGTAATCCACAAAGAGCATCCTCACGTAGCTGCCCTGCTGCTCCAGGTGTGACAGTGCAGCATGTAGCGCTGTTGCTATGGTTCCTCTGTGGATCGGTTCGCTCTGTAAACTGATGTGGGTCGAGTCTTGAGGGCAGAGCTGCTGTGATGTGGCTACGGACCAGTTTTTGGAAGCACTTCATCACGACTGGGGTGAGTGCTATTGGTCTGTAGTCATTGAGGCTGGAGATGTGGGGCTTCTTGGGCAGGGGGACTATGGTGGAGGACTTCAGGCAGGGTGGGACAGTGGACTGTGCCAGGGACCGGTTGAAGATCTTTGTGAAGACTTCAGTCAGCTCGTCTGCACAGTCCCTCAGCACACGTGCTGGGACGCCATCAGGACCAGTCGCCTTCCTCGGGTTGACGGCTCGCAGGGTACGTCTCACCTCACGTCTCACGTCTCAGTATGTCTCACCTCACGTCTCACGTCTCGGTACGTCTCACCTCGTGTTGCTCCAGACTAGGGTCATGGGTTGCAGGTCATTTTTCCAGATTTTCATGAAGTGCACTAACTTCACACCTGTCTATTTGAATGAGATCATCTTCCCCATATTCACCAACATCCATTGTTTCACACTCATCATCATCCTCCTCATCTGGAAGTGTTGGATCACAGAACTTAGGTTCATCTAATAATTATGTTCTCATGCTGTGGATGAATGTGTTTGAGTTTGTGCAGCCCCTGCACCAGTTTAGACCAGGTTACAGTTTTGAACATCTGATGACCTTTGTAACACAAGCGTCTCTTCAGTTTCACTCTCAGGACCTGAGACTCACTTCTCACTCTGGTAAAGCATCAACCGTCTCCTGTGCCTCAGATGGGACACACACTACATTCCCATGTGTTGCTCTCTGTCTGCCTTTGGGAAGAGGAACAATCTTAGCGAATGGGCTACACTTTGCTATGAGATGTGTCTCCAGTATGTTCAGATCACACAGTTCAGCTGGAATGTCAGCGAGCTCCAGGTTGTTGGCTACAGCAAGGTGGGGCATGGCTCCCTTTTTCAGGTGATGATGACGTGTGTGATGAATCCACTCTTTCTTTCTCTCATCAGGCTCTTTACACTGTTGTTCATTGGTGCAGACATGGTCACAGACGTGAACATTCTTTCCAGTCAGGCATGTTGACGCCACATCTTCATGTTTAGTGTCAGAAGGTCTGTTACAGGTTTGTACTTGGTTTGGAAATGACGCCTTGTGACAGACGGTGCAGACGTAAGTAGGACCAGCCTTTATCTGGGATCTGAAAACAGCTGTTGTGAAACTGTTGGTCTGTATCAGGACAATACTGTCTGTATTTCCTTTTCATTTTCATTGCACATCTCATGTTGTGCATAATCCTGAATGCAAGATTGTTTTTCTACCATTTCCTCATCAGTTGTTTCATGACGGCCTTGTGTTGATTCCTGAATGCGTTGTCATGTGCATAATGCTGAGTCATGTGTGATCGCTGCCTTTGTTTAAATTCAGAATCACGTGTGTAACGTTCGGTTACGTACGACTTTTGTTTAGCCATAAAAGCAGCATCGCGTCTGTAACGTTCACTTCTGTAGCGTTTATGTTTGTTTCTGAAATCAACATTGTCTCTGTATTGGGTTATTATATTAATTACTTTCCGTTTTGAAATTCAGGATTGCTTTGATTTCCTGCTGACATAAGATTTTTTATTTGCCCTGTAATTTTCATCTGTAGGATACTTTTCATTTAGTTTTCTTTTTTGATTGTCTTTTCTTTGTGGGGCTTTTGTTTTCACCATCCTCTTAAACTTTCTCCTACTACTTTGACTTAGTTTTGACAGTTTACAGGAAGATTCAGAGAGATCAAAAGTATCAGGGAGGATGAGATGAACTTCTTCTAACTCCACTGAAGTTAGGTTAGTAGAGACGCCTTGTGAAATGTTATCAGACATATTGATACTAAGCTTCAGTGGTTGAGCAACAACTTTGTGTCTTTGCGTAAAGCAACATGTGATGAGGCTGAATTAATACAAGTGTCTTGGTTGTTTTAGCTCAGTTTTTATATTAACAGATATGGTGGGACTGTGTGTGAAAGTGATGGTTGAGTTTGACTTCAGGCATCATCCAACGCTGCAGGTGTCACAGTTGTGTGAGGTGTAGATCTCCCTTCTGTGTGTTGGACAGCATCGCTGAGCTTGTAAAACTCTACAGGCTTCAGTTCATAAGCACAGGAGGATTGTGTTCCCAACATCTGGTGACATCTGGTGACATCTAGTGAGCCTGTCAATCATATCACTGAGATGCGTGTAGATAAGCATTACAGCTGTACCAGTACTGTTTGATCTCAGGGGTAAACCCTTAGTTGTCTCTGAGTGAGGATCAGAAAGCCCATAGTTGTTTGTTCTGGTTCTGAACACTGCAATGCGTAACCCTGTCGTCATCAGCAACGCATACTGCACATCTGATAACAAACTCAAACCTGCCTCCAGGTCCAGGAAAGTGTCCACAGCTTCAGGTAAAAGTCTCCAAATGTGCCGTATCTGGTAGTTGTGTCATATCTACACGATACACACATCTACGTGCAGCAGCTTCATCAAGGGGGTAACAGATATTTCAAATTTTTGCTTCCTGTTTTTTTTAATCCGATAGCCTATCTGATACCAATGAGTCTGTGGATGAAGAGAAATGTAAAGGTAATACTTAAAAATGCTACACTGCAGAGAGGACATCCCAGTTCCACAATTGCTAGAGAATATGAAGAAAAGAGGAGAAGAGGGTCCACTAAAACTCGTCCCAGTCCCTGATGTGCATCTGGACACCATTGCTCATTGGATCGTCATGGACATGACAAGAAAGGTAGATGCAAGGTACCAGGATGCAAAGGTACTAAAGCAAAGTGCCAAAAATGTGATGTCCACCTATGTTGGTGGTCACATTTTATGATCGATGTATTATCAGGGACCCCCAAGCTTCCAAAAACTAAGGTCAAAAGGTAAAAATTCATGCCATAAACGGTTAAATGTTAACAATATTTATGTTTGGGCTCAGCTGTTGAGGTGAGCAGATGAGAGCTTCTAGTTGCAGTTTCTGTCTCCGACTGCAAAAACTCTTCTGTTCCGTAGTAGTTGTTGTGGTAGTATTAGTAAAACTCAGATCACCATAATAAATGAAACCATTTCACCATTGTACCTGTGAATCAATATCTAACCTATAAAAACAAACTTATATATGAAATAAAAGTGAAAAGGTTCACATACAAAACAAACACCAGGATGGTTTCTTTGCTCTTTATTGAAATTGATCACTGTCCAGACAATGTGTCTGCTGTTGTGTGCACCTGTTATAGTGCAGCAACCCGTCCCTGAGCAAGCACTAGGCCACAGTGGAGAGGAAAAACTCCCCCTTTGGGAAGAAACCTCCAGCAGAACCAGACTCAGGGTGGGCAGTCGTCTGCCTCGACCGGTGATGGGTTGAGCTTAGTGAAGAGGCCCTGAGGAGACCCAGGACACGCTGGAGGGATCTGTCTCTGAGCACAACTGGAATGAAAGCGTTAGACGTGTCAAACGTCTGCAGTTGAAGGTAAAAGCAGTTCAGCTTGAGTCAAAGCAGTTTCATTGAATGTGTCTCAGTGAAACATCTAATATTATTCAGAGGTTTGATTCAATTCATCCTCTGATCCCTGACTCTTTACTCCTGTACATCCACATCTAACTAAATTCACTCCTCATCAACATAATCGTCCATTTAACGTGGCCCTGAATGCAACACAAGCTGGTGTCATTGAAGTAGCACAAACATCAACTTTTCACATCATGTGACTTTTACAAAGGAAAGGGCCAAAGAGCAGACGAGTAACAGCCCCAACATATCCAGATTTATCCATCGAAACAAGTGAGGAAGACGAGGAGAAATTACAATGCTCAGATTTGAGCAAGATTAGAAACTAGCCAGCAGTTAAGAAGAGACTTTAAATTTACACCTGCACTTGTTGACAGGACAGAACCTGAGAGGAAAAGTTTAAGTATAATGAAGAATGTAGACAGAGAAATGTATGGAGGCAGCAGTTTCTTTTCACCCACCTGCACAGCAAGACACACAGAGGTGGGAGGAAAGAGACAGACACTGGTCTAACGCGTCCAGATCTGGACAGAGACTAAGAAATGAGCTCGAGAGAGAAGCAGAGGCTGCAGGAAGAAGAGTGAAAGAGCAAAGCTGGAAAATGAGGCTGAAATGGAAAACCTGAAAACGAGACAGAGACACCAGAGAGAGACTGATCAAGACTGATGAAGCCATCATGGGATGAAATAATTAGACAACAAGCTGCCAATGTGACCGGTGTACTTCTGCGTTGTGTTCATGAAGATAGTCGGTTGTTGGAATGGCCTCCTTTTAATATCTGATGCATAGACAAACAAAAACACACTCCTGTAACATCTGCCCGCTCCAATTCCTGTACCACCGCAGGATCGTACAGAAAGGGCGGGGCAGTCCGTACAGCTGCGAGCGCGAACACAGAAAATACTCGCAGCCCGTTGTAACAAATATAAAATAAAAATACATAAAGTTCACATACCTGATGCATAGACAAACAAAAACACACTCCTGTAACATCTGCCCGCTCCAGTTCCTACAAGAGCAAAACTGAAGGTAGCTTGACTGACTAACTTTGTAAGATAGCAGCATCGGAGGGCAGCAACTTACAGAGTGGCAGAAAATGAAGCTAAAATAAATCAACATATTCACATAAAACAGTAATGACAGATATAATGACAATAAAGAAATTAAGTAACACAAATTAATATAAAAGTATGAAAATATAAAGAGACGAGTAAAGCAGCACCCACCTCTCCCACCGCAGGATCGTACAGAAAGGGGAGAGTCAGGGGCTGCAACCCATATATATAGCCAATGAAAATAAAACACCAACAAAGAAGAAATAATAGAAAAAAGGACTTCTTCTATGCTATCAGGATTAACACTGAAACCAATGCTACAAACACATTTTGTGTAATTATAACAAAAGTATAGAAGCACAAGTATAACCAGGTTACACCAACAATAAAATGACTCATACAATGTCCCCACGAGATGCGACTAAGTGCATAGAAAAGCTGCAGCAATCAATGATTCAGGAAGAGGAGAAGCAAGAAATGAAACAAAATAGACTCATCAACAATAAAAAGCCAAAAACCTACAGAGTGGAAATGGAGGAAAGGCTCCTAGCTGCCCCTGAGAAAGAGAAGAGATTCATGAAACTGAGGAATAGATCACTTTTAAACTACCACCACGACTCAGAGGAATCTGAGCAGGATTAATGGCAATGGAGGCTCCTATGTTCTCTGAACATGTGTGGAAGTGTACAGAGCTGAAAAACAACATGTTGAAGAGCAGAGTAAGGCTCTGGCAGGAAGACTCACGCAGCTCAGACAGAAGAACTGAGAAAGCTCAAGGACCAACTCTTTCTCTCCACTGCACCATGATAATGATGGTGATCAGAGTCAGGACAACTACACAAAATGTTGGGATGAGCTGATAAATAACACCACTGCAGAAATCCAATGACGTCATAATAGTCCCTGAAGGAGCAGCAGCTATGGTCAAGCTTCTTGAAAGACATCAAGAATGGTTTCAAGTTCCAGGCTCAGCACCACACGTCACTCTGCTCATAGCAGAAGAACATGAGTCACATGACTTGGGAGTAGCTGGTGAGTAGCTTCCTACTGACTGTCAATACATTCAAAAATCTTCTGATTGTTTTGTTAAAATTACCTGCAGACAAGCTGATGAAGTGATAAGTCAAATGTCACTGACAGAAGAGCCTGATGAGCAGTTAAAGCAGGTACCCTCACATGTGGTCAACACACAAAATAGATGCAGGATGAGTTAAATCTGCTGATCCTCCACAGTTTAAAGTTAAAGCAGGAATAAGATTAACACACTGAAAAAATCCACTTATAAAAGAAGCAACAGAAGGATTAATAGAGGCAGGAGTATTGATTAAAACAAGGAGTAATCTTTCCCCAAAGAAAGCTAAACACCAGTGACTATAGGTTAGTGCATGATGTAAGAGCAACTAATCCAATAGTGCAGGACAATTGATTCAGGCCATGCAGCTACCAAAAGAGTTAGAATATTAAAATGTCCTGCAAACCAGAGAAACGACTCTTGGAGAACACAGGACAATAATTTAGCAGACAAAAATAGACAGAAGAGAGACTCTGGGTCCAAAGGAGCCTGTTAGAAAAGCTGCTCCTCACCTGCTCTGTGGAGAAGTAGTCAGGGACATTTTGTATTTGTACCTTTGTCATTGTAACCTTTTGCCATAAAGAAAATGCAAGAACCAGAGGACAGGTGTTGAGGAAACTACAGACCGAGTGGTGGTCACCTTACATTACACCAATGGTGGACAGAGAGCTGGCACGATGCCCACAGTGTCCTAAACATAATGTCAGGACAACATTTACCCGTCCAGTAGCTCATGTTCCTGTTCCTGACGTCTGATGATGGATTATGTGGACATGATGGACAGGGTGGGAGGAATAAATACCTGTTTGTAGTAGACTGGAAGCTCAGTAGATGGATGGAAGCTTGTCCAACAGCAGACAACAAAGCAGCAGCAAAGTTTTGTGTATGCATTTAAAAACGAATCATAGTTAATGTATAGTAGAGCAGTAGCTCTGTTCAGTTGTATATAATAGATTTAGTTTACTCTGTAAGGCAATAAAAAACCAAACTGAACTGAAGCCTACGAGAACTGAATGGATTTACCACTTCCTGATACATCTGGCGTCCACGTCGCCTGAACTGAAGTCTTGGTAGATGGTGATGTATGAGATACAGCCGAGTTCTGGACGTCCACACATGCCAACAGAGAAAAGGAGTTAATGCTTTCTGTTACCTGAACGTTTCCCACTTGTGTCTACGCATCAGGACGCAGGACTATGATGCTGTGCTGATGCTTTGTTACTGAGCTTCGGTGATGGTTGGGGGTAAAGGGGTGGGGGGCGAGGGGGCGTCCAGGCCTGGCCGTGAGCGGAGTCCCTAGGGGCAAAGGTGGAGGGTGAAGAGGGCTCTGACTGCTGGTCCAATGATTCTGGAGCCACTTCTAACTAAAGCAGCACATGAAGAGGAAGGCGATCACACCACTCCACAATCCTGCAGATGAGCCGTGGTTCTGTACTGGTCCTGAAAGCAGAGACAGGATGAAAGTGTCAGCGGCTGGAATGCTCATGAAACAACACATAGATATTAACCGAGGTTATGGAGCGAAAGGCAAAAGATGCTGCAACAGAGTCCAGCTGCTCAGAAAGTTCTCTTTCAGGACTTTGTGTAAATGTCTCCAAGCACTAAATAAAGCCCCATCAGTAGCACGTGTCAGCATCAGGTGTAATGACCTTTAACCTTCCCAGGCTGGCTGACAGTGAGTCCTGGTCTTCCTCTGGGCCTCCTCCCGCTGCTACCGACCTACATGGCACCGGCTCCTACTGAGAGAGATGAACCGCTCTTAGTCTGGCCCGTCGCCTAGGACCTGTTTGTCATGGGTTTAGCCCTGACAACACAGCTCCTAGGGTCACGCGGGCACACAAACTCCTCCACCGCGATAAGGTGTCGGTTCAAGGAGGAGAAAAACTAGAACACAAACGTTAGTGAGGTCAACTTAAAATCACATGAACAGTACATTGAAACAAGTACAACAAAAAACTGATACTTACCTTTAGTAACCCATCAGCTGAACCTAACTTATCTTCACCTAACTTAAAACATTTAACTTAAGTAAACCTAACTCAATTTATCTTAACTTATTAAATGTAAGTTAACTTAACCTAACCTGTTACACAGAAACTTAATCTTTATTAACCCAACGATATATTTAACTTAACCTAACTTAACTTATCTTAACTTAACTTAATTTATCTTAACTTAACAAAATATGCATAAACTTTAACCTAACTAACACACAAAAACTTAACTCAACCTACTGTAACATAACTTAACTTAACTAAACATAAACTACTGTAACTTAACTCAACCTACTGTAACTTAACTTAACTAAACATAAACTACTTTAACTTAACTTAACCTACTGTAACTTAACTTAACTTTAGATAAAACGAGTCCAGCGCCACCTGGACATAAAGGATCTGGGACCTGCCTCTTCACCACTAACCTCTAACCAGCTCCTCTCTGTTTCAGAGGTCGCATATTCTCTAGACCTTAGAGACACTGGTGGATGTCTCCACGCTTCAACCTCCCAGGCTGAGACTTGCCTGACAGGACTCTGACTAAACTAGTCAGAGTCGCTGTCATCAGTCCAGCCTGTGTGGTGAAGACCCATCCAGTGCATCCAGGGTGTAGAGGATCTGAGGCCCGTCGAAGTCGACGGCTGAGGTTCCTCGAGGTCGTCCTCAGCATCCACACGCTGCCTCTTACCTGCTGTACTTACCTGCTCCAGGTCGCTCTCTTCCCTGCTCCTCTTCGTCGCAGACCGAAGTCCTGACGTCGAGGGAGCAGAGAGAGGCGACCTGGGTGGGACCAGAGGAGGAGGAGGAGGAGGAGGACCAGCAGCAGCCACAGGAGGAACGGCCGGTTCCACACTTACCTCAGGAACCGGCCGTTCCTCCTGTTCCAGACCGGAGTCTGGTGGCAGCTGCTGGACGAGGGGAGGGGGGCGCAGGTCGTCCTCGTCTTCGGTCATGGAACCATAACCAGAATCGGAGTCGTCCCAGCCCACTACGTCCTCCCACACGTCCTCGTCCTCATCGTCATCGTCTTCCCACTCGCTGTCGGTTTCCTCTGCGCGGTCGTCCAGGTCGTTGAGGAACAGCTCGTCCATCCTTAGAAAGGGACAAAGCACCAGAACACTTAGTACGGCAACAACTTCCCAGGACATCCTTTGTTGGTGACAGAGGAAAGCAGACATAAGTCAGTTATGGACGAAGTCACTGTAGGAGCCTGGTGCAACCGTTACTGCAAACATGTGTCAACAACACGGCCAGTTAACGTTCATCGTCATTTTGAGCCACAAGTAAAATATCAAGTCAAAACTTTCACTATTGTCCATTGTTTTACCTTTCATGTCGAATTCACATTATGTTTATGAATTATTCACTAAGAACCAACTTGCTGTAAAATAACTTACTGCTAAATTGCATTTTTGCATATCATGCATAAGTATATGCAAAACATATAATAATACTATTAATAATAATAATAATAATAATAACTCACATAAGTATCAACTCACGGTTTGTGTAGGAGACATGAAGCTCAGAACTAATCAAGCAATAAATCACGTGTTTCTCCCAAATCAATTAGTGTAAAGTTCATTGGGCTCGTTTGATTAAAGCTTTGTAACATTTAGACCAACTTTCCATTCAAACCTTTCTGGTTTTCAGGAATCTCTAGTTCAGTGCATGTTTTCCAGTCACCACCAGAACTGATCAGCAGCACCAGTCCAGTCAGGGAGCGGCCATAGAAAAGGGCCTGAGCGCGTGCTGGCGTCTCCGCGTCTCCATGGTGACCACGAAACGCATTTTAGGAATTTTTAAAACCCCAAATAACTTTTATAATCTACACCTTTGCCAAATTATTCATAATTAATCCACACGTTTAAAGCCATGTTAGCGGTGAATGATAATAAAGCCATTAAACGTGTCTCCCGCTTCAGATGAGGAGATTCCTCTGCTTTTAAAGAGCTTCAATGGCTGCTGCTAATGGAGGCTAACAGACCAGCAGCAGGTCTTCGCTCACCTGCCAAGGGGGCGTGGTTGTCGGTCACTCGCCGCTGCTCTGGGGCCTGGTCTCAGCAGATGCTCCGGTGGGTTTGAGTCCAGTAGATGAGTGGTCGCTTTCCAGGAGGTTGAGATCAGTATCCGAGTGCTTTCGTTAGCTGCTGTTAGCTTTAGCTTTAGCTTTGCGTCCAGCGTCCAGCAGCCTGGTGGGAACCAGGCGTCTGCAGGCTTATATAGCCTGGCCTGGGTCGTCGCTCCGTTTCCATGGCAGCCACTGACGCACGTGCGTCAGGTGTGAGCTAATGTCTGCTGCTAATCGTCGTTTGCGTCGCTGTGTTTTATAAACGCTCCTTACTGGCAAACGGTGAAACTGCAGCAAGTTGCTGTGGCGGTAACTCAGGCTGAAAACACACGAGTTGAAGTCGTTGGTTCCGGTGAAAGTCAGTCCAGGCGTAGCTGCTTCCTTCTGACCGCTGCTCGTGCTGGGCCTTCATCAGCCACCAATGATTCAGGCTCCAGCATCAGCTGCACCCAGCAGTGCTGCTGTTACAGCGCCCCCTGCTGGATGGACTCACAGAGCCCCTCAGTCAGTGGAATGACTGGACGTGTGACGACTAGACAGTTATCTTCATTAGAATAATCCTAGTTTTATATACTAATCACATATAATAATAATAAAAATATTGGTATTATTTCGGTTTGTGTCGTACGTTCCCGTAGTTACTCTTCATGTCACACTGTTTATTATATAATGATGACATGATTTTGATTCCTTGAAGCACTTTAAACCACTTTAAACCATTTCCTTTGCAGTAGTAGTAGATCTGCTGCAAAGGAAGACGTCCAGTTACCGTGATTCAATTCTCAGACAATCTCACCTAGAAGAAGCGTCACCAACATTTAGGCTTTTATTTCCAGGTAGTTACATCTGAGGACTTATATTCATCTGACAGATGAACATGTTGTAGAATCTAGACTTGACAGAAAAGCCTTCATTCATTCAAGCCTTCTTCTCTGGTGACCCTTTGACCTCACCAGGCCTTTGCTTTCTTCTTTCCTGGTGCTTGCACAGCAGCCTTTTCTTATTGTTTGCTTTAGGGGCTTCTCCCTTCAGTCTGGCCTGTTGTGGCTACATCACGCGCACGCTGATAATTTAACAGGTTTCTAGAAATGTGTCATTATTTAGTTCATTTGGTTTTGGGTTGTTGTTTTGTATCTAACAAAACTTGTGACCTTAAGTTGGTCTCCTCAGCAGCTTCATGCTTGGAAACGTGTGCCTGATGTATGGGACCCATTTTCTTCAAGTCTCTACCCCCACTGTGATGTAATGACTCAAGGAGCGAACAGAGCTGCTTTTAGAAACACTTTGATACTTAGCCTAGTTGGGCTCATGTTTTTATCAACACCGATCCCTAATCCCTAAAATGATGCGACTCGTTTGCCTGCCTCTGCATATTTCTCATCTCACCACTGAGAATAAATTCATGTTTAATTATTTGAACCTTACTCTGACTGAATTCATCTTAGTTGGAACATCTCTGACAACAACAGAGCGAGTCACAGGAATTTATTAAACAACAAGACAGAACAAAGTAACAATAAAAGAATGAAATGTGCTCTATTAAATATCATCTCTCTGTTAATAAATGACCTGCTCAGTGACCATCACTGTATGTAATTCATATCTCTATGCAAACACTTTTTTGCAGTAGCTGCATTTAGCCTGTGACATCACCAGACTTAAGCTTTGTTTGCTTGTGATGCTTTTCCAGGTTTGCAACCTCCTGCAGTTGCTCGTTCTTTGAGAGGTCGCTTCCTTTAGATATTCATCATGGAAAGAATCAGCAAAACCTGTCAATTACATGTTCCAGAACATTTATTCAGATGAAACACGGGTGGGTTCAAACAGAACGTGCTCTCTTCTAAGTTCTGCATCAGACTCATTATTCCAAATAGACGTAGTGTCAGAGCTCGTCCAGCAGAGGGAGCTCTATGCTGCGGCTTCTGTTGAAGTGCGGTCGCTTCCTGTTGCACTACTTCCACACATGACATGAGGAAGCTGTGTTCGCTCATCTTTCAGGTGAAACTAGTCTCTTTCCAGGTGTGAGCTCGTCATGTTCATCAGTAGTTACGTCCATGTTTTATTCAACATGCTGTAGACTCCCAGTAATGTGTTTTAAACGGCTTCTGTTGATTTGTAGCATGGTGCTAACGGCATTAGCCTGCTATGCTAACCTGTACAGTAGCAGCAGCATTAGCCGCCATAGCCGCTTATGCTGTTAGCTCAGTAATGTGACGTAGATGTGACGTGGTCTACATTAAGGGCGGAAGGGTCAACATTCCAGCGAGGACGATGTAAAAACATGAACATGTTCAAACTCATTTTCATCTAAAGGATGTAAATGATTAATTTTAACAGCAGATAATTGACCAGCACAACTTCACTACATGTAGGAGAGGATCCCGCTCTTTGTCTTTGTGTTTCACTGTGACCTGCTGTGACATTTAGCAACGATTAGAAATATCTATGTTGTTGTTTTTTCATATCAACATCAGATCTTTCAACTCAAACCAACGTCCTATACTTAAATTATGTTTTTTTTTTGCAGCCATTTTTCCTGAATCTGTCTGTAAAACGTGAGCTTTTCTCCTGGAAACCTAACCACACTGTTGTTCCTGGAAATGGGTCTTTTTTCAAGCAGAGCAAGTTCTGATCCAGGCAGCAGCAGGACTCTGAAGCCAACACAGCACACAGAGAAAATAACACGTCTCACTGGGTTGAAGTTCAAGTTCACCTTCACAGACTGGTTGGAGCTTTGAACTCATGGTGCAGGTGATGGAAACAGCTGAGGAAACAGCAGAGCACAGGGCAGAGGAACAAACACGAGCGTCCTCTTTTCCAGGTAGGAGCTGGGAAGCTGGGGAGCTGTTGCACATCCCAGCTAAATGTGTCCTGTCAGGATTGTATAGGTTTTTTTCTGATCTGCAGATGATGAGCATAGAGCAGCCACTGAAAAATACTGAGAAGTACAAGGGTGAGCTCTGCTTCCTGCTGGCGTCCTACACCAGGAAGAGAAGCTCAGAGACAAGGCAGAGCTGCTGGTGGTTCAGCTGTTTGACCTCCAGCACAGAGGTACAGAGACTAAGACTAAGCAGAGACTTTGATCATACAGAGCTACTTAACATTTTTGGTCTTCCAGTCAAAAGACGTCAGTAACAGCAGCATTAAACGCCAAAGTAAACTAAACTCTACAGTATTATACAGCACATCCTTCTGGTGTGTTGCTACTTCCCACAGCGCAGTTCATCATTCTACCACAAGATGGCACTGAATCCAACCTTTTTGAATATGTTCAAACAATGAAATTACTACATCAGTGTGTGTGTTGAGGGAATCTTTTCATTGCAATATTAACATACAGTCAGACAAACATAGTGCGCACATGTAAAAATTAAGTCCTACTAATAAATGTCCTGTTTTATTATATTTTGTATTTTATTATAACATAACACATAACAGGTCAGCACCACACAGGCAGACGCAGGGACACAGCTTCTCCTGTCCAGTATAACTCTGCAGAACCCAACAGAATCTGCTGCAGCTACAGTGATGCTTGTATTGGTTGTGCTTTGTTTCTGTGCGACCGTTAACCCTGTGTTAGTTTAGTATTGCAACACAATAGGATCCAAAGTTGGCTAAGTAGCAAATGTGAGCAGGAACCTTTGGGGAGATGTGGTGACGCACTTTGTTTGAGCCAGTTAAAATGTTCACTTTCTCTCTCCTCCTTTTTTAGGGAGAGATAATTGGTTCCACATCTAGGTGGTACATGAGTTAACCATCAGTAACCATCAACGGACTCTCCTCAGTCAGTTGATAATGAAATTTAATAAAAGTCAAAATTCAGTCAGGTGTGACTCTATAATAGCAAAATGCCATCAATGAAGTGATCCTGGAAAATCTTAGTCCTAATGAATTTATCCTTGTGTTATTAAGTCAGTGACATTTGTTTATAATGTTGGTTTTCACATAACAGAAAGGAACGTGAGGACCATGATTTCACAACCACTGCAGAACTGAGCTGTGCAGAGGAACAGCCACTAAAGAGTCCAGAAAAGAGGAAGCCAAGGAAGACGACCTCCTCAGACGACCAAACGGGTCGGTATTGACGTCCTACTGCAGGCGCTGATTAGACAGACGTTACTCTGTGTCCTCCCTCTGTTTAGTATGTATGTTGACTGATGAATGAACCAACTCAAACCCCAAACTGTTTGACAGAAAACTTGTTATGCTTTGTTTCACTGTGTTGTTGCTTGATCCATCACAGATGATCTCAATCTTCCTCAAGTACCAAGAAGCTTCAGGAGAATGTCCAAGGTGGTAGGTGGTTATGTCCAACTATTGTTGCTGCTAGATGGGGATCGAATTCTTGTATTATTAAAAGCTCAATATTTTTTTTTTCCATACGTGAATTCTTTCATTTCAATAATCTCATGCACGAGTTGTGTTACACATAATATTTTATGGTCATCTGTGCTGTTAATTAACAAAAAAATGTGACATCACTCCAACCATCTTTCTCTATGCTTTGCCTCCAGCCCAGGTTATTTCCTCTCACGGGGCCAAAGGAGACGACTGAGGGAGATGTGGGAAACTTCCCTTTTCTCTGCTGTGACAGATCATCTGTGGTGATTCTAGCTCCCAAGTTCCCTGTGACATAGCATGCGTCTGCAGGGCCGTCTACCCCTCATGCTTGTTGCCCTAGCGTCTGGCAGGGCAGTTAACCTAACAGCGTTTTCCTCCACAGCAACAGTCAGAGGTCAGTTCAGTCACAGAGGAACTGGAGACACTTGTCATTTCCTCCCAGTGAAGCTCCTCAGTGGCGGAGAATCCTGCTCAACACTGACATCACACTGACTGATGAACTGACCATCATACCTGTCTGCTCAGTGGACAAAAGATTTTGATTGGTTGACAAAAGTATGTCATGTAAAATCTAAGCAAACAATATAGTTTATAATATGCAATTTTTTTTACAGTTAAGCTTCTACATGATAGACACACGTTTTCTTTATAGTCTTAAACTAATCTCCCTAAACATTATTTATTGTTCATGGAAGAAAAAGACAGTTTCAGTCTTTGACTTATGTTTTATTTTCAATCAAATATCATTGTCATGTGAACTTAAAAATCAATCACGTTTCTTCATCACTTTTAGCTTTAGATGAAGGAGACAAAAAGGAGGAAGGAGGAAGGAGGATGGAGGCCAACATCAAACCTGAACCAGCTCCTACTGAATGTAAATATCAATTTATATTCAGCTTTTTTGTGATATTCATTTTAGAAGAAACACATAATTAAATTGGATGCTAACTTTAAAATGAGTCACGTTTTTTCACATTTAGGTTTATAAGGAGCATGATGGCACACAGTGCCGCTAGGCCCTGTTGAGGGGTTAAATGTGCAGAGCAGAGCCGGAGACGTCATGTTGCCTTTTTGTTTCTACTCCGCAGCAAATAAACTGAGAACAGTCTTCAGCGTCAGTGACTCCATGTACAGCATGAGAGCCGTTACAAAGGCTCCCAGCAAAGCTTCATCACAGGGCTTGATGCAGTTTTTGCTGCCTACTACGTGTTCAACCTGCACCAAGAAGAAGCTGCAGGACACTGGAGTTTATTCAAAGGTGAGTCCATTGCTAGTCATACATGTTAGGATATGTCTCCTCTCTCCCTTTGGTGCTATATGGACTTTAATGAGTAGCACTACATGCTACTACTTGTGGTCTCAACCCAGGATAATGCATGTACATGTGAATCTGAGGCTCCACTGCCTAATGTGGGCGAAACCTGTTTGACATTTTCTTTGTATTGAACAATGTGTCAACACACATTAAGTCCATAATAGAGAATCTATTTTAGCCACATGTGACATAGCACAAAATGAATGTTAACAAAGTAAAACAGAAATGTTGAAATGATGGACTGATGAAAGCCATTGTCAGTTAACTAACCAAGGTATGAAAACGGACAATGGCTACTTTATTAAAGCTACATGAACCACAGCAGAAATTTAGAACTTAGACTGAACTTTATCCACAATACTGCAATCACCAACACTATTGCATTTAATAATGGAAACCATGTTTAACAAGTCTTAGGTTAAGAACATTCTGGCATTTGCCTTTGACAGGAGATAAGACCATTATGACAAAGGTTTGATTTGCTTTTGCTCAGCAGTGGTGGAAAAGTTATCTATTACCGTCCTGTCCAGATCAAAGAATCCAGAGTCTAATACCTGTAACTGAAGCTGAACTAAACACAACTAGTCTGGTTGAATCGTTTTTTGTTTTTCGTATTAATAAAATATTTAATTAAAGTTTAAGTTAGTTTAAAATATTCAATCCAGACATCTGTTGGAGTTAAGTTCTTCTGGACAGCGACCGATTCAACCAGAGCATCTCCTGAAATGAGACCAGACCAAAAGCACCGGTCAGTGTGTGATCACCACCTGCCTCTGGCAGGTTAGAGGAGACGTTTTTATTCGCCTGCATATGTCAGTAATATATCTCCTTACAACTATTTAAGCTCTTTGTAAAACACAAAGGAAATCCCATAATTCAAGGTTGTAGAGTTGTCCTGTATGTTTTATTTAGTTTGAAGTGATTTTTTTTTTGCTACAAATGGTTTTATTTCATCGAGATATGTGTGAAATTTATTAACAACAGTATTGTTTTTTTACAAATTTGGTATTTTGGTTGAGGTGTTGATAAATAAAAACATTATGGGGAAAAAAAAATGACCACTGGGCCAAAATTCATAATATCCCAAAAATGAATGAATGCAATTTGTGTTCACTATGGAATCAACAGGCAAATCACTGGAACTTCTTGTCATACTAAGTATTGTGGAGCTTTGTTCCTTCAGGTGGCTCCTTTTCGCGGCTGGACCATCTTGCAGGTCTTGTCCCTCTTGAAGTCATCCTGATGGACGACTACATCTCATTGTCATGGGACCAGGAGTCAGGTGAGTATATGGAGGTAATTGAGGCCACTGGACGAGCAACACGTTCCTCATCTTCTGGCTGTTTTCCCACCCAGGTCTCCTTTTTCTGCTCACTCAACATCAGGACTAGGCAGTGAAGGGAGTGACCTGGATCAGGTAAGTGTGGCAGGTAAGAGTCAGCGGTTGGATCTCAAGCCTTGACTTCCAACAGTCTTGAGATCTCCCCTTGCCTGAGGGATCTCTATACCCTTGAGATAGAGGATGGGTCTTCTTCCAGGGTGGACTGATAACAGTGACTCTGACTGGTTTTGTCAGACTAGTCTTGTCCTGGGAGGTTGTACAGAGGAAGAACAGCATGAGAAACCTGAAGAAGGTTTCTCCTGCTGCCACAGCACATCCATCAGTGTCTCTAAGGTCTAAGGTCCAATAGTAAGTGGCCTGTGCATTTGGCAAGGAATTCATTCGAATTTTAGTAATTAGGTCTAGATAAGACATGATTGAATAAAATGAATAAGTATGAAATAGGATAATTTAAGATATAAGATAATGTAAATGAAAACATAATTTTTACTTCAGGTAAGCTTTTCAAATTTTTTGCCTTCATTTTTAACATTTTAAAACATGTTTTCACTTTAGTGACATAAATTCTACTTTTTATTGATTGTATTATACTTTTCAGGTTATTTGTTTCGTCCTTTAGCTGCAGAGGAATATTCTAATATGTTCCAGAGGGAGACCCTGCAGTTCAAGCAGCCCAGATCCAAGCTGAAGATGACATCCACCAGACGACCCAATGGAAAGAACCACTGCTGCACAATCACTTGTAGTAAGAATCACAGGTCAGCTTATTCATCGTCTGTGCTCCACTTCATGTACTACTGAAGCTAAAGGTTTCATTTTGGTTGTGACAGGTGCAGCTGTGGAGGTCGGAGAACTTCATCCAGGGTTTCCTTGACGACAGAGATGAGATGATGAGCGTAGGACCACCTGGAGAGAAGTTGTCATCTGTGGAGGCTCAGTGCAGTAAGTCATCACCTCAGCAGTCATTTACCTGAGTAGTAGCAGTGACATAACGTAGACACGTATGTTAACAACACATCTGTTCATGATGTTTCTTCCAGCAGCCTGCACCTCTTCACTCCCTCCAGCCCAGACGAAGAGGAGCCTCCTAATCCAAACCACATAGAGTTGAAACACACATGGCTTCAATAAATACATTTAAACTTAAACATATCATTTGCTTTGTTTTCATTTGTTTCTACACATCAATGTCATATAAATGATAATATACATTTTTTAATTTACAATAGAAAAGCAACACAATTAGATCAGTTTATTTGATGAATAAAATATAGCTGTTAATCTCAGAAAACCAACTTGTGAGAATGTAGACGTCCAGGATGTTATTGCTCCACATGTTATTGATGATGCTATTTATAGACTCTATATGAGATTTCTGCGTTAGTTAATAAAATCCATAATGAACTAAGGTTTATGTAGAGGGAAGATCCTAGAACTTTGGACATACTGTCAAACTGTCTCTGTCATATCTGTCAATCAGACTGTTCTCCAGCTGTGACCTCACTGAGGAATGTTGCTGTTTTCTTTGTAACATCAGCTGCTTCCTGTCTCAGCTGTTCAGGGAGAATGAAGCAGATCCAGAGAAGCTGCTCAGGCTGGTGGCGTTTAACATGGAAGTTGAAGCAAACTTCAGGAGGACACGCGTCGCTGATCGGCCTTTATTCAGGTAAACACAGACTGGACACGTTCCCTGACAGAAGGACTCTCTCTCTGAATGAGTAAACTCCACAAACGGCTTTGGTTTGACTTGAAGCTTCAGTTTAGTTCATTGCTGTGAGAGTTAGCTGTAGCCTCAGTGCTGCTACTAATGGTTAGCTAACCTGTAGCTAGTTAGCCGCCAGTCTCTAGTAACTCACTCATTAATTTCTGCATCTCCAGATGTTTGTCTGACTTATCGACTGACAAATTTTCAGTTTAATCTTGAATTTGATCAAATCATCATTTTATTTTGTGGAGATAAAGTGTTTATCTGACTTCTTGACCTCTGACCCTGGTGACGTTCCAGCTGATTCCACAACAGACAGACGCAGGTCAGACATTTTACAGCTGAGCTCAAATGTTTATTTGACTTCATTTTTTTTGTTATATTTATTGTTTTTTTGTGATCAGTTGAATCAAACTGTGTGTAGTTCATTGACTTTACCTGCATGTTAACCTGCACCTTTTTCTTTTGGGACAGGGGCGAGTCACAGACTCTAGACAGAGTCACAGACTGGACCTGTCACGGTGAAACAAAACACGACCGTGATGGGAAAGTTTAATGCTGCAGTGTGTTACAAAGGTCACAAACACAGTCGGTGTCAGGCTGCAACTGGATAGAAGATGAAACTGGCAGCGACTAAAAGACAAACCAAAGAAAACACGAGCTTTTAATTGCAGGAGGTGTTAGAAAGCCACTCAGAGCTGGAAACAATGACTTTGGGACATTTAAACATGTTAAAGCAGCCACTGAGGAGACGACAGGTGCATAATATACCATCATAAACTATATTGAGACCTAATTATTAATTCAAATGTTGAATGTTCATAGTTCATAGACCTCAGTTGGTCGTTTGTTGTGTGCAGACGCTGTGACCCTGGGGAGCAGGAGGTGGAGGACGCCCTCATCTCTGCTGAACAGGTAGCATCACGGGATCCTTCACAACTAAAACCTCACACAACTGATCTTTTCTGAATGAGTCGTGTCTGTTCTTCCAGTTCAGTGTCACTGATGAATTCTTTGCTGCAAATGGATCCAGGAAGTAGATTTTCTTCTGTCAGCATGTGAACAAGGTGACGTGTATAAAACCTCTAAATATGAGTGTAACGTACATATTTATCTGCGTATTTTATCCTTTTTCCATCACTCGTCTCTGTTTATTAACAGCTTTCTCCACAGAGTCTTTCCTCCAGTTATTCATCATACTTGGACCTCACAGGCTCAGCAGTGACATAAAAGAAACTCTTCCTCATTACAGGGACGTCAAAGGTGATTCCACCGTTTCTGGCACAGTTCAGTAACATTAAACAGAAGACGGAGCAGCCTTTTATTTTGACGAGTTCTGCTTTGTTTAGCTCATTAACACCTGAGTGGTCGGTTTAATGCCCAGGTCAAACACTACGTCTACAGGAAATGCTAAGAAGAGACAGAGGTGGAAACAGGTTGAGCAGCAGAGCTCTTCCATCTGTAGCAGGTCTTCAGGTTGACCTAGATCCTCTCAACTCACACCTGCTTTTGATTTGCTGTAGTATTTTAGTCTGGGCAGCGAATCTGAGGTGGATTCAGTAGGAAAAAAACGCGTCTAGACTCTGTTTAGGACAGGTTCAGGTTTTAAATTCTCATCTTTCAAGCCAAACTCAGTCTCGCTCTCTTTGCAGGTTTTACTGGGGAAGTGTCTGTTCTTCTTGAGAGACAGACAAGGCCATAACCACCACTAACGTACAGAAGGTCAGAAGAGTGACACAGAGTGCTCACTGTACTTACAGGAGGTGAACCTCAGCAGCCACGGAGGCGTCCTGAGCAGCCTGGAGATGCTGATGGATCAGGCCATGTTACCGGCCCTCAGGTCTCAGCAGATACAAACCACCATCTGCCCTCACACACAGTGAGAAGAAAAACTAATATATACATATAATGAAAATGTAAATGAATATATTTTCTTTCTTGGCCTCATTAGAAATATGTGCTCTGAGAGAGTGTGGCAGGTGCAGAGGTTCACTCACTGCCAGATAAACGAATTTAATATGTAACTGCATTTGTTCCTAATCAGAAAACACAGACAGTCACCTTGAACTAACTATGAAATGACCTGCTGCATGTAAATGAAGTTTAAACTGAGGCTTAGAGACATTATCAGGTGAGGCCTCACACCTGCACCACGGCAAGAGTGAATTCAGATCATGTGAGTTTGTCAGACTAGTTTGTCTCTGCTGCATTTTCCTGTGAGCTGACGGAGCTGATGTGGCTGTTTGATGTTTGTTAGCTCTGCCTCTGTTCTCTGTCCAGACGTGGGGTCCTGCACAGGAGGACGCGTCCAGTCCGTACGTCCAGTCCTTCCTGTCCTCAGTGGACCAGTTCATCAGTCACCTGAACTCAGCCAGAGCCAACATGGACAGAAAGCTCCAGCTGCAGCAGGTGGACCTCCCTGATGTCATCAGTCAGCTGAGCTACACCTCTGCAGGTAGAACGGACAACCACACTGTCCCAGGATCAGTTGCTGCAGCATTTCGTTTTCTTGAGTCTCATCTCAGAGTGACGTGTGTCTGAGGACCTCTCTGTGTGCTGGCTGCAGAAAACTGCTGACAATGCGTCAACAATGGAGAGTCTGGCTGCTCTGCAACTCATTAGGTGAAGGGGTTTTAATGTGACTCAGTGGGAACCAACTGAGAGACGACATTAAGCCATTTTCCTGTGGCTGCTAACTGTGTTGCAGGTGGAGGCTGTGGAGAACATTTATGTTCAATACCAAAACATACAACGAAGTCCAAGAGCTACGACGCGCTGGGCCACCACAAGCTGGAGGTAACTTCACAGAGGCTCCATTTATTATAACACCCTCATCTGTCAATCTGTGTCTCTGTCAACAGAGACAACATTGAACCTGATTTCCACAACAAAGAGTTAAACATGAGATGCTTTGTGGTTGAAGAAGGAAAGAGTTGTTGTCTTGTTTTGTTTGAATACAGCAATGTTATAGAAATCTGACCTAGAGACTGAAACAGAAGCAGCACAGACAGGAGGTGGTTAATAAAACACGTTAAAACTACATTATAGATGCAGAAAAAAGTTGTTTTAAAAAACAGAACTTGTACATGCACTAAGAGAAAGAAAGACAATAGAATGTCCTGAGGTGAGTAACATTCATTCATTTTTACTGCAGGTGTGCTGCAGCCTGTCCCAGCTGTCTATGGGCAAGAGGCGGGCTTCCCCCTGACAGGTCGCCACTCTTAGAGTACAATTAGTACTGTACAATTAGTAAGTAGTATTATTACTGTAGTGAGAGAGGAGCTGGATGGGAGCACGAGGGCCTTGAGGTGGACATGTCCAAGCTGCAGCAGCGTGGCCTGACCTGGGCCTTGAATCCAAACTGGCCTTCAGCCCTAGTTCTAGGAAATGAGACAGCGTTATGTGGAAAGGAACACGTTGGGAAATAAAACAGTAAATGGAATAATCTGCACTTTGCATGTGCAAGTATGACGTGTTTTATTCATTCATTTAGCTTCACTGGTGACTGGTGAAATGTGTTTTGGACGTGAGCTGTTCTCTTGATGTTGCAGGTCCTGCAACTTATCCGTTACAACAACTGACCACAGAAGCTCTATGTGACAGGAAATCCAGACTGGTCTGCTCTGAATTCAGACGCTACATCAGCAACGACTTCAAGGTCGAGGTGTGACTGACTATTGGTGACGCATTCACAACACAGACTACAAGTCAAGCCCTTTGTTACTGAAGCATCTTTGTGTCCCCTCACAACACTACGAAACTAGTCTAAGCGTGTTTTTGAGTTGTGCTGCATGTTTATAACGTTATTCTTCCTCTTTAGGTGAATGTGATCCACACAACCAACCCTGTGGAGCAAACGATGCCATGGTGCCAAACTTCATTAACACGGTTCTCCGTGCGTCTGTGGATCTGTCTGGACTCAACCATGTCAACGCTCACCAGGCCTCAGGTACTGAAAGCGTGAGCCGCACATCTAGAATGCTGGGAAACTGAGAAATACATATTTATATAGTAATATCATGATGTTTATTAATAGGACTAATGTGACACAGCTGATTTGTGCTGTGATGTTTGATTGTTCAGAGCTTCTACCTTTTATTAAGTCGGGCACAAAGAACAAATGATCATCCTCTTTGGAAAAAAGTTCCCGTCAGCCTCTTAGCTTCATCTGTGGCAAACTCTCTAACCAGTAATCTGCTGTTTAAACACGGTTGCCATGGCAGCCTTAATACAGATGTTTGTCAGTCTATTAACCAGAAGCAGGACTCACATAAACACTGTTTTAATGGCACAGGTTGAGGGATTCCACTTGACTGCTGTCTGTGACGTCTGTACAGGCGGCTCTGAGCACAAGCTGTTACTTCCTGTCCTCATTGATCAGGCGTCTCAGCCTGTGGCCACATAACAGGAGCGTAGCAGGATGGCAGGAGATGGCAAACCTAGTTAAAGGAAGCAGCACATCTACAGCTAGAGTCAGCGTTCATCTGCTTTGAGACTTTGTCTGTGGAAAAGCTGCATTGATGTTATGTGTGAATGTTCCCACGTGCAAACACATCTGACATCCACCCTGTCATTGTGTGTGTTTGCGTGTTTGTCCCACAGTGGTTCCCACTATTGTCACTGTGGGATGTGTGAGCTTCCTGGTGTGGTTTCCACATTCGAGCCGCACACCAGCAGCATGAGAGACCAGGAGAACGGCAAGAGGAACGAAGTGGACTGGGATGACTCCGCCCTCACCATGTCAACCATGGAGGTAGATCAACACACAACACATTATGGCCAGTGAGAAACCTTGAACCAATTCACCTTCTCAACCGTTGTCAGTTTCCAGCCTCAACAGCCTGCTAATGGTTTTAGTAGATGTTATGACTGTGGCCTAGTTTTCTCAGCGTTTTGATGATTAGCAGGTCTGTGGGGATGGGAAAGTAACGTGGGACACAGCAAACACATGTCATCACGTGTTAGTATTCAAAGCAGTTCACACTTCATCATTTTAACCACATAAGGAGATTAATACTTAGCCCCATGAAGCACTGAACCCGTTCATAGTCACTAGGACAACAACCAGAACCAGAAGAACTCATGCTTCGGTGGGAGAGCAGCTCTTTATCCCAGAGCTGACGATTCGTGCAACATAATTCATCTTTCTTCTCTTGAAGCCTTTGATTGTCTGGAGGTTACAGGTGCAGCGGCAACACCAGCAGCAGCGAAGTTGAAACAGGTAACAGGTAGAGTGTTTGTTTGCAGTAAAAAGACTTCACTTGAGCTGAACTGTAATTTTCTAAATTAAAATAAATGTTGACTTACTGTTGTATGAAGATTGTTTTGTACTGAGCGTAGCCGTCTTCGTCCTTATCCATCTCTGTGACACAGACAGACATTTAGCTGTGACATTTCTGTGTACTTCTACCAGAGAAAAGAGAAATGATATAATTTAAAAAAAATAAAATAAAAATCAAGACCCGACCGTGGCTTCCTTGGGATCGTGTGAAAGATGTGTCATCACTGAGGCGTCTCTGCATCACTCCAGCATGTGCATCTTTATTCCAGGAACACATCTTTTCCTAAGTATGGAGGCCGCGTAGCCGTCATTGCTGCTTGTCCCAGATGTTTCACCAGGTGTGTTTGGCACGGGAACCAAAACCAACTAGCTGGTCATCCGTTGCATCCCCTCCTCCCTGACGCACCACAGCGAGGACATTCTCTCTGACCAGCTCTTCCTTCACAGACGCAGACCTGTCTGCAAAGAGGGGTTTTGTCTTTAATGAGCCTGGCTGCATCAGAGGGATCCTGCAGAACACAACGGTTCGTTTGTGCATTTTACCTGTTGAGTTAGGAGATACTTTAACATACACATAAATAGGTAGCGTAATTACAACACGGTGATGCGTGTGGTCAGACTGAAAGCTATCTCCAGGGACCCTCTTCTCCACATAAAAACATCCTTCATTCACTGAGCTGTGTGTCTCCAGTCTTCAGTTGCTGGTCCAACCCTAACCCTACAGGTGTCATCAGACTCAGAGCCGTGTGTCTGTGTCTGCTCATTAAACTAAACCCTCTGTCAAGTTTCATGTCAACGGGATTTCTTGTTTGGACAAGCAATTATTTAAAAAAAACAAACGTAGTTACTGAAATGTATTCCTTTGTGCAGAGCAGGCAGACCTGTCAGGGTGACGTACACTATGCATTAACATGACAGAAAAAAGCCTTTAACGCACAAAAACATAACTGTGTGTGTTTGTGTAATAATAATAGCGATAATTATTAGAACAGGCAGAAGGAGGAATTTTTTTTAAGAACTCAGTTGACCATTGTTTAGTTTAGTTATGTTTTGTATGTAGCGTGTTGTCGTTTTTTTATCAAAGCGTCAGTGAAAAAACAAAACTTTATACGTTTATTCAGAGCAGACGAGACGCTCGGTGGAATAATATTCTGAATAAATATCTGCAGTTTTCTCATTGGCCTCTTTGTTTCCTTTCAGGTGGCTTTACGGGGAGGTCACGTGTAGGACCCTTCGGTCTGAAGATCTGCGTGTGAAAACGGTTCGTATATAAATGCACAGCTCTCGACAGGGAGTATTCCCAACGTTTTTAATGAGCATGCATGTGACTGTGCTTGCTCCACTACAGGTTGCGCCAGAGAATTAAAGCTATCTCCGGTCCCTCGTCTCCACGCCGGACCCCCCCCCCCCACACACACACACACAGCACCATGACCTGTAAAGGTAACATTAGTATTATATTCACAGAGTAAAATGTAGTTTTAAAGCAATACAAATCTCACTGGTTTAAATCTCTTAAAACAAAAGCTATTTTGAGAACTGATGCAAACAGTACAAAATAATGCTCTGCTCAGACTCCAGCTCAGCATTAGTATCTATAGAAACCTTGTCATCTCAGAGTAGACAGGATACAGTGAATGAAATCTATGCATCCAAAAGTTAAAACTAGCAGCTAACCCTTATGTGGATACCAGCCACACACGAACTTAAGGGAATGGCGAGTCGTGAATACAGTAGCTGTAGCATTCTCTCTGTCTCTCTCCAGGGAGCTGAACTGCTTCCTGAATCCCAGTTCGATTCCCAGTCAAGGCAAGGTTTGTGTGTCACATTTGATGATAATTGATGAGTTCTAATGTGTAATGGAAATTTTACTATATGGGTATTTTCCCTTGTGACAGAACTGTGATTCATATTACTTGATATATTCTCATATGTATCTGTACTAAGCAAAGTAATCATAGAATGAGTTATATACCTGCTTACAGAAATATTTTAGAACAATGAGCCTTCTCTTTCCCATGGGAAAGGAAGCTAGTGAGATACTGTTTAGTTAAAATTGTTTTGCAGCATGGACCATGGCCATGAGAGCATGGCAGCAGAACTTTGATATACTTTGTTTCTGTTACACTTTTCTCCTGGTGCAAGGCAGTGACTGACCCTGAGTTGTGGGCTGATAAGTCCCTTGTGGACTGTCTTTGTTTGAGACTGAGCTAATGAGAAGATACATCTTTACTCCCTCGCAACGAAGGAGGTCTTTAGGTAGGAACAGAGTAGATGACTTCAGATCTACACTCAGGACAGTTTTGCACTGACTCTGTGTACTTCTCTTCTTGCAAGAATTAAAGACAACTTTGATTGGGTTTTGATTCATTCACCAGATTCCTAACAGGTTTTTTGCCTCCACATAATGTTTAACAGCTTACTTGGTGTAAATTTACACAAAATGTAATTGTTTTACCGTTGATGATCAGTAGTAGTACTATTATCGTGTCAAATACACCATTCACTTATAAGGAGATTTAGAGGCAGTGCTGATGTCAACTGTTTAATGAACATAATCAAACTTTCACATGTCCATTAAGGCAATACAATATTAATATAATAATACAGTATGTGGAGAACAGGACGTTAGGAAAAGAGCCGAGTTGCATGTAATCAAATAAGGGCGACTGTGTGATTTATGTAGAAAGAGCTGTGCTTAAATCCACAGAACACGCAGCAACTGTGATCGGCAAGAGGACATAGAGCATCCATGGAGACTAACAGCAAACCAGGTCATCAGGATCCTGTTTTACGTTTGAAAACGGTTCGTATATAAATGCACAGCTCTGGACAGGGGCCGTTTCCAACGTCAAACTGAGCCAAGGAGCCAGAAGACCACCACACCTTCAACCAGCGTGACCATCAAAGCAGACATTATCTAGATTATGTCTACAGATCACGTCAGACTGAAAGCTAAAAACATCCTTCATTCACTGAGCTGTGTGTCTCCAGTCTTCAGTTGCTGGTCCAACCCTAACCCTACAGGTGTCATCAGACTCAGAGCCGTGTGTCTGTGTCTGGTCATTAAACTAAACCTCTGTCAAGTTTCATGTCAACGGGATTTCTTGTTTGGACAAGCAATTATTAAAAAAAAACAAAAAAACGTGGTGACTGAAATGTATTCCTTTGTGCAGAGGAGGCAGACCTGTCAGGGTGACGTACACTATGCAGTAATTAAAACTTTGTAAATGAAACGTGGCTGATTCGACGCAAACAGAAACTTCTATGCCATAGTGTCAAATTCTGGCCTGGCCCACGGCGTAATTATATTTGGCCCGTTAAACGGGCTTCGCCTTCATCGGTGAATCGCCACAGCAGTCAGCTTGTACTTTACAGGATGTGTGCGTGTGCACTGTTGTGAGAGGCTACCAGTTCAATTCCTGCTGGAGACGTGACTGTTTAAAAGTGATGTTTATTGTCATCACATTGAATCTGAAAGTTCTGCTTGTTGTAACAACGCTTTTAAAACTTGAGCAACGTCAGGAAAGTCTTGCAAAATTCTATCAACACGTTTTAGGCGTTTTCTATACTTTTACCGTTTCGATCAACTCAACTGCGTTGTTTAATTATAAATACCTATTTAAAATGATTTCATTATGCTTTATTTTGAAAATTAAAACTTTTAACTTGTTCTAAACAAGCTATTTGGTTCTTTTTTAAACTCTCCAGCTACAGTCAACGGTTGGAATAAGGTCAGCATTACAGCATTCACAGAGCATTTTCTCACGGAAATAGTCCGGTTTATTATCAAGCTTTGCTTGTTCCATGGTTCATTGTTATGTCAATGTTGGCCCACGACACTGTTCAGTACAGTTTTAATGTGTAGATTTGTTTAAAAAAAAAAAAAACATTTCTAGATAAACACTGACTGTTATGAGACCGGTGGCCACCTGCGTTCTCTCGATGTGATAATGTTGTGTCCGCAGACAGCTGCCTGCACATCCAACCAGTTCCTTTTGTGGTGGAGGACCCTCTGGCTGAGAAGACCTGCGTCTCGAAAGAATTGTAAGTATAAATTCTATCTAGTGATCATATAATCTAGTGATACATATTTACAAAATGGTATTTTCCCTTTTAAAATGCAGACAGCTTAGCTCCGAACTCTTAAACCTCTTCTGTTTTGTCTTAAACAATATTTAAACCAATTTTCTTTCTTTTTTTTTGCGGAATAGGTCTTTACATACTTTACTGTTCTTTTCTTTTCAGTAGCATAGACTTGAACTGAAGTGCCCCAGTCTCATTTGAGGTAGAGGTCTATTCAACATTAGAAGCTGTAAGTGTTTGATTACTTTTATTGTGTTGTCGATAGGTGTTTTGTTTTGTAATTTGGATGATTCAACTTTGACGTGTGACATGTGGTTCGCTTGTCTGTTCAAAGAACTAGGTCTCCAGCCCCTCATCTCCTCGGTTAAGGACAATGGAATACGTGACAATACTGGTCAGATGGCGGTGTCCTCCACTGCCGCACACTGGCTTCATCACAGACGGAGTCCACAAGTGGCTCGTGTGTCGGTGGAAATCAATACGTTTTGCAACACGTCTGACAGTCATATGCTTTCAAATAGCACGTAACCGTAGTGAAATGTTCACAAGGCAGACGCTGAGCTTTATTAGGAACATGTGGGCAGTTCGCACTAATACACGACTGACTTTGGTGTCGCATGATGTACTGTTGAGTCCTGAAAACGAATTTGCCGGTGCACAAAGTAACCTATACAAGATCTTTCGAGAGGCCACCGCCTCCGCACTGATAAAAGTAACTCTTAGAGGATGTAAATGTAGCATAATTAAATCTGTATTATTAACAACAAAAAATAAAGTTTGTACATATACTTAAAAGTGTCAAGATTACAAGTTAATTTATGTGTGTTCAGAACACAAGACATTGTGAATTTTCTTCACAACACACTTTATTTTTGTAATCTTTCACGATCTTCTTAAGTGAAGGCACACAACAAGAAATCATGTTGTTGATTTTACTCAATTATATCCAAAAGCTGTTTCCCTCCGAATATGCGTGGGAAACCCCGTAACTGCCCCCTATGCAGATCGCCACACCGTGTGAAGCGGTCACTGACGCCTCATGCAAGTTAAGCAGGAGTTCAAGACAAACCTGCGAATGCACAATTGATTTGATATTTCAAGTAAAATCTATAACAAATGCCCAGTTGTTAATCAGAAAATGTGAGTAGATATAACTTTAAATTTGAAAGCAAAATTATAAAAAATGAAGTAGGTCCCACTCAAAGTTAAGTAGAGATCACACAAAATTATTGTAACAGACTTTATTTGATTATGTCATGTGTATTACTTCTGTACGTTCTGGTGCTCATTGTGTATGTGTGTGTGTAATGTGTTTTCCCCTCGGGGCCGTATACAGGTTTGGGCATGCGCACTTGATACATACTTGAGTGTCGCGGGGTTTTCCTGGCGGGATAATACAGGTGTGGCAGAGAATAAAGTGGAAGAAGGTTCGGACGACTGTCGTTTTATTGTTTTCCTATTTCTAAGTGTTTTAGGCGAACCCTGCACAAACGCTCGGTCACATTGGTGGCAGCGGTCTTGTTTTGTTTAGTTTGCATTATGTGGCTCAGTGTTACGGCGTGTGTTTAACTAGTTAGCTTACAGTTGAAAGGTCTTAGCCAAGGTAGCACGCGCGGATTCGACATTGACGTGGCCATCATGTGGTTTAACAGAAAATAGAGCTACCGCCGCCGTTCTCCGGTGATGAGAAGCAGAGCTTTCTGTGCTGGACGCGGCAGTTCGAGGTTGCCGTCAGAGCGATCACGGAAGGAGACGGCGCCGCGTCAGTTAATTATGAGCTGGTGAGAATCCTGCCGACACGTTTGGCCGGCGCGGCGTTTTCTTCTGTGGGACAGTCTTCCTGCTGCTGTTCAGGCTGATTATATGACTGTAAAGGAAAGACTGAAAGAGGCTTTCGGTCAGAGGCAGTTTATGGATCGCTTTCGAGCCAGTTTATCAGCCCGCCCTCGGGCACCGCGCAAAAGTTTGGAAGTGTACGCAGCGGAGATCAGCAGATTAGTGGACGAGGCTTTTCCTGAATATGGCGACAAGGCCCAAAGAGAAGAAAAGTTTCGTCGTTTCTTGGCTGGTCTGGATCCTGTGCTCAGAGCTAAATGTCATGAACAAGGAGCAACAGATTTGGAAGAAGCAGTGATGATCGCAGGTCGGTGCGAAAATGCCAGAGACTCGGTGAAGACTGATTACATGCCTTTTACTGCTGCCTACGGTACTAATGATGGAGGAGCAGTTGCTGCTGTTCACTCTGTGTCTGATAATGGAGGGATATACAGAGCAGTGGATAGATTAACAGAAGAAATGAGAGATATGAGACTGGAACTGATGCGCTTGGGCGACGAGAACCAACGACTGAAAGCCAGAGCGAGTCCTAGAAAAATGGATGAGTGGAGTGTAGATCGCTCTCAGTCTAATGAAAGGTGCCAGTGTGTCTGCGGGGGCCGTGGCTGCCAGTCACGTGTCTTTGCTGCACGTAGGGGTCGTTCGCCTGAGAGAAAATCCTTCGAATCAGGTTTGGATAATCATAGTTATGAAGACTCATACTCTGCTCGGTCCCCTGTTAAACGCAGCCCTAGTCCCAGTCCTCGCAGATGGAACAGCTATGAGAATGACTCCAGAAAACGTGGTGTGCGTTTCATGTCCCCTGGCGGAACAGAGCGCCGCAATGGGCCGGGAAACGGATTATAGCTGATGTTGCGTCCCGTACACCAGCTAAGCTGCCTGTGGGCTCGAAAAGGGACAATGTCAGTGACAGTCAGTCCATTTCTGAAAACATCGATGTGATTGCGGACGCTGGCCGGGATGAGCTTGTGTCATATGTGAGAGGAGTGATTGAAGGTGTGGAGGTTCAAATGTTGGTCGACTCCGGTTCCAGTGTATCTATCATGAGTGAAGACTTTCGTATGTCAGTTCCAACGCTTCGTAATCGTCCATTGAAGAAGGACTATGTGTCAGCCCGTGCTGTGAATGGACAAATGCTGGATACGCTGGGCACCATCACTATTACATTTCAGCTGGGTGCTGAGTCTGTCTTACCAGCAAAGATTTCGTTCCATTGTGCTGCAACGTTTCGCTAGTCACCGCTACGAACCTGCCACCCCTCAGTGAGTCAGTTGTGGCGGTTAAAGTGTGTTCACCCAATGCAGCCCATTTGACGAGTGACTTTGTTGGCTATCTGGAACCCAATGTAGCGGACTCTTCCGGTCTAGTGGTTGCTCACACAGTGGCCACGGTTCACAATGGACTGACAAAAGCTTGGATTTTAAATCCTACTGGACAGGACATTTCGTTAAAACAAGGCATGCACCTGGGTGAGTTTTACACGGTTGATGACTCTGATGTTCAGCTGTTTCATGATCCAGCTGATGTAACTGCAGCATCCCTTTCCAGTGTTGAAGGTGAATTCTAATACACATAGAGAGTCAGAGGCCAGTCTCGGGGAGATACTGGGAGTGAATGTGGTGAGTTCTACTAAGGAAGACTTCGTTCCATGTTCATCTCAAGTCACCGATTCTGCGGAAGCTGCCGCTGCTGTGGACTCATTTAAAAATTCAGACAGTATGTCTTTCATGAATACTTTGTCTCACGGCTTATCAGACATTAGGGCAATGCAGCAGGCAGACCCCGATATCCAGGCTGTTTTGAGTTGGGTAGCACAATCCCAAAGACCATCCAGGAGAAAATTACAGGGGGCTTCTCAATGCTTAAGTAAGTTTTGGACTGAATTTAACCGTCTTTCTATCGTTGATGGACTGCTATGCCGCACAGTTTTCTGTCCCCTCACAAGTAGCCCTACAATCCAAATGGTTGTTCCCTCTGCTTTAATATCAGACGTTCTGTTGCAGCTGCATGGGGCCCCAGCTTCTGCCCATTTCTCCTCTGAGCGTGTGTGGGAACGGGCGAGGCAATTCTGTTACTGGCCTTCCATGTACAGGGACATCAAAGCATGGTGTGAGCAATGCAAAGCATGTCAAACACGACGCGGTCCAGTTCCAGCCCACTACGCACCTATGGGTGGGTCGCAGTCAGTGCGGCCATTTGAAAGAGTGGCTATGGACATATTAGAGCTGCCTGTGACTTCAAAAGGACATCGGTATGTGCTCGTTGTTGAGGACTATTTCACTAAATTTGTCAACTTGTATGCTTTGCATAATCAGTCAGCCCAGACAGTGGATCGTTGTCTATTTGAGGACTATGTTCTGATTCACGGTGTTCCAGAGATGTTGCATTCTGAGCAGGGTCGTCAGTTTGAGGCGGATGTGGTTCAGAATCTCTGTCATCTGCTGAACATTAAAAAGACACGTACCACTCCTTACCATCCGAAGTCGGATGGTATGGTTGAGCGCTTTAATCGGACTTAATTGATCAACTGGCTAAGACTCTTTTGACCTATGGAGGGGAATGGGATGATTATGTGAAACATGTAGCTCACAACAACTCACTCCACCACCCGTTTTACACCTTACTTCTTAATCCATGGTCGGGAAGCACGGGTCCCAGCTGATGTACTGTTACCCACCCATGCTCTTGACTCTCAGATGTCTGCATCGCATGCTGAGTTTGTTTCCTCATTGCTGACAAAACTAAACTCCACCTTTAGCAGTGCACAGATGCATGGACGTCAAAAACTGTACCATGATGTTGGCCTACGTCACCAGCCTTATGATGTAGGTGCCATGATGTGGCTCCACAACCCAGTAGAGAGCTGCATGAAGCTGGCACCCCATTGGAAGGGACCTTATAAGATTGCGCAGGTCATGGACTCATGTGGGGAGCAGGGACTGATTTACAGGATTGGAAATCCTTTTGACTCAGGTGAGAGGGCGCAGGTAGTTCACTATAATAGGTTGCGGCCTTACACATTGCCTGTGTCTCCTCAATCACAGAACCGGACACTGCCTAACACTGTGGACTCACAACCTGAGTCCCTTCCCCTGGAGTCAGGAGTTCCTAGTGGAGAGGTCTGTGTTTCTCCCCAGGAGGATCTGAGTGTTTTGTCTGACCCACCGTGTTCAATTGTGGGCCGTTGCCAGACATGAGTAGAACTGGGAGGCTACGTAGACCTCCTGGTCATTTGCATGATTTTGTTTTGTATTAAAGGCCCTCCATTTCTCTGTGGATGAGAATTTGTTCTATTGCTGAGCATGTTTTTGTTGCTGAAGACAGACTTGTCCTTGTTTGACTTGTTGCAATGCCAAAGATGTAACGACCAGTCAAAGGTACTTTACTCTGTTATGTATTTCATTGTTCACAGCTGTTTATTGTTCATGACTGTGCATGTTGTTATTCTGATGCATAAACGGGGACGTTTATTTTGTGAGGGGGGGACGTATGTAACAGACTTTATTTGATTCTGTCATGTGTATTACTTCTGTACGTTCTGGTGCTCATTGTGTATGTGTGTGTGCAATGTGTTTTCCCCTCGGGGCTGTATACAGGTTTGGACATGCGTACTTGATACATACTTGAGTGTCGCGGGGTTTCCTGGCGGGATAATACAGGTGTGGCAGAGAATAAAATGGAAGAAGGTTCGGACAACTGTCGTTTTGTTTTCTTATTTCTAAGTGTTTTAGGCGAACCCTGCACAAACGCTCGGTCACACTACGAACCAACAGAAGCCGTTTAAAACACATTACTGGGAGTCTACAGCATGTTGAATAAAACATGGACGTAACTACTGATGAACATGACGAGCTCACACCTGGAAAGAGACTAGTTTCACCTGAAAGATGAGCGAACACAGCTTCCTCATGTCATGTGTGGAAGTAGTGCAACAGGAAGCGACCGCACTTCAACAGAAGCCGCAGCATAGAGCTCCCTCTGCTGGACGAGCTCTGACACTACGTCTATTTGGAATAATGAGTCTGATGCAGAACTTAGAAGAGAGCACGTTCTGTCTGAACCCACCCGTGTTTCATGTGAATAAATGTTCTGGAACATGTGATTGACAGGTTTTGCTGATTCTTTCCATGATGAATATCTAAAGGCAGCGACCTCTCAAAGAACGAGCAACTGCAGGAGGTTGCAAACCTGGAAAAGCATCACAAGCAAACAAAGCTTAAGTCTGGTGATGTCACAGGCTAAATGCAGCTACTGCAAAAAAGTGTTTGCATAGAGATATGAATTACATACAGTGATGGTCACTGAGCAGGTCATTTATTAACAGAGAGATGATATTTAATAGAGCACATTTCATTCTTTTATTGTTACTTTGTTCTGTCTTGATGTTTATTAAATTCCTGTGACTCGCTCTGTTGTTGTCAGAGATGTTCCAACTAAGATGAATTCAGTCAGACATAGAGTAAGGTTCAAATAATTAAACATGAATTTATTCTCAGTGGTGAGATGAGAAATATGCAGAGGCAGGCAAACGAGTCGCATCATTTTAAGGATTTGATCTGTGTTGATAAGAACATGAGCCCAACTAGGCTAAGTATCAAAGTGTTTCTAAAAGCAGCTCTGTTCGCTCCTTGAGTCATTACATCACAGTGGGGGTAGAGACTTGAAGAAAATGGGTCCCACACATCAGGCACACGTTTCCAACTTATGGTCACAAGTTTTGTTAGAAACAAATAACAACCCAAAACTAAATGAGATAAATAATGACATTTCTAAGTCCTCAGATGTAACTACCTGGAAATAAAAGCCTAAATGTCGGTGATGCTTTTTCTAGGTGAGGTTGTCTGAGAGTTGAATTACAATGACTGGACGTCTTCCTTTGCAGCAGATCTACTACTACTGCAAAGGAAATGGTTTAAAGTGGTTTAAAGCGCTTCAAGGAATCAAAATCATATCATCATTATATAATAAACAGTGTGACATGAAGAGTAACTACGGGAACGTACGACACAAACCGAAATAATACCAATATTATTATTATTATTATATGTGATTATTATATAAAACTAGCATTATTCTAATGAAGATAACTGTCTAGTTGTCACACGTCCAGTCATTCCACTGACTGAGGGGCTCTGTGAGTCCATCCAGCAGGGGGCGCTGTAACAGCAGCACTGCTGGGTGCAGCTGATGCTGGAGCCTGAATCATTGGTGGCTGATGAAGGCCCAGCACGAGCAGCGGTCAGAAGGAAGCAGCTACGCCTGGACTGACTTTCACCGGAACCAATGACTTCAACTCGTGTGTTTTCAGCCGGAGTTACCGCCACAGCAACTTGCTGCAGTTTCACCGTTTGCCAGTAAAGAGCATTTATAAAACACAGCGACGCAAACGACGATTAGCAGCAGACATTAGCTCACACCTGACGCACGTGCGTCAGTGGCTGCCATGGAAACGGAGCGACGACCCAGGCCAGGCTATATAAGGCTGCAGACGCCTGGTTCCCACCAGGCTGCTGGACGCTGACCTACACTGAACTTTGGCAAAGCTAAAGCTAAAGCTAACAACAGCTAACGAAAGCGCTCTGACACTGATCTCAACCTCTTGGAAAGCGACCACTCATCTACTGGACTCAAACCCACCGGAGCATCTGCTGAGACCAGGCCCCAGAGCAGCGGCGAGTGACCGACAACCACGTCCCCTTGGCAGGAGAACGAAGACCTGCTGCTGGACTGTTAGCCTCCATTAGCAGCAGCCATTGAAGCTCTTTAAACGCAGAGGAATCTCCTTGCGACGTGGATCCATGTGAGCCACTGCAGGAAGGTCCCGGAGCCAGTAGATGACTTCTCACCAGCTGTCCACCAGCACGAGGGCTCTGATCAGCATTAACACCCTTGTTCTACGAGGGGCGGCCTTGACCAGCACAGTGGGAGAGACACGGTTCATCAGTCAACATACATACTAAACAGAGGGAGGACACAGAGTAACGTCTGTCTAATCAGCGCCTGCAGTAGGACGTCAATACCGACCCGTTTGGTCGTCTGAGGAGGTCGTCTTCCTTGGCTTCCTCTTTTCTGGAGTCTTTAGTGGCTGTTCCTCTGCACAGCTCAGTTCTGCAGTGGTTGTGAAATCATGGTCCTCACGTTCCTTTCTGTTATGTGAAAACCAACATTATAAACAAATGTCACTGATTTAATAACACAAGGATAAATTCATTAGGACTAAGATTTTCCAGGATCACTTCATTGATGGCATTTTGCTATTATAGTGTCACACCTGACTGAATTTTGACTTTTATTAAATGTCATTATCAACTGACTGAGGAGAGTCCGTTGATGGTTACTGATGGTTAACTCATGTACCACCTAGATGTGGAACCAATTATCTCTCCCTAAAAAAGGAGGAGAGAGAAAGTGAACATTTTAACTGGCTCAAACAAAGTGCGTCACCACATCTCCCCAAAGGTTCCTGCTCACATTTGCTACTTAGCCAACTTTGGATCCTATTGTGTTGCAATGCTAAACTAACACAGGGTTAACGGTCGCACAAAAACAAAGCACAACCAATACAAGTATCACTGTAGCTGCTGTAGCTGCAGCAGATTCTGTTGGGTTCTGCAGAGTTATACTGGACAGGAGAAGCTGTGTCCCTGCGTCTGCCTGTGTGGTGCTGACCTGTTATGTGTTATGTTATAATAAAATACAAAATATAATAAAACAGGACATTTATTAGTAGGACTTTTTACATGTGTGCACTATGTCTGTATGACTGTATGTTAATATTGCAATGAAAAGATTCCCTCAACACACACTAATGTAGCAATTTCATTGTTTGAACATATTCAAAAAGGTTGGATTCAGTGCCATCTAGTGGTAGAATGATGAACTGCGCTGTGGGAAGTAGCAACACACTAGAAGGATGTGCTGTATAATACTGTAGAGTCTAGTTTACTAAACGTTTCCAGTTATGTTACTTCGGCCTGTAATGCTGTTGTTACTGACGTATTTTGACTGGAAGAGCAAAAATGTTAAGTAGCCCTGTACGATCAAAGTCTCTGCTTAGTCTTAGTCTCTGTACCTCTGTGCTGGAGGTCAAACAGCTGAACCACCAGCAGCTCTGCCTTGTCTCTGAGCTTCTCTTCCTGGTGTAGGACGCCAGCAGGAAGCAGAGCTCACCCTTGTACTTCTCAGTATTTTTCAGTGGCTGCCCTATGCTCATCATCTGCAAATCAGAAAAAAACACAGACAATCCTGACAGGACACATTTTGCTGGGATGTGCAACAGCTCCCCAGCTTTTATCTCCCATGTGAAACAGCCTCTTTGTGTTTTTCTCTTTTGGTCATGTCAAATATTACGTTCTGCCTCCTACCTGGAAAAGAGGTCGCTCGTGTTTGTTCCTCTGTCCTGTGCTCTGCTGTTTCCTCAGCTGTTTCCATCACCTGCACCATGAGTTCAAAGCTCCAACCAGTCTGTGAAGGTGAACTTGAACTTCAACCCAGTGAGACGTGTTATTTTCTCTGTGTGCTGTGTTGGCTTCAGAGTCCTGCTGCTGCCTGGATCAGAACTTGCTCTGCTTGAAAAAAGGTCCATTTCCAGGAACAACAGTGTGGTTAGGTTTCCAGGAGAAAAGCTCACGTTTTATAGACAGATTCAGGAAAAATGGCTGCAAAAAAAAACATAATTTAAGTATAGGCAGTTGGTTTGAGTTGAAAGATCTGATGTTGACATGAAAAAACAACAACATAGATATTTCTAATCGTTGCTAAATGTCACAGCAGGTCACAGTGAAACACAAAGACAAAGAGCGGGATCCTCTCCTACATGTAGTGAAGTTGTGCTGGTCGATTATCTGCTGTTAAAATTATTCATTTAGATCCTATAGATGAAAATGAGTTTGAACATGTTCATGTTTTTACATCGTCCTCGCTGGAATGTTGACCCTTCCGCCCTTAACGTAGACCACGTCACATCTACGTCACATTACTGAGCTAACAGCATAAGCGGCTATGGCGGCTAATGCTGCTGCTACTGTACAGGTTAGCATAGCATGCTAATGCCGTTAGCACCATGCTACGAACCAACAGAAGCCGTTTAAAACACATTACTGGGAGTCTACAGCATGTTGAATAAAACATGGACGTAACTACTGATGAACATGACGAGCTCACACCTGGAAAGAGACTAGTTTCACCTGAAAGATGAGCGAACACAGCTTCCTCATGTCATGTGTGGAAGTGCAACAGGAAGCGACCGCACTTCAACAGAAGCCGCAGCATAGAGCTCCCTCTGCTGGACGAGCTCTGACACTACGTCTATGTGGAATAATGAGTCTGATGCAGAACTTAGAAGAGAGCACGTTCTGTCTGAACCCACCCGTGTTTCATGTGAATAAATGTTGTGGAACATGTGATTGACAGCTTTTGCTGATTCTTTCCATGATGAATATCTAAAGGAAGCGACCTCTCAAAGAACGAGCAACTGCAGGAGGTTGCAAACCTGGAAAAGCATCACAAGCAAACAAAGCTTAAGTCTGGTGATGTCACAGGCTAAATGCAGCTACTGCAAAAAAGTGTTTGCATAGAGATATGAATTACATACAGTGATGGTCACTGAGCAGGTAATTTATTAACAGAGAGATGATATTTTATAGAGCACATTTCATTATTTTATTGTTACTTTGTTCTGTCTTGATGTTTATTAAATTCCTGTGACGAATTCTGTTGTTGTCAGAGATGTTCCAACTAAGATGAATTCAGTCAGACACAGAGTAAGGTCCAAATAATTAAACATGAATACATCAGGATCCGATACATCAGGCACACGTTTCCAAGCATGGAGCTGCTGAGGAGACCAACTTATCGTCACAAGTTTTGTTAGATACAAAACAACAACCCAAAACCAAATGAGCTAAATAATGACACATTTCTGGAAACCTGTTAAATTATCAGCGTGCGTGATGTAGCCACAACAGGCCAGACTGAAGGGAGAAGCCCCTAAAGCAAACAATAAGAAAAGGCTGATGTGCAAGCACCAGGAAAGAAGAAAGCAAAGGCCTGGTGAGGTCAAAGGGTCACCAGAGAAGAAGGCTTGAATGAATGAAGGCTTTTCTGTCAAGTCTAGATTCTACAACATGTTCGTCTGTCAGATGAATATAAGTCCTCAGATGTAACTACCTGGAAATAAAAGCCTAAATGTTGGTGACGCTTCTTTCTAGGTGAGATTGTCTGAGAATTGAATCACGGTAACTGGACGTCTTCCTTTGCAGCAGATCTACTACTACTGCAAAGGAAATGGTTTAAAGTGGTTTAAAGCGCTTCAAGGAATCAAAATCATGTCATCATTATATAATAAACAGTGTGACATGAAGAGTAACTACGGGAACGTAAGGCACAAACCAAAATAATACCAATATTATTATTATTATTATATGTGATTATTATATAAAACTACGATTATTCTAATGAAGATAACTGTCACACGTCCAGTCATTCCACTGACTGAGGGGCTCTGTGAGTCCATCCAGCAGGGGGCGCTGTAACAGCAGCACTGCTGGGTGCAGCTGATGCTGGAGCCTGAATCATTGGTGGCTGATGAAGGCCCAGCACGAGCAGCGGTCAGAAGGAAGCAGCTACGCCTGGACTGACTTTCACCGGAACCAATGACTTCAACTCATGTGTTTTCAGCCTGAGTTACCGCCACAGCAACTTGCTGCAGTTTCACCGTTTGCCAGTAAGGAGCGTTTATGAAACACAGCGACAAACGACGATTAGCAGCAGACATTAGCTCACACTTGACGCACGTGCGTCAGTGGCTGCCATGGAAACGGAGCGACGACCCTGGCCAGGCTATATAAGCCTGCAGACGCCTGGTTCCCACCAGGCTGCTGGACAAGCTAAAGCTAAAGCTAACAGCAGCTAACGAAAGCGCTCGGACACTGATCTCTACCTCTTGGAAAGCGACCACTCATTTACTGGACTCAAACCCACCGGAGCATCTGCTGAGACCAGGCCCCAGAGCAGCGGCGAGTGACCGACAACCACGTCCCCTTGGCAGGTGAGCGAAGACCTGCTGCTGGTCTTTTAGCCTCCATTAGCAGCAGCCATTGAAGCTCTTTAAACGCAGAGGAATCTCCTCATCTGAAGCGGGAGACACGTTTAATGGCTTTATTATTATTCACCGCTAACATGGCTTTGAACGTGTGTATTAATTATGTGAATCATTTGGCTAAGGTGTAGATTTTAAAAGTTATTTGGGGTTTTAAAAATTCCTAAAATGCGTTTCGTGGTCACCATGGAGACGCGGAGACGCCAGCACGCGCTCAGGCCCTTTTCTATGGTCGCTCCCTGACTGGACTGGTGCTGCTGATCAGTTCTGGTGGTGACTGGAAAACATGCACTAAACTAGAGATTCCTGAAAACCAGAAAGGTTTGAATGGAAAGTTGGTCTAAATGTTACAAAGCTTTAATCAAAGGAGCCCAATGAACTTTACACTAATTGATTTAGGAGAAACACGTGATTTATTGTTTGATTAGTTTTGAGCTTCATGTCTCCTACACAAACCGTGAGTTGATACTTGTGAGTTATTATTATTATTATTAATAGTATTATTATATGTTTTGCATATACTTATGCATGATATGCAAAAATGCAATTTAGCAGTAAGTTATTTTACAGCAAGTTGGTTCTTAGTGAATAATTCATAAACATAATGTGAATTCGACATGAAAGGTAAAACAATGGACAATAGTGAAAGTTGTGACTTGATATTTTACTTGTGACTCAAAATGACGATGAACGTTAACTGGCCGTGTTGTTGACACGTGTTTGCAGTAACAGTTGCACCAGGCTCCTACAGTGACTTCGTCCGTAACTGACTTATGTCTGCTTTCCTCTGTCACCAACAAAGGATGTCCTGGGAAGTTGTTGCCGTACTAAGTGTTCTGGTGCTTTGTCCCTTTCTAAGGATGGACGAGCTGTTCCTCAACGACCTGGACGACCGTGCAGAGGAAACCGACAGCGAGTGGGAAGACGATGACGATGAGGACGAGGACGTGTGGGAGGACGTAGTGGGCTGGGGCGACTCCGATTCTGGTTATGGTTCCATGACCGAAGACGAGGACGACCTGCGCCCCCCTCCCCTTGTCCAGCAGCTGCCACCAGACTCCGGTCTGGAACAGGAGGAACGGCCGGTTCCTGAGGTAAGTGTGGAACCGGCCGTTCCTCCTGTGGCTGCTGCTGGTCCTCCTCCTCCTCCTCCTCCTCCTCCTCTGGTCCCACCCAGGTCTCCTCTCTCTGCTCCCTCGACGTCAGGACTTCGGTCTGCGACGAAGAGGAGCAGGGAAGAGAGCGACCTGGAGCAGGTAAGTACAGCAGGTAAGAGGCAGCGTGTGGATGCTGAGGACGACCTCGAGGAACCTCAGCCGTCGACTTCGACGGGCCTCAGATCCTCTACACCCTGGATGCACTGGACGGGTCTTCACCACACAGGCTGGACTGATGACAGCGACTCTGACTAGTTTAGTCAGAGTCCTGTCAGGCAAGTCTCAGCCTGGGAGGTTGAAGCGTGGAGACATCCACCAGTGTCTCTAAGGTCTAGAGAATATGCTCCCTCTGAAACAGAGAGGAGCAGGTTAGAGGTTAGTGGTGAAGAGGCAGGTCCCAGATTCTTTATGTCCAGGTGGCGCTGGACTCGTTTTATCTAAAGTTAAGTTAAGTTACAGTAGGTTAAGTTAAGTTAAAGTAGTTTATGTTTAGTTAAGTTAAGTTACAGTAGGTTAAGTTACAGTAGGTTGAGTTAAGTTACAGTAGTTTATGTTTAGTTAAGTTAAGTTATGTTACAGTAGGTTGAGTTAAGTTTTTGTGTGTTAGTTAGGTTAAAGTTTATGCATATTTTGTTAAGTTAAGATAAATTAAGTTAAGTTAAGATAAGTTAAGTTAGGTTAAGTTAAATATATCGTTGGGTTAATAAAGATTAAGTTTCTGTGTAACAGGTTAGGCTAAGTTAACTTACATTTAATAAGTTAAGATAAATTGAGTTAGGTTTACTTAAGTTAAATGTTTTAAGTTAGGTGAAGATAAGTTAGGTTCAGCTGATGGGTTACTAAAGGTAAGTATCAGTTTTTTGTTGTACTTGTTTCAATGTACTGTTCATGTGATTTTAAGTTGACCTCACTAACGTTTGTGTTCTAGTTTTTCTCCTCCTTGAACCGACACCTTATCGCGGTGGAGGAGTTTGTGTGCCCGCGTGACCCTAGGAGCTGTGTTGTCAGGGCTAAACCCATGACAAACAGGTCCTAGGCGACGGGCCAGACTAAGAGCGGTTCATCTCTCTCAGTAGGAGCCGGTGCCATGTAGGTCGGTAGCAGCGGGAGGAGGCCCAGAGGAAGACCAGGACTCACTGTCAGCCAGCCTGGGAAGGTTAAAGGTCATTACACCTGATGCTGACACGTGCTACTGATGGGGCTTTATTTAGTGCTTGGAGACATTTACACAAAGTCCTGAAAGAGAACTTTCTGAGCAGCTGGACTCTGTTGCAGCATCTTTTGCCTTTCGCTCCATAACCTCGGTTAATATCTATGTGTTGTTTCATGAGCATTCCAGCCACTGACACTTTCATCCTGTCTCTGCTTTCAGGACCAGTACAGAACCACGGCTCATCTGCAGGATTGTGGAGTGGTGTGATCGCCTTCCTCTTCATGTGCTGCTTTTGTTAGAAGTGGCTCCAGAATCATTGGACCAGCAGTCAGAGCCCTCTTCACCCTCCACCTTTGCCCCTAGGGACTCCGCTCACGGCCAGGCCTGGACACCCCCTCGCCCCCCACCCCTTTACCCCCAACCATCACCGAAGCTCAGTAACAAAGCATCAGCACAGCATCATAGTCCTGCGTCCTGATGCGTAGACACAAGTGGGAAACGTTCAGGTAACAGAAAGCATTAACTCCTTTTCTCTGTTGGCATGTGTGGACGTCCAGAACTCGGCTGTATCTCATACATCACCATCTACCAAGACTTCAGTTCTGTAGTTTCCTCAACACCTGTCCTCTGGTTCTTGCATTTTCTTTATGGCAAAAGGTTACAATGACAAAGGTACAAATACAAAATGTCCCTGACTACTTCTCCACAGAGCAGGTGAGGAGCAGCTTTTCTAACAGGCTCCTTTGGACCCAGAGTCTCTCTTCTGTCTATTTTTGTCTGCTTAATTATTGCCCTTTGTTCTCCAAGAGTCGTTTCTCTGGTTTGCAGGACATTTTAATATTCTAACTCTTTTGGTAGCTGCATGGCCTGAATCAATTGTCCTGCTTGTCTGCAGGTAAGGTTTAACAAAACAATCTGAAGATTTTTGAATGTATTGACAGTCAGTAGGAAGCTACTCACCAGCTACTCCCAAGTCATGTGACTCATGTTCTTCTGCTATGAGCAGAGTGAAGTGTGATAATAATTTAGAGAGCAACAACAGCAGGCAGATGTGGCAGGGAGTCCAGCACCTGCTCAACTACAAGACCAACCCCGGGGCTGCTGAAGGCGACGCCTCAAGGGCAGAAGAACTTAACCTTTTCTTTGCCCGGTTTGAGGTGCCGCAAGAACCAGCTAGGACACACCCCATGGCCCACGGCGGTGTAACCCTCACAGTTGAGGAGAGTGATGTTAGACACACGCTGAGGTCTATCAACCCGAGAAAGGCTACTGGACCAGATGACGTTCCGGGCCGGGTGCTGAAGGTCTGCGCAGAACAACTGGCTGGTATATTCACCAAAATTTTCAACCAGTCACTGGCCCTGTCTACTGTACCACAATGTCTAAAGTCCTCCACCATAGTACCTCTGCCGAAAAAATCCCACATCTCCAGCCTGAACGACTACCGGCCTGTTGCACTGACTCCAGTGGTAATGAAGTGTTTTGAGAAACTGGTCCGGAGTCACATCACATCATTGCTGCCCCCAAGTCTGGACTCCCACCAGTTTGCCTATAGAGGAAACAGATCCACAGAGGACGCTGTGACCACAGCTCTCCATGATGCGCTGACCCACCTAGAGCTACAGGGGAGCTACGTCCGGATGCTGTTTGTGGACTACAGCTCGGCGTTCAACACCATCCTCCCTCACAAACTGATGGAGAAACTTGTGGGCTTAGGACTTCCATCCTCCACCTGTATGTGGATCAACAGCTTCCTCACAGGCCGCAGACAGAGGGTGAGAGTAGGCAAACATACATCTACGGCCATCAGTCTCAGCATCGGGTCCCCTCAGGGCTGTGTGCTGAGCCCCCTGCTCTACACCCTCTACACCCACGACTGCACCCCCACACACCAGAGTAACACCATTGTGAAGTTTGCAGATGACACCACGGTGGTGGGGCTGATCTCCGGGGGGGACGAGACGACCTATAGGGACGAGGTAGGAAAGCTGTCGGGATGGTGCAAAGAGAACAACTTGCTCCTCAACACCAAAAAGACGAAGGAGCTGATTATAGACTTCAGGAGAAAGAACACTGACATTTCTCCAATATTTATAAATGGGGACTGTGTGGAGAGAGTACATGGCTTCCGATTCCTGGGAGTTCAGATTGAGGGGGGCCTGACCTGGAGCATGAACACCTCGGAGCTGATGAAAAAGGCCCAACAGAGACTCTACTTCCTTAGGGCACTGAGAAAGAACTACGTGTCTAGGAAACTCCTGGTGGCCTTCTACCGATGCTCCATAGAGAGCATCCTAACATACTGCATTGGCGTATGGTTCACCAGCTGCACAGTAGCACAGAGGAAAGCGCTCCAGAGGGTGATAAACACGGCCCAGAAGATCGTCGGCTGCTCTCTCCCTACACTGGAAGAACTACACAGTTCCCACTGCATCAAAAAAGCCCAAAACATCATCAAGGACACATCACACCCCGGACACCATCTGTTTGAACTGCTACCGTCAGGACGACGATACAGACAAATCAAATCACGGACGAACAGACTAAAGAACAGTTTTTACCCAACAGCCATAACTGCACTGAACAAACAAAAAATCACAGTTTTAGAAGGGAATGTGCATTAAGTGATTTTATGAAATGGAATGAATGTTGTCAGATTTGATTTAAAATGTTTAATTTTTTTTTTATTTTAATTTCATTCTTTATTTATTTATTTATTTTACTTTTCTTTTATGATTAAAAACTGCACTGGCTGCTTGACACTTTTAAAATTTCGTTGTACAACATGTTACAATGACAATAAAACTCCTTGAACCTTGAACCTTGATGCTGAGCCTGGAACTTGAAACCATTCTTGATGTCTTTCAAGAAGCTTGACCATAGCTGCTGCTCCTTCAGGGACTATTATGACGTCATTGGATTTCTGCAGTGGTGTCATTTATCAGCTCATCCCAGCATTTTCCGTAGTTGTCCTGACTCTGATCACCATCATCATCATGGTGCAGTGGAGAGAAAGAGTTGGTCCTTGAGCTTTCTCAGTTCTTCTGTCTGAGCTGCGTGAGTCTTCCTGCCAGAGCCTTACTCTGCTCTTCAACATGTTGTTTTTCAGCTCTGTTCACTTCCACACATGTTCAGAGAACATAGGAGCCTCCATTGCCATTAATCCAACCACATCATCATGTTTCTTCCTGACTTCTTCTGGCCTGGCTTTCTGCACCTTCAGCTTGAGGAGTGTTTTAGTGGTTTCATTTGGACTCCATTCATTTCCAGTTTCCAACTGTCCATTTTCCACTTTGTCTGGAATTCCTGGAGGAACTATGCAGGACTCTCTCCATCTTTAAAGTTGCGTTTCCAGTTTGGACCTATTTTAGGAGGGAATGTGGCTGGAAGTGCTTCCATATCTCTTGTGGCCAGATGGTGAGTCATCATAGTCATTGTTGAGACCTTTCCTGTTTCTCCTTCCTGCAGGATCTTTTTGTCACTTGTCTCACTTTCTGCATCAGTAGGGCTTTGATGTCTCTCATGGTGATGTCACTTGTGTTTTCTTCCAGAGCTCTAATCCATTTGTCAGCTCCATCAGCTAGAGCTGGAAGACGGTTCACTAGTCCTGTCAAGTCCATGAAGTTCCACAGCACATATCTGTCCTGCTGTTGGGGTCCTTTACTCAGCAGTGGTGCCATGTAGCTGAGTGATTCCTTCTCTTCCTCCCTGTCAGACCTCTGCTCAGATTCCTCTGAGTCGTGGTGGTAGTTTAAAAGTGATCTATTCCTCAGTTTCATGAACTGAAACTGAGTTGCAGCCCATGACTCTCCCCTTTCTGTACGATCCTGCGGTGGGACAGGAACTGGAGCGGGCAGATGTTACAGGAGTGTGTTTTTGTTTGTCTATGCATCAGATATTAAAAGGAGGCCATTCCAACAACCGACTATCTTCATGAACACAACGCAGAAGTACATCGGTCACATTGGCAGCTTGTTGTCTAATTATTTCATCCCATGATGGCTTCATCAGTCTTGATCAGTCTCTCTCTGGTGTCTCTGTCTCGTTTTCAGGTTTTCCATTTCAGCCTCATTTTCCAGCTTTGCTCTTTCACTCTTCTTCCTGCAGCCTCTGCTTCTCTCTCGAGCTCATCTCTTAGTCTCTGTCCAGATCTGGACACGTTAGACCAGTGTCTGTCTCTTTCCTCCCACCTCTGTGTGTCTTGCTGTGCAGGTGGGTGAAAAGAAACTGCTGCCTCCATACATTTCTCTGTCTACATTCTTCATTATACTTAAACTTTTCCTCTCAGGTTCTGTCCTGTCAACAAGTGCAGGTGCAAATTTAAAGTCTCTTCCTAACTGCTGGCTAGTTTCTAATCTTGCTCAAATCTGTGCATTGTAATGTCTCCTCGTCTTCCTCACTTGTTTCGATGGATAAATCTGGATATGTTGAGGCTGTTACTTGTCTGCTCTTTGGCCCTTTCCTTTGTAAAAGTCACATGATGTGAAAAGTTGATGTTTGTGCTACTTCAATGACACCAGCTCGCGTTGCATTCAGGGCCACGTTAAATGGATGATTATGTTGATGAGGAGTGAATTTAGTTAGATGTGGATGTACAGGAGTAAAGAGTCAGGGATCAGAGGATGAATTGAATCAAACCTCTGAATAATATTCGATGTTTCACTGAGACACATTCAATGAAACTGCTTTGACTGAAGCTGAACTGCTTTTACCTTCAACTGCAGACGTTTGACATGTCTAACGCTTTCATTCCAGTTGTGCTCAGAGACAGATCCCTCCAGCGTGTCCTGGGTCTCCTCAGGGCCTCTTCACTAAGCTCAACCCGTCACCGGTCGAGACAGACGACCGCCCACCCTGAGTCTGGTTCTGCTGGAGGTTTCTTCCCAAAGGGGGAGTTTTTCCTCTCCACTGTGGCCTAGTGCTTGCTCAGGGACGGGTTGCTGCACGATAACAGGTGCACACAACAGCAGACACATTGTCTGAACAGTGATCAATTCCAATAAAGAGCAAAGAAACCATCCTGGTGTTTGTTTTGTATGTGAACCTTTTCACTTTTATTTCATATATAAGTTTGTTTTTATAGGTTAGATATTGATTCACAGGTACAATGGTGAAATGGTTTCATTTATTATGGTGATCTGAGTTTTACTAATACTACCACAACAACTACTACGGAACAGAAGAGTTTTTGTAGTCGGAGACAGAAACTGCAACTAGAAGCTCTCATCTGCTTACCTCAACAGCTGAGCCCAAACATAAATATTGTTAACATTTAACCGTCTATGGCATGAATTTTTATCTTTTGACCTTAGTTTTTGGAAGCTTGGGGGTCCCTGATAATACATCGATCATAAAATGTGACCACCAACATAGGTGGACATCACATTTTTGGCACTTTGCTTTAGTACCTTTGCATCCTGGTACCTTGCATCTACCTTTCTTGTCATGTCCATGACGATCCAATGAGCAATGGTGTCCAGATGCACATCAGGGACTGGGACGAGTTTTAGTGGACCCTCTTCTCCTCTTTTCTTCATATTCTCTAGCAATTGTGGAACTGGGATGTCCTCTCTGCAGTGTAGCATTTTTAAGTATTACCTTTACATTTCTCTTCATCCACAGACTCATTGGTATCAGATACGCTATCGGATTAAAAAAAACAGGAAGCAAAAATTTGAAATATCTGTTACCCCCTTGATGAAGCTGCTGCACGTAGATGTGAGTATCGTGTAGATATGACACAACTACCAGATACGGCACATTTGGAGACTTTTACCTGAAGCTGTGGACAGTTTCCTTGACCTGGAGGCAGGTTTGAGTTTGTTATCAGATGTGCAGTATGCGTTGCTGATGACGACAGGGTTACACATTGCAGTGTTCAGAACCAGAACAAACAACTATGGGCTTTCTGATCCTCACTCAGAGACAGCTAAGGGTTTACCCCTGAGATCAAACAGTACTGGTACAGCTGTAATGCTTGTCTTCACGCATCTCAGTGATATGATTGACAGGCTCACTAGATGTCACCAGATGTCACCAGATGTTGGGAACACAATCCTCCTGTGCTTATGAACTGAAGCCTGTAGAGTTTTACAAGCTCAGCGATGCTGTCCAACACACAGAAGGGAGATCTACACCTCACACAACTGTGACACCTGCAGCGTTGGATAATGCCTGAAGTCAAACTCAACCATCACTTTCACACACAGTCCCACCATATCTGTTAATATAGAAACTGAGCTAAAACAACCAAGACACTTGTATTAATTCAGCCTCATCACATGCTGCTTTACGCAAAGACACAAAGTTGTTGCTCAACCACTGAAGCTTAGTATCAATATGTCTGATAACATTTCACAAGGCGTCTCTACTAACCTAACTTCAGTGGAGTTAGAAGAAGTTCATCTCATCCTCCCTGATACTTTTGATCTCTCTGAATCTTCCTGTAAACTGTCAAAACTAAGTCAAAGTAGTAGGAGAAAGTTTAAGAGGATGGTGAAAACAAACGCCCCACAAAGAAAAGACAATCACAAAAGAAAACTAAATGAAAAGTATGTTTCAGATGAAAATTACAGGGCAAATAAAAAATCTTATGTCAGCAGGAAATATCAAAGCAATCCTGAATTTCAAAACGGAAAGTAATTAATATAATAACCCAATACAGAGACAATGTTGATTTCAGAAACAAACATAAACGCTACACAAGTGAACGTTACAGACGCGATGCTGCTTTTATGGCTAAACAAAAGTCGTACGTAACCGAACGTTACAGACGTGATTCTGAATTTAAACAAAGGCAGCGATCACACATGACTCAGCATTATGCACATGACAACGCATTCAGGAATTGACACAAGGCCGTCATGAAACAACTGATGAGGAACAGGTAGAAAAACAATCTTGCATTCAGGATTGTGCACAACATGAGATGTGCAATGAAAATAAAAAGGAAATACAGACAGTATTGTCCTGATACAGACCAACAGTTTGATTCAAGAGGCAACAGCTGTTTTCAGATCCCAGATAAAGGCTGGTCCTACTTACGTCTGCACCGTCTGTCACAAGGCGTCATTTCCAAACCAAGTACAAACCTGTAACAGAGCTTCTGACACTAAACATGAAGATGTGGCGTCAACATGCCTGACTGGAAAGAATGTTCACGTCTGTGACAATGTCTGCACCAATGAACAACAGTGTAAAGAGCCTGATGAGAGAAAGAAAGAGTGGATTCATCACACACGTCATCATCACCTGAAGAAGGGAGCCATGCCCCACCTTGCTGTAGCCAACAACCTGGAGCTCGCTGACATTCCAGCTGAACTGTGTGATCTGAACATACTGGAGACACATCTCATAGCAAAGTGTAGCCCATTCGCTAAGATTGTTCCTCTTCCCAAAGGCAGACAGAGAGCAACACATGGGAATGTAGTGTGTGTCCCATCTGAGGCACAGGAGACGGTTGATGCTTCACCAGAGTGAGAAGTGAGTCTCAGGTCCTGAGAGTGAAACTGAAGAGACGCTTGTGTTACAAAGGTCATCAGATGTTCAAAACTGTAACCTGGTCTAAACTGGTGCAGGAGCTGCACAAACTCAAACACATTCATCCACAGCATGAGAACATAATTATTAGATGAACCTAAGTTCTGTGATCCAACACTTCCAGACGAGGAGGATGATGATGAGTGTGAAACAATGGATGTTGATGAATATGGGGAAGATGATCTCATGCAAATAGACAGGTGTGAAGTTAGTGCACGTCATGGAAATCTGGAAAAATGACCTGCAACCCATGACCCTAGTCTGGAGCAGCACGAGGTGAGACGTACCGAGATGTGAGACGTGAGGTGAGACGTACCGAGACGTGAGACGTGAGACGTGAGACGTGAGGTGAGACGTACCCTGCGAGCCGTCAACCCGAGGAAGGCGACTGGTCCTGATGGCGTCCCAGGACGTGTGCTGAGGGACTGTGCAGACGAGCTGACTGAAGTCTTCACAAAGATCTTCAACCGGTCCCTGGCACAGTCCACTGTCCCACCCTGCCTGAAGTCCTCCACCATAGTCCCCCTGCCCAAGAAGCCCCACATCTCCAGCCTCAATGACTACAGACCAATAGCACTCACCCCAGTCCTGATGAAGTGCCTCCAAAAACTGGTCCGTAGCCACATCACAGCATCTCTGCCCTCAAGACTCGACCCACATCAGTTTACAGAGCGAACCGATCCACAGAGGAACCATAGCAACAGCGCTACATGCTGCACTGTCACACCTGGAGCAGCAGGGCAGCTACGTGAGGATGCTCTTTGTGGATTACAGCTCAGCTTTCAACACCATCCTCCCACACAAGCTGGTGGCCAAGCTGGAGGACCTGGGGCTCCCACATCCAACCTGCATGTGGATCAGCAGCTTCCTCTCTGGTCGCAGACAGAGAGTCAGAGTAGGCCACCACACATCCACGGCCCTAAGCCTCAGCACCGGCTCCCCCCAGGGCTGTGTGCTGAGTCCGCTGCTCTACTCGCTCTACACACACGACTGCACCCCTGTCCATCACTGCAACACCATAGTAAAGTTTCAGACGACACTACAGTGGTGGCTCATCTCTGACGGGGACGAGTCTGCCTACAGAGATGAGGTGGAGCAACTATCAACGTGGTGTAGGACCAACAACCTTCTCCTCAACACCTCAAAAACCAAAGAACTCATAATAGACTACAGGAGGAAAAAGACAGACGTTCCACCATTACTCATCGGCAGGGACTGTGTGGAGAGGGAGGCAGACTTCAGCTTCCTGGGAGTCCACATAGAGGAGAGTCTGACCTGGAGCACAAACACCTCTGAGCTGCTGAAAAAGGCCCAGCAGAGACTGTAACAACATCACACAAAGACTGTTGGTGTCCTTTTACAGAGCCACTATAGAAAGTATACTAACATACTGCATATGCATATGGTTCACCAGCAGCACAGCAGCTCAGAGGAAAGCGTCCAAGGCGTCATCAACACCACACAGAAGATTGTTGGCTGCCCTCTCCCCATGCTGGAAAACCTACACAGCTCCCGCTGCCTCAGGAAAGCACAGAACATTGTTAAAGACACTTCACACCCAGGCCACTCCCTGTTTGAACTGCTGCCCTCAGGCAGACGGTGCAGACTATGTTAAGCAAGGACAGACTCAAGCATATGGCAACTGGACTCTTCTATTCCGTAGAAACGTTTCACCACCTTTCCAGGAAGCTTCGTCAGTCTGTGGGAAGTTGGTAGAGACCACAGACTTATCCTCCAGTTTCACTTCACCCTTGTGAAGAATGCAATAACCTCTGAATGCTGCTAAAAAACAATGCAAAGTCTAAGTCTGGACCAGTGAAATGACTGATGTATGTGTGGGTTTATAGGTGTATTTATTCTTATTTATTATTGCTTTAGTATTATTAGTATTATTTTGACTTTTTATGAATGATGCAATAACTGGAGAGCACTTTAAATTTTCAGATCTATCTATTTATTTCACAAAGCTACAGTTTAAACGGACGACTGCTGAGTGTTTCTGCCAATTGAAGTGGTTCAACACTGATTCCACATTTGGTGTCATGTTAAAATGAGTGAAATGTTATTATTACAGACAGAATGTTGCTTCTCAGAGCTTGACAGTAGGTTGGACCCAAGAAATAGCTGAACCACACTAACAGTTGTCCAAGTGTTTCTAATGTTGTCTGGTGAGTAATTAAAGAGATAAACACGCTGTCTGTCACTTCCCTGTTCCGTCAGTTTGGCTTCTCAGTTACCTGTTACAGCTGCTGGAGGAAGCTGAGTCCAGGTCTCCAGGTCTGTGTTCACCTTAGTGCGTCTCTACTGTTTCAGACTGTTTGTTGCTCTACCTTTGGTTCAGCACAGATCAGGTTCATCTCCGTCGGTGCAGCAGCGAAGGTGACGATAACATTCACTCAGCGTGTGTTGGGCTCGCAGGCAGTGATGCTGGTTGACGTGGTGTCATACGTGAAGCTTTGTCTTTCTTTAGCTCTTTGTCTTGTTGCTTTGCTTACTGTTAGTCTTGCATTTTTGTGGGTTGGGCTCAGCTAATGCATGTTTCTGCTCAGTGTGTTTAACATGCAGGTCAGCTTTTAGAAACTAACGTTTCCTTGTTTAGGAAGTAGCTGTTGCATGTTGTGCTACTAACTTTGAGCTAATTGACTGCATGGTCTGTTAGGTGTTACTAACTTCGTTCAGTTAAACCATTGCATGGTCTGTTTGTAGACAACTAGGTGTGTAACGACCTTATGACTGACCCACTGATTCACTTTTAACATTTGTGTGCAAAAATAAACTACAATGAAATACTCCTGTTTCCTTACGCTGCTCTAAGCATCTGTAGAGAGAAGGTTTAACCTGTGTCCTCACTCTCTCTCTCAAGAGCATCTTTCTGGCTACACAAGTATGAATTTGGTTAAAGCTTCATAGAGCTGCATCAGGTGAGAGCGTCCTCATCATGACAGAACATGTGAACATCATACAAGACCTGGCTTATTCTTCTGATATTTACACCGCTGGGTGTGTGTGGTCCCAATCATTTCCTATTAGTTCCCTCTAACTCTGTGACTTTCTTAACCATATTACATTAATACACACAATTAACTAGTTGGTAGAAACATAAAACATAGAGAACAAAAACTAAACTAAACAAAAAACTAACTAAACGTTGCATAGATTCACTTAAATTCAACGATTAATAATGAAAATATTTAATTCTTCAGACAAAATGATGAAAAACTTCTCTTGTACAAAAACAAACATTAGCTTAGATATGCTTGACTTAATTGAAGGATGAATTCAATCATCAGAGCTTGTCAAGTTACTGCATTTTATTCTGAACCATTAAGAAGGAAAACACTGAAGCAGAAGTTAAACTGCTGGACACCAATGAATGAAAGTGACAAAATCAGAAATGTCTTTATTTTGTTCAAAAATTATTTAAAGCACTTTTGTTGTAATGACTCATGGTTTTGTTTGAGTGGCTGATGAGTTTTGTTCTGTCTCTTCTAAATGCTTTATGCAAATGTGTCTTTAGTTAATGTTTTTCAAATAGTTTATAATAAAAGTTCTTTTCATCAGTGCAGCTATTTACGTTAATTTTGGATTCTGTTCCTCTTTCCTTGTAGGACCCAGTGTTTTGTCTGTCCAGCAGGAAGCGTTTGTCCAGCTCAGTGTCACCTGGAGCCTCTGGTTGATGTCACACGTCTGACAGAGGGATGGAGAAAGGACGGAGCCGTTGTGCATATGTCTAAAAGTCATGGAGACAAGGAAGATTCTTAGGATGAGAAAATCAGAGGCAGAACTTCGCTCTTTCCACACAGGAAACATTTCACTCAAATTGACCAACGTGACTGAAACTGATGAAGGAAGTTACACCTGCTTTGTTCTCAAACTGCAAAGTCAGGTCAGGAGAGGAAGCGTTGAGCTGAGTTTTATATCTTCAACATGTTGTCTTCAGGACATGTTATCCTCTAAGAGCTTTTACAACCCATAAGCCCCATTTTGTGCATAGGTTAGTAAAAGACAGACCCAAATGAAAATGGTTGAAGTTCCTATTGTACATTATGGAGCAAATGACGCCTCCATCTAATGTAGCAGCAGAACTGTCCTGCGTCTGTTTGCTTCACTCCAGACAGTCTGAGTGGACGTTGTTGTTGTTTAGTTCTGCAGTGAAGGCAAATGTTCGACCTTCGTAACCAACTTGAGGGAAACTATTTTCATCTCAAACTACGTAAATGTCATTTTAGTCTTTTCTCCACTCCAGGATCAGATCTCTCACATCAATGTTGACCTTTGACGCACATGGTAGAAGGACGTCACTGCCGATCGCTGCTGTTACTGGAGGAGATTCCTCAAAATGCTCTGGACTAACTGGACACATGTCTGTGAGACAGACACACATGGAATAAAAGACAAATATACACAAACAGAAAAAAAAGAAAAGTCTCCACAGGAGGAGAAACACTCAGATCTGTTCCTGATGAATAACGTAACTTCACTCTGTTCCACGTTTGATGTGTTTAACATGTGAAGAGTTTAGTTTGATGCTGGAGAGAACGTTTGATTTGTGATTTGATGCGACTGCACTGATCAGAGCTGGAGGAAGAAACAGAGAAAGTTCTGCTTTGGATGTTTCCTTCAGCCAAACCACAAACCCTAAGAAAGAAAGTCTGGCGACGTCACCAATATCCTGCTCAACAGTGATGACGTGGACGATGGTGATGATGTGGACGACACCATCTATGTGGTTGACACTGATGTGAATTTTACTTGTTGATGGGAGAAACATGATACACTTAGACTTAAACACTTAGATTTACTTTAACTTGTGTGACACTGAATTAGCTTTAATTCGCTTTACTGAAGTGTTTGTGACACAGATGCTGATTATAAACAAATGACATGTAATTATTATTGACTGTATGATGTGATTAGACACTAACAGACTCGCATCACAGGTGAGCACCTGACTCTAAACTCTCTGTTCTAGATGTAGAGACAAACATCGCCTGTAGTCAACATTTCAAAACACTTCCTGTGATGTTACAAGCTCCTCTCACCAACCTTCAGGTGGTTCATAGACATTTTCTCGCTACGTCTGGTTCAACGTCTGCATCTGATAAGTGTTGGTGGGTTGATTATGAGGCCGTGGCTCCAGACCAGCTGTGTGGTAACATCAGTGTGTGTGTGTTTGAAAAGTTCACATCCTGGTTGTAGCTGGTACGTCTGTAGTGACTGAGCAGCATCATTACGTCACATTCTGTAGCTTTAATGAACTGGATCATCTGTTTAGGGTTCAACTAATAAAGCTGAATTATAATGTTGATTTAAAACTTTACATTCAGTCATTAAAAGGCCACAGTTTGGTCTAATAGCTTCAACGTCTCTGAGGTTCCTGTCAGCAACAAATAAAAATAGACAACATAGGACATAACTGTAGTGGAGACTATCAGACCATGTCTTAGTCCTAACGCTTCAATTAAATGTCCAGGCGTCAAAGATGTTCCACAATATTCAGTTTATTTTATTGTCGTACAAAATGTAGATGAACAGCAAAACGAAGTAAATGAGTAAATCACTGAAAGAAATGGCATCAGGTTATGGATCAGATGTCTATGATGCGCCTGCAACATAAAGCAGTAAAAAAAAAACATGTGAGACCTCTGACCCTGCACCGTGGCCACTCACCTCTATCTATCTATCTATCTATGTATCTATCTATCTATGTATCTATCTATCTATGTATCTATCTATCTATCTATCTATGTATCTATCTGTCTATCTATCTGTCTGTCTATCTATCTATCTATCTATCTATCTATCTATCTATCTATCTATCTATCTATCTATCTATCTATCTATCTATCTATCTATCTATCTATCTATCTATCTATCTATCTATCTATCTGTCTATCTATCTATCTATCTATCTATCTATCTATCTATCTATCTATCTATCTATCTATCTATCTATCTATCTATCTATCTATCTATCTATCTATCTATCTATCTATCTATCTATCTGTCTATCTATCTATCTATCTATCTATCTATCTATCTATGTATCTATCTATCTATCTATCTATGTATCTATCTGTCTATCTATCTGTCTGTCTATCTATCTATCTATCTATCTATCTATCTATGTATCTATCTATCTATCTATCTATCTATCTATCTATCTATCTATCTATCTATCTATCTATCTATCTGTCTGTCTGTCTGTCTGTCTGTCTGTCTGTCTGTCTGTCTGTCTGTCTGTCTGTCTGTCTGTCTGTCTGTCTGTCTGTCTGTCTGTCTGTCTGTCTATCTATCTATCTATCTATCTATCTATCTATCTATCTATCTATCTATCTATCTATCTATCTATCTATCTATCTATCTATCTATCTGTCTGTCTATCTATCTATCTATCTATCTATCTATCTATCTATCTGTCTATCTATCTGTCTATCTGTCTGTACGTCTGTCCGTCTATCTATCTATCTATCTATCTATCTATCTATCTATCTATCTATCTATCTATCTATCTATCTATCTATCTATCTATCTATCTATCTATCTGTCTGTACGTCTGTCCATCTATCTATCTATCTATCTATCTATCTATCTATCTATCTATCTATCTATCTATCTATCTATCTATCTATCTATCTATCTATCTGTACGTCTGTCCATCTATCTATCTATCTATCTATCTATCTATCTATCTATCTATCTATCTATCTATCTATCTATCTATCTATCTATCTATCTATCTATCTATCTATCTATCTATCTATGTACCTATCTATCTATCTATCTATCTATCTATCTATCTATCTATCTATCTATCTATCTATCTATCTATCTATCTATCTATCTATCTTCTATCTATCTTCTATCTATCTATCTATCTATCTATCTATCTATCTGTCTGTACGTCTGTCCATCTATCTATCTATCTATCTATCTATCTATCTATCTATCTATCTATCTATCTATGTATCTATCTATCTATGTATCTATCTATCTATCTATCTATCTATCTATGTATCTATGTATCTATCTATCTATCTATCTATCTATCTATCTATCTATCTATCTATCTATCTATCTATCTATCTATCTATCTATCTATCTATCTATGTATCTATCTATCTATCTATCTATGTATCTATCTATCTATCTATCTATCTATCTATCTATCTATCTATCTATCTATCTATCTATCTATCTATCTATCTATCTGTCTGTCTGTCTATCTATACCTATATCTCCTTCGTCCTATCAGTGATGGGCTCATGATGCCATCAGACAGGAAGTGAAACTACACCATTAACCATAAGCTTAAACTAAATCAAAATAAACCAGAAAAGGCAATAATGGCTCCTACAATAACACTCAAATCCTCGTCTGGTTCTGGATGCTTCCTTCCTCCATCTTCTCCTCTTCGCTCTTGGTTCCAGCTTCTCGTCTCAAGACGCTGCGAGTAGAAGATCGCTTGGATTCAGCTCGAGCTGCAGGAAGAGCACAGACAGTAAATGCTGATCCAGCCTTTCAGACAGATTTTACTGAGGCTCATGCACCTTGGGCCCACTTCCGGTATCAGGCCAGGATGAGGATGAAGGTGTAGAGGACGAGCAGCAGGACGCTGAGCAGCGCAGTGGTGAGATCAGTGGTAGGGACCTCAGTGGTCTGAACTCGGCCTGTGAGGAAACAGCCATTAGTGCGTTAACGAGAGCCACCACCGGTTTATTCTAAGGTTCATTCCGGTGTTTACTCTTGACGCTCAGCCATGTGTGCGGAGACTTTCCCCCCGAGGGGTGTTCACACTGGTAGAAGCCTTCATCAGACGTGGACACGGACGGGAGCAGCTTCTCCCCTTTCTCCTCGGTGCCGATGAACACGTCGTCTTTGTGGAAGGATGCAGGGAAATGTGACGTCGGCGCAGCGTCTTCGTCTTCTTTGTAGGAGCAGCGAAGCGCCACAGGTTCGCCCTCAGACACCGGAAGCGCCGGACTGTGCAGAATCACAGCACCGTCTAGAACAAAGACCATCCAGCCATGAACACGCTCACCTCCAACCAAACCCTGATGAGTGAGTCGGGTTTACTTGTCACGGTGATGTTGACGCTGTTGCTGCGGTCTCCGCTCGCGGACTCACACCAGTAGACTCCAGTGTCTGACTGGTCCAAGTCCTCGATGGTGCAGGTCGTGTCCGTGGGGATGGCCCAGCCGAACTGGCACCGCTGGGCCGTCTGCCTGGACGTGTTCCTCCTCACCACCCAGCTGCTCTGGCTTCCTGAGCAGCTCAGGGTGATTTCCTCATACCAAAAGAAAAGGGACCTGTCAGGACTGATGCTCAGTTTGGCTGCAAGGAGTCAGACAGAAAGTCATGTTACCTGAAAGCAGCTTAGAGCAGGTTTCTCTACACATCAGCATCCTCTTACCACCTGCTAGAGAAAAGCAGAGCTCACCCTCATCAGCACTGAGGCCCAGAGTCACACCTGCAAAACACAGACGAAGGCGTCGGTCAGCGAAAGAGCAGAGCTGGAACAACCATCGACTGGATGCTATGAAGCAAACGCACTTAGCTGCAGACTCAGCCTCTGACAAACCTTCATGTTTGCTCTAGTTTAACTTCCTGTCGCATTAGATTCAAGTCAGTGATGGATGTTGGAACGGAAATCGATCCATCCTGAACCCAGAGTGACCAAACCTGCAGCTCTCACCTCACACAAGCATCCGTTTGGTTTTCAGTAGCTCAAAGGGTCCAGTTTCACTGCTCGTTTACTTTTAGCTTCACTAAAACTGTGACTAAATTAAAACACTGACCTGATCCAGTCTCTGTCCTCAGTGGTTTAACTTTGCTTTCTCTGTTTTCTTACATGTTCCTGTGGATTCAGATGTGATTCCCAAAGGATCCGTCAACAACCAGACGTCTGTGTGTGTTTGGTGGATGAGTGGAGCAGAGCAGAGAGCAGGTGGAATCATGAGGAAGCAAGGAGGCGACTTACAGAGCAGAAGGCAGAGAGACGTGATCTCCATCCTGCGTCGATGTCAAATGTCCTGTCACAGCGGCTGCAGTTCACCACATCCGTAGCGCAGGAAACTAGTCACTGCTCAGTGCAAACAGTGTAAACTTCAGCTTCAACAGATGATCTAAACGCGTGAAATGCAACTGGTGCATCATCGTTGAATCTCAATGCATCAGCAGAAAACAAAATTCATAGGAAAATACTTTGCATTGAATCTAATTATTCATTTGTTAACTCACTATTGTTGCTGCTGCTCTCACTTACTGTAGTTTGAAGATTGATCCCTAAATGTTTCCAGATAAAGTCCTAAAATTCTCCAGCACTGTTTTAATCAACGTGAACGTCGTTACTGGCCTGAAACCTGAGACCTGAAAACAAACAAAAGACAAACACATCAGTGGATTTTATAGAAGCCGTGCGTTAAAACAACCTGAGACACAAACAACTGGAGAAGAGCAAACATGCAGTCATGATATTAGAGCCATGATTAGACGCAGAGATATTTCTGACTGTGACAGGAAATGTGCAACAATATTTAACATAACAAATAGAAGAACGACTGAACACCAACAAAACAAAGAATCAAACCTGAGCCTCTGTCACCAAACTGAACATTTCTGCTCCTTCCAGAACTCAACAACAGCTTTGTTCATTCTGGAGGATGATGATATGGCTCTGAGCCACATCTGATCTCTGACCAACAACAGCACCTGCTGCACCGTGAGGTTGGACTACGACACCAGTCACAGCGTCTCAGAGACTGAAAACCACATCTGGCTACCAGCCAACAACCAGCTGACACTAAGTAAACACCAGTAAACAACAACAACTACAACACAACAATCCACTCACCTGTCAATCAGTTTGACAAGAAAAGTTAGAGAAGAGTCTCAGCAAACACTTACCACACTCTGTGTCACCAAACTCCCAGCATGCACTCAGAGAGACACACACACAAATCTGACCTTTGACCTTGAGTCAGAGAAAGTCAGACTTATCAGCCCACAACTCAGGGTCACTGCCAAGCACCAGGAGAAAAATGTAACAGAAACAAAGTAAATCAAAGTTCTGCTGCCATGCTCTCACCATGGCCCCATGCAGTAAAACTATTTTAACTAGACAGTGTCTCCCTACCTCCCTTTCTCAGAAGACATAACAAAATGCTCACTATTCTAAAATATTTCTGTGAGCAGGTATATAACTCATTCTATGATTACTATGATTTTCTTTTTTCTTTTCACCTTCCTACGAACCAGTAAATCCCCTGAAAGAACTAAACCCCACATGAACATACGTTGCTACAGTATTTATGTTTATTCAGCTTGTTTTCTATTTTGTATCTTTTAAAATCACAACAGTTTTGTTGTTTACCTGTTATTATTATTATTATTAGTTTGAGTTTCAATGAGTTTCTCTTTGATTTGGCTTGAAACTGTTACAGATTTCAGATCAGAGTTTGGAGAACTACAGTATACTGTCCACAAACCTATTTACATGTTCAATTCAATTTTATTTCTATAGCACCAATTCACAACAGCAGTTATCTCAACGTTTAGGACCCTACACAACTAAATCCAACAGATCCCACATAGAGCAGCTTTGAATTGAAGCCAATCAATAAATTGTAAATTTTAATAGTGTCATGAGATAATGAAATAATAATAAAATAAATGAAAACATATGCCTATAATGAACTAAACGTAGGGGAAAGATCACATGAGTAGATTTTCTATGGATATGTGGCGGGTAGACGTTCCCCCTTTCACTCCTACCGACTGCTTAAAGTGCGTTAAAGCGCACAGATGATCAGTCAGATGATTTAGTTGGATGAAGGCGGGTCGGACAGGTGTAAGTGCATGTGTGCGTCTGCTCGGCCTGAGCTGAGCAAGTTGTGGGAGGCTGCGTGGAGCGATAGAGGTGCATCTGCCGAAGGAGGTCGCCTCCCTCATCGGAGTTAGAATTGGTTGGTTTGCTTTGTTTTGGTTCTTATTTTATTTTTCCTGTTTCGTTTGAGATTAAGTTGTTTGCATTTGTATAATCCACAAACATTGTTTTGTAAAATCGTTTAATCATGAATCGTGGTATAAATAAGTGCACTTTAATAATTGACCCTCTTTTTCCTCTGGTGTAATCTCTGCGTATATTTCTGGATTCGTAGTCTTATTAGGTTTGCTGCATCCATTTGTCTACATCTAAAGGGAATTTCTTGACCCTCACAGAAATTAGCTGGATTCTACATTCATGCAATGGAAACATTCATATTTGCTTTGGAAGTGTCAAATACCAGCTACTGAAGGTGAAAGCAAATGTGTGAAACAGTTTTAAATTCACGGATTCACTGTTTTACTGCTCACGTTAATGACGTCTTTACATAAACTGAGTTCACCCTCATCATCATCAGGTTTTCACTCACCTGTCGACGATTTTCTTTTCTTCTGCTCTGTTAAAACAAAAAGGAGACAATCTCTCAGCGGCTCAGTCTGATTCTTGCACAAAGTAAGACGGAGCCTGAAACTAAGATGAAATATGTGTTGTGAAAACTTGGTGGAAGTGAAACAAACTGAAAAACGGAACCAAGTTTTTCAGTTAAAAAAAAAAAAGATTAAAATGTTTCAATTTTGACACTTTTGATCTATTTTCACATTTTTTTCCTTTGAGTTTCAAATCTTCATTTTTCACTGTGGAGGACCAATCAAATCGTTTTAGAGTCACGTTGCCTTCAACTGGAATTTAAAACGATAGTGAATCTAAAACTAGCAGCAACCTGCTCTGGCCGGTCATAGTCCTTCACACACAGCCCAGGCTGCTGTAGCTGCTCCCACAGTAGTGACACAACTGGGCAGATGTTACCCAGCACGTGATGCACAGACACACGACTAACACCAACCACAGCCTGACAGAAGCTGCTGACGCGCTGCTCGAGGCCAGGAACGTCCCGGCAGCGAGCACCACAGCCGAGAAGACCTTCAGCCCAGGAGCTAAAGGTCAAACCTTTATTGAAAAAACCTACTCTTGACCCTAGAGAACTTGCAAACTATAGGCCTATATCCAATCATGATCAATCTTCCATCCGCACAGGAATTAGCTTTGGAGTTCCACAGGGTTCTGTGCTTGGTCCAATACTTTTCAGTCTTTACATGTCTCCCCTTGGTAATATTATTAGAAAACATTCTATAAATTTCCACTGCTATGCAGATGATACTCAGTTATATTTGTCCATGAAACCAGAGGAAACAAACCAATTAGTCAAACTTCAAACTTGTTTAAATGACATCAAATCCTGGATGTCCCATAACTTTCTACAACTGAATTCAGACAAAACTGAGGTTATTATAATTGGTGCTAAAAACCACAGAGATTCATTATTGAGTCAGATTGTTACTCTGGATGACATGACGTTAGCTTCAAGTTCTATTGTGAGGAACCTTGGTGTCATTGTTGACCAAGATCTGTCCTTTACACCATTCATTAAAGAAATCTCTAGAACCGCCTACTTCCACCTGAGGAATATTGATGAAAATTAGGAGCATCCTCTCACAGAGTGATGCTGAAAAATTAATCCATGCATTTGTTACCTCTAGGCTTGACTACTGTAACTCGCTACTCATAGGTTGTCCCAATAACTCTTTGAAATCCTCCAGTTAATTCAAAATGCTGCAGCCAGAGTCTGACTGGACTTAGGAAGAGAGATCACATTTCTCCAACATTAGCTTCTCTGCATTGGCTCCCTGTCAAATCTAGGATAGAATTCAAAATTCTTCTCCTCACCTACAAAGCTCTTCATAATAAAGCTCCAGCTTATCTTAAAGACCTCATGGCTCCTTATGCTCCCAACAGAACGCTTCGTTCTCAGAGCGCTGGTCTACTTGTGGTTCCTAGAGTTTCTAAATGTAGAACGGGAGGCAGAGCCTTTAGCTACCAAGCTCCTCTCCTATGGAACCAGCTTCCAGTCCAGGTTCTAGCAGCAGACGCCTTCTCTACTTTAAAACTAGGCTTAAAACCTTTCTTTTTGACAAAGCGTATAGTTAGAGATGGTTCTGGTCTCTCTGAACCATCTCTTAGTTAAGCTGCTATAGACTTAGATGCTGGGGGACGTCCTTCATTCACTGAGCTCTTTTTTCTCTTTTTCTTCTATCCACTAACATGCCTCCATTTCCACATGTGACTAACTTTGTCCCTTTTCTCTCCTAGTTGTGCTTCTCCCCTTCTGTCTCTCTCTATCCTCATCTACAGGTATCATCAGACTCAGAGCCATGTGTCTCCAGTGTTCAGTTGCTGGTCCAACCATCCTGCCTGTGTTCTGTTGCTGCTTGTTTTGTTGTTGTGGTTGTGTTCTTTTCTCTCTTCTCTATCCCCTCACCCCAACCGGTCAAGGCATATGTTCTCCCACACTGAGCCTGGGTCTGCTGGAGGTTTCTTCCTCTATAGAGGGAGTTTTTCCTCCACTGTTGCTATTAAAATGTACAATTTATCGATTGGCTACAATTAAAAGCTGCTCTATGTGGGATTTGTTGGGTTAGTTGTGTCAGGTCTTAAAACCTTACTTGTAAAGTGCCTTGAGATAACTGATGTTGTGAATTGGCGCTATATAAATATAAGTGGATTGAATTGAATTGAATTTCGGCATTTAAATATTTTATGAAACTAAAAAAATGTTTGGTACATTATTATTTAAAGTACAATCTCTTTATTATTTGTTATCACCATTGATTGATTATTTATATATTAATATGCACGTGTCCCTGTATTATCAGTTTTATTTTTTTTTTACAACAAACATTATTTAGGATGTGATATAATCACATTTTAATTCTTATTTCTGTTTATTCACTTTAGTATTAGAGTATTGCACAATACCAATATAAGGTTTATATTGTTAAACAAGCTGTGTCTTTTGCAAAGATGGCAGATTGTGGTCAGATTCAGTCTGAAATTAGTTGAAGCATTAATATTAAATGCAAATGAAGTATCAAATATTTTTTTAATGCAAATGTCTTTAATTTTCTAAAAACGAAAGAACGAATAATACACAGGTTTGTTTAAAGGTGTTTTTGATCATTACAAAAAAAAAATTCAATTCACTGAGATTTTAGAATTGATTTACCTCAGATGACTAAACAACTGCTGCCATAAAACCTCCTTCATGAAGTTGATGTCGTCTGTCAGACAATGAGCTGGATTTAAAACTTCCTGTTGTCAGGTATCGTGCTGGACTCTGGTGATGGTGAGACCCACAACGTGTCAGTCTATGAAGGCTACGCTCTGTCTCTTGGCATCATGGGTCTGGACCTGGATGATCTGAGCAACGACCTAAAGAAGATCCTGACTGAGTGTAGCTACTCCTTCAACACAATCGGTGAAGACTAACACATCACAGGACTTTTCCCTGAAGTCAGATCAAATCAGAGAAGAGTTGCATTGCACCAGATAGATCTATCTATCTATCTATCTATCTATCTATCTATCTATCTATCTATCTATCTATCTATCTATCTATCTATCTATCTATCTATCTATCTATCTATCTATCTATCATCTATCTATCTATCTATCTATACGTCTGTCCATCTATCTATCTATCTATCTATCTATCTATCTATCTATCTATCTATCTATCTATCTATCTATCTATCTATCTATCTATCTATCTATCTATCTATCTATCTATCTGTCTGTCTGTCTATCTATACCTATATCTCCTTCGTCCTATCAGTGATGGGCTCATGATGCCATCAGACAGGAAGTGAAACTACACCATTAACCATAAGCTTAAACTAAATCAAAATAAACCAGAAAAGGCAATAATGGCTCCTACAATAACACTCAAATCCTCGTCTGGTTCTGGATGCTTCCTTCCTCCATCTTCTCCTCTTCGCTCTTGGTTCCAGCTTCTCGTCTCAAGACGCTGCGAGTAGAAGATCGCTTGGATTCAGCTCGAGCTGCAGGAAGAGCACAGACAGTAAATGCTGATCCAGCCTTCCAGACAGATTTTACTGAGGCTCATGCACCTTGGGCCCACTTCCGGTATCAGGCCAGGATGAGGATGAAGGTGTAGAGGACGAGCAGCAGGACGCTGAGCAGCGTAGTGGTGAGATCAGTGGTCTGAACTCGGCCTGGGAGGAAACAGCCATTAGTGCGTTAACGAGAGCCACCACCGGTTTATTCTAAGGTTCATTTCAGTGTTTACTCTTGACGCTCAGCCATGTGTGCGGAGACTTTCCCCCCGAGGGGTGTTCACACTGGTAGAAGCCTTCATCAGACGTGGACACGGACGGGAGCAGCTTCTCCCCTTTCTCCTCGGTGCCGATGAACACGTCGTCTTTGTGGAAGGATGCAGGGAAATGTGACGTCGGCGCAGCGTCTTCGTCTTCTTTGTAGGAGCAGCGAAGCGCCACAGGTTCGCCCTCAGACACCGGAAGCGCCGGACTGTGCAGAATCACAGCACCGTCTAGAACAAAGACCATCCAGCCATGAACACGCTCACCTCCAACCAAACCCTGATGAGTGAGTCGGGTTTACTTGTCACGGTGATGTTGACGCTGTTGCTGCGGTCTCCGCTCGTGGACTCACACCAGTAGACTCCAGTGTCTGACTGGTCCGAGTCCTCGATGGTGCAGGTCGTGTCCGTGGGGATGGCCCAGCCGAACTGGCACCGCTGGGCCGTCTGCCTGGACGTGTTCCTCCTCACCACCCAGCTGCTCTGGCTTCCTGAGCAGCTCAGGGTGATTTCCTCGTACCAAAAGAAAAGGGACCTGTCAGGACTGATGCTCAGTTTGGCTGCAAGGAGTCAGACAGAAAGTCATGTTACCTGAAAGCAGCTTAGAGCAGGTTTCTCTACACATCAGCATCCTCCTACCACCTGCTAGAGAAAAGCAGAGCTCACCCTCATCAGCACTGAGGCCCAGAGTCACACCTGCAAAACACAGACGAAGGCGTCGGTCAGCGAAAGAGCAGAGCTGGAACAACCATCGACTGGATGCTATGAAGCAAACGCACTGAGCTGCAGACTCAGCCTCTGACAAACCTTCATGTTTGCTCTAGTTTAACTTCCTGTCGTATTAGATTCAAGTCAGTGACAGATGTTTGAACGGAAATCGATCCATCCTGAACCCAGAGTGACCAAACCTGCAGCTCTCACCTCACACAAGCATCCGTTTGGTTTTCAGTGGCTCAAAGGTCCAGTTTCACTGCTCGTTTGCTTTTAGCTTCACTAAAACTGTGACTAAATTAAAACACTGACCTGATCCAGTCTCTGTCCTCAGTGGTTTAACTTTGCTTTCTCTGTTTTCTTACATGTTCCTGTGGATTCAGATGTGATTCCCAAAGGATCCGTCAACAACCAGACGTCTGTGTGTGTTTGGTGGATGAGTGGAGCAGAGCAGAGAGCAGGTGGAATCATGAGGAAGCAAGGAGGCGACTTACAGAGCAGAAGGCAGAGAGACGTGATCTCCATCCTGCGTCGATGTCAAATGTCCTCTCACAGCGGCTGCAGTTCACCACATCCGTAGCGCAGGAAACTAGTCACTGCTCAGTGCAAACAGTGTAAACTTCAGCTTTAACAGATGATGTAAACGCGTGAAATGCATCTGGTGCATCATCGTTGAATCTCAATTCATCAGCAGAAAACAAAATTCATAGGAAAATACTTTGCATTGAATCTAATTATTCATTTGTTATCTCACTATTGTTGCTGCTGCTCTCACTTACTGTAGTTTGAAGATTGATCCCTAAATGTTTCCAGATAAAGTCCTAAAATTCTCCAGCCCTGTTTTAATCAATGTGAACGTCGTTACTGGTAAAAGCAGACGCTCAGGTTTAGTCAGAAACAGGAAATGAAATGAAACAAGACCTGAAAACAAACAAAAGACAAACACATCAGTGGATTTTATAGAAGCCGTGCGTTAAAACAACCTGAGACACAAACAACTTGAGAAGAGCAAACATGCAGTCATGATATTAGAGATGATTAGACGCAGAGATGTTTCTGACTGTGACAGGAAATGTGCAACAATATTTATCATCTTAAAATAGAACGTAGTGAAACTGCATGAAAACCTTGCTGCCCTCATCTTCAAGCCACAGACACCAGGAGCTTCTCTATGTCTATGATCGTACATGAGTCCGACAGCTTTGACCAGAGGAACAGATCAGAGACTGGAGAGCGATCAGACCGACTGTTCAGCCATCAGAGGAGTTGAAGCAGTGGAGCTGCTGCTGGTCCTGACGTCCACTTGTTGATCTGGACCCTGAGAAGAGACAAACAGAAGTCATGGAAATTACAACTAAGATTTAACACACTGCTGTGAAGAAAAAGGATAAAATACAAATAGAAGAACGACTGAACACCAACAAAAGAAAGAATCAAACCTGAGCCTCTGTCACCAAACTGAACATTTCTGCTCCTTCCAGAACTCAACAACAGCTTTGTTCATTCTGGAGGATGATGAGATGGTTCTGAGCCACATCTGATCTCTGACCAACAACAGCACCTGCTGCACTGTGAGGTTGGACTACGACACCAGTCACAGCATCTCAGAGACTGAAAACCACATCAGGCTACCAGCCAACAACCAGCTGACACTAAGTAAACACCAGCAAACAACAACAACTACAACACAACAATCCACTCACCTGTCAAACAGTTACACAAGAAAAGTTAGAGAAGAGTCTCAGCAAACACTCACCACACTCTCTGTCACCAAACTCCCAGCATGCACTCAGAGAGACACACACATATCTGACCTTTGACCCTGAGATGCACAGTTTTCTGTAAAGTTTTCTTTTAAATCGTTTTTGTTTGGTGCAACTGTAACAGCCTTTAAAAGCATTTAAAGCATTAAGATAAGTTATAGTTTCCCTAATTATTGGTTGCCTTTTAACAAATGCATTTAAAGGTAGAAGCTCAGCAGAATAAACAACAGAGACTGAACAAAAGGAATAAACATGATCCGTCTTCTGTTTTTAGTGCATCAGGAAAATGGGAAATGAGTCTGACCTCAGTTTTCACTAGTTCATGTTGATCCATGTTCTGTCAACAGCGTCTCTGCTTCTATGCTTTGAGACAGAAGAGGAGGAGAAATAAACAGTTTGAATGTTAACCACTGACAATTAACCAGAAACTGCTGAATATCTAATCCAACAGACTGAACCGTAGCTAATACTTTGCGTTGATACGAGACATCGGTGCAGGACCTGAAACACTAATCAGTAATACAGTCATAGTAATAGTAGTAATCTAATTGTCATGTAGGACGTAAATGTTTAATCGGAATAAAAATGTTTTGGTGAATATTAGAAACCTTCTCTGTGCATTTCTGCGTTAATGTTGCAACACTCAAAAAGAAAGAGAAAGTAAAGACTCATTTAACCCTGTAACACATGAAAAAATGGTCAGAAAATTCTAATTTTTGGAACTGAGATGTTTAACTGAGACTATTTAAGAAAATAAACAAAAAATATTTTTTTGGTATCACATATGATTTTGGCAACTTTTTGCTCATGACAGTGATAACTATAGATACAAAAAAACAGAACAGAACAGAACAAAAACAAAGCACAACCAATACAAGTATCACTGTAGCTGCTGTAGCTGCAGCAGATTCTGTTGGGTTCTGCAGAGTTATACTGGACAGGAGAAGCTGTGTCCCTGCGTCTGCCTGTGTGGTGCTGACCTGTTATGTGTTATGTTATAATAAAATACTAAATATAATAAAACAGGACATTTATTAGTAGGACTTAATTTTTCATGTGTGCACTATGTTTGTCTGACTGTATGTTAATATTGCAATGAACATACTACATAGCAACTATAGTTTTACACACTAGACACAAGTTGCTGTGTTGCTTATGGTTATGTTTCCATACACGAGCTGGTACCTTTGCCATCTGCACATCTGGACATACTGAGCAGCATTTGACTGCCTGCTGTGTTGCTGGCTCTCCTCTCTCTCTGAGTCATATCTCTCCTCCTCTTCTTCCTGCTCTTGTTCTTCTTCGTCCCTCTCTGGTGCTGTTAGACACTATGTGGCTGCAAGTGACACAAGGTGAGAATCGTTAGGTTCACCTTAGTGATGGTTTTCTGGGAGGTAGTTATGATTCCAATCAGCACATCAGGACTCTCTCCTGGCTGTGCTTGATTTTATGCCACATAATATTTGTCATTAAAAGAATAAATAAACACACACACACCTTCGACAAGATTCCCTCAACACACACACTGATGTTGCAATTTCATTGTTTGAACATATTCAAAAATGCTGGATTCAGGCAGGTTTAAACCAAAGAGCAGGTGAAACTGACTCTGGTATTTGATCTAGAACAGATTTTGATTTTATGCCACATAATACATGTCATTAAAACAATAAATAAACACACACACCTTCCAGATACCCACTGAAACAGGTCAGGAAAAGATTCCCTCAACACACACACACACACACACACACACACACACACACACACACACACACACACACACACACACACACACACACACACACACACACTGATTTTTCAGTTTTCAATTTCATTGTTTCAACATATTCAAAAAGGCTGGATTCAGTGCCATCTAGTGGTCGAATGATGAACTGCGCTGTGGGATGTAGCAACACACCAGAAGGATGTGCTGTATAATACTGTAGAGTTTAGTTTACTAAACGTTTCCTGTTACTTTGCTTTGGCGTTTCATGCTGTTGTTACTGACGTCTTTTGACTGGAAGAGCAAAAATGTTAACTAGCCCTGTACGATCAAAGTCTCTGCTAAGCTGGAGACATATCTCACAAAACAGAAGGCTTGACACAATTAATATGGTCTTCAATAAACAACCATCATAATTTACAGCATAGAAAATTGAACTTTCTAATGACTGTACTAACAATTATCAAATATCAGCATAATAAATACAGTAATAAAGAAAATCTAGACCTTCACAAAAGAGCATCATGAGATAAAACTGAGTTAGTAGCATCATTAGATTTGATTAAAACATTAAATCATCACTATCTAACTCACCATTTTATTCTTGACTATATCTCCATAGGCCTTCAAAGGAGAAACAAATCTCATCTCCAGTCTCTTGACCTGCAACAACAAAGAGTCCATCACAAGTACAGCAATCACCCGTTAAAGACACGGAGGAGGCTCACAGAGCTCTGTCCCTCACATGAGCTGGCCTGTAGTCCTGAACCATGGCCAGGTCCTCAGCCAGGTTCTTCAGGCTGATCTGTACCTCTGTGCTGGAGGTCAAACAGCTGAACCACCAGCAGCTCTGCCTTGTCTCTGAGCTTCTCTTCCTGGTGTAGGACGCCAGCAGGAAGCAGAGCTCACCCTTGTACTTCTCAGTGTTTTTCAGTGGCTGCTCTATGCTCATCATCTACAGATCAGAAAAAAACACAGACAATCCTGACAGGGCACATTTTGCTGGGATGTGCAACAGCTCCCCAGCTTTTATCTCCCATGTGAAACAGCCTCTTTGTGTTTTTCTCTTTTGGTCATGTCAAATATTTCGTTCTGCCTCCTACCTGGAAAAGACGTCGCTCGTGTTTGTTCCTCTGTCCTGTGCTCTGCTGTTTCCTCAGCTGTTTCCATCACCTGCACCATGAGTTCAAAGCTCCAACCAGTCTGTGAAGGTGAACTTGAACTTAAACCCAGTGAGACGTGTTATTTTCTCTGTGTGCTGTGTTGGCTTCAGAGTCCTGCTGCTGCCTGGATCAGAACTTGCTCTGCTTGAAAAAAGCTTAATTTTCCAGGAACAACAGTGTGGTTAGGTTTCCAGGAGAAAAGCTCACGTTTTACAGACAGATTCAGGAAAAACGGCTGCATAAAAAAACAATTTAAGTATAGGAAGTTGGTTTGAGTTGAAAGATCTGATGTTGATATGAAAAAACAACAACATAGATATTTCTAATCGTTGCTAAATGTCACAGCAGGTCACAGTGAAACACAAAGACAAAGAGCGGGATCCTCTCCTACATGTAGTGAAGTTGTGCTGGTTAATTATCTGCTGTTAAAATTAACCACTTAGATCCTTTAGATGAAAATGAGTTTGTACATGTTCATGTTTTTACATTGTCGTCGCTGGAATGTTGACCCTTCCGCCCTTAATGTAGACCACGTCACATCTACGTCATATTACTGAGCTAACAGCATAAGCGGCTATGGCGGCTAAAAAAGTACAACTGGTGCAGACCGGTAGGCTCCGCAAAGCTGCCTTCTTCCCACTGTCTGAAATGCGAGAATCTCGACTGCATAATTTGTGGTAGTGGGGGACTGCGTTCGCGCTCTCCCCTCCTCAGCTGTCAAAGACAAAAGCCTAGTCGTGAGCCACTCTGATTGCACAGAGCCTATCGGGTGCATGGCTCCGGGCAAGGGGAGGGGCCTAGCAAGCGGCAATAGCTGGGCCTTCCGTGACGGCTGTGGCTGGGAAGACGAGGGGCCTCTGCTTCGCTTTGAGGTCCGGGCCATCTTCGCTCCGGTTTCTCTTCATAACGCACAAGTCTTTCGCCTTTTACTAAAGATTTCCGTGTAGAGGAACTTAAACGGGTTGAGTCAATTTTTGCTGGGCTTTGCCCCTCGGCAGAGCCGCCAGAGTTTTGTGAAAGTAACAGAGAAATACGCCGGCGTTGAGAGACGACCCCTCCCAAGTCTTTCTGGTGGCCTCGCGTTTTGAGTGTCCTGCCTGTGTCATTACGCGCACTTTATATGCGTGAGTGTGTTTGTGGCCGGATGCCCGCGGGGGTTTGAAATGCATGCGTTGCCATGTGTGGGTGTAACTTCATGTACGCGCGTCTGCAAAGGCCCCGACGCTCAGCGGGCCTGCAGTGGATCGTCATGTGGAAGATCTGGGGGCGTGCGATACAACCTGACCTGCTCCAGCGTCTGGGACGACACAGTAGCCCTCTCGGCCAGGGCCCCCTGCACCGCAGTGATCGACCACAACATGATAACGGTGCGTGTGAACGAGATCCCCTGGAACGACACGTTCCGCGAAACGACCGAGGTGTCCGCCTACCACCACGACATGGCAAACATCCGAGCAGAAGCCGAGCCCGGCTCGCTGAGACACAGGTCCCTCCCCGGGCCTCACGTCGCGGAGAACGGAACCGAAGAGGTTCTCATCCCGGTCGCCCTGTACTACAACGATCCTACGGATGAAGTCATTGACGTCATCAAGGCGGACGGACGCTTCATCCCGTCCGCCCGGTACGTGGTACCTGACAGCGCCGATGACAAACTCATCAAGCACTTGGACCAGAGAGGATGCCACATCACAGCGGGTAAGAACGTCACCGAGCCGTAGGCTTTCAGCTGTTTATTTTACTTTTTGTTAATTGTTCGTAGGTCCACCGTCCTCAGAGGGCGAAGCAGAAACCCCGCCAGCTCTCGCCTGATTCGCCTTCCTGGACTGTGGACACCTGTGCTGCGGGGTTTGCTTACGGCGTCTTGATGAGGGGATGGAGATGGAGTCATGTGCGGCATGTGCAGGAACCCGTCCACCGAGTTTAAAAGGATCGAAATACCACAGCACTTCACTTACTCGTGCAGTGTGTGTTGCCAGAAGAAGGAGTGGCTCACAAATTGCGCCCATCTAACATGCACATGCTATGCGAAGAGATGTCCCGCTTGCCACAAAACAATCAATGTGTTGCAAAGGGTTTTTGTCTCGTAAGGCTACGCGCCGATTGTAAGAATGGCTTTTATTCTCCTGCCACAAATTATATTTTATTCACTTCTACACTGACAAAAATGTAAACAAATATATACTCCTAAACTTTATTTGCATGCTTGTTTATTCACCTGAATGTGAGGCATATGAGAATTCATAAAAATAATTTAATTAAGTGTGTTATGCCACATTGCAATTCCACTTTTAAGAGTCACATTTACAGATGTAAAAGAGAGACATCAGCTTCTTCAGGCTTTTTAAGTACTGCCATCCTCTTTCCTCCATGAAGTGACCGTGAAGGGTACACTGTAAAGAATTTCCCTGTAAAAAAACAGTAAAGTGCTGGCAGCAGAGACGCCAGCTCTTTACTGTTATTTTACAGTACTCATACTGTGAAATGAAATTACAGCTTATTACTGTTTGTGAAATACGGTAATTTTTTGTAGTTTTCAGTTCCATTTAAAGTAAAGTGCTGGCAGCAGAGACGCCAGCTCTTTACTGTTATTTTACAGTACTCTTATTATGAAATTAGTTTACGGCTTATTACTGCATTAGTGAAATTCAGTATATTTCTGTATTTAGAGTAAGAACATGTAACATGGACCAAGTTTAACATTTCAGAATATCCAAAATATCAATGTTCAATGCAGTTAAAAGTAGATGTTTTCTGTGGGCTACAAAGTACTACATGCTAGTAGAAAATAATCAATCAACAATTATCACAGGGTACAAATCACACACATATTTATTTAACCATGCTGCGTAAACATGAACACTGCAAGCCACATAGATTCTGAGTATCAAAAATAAAATCAGCCAAAGACTGCTTGACATAATGGCAATAAACTTAAGCATGAAAACAATAAAACAACAGCAATAAACTAAAACATTGTGTTACACACACACAAAGCCCAAATGGGATGAATATTGAGGCGACTTATACAAAGGAAATAACATCACTGCTTTGGCTAAAACAGTCCTCTGTGTTTATCTATTACCTCTTAAAAAAATCTCTGAGGTGGAGGTTCTGTGAGGTAGACGTTTTCCTTTATCTGAGTGGATGTGAACAGTTCTGATTGAAAAAATTATCTACTCAGCAGGGAAAGATGATTGTCTTGCTGGTTAGAGTTCGTGTCCCTAGCTTTATTCCCACGGTGCCACTCTAAAACAACAAACAAAAAATCAACAACTCAGGGATGTATAGTAACATAACATGCTTACATTGTTGGTAATATCAGAATATTATATGGTTTTATGTTGCAATTCATATCAATGTCATTCTGTCTGAACAAGATGTGGAGTTAAGAGCAGGAGGCATTTTTGTTCATTTCAACAAAACAACTGACCTCATATAAAGTCCCATTCAAAGTCCATCAGATTCTTTTGTAGCGTGGAGACGTGGGGATTCACAGTGGCAGACTCTTTCATGACGGCCGTGCCCGTCTTTTTGGAGACAACTTTTCCTCTCATTGCCTTTGATCCTCTCTCTGGATTGATACCAATCAAGGGCCTGAAATCACAAAAACCAGAAAGAAAGTATAACATTTTGTATTCTAAATGCAGTAGTTTGAGTTTTCTAACATAAAGTGATACCTATAGAAATTTGCAATTGAGCCAAATCACATGCAGGCTTATAAGTACATATGAGAAAATATTTTTAATACAGGATACTCAAATTATGTCTTGTTTTTGGATACTTTTCTGAGTCTATGTGTTTTAATAACAGTAAGTAACAAACAAGCACCTTGTTGAAAAATTATACATATTAATATGCAAAAGAATGGTCTGTGATTATTCAGCTTTTCCTTTTCAATAAATTAATTAAATAAATGTATAACGGTGAACATGGTACGAAAGGAGTCATACCTCTGAATGAATTCCAGTGTACAAGCTGCCTCTTCTTGATATTGAAGGTTGAAGATGTAGTATATTGCAAACACAGCAGCCAGTCCTGTCAAAAAGGATGGGATGATGCCCTCACATATTATGTGACCCTCCAGAGTGACCATCCAACGTATGACTTTCAATATTTCAACACATAGTGAGAAAGACAATAGTAACTCACATTTGCATGAAGGATCAGAAGTGTTCCATGAGCAGTTGAACCATGAGAAGTGCCTTGTCTGTATTTTCACTATTAGCTAGGACATCTGAAGTATTCTGTGATGGCTCTCCCACATTCCTCCATACTGAGTTCCAAGCCACGAAGCACATTGATGTCTGTAAGCAACTCAAAGTGGGCATAGATATATTTCTGAATGAAAAGAAAAGGCCATCTACTTTTCATGTCTTCAATATCAGGTGGTGGAAGTGCATTTTATATGCACTATATATTTATATTTATTACCTGACAGGGGAACATTGCTGTAAAATGTGGAAAGGCCTTAAGCAACCTACATAGCTGTACTAACGTAACATTACACAGAAAAATTCAAAATGACCTGAAAAGAATTCAGTTCAATTCATTTTCACAGTTGAATCACTAAAAAATATTTACACCTGAAGTAAAGTCGTTTTACCGACACAGATGTATGTTAGCTTACTTGACTTAACTTTTAAATTCAAACGTCACAGAAAGAAAATGAAACATATACATGAAACTCATTCCAATCATCTTTGTTGGTCACTTAACTGTTCCATCAACCACCAACAGTATTGTTACTATTAAATTATATTGTTACTACTGTTTTAATAATGATAATCCCTTGTCTTTGCCTTGCTAACCTTGAGTTGTTATGCTAGCGAATCTGTGTTGCGCTAACTTAAGTAGCAGCCTTGGAAATAGTTCAAAACAACCTTGGCAAAATACATTTAAACATAAAAATGTTTTCTTCTCCTCACATAGAAATAAAGTCAGAGAAAAATATAAATGTCGCAGTTACCTTAGTTTTGTAGATACATCAGATTGACGCCGATGAAGCAGCATGTGTCCATGTGCAGCAACAGTTCCTGATGCTCTGGGAGAACAAATCTCTTGCGCGCACTAATTAAAAAAAAATATATATATATACTGTAGTTTACTGTTAATTTAACAGTAGCATACTGTTGTTGGCTGTGTGCTGTAGTTTTACATTTAATAGCCCACAATGCATTGCAAACTACAGTACAAACCCGTATTATATTAATACAGTACATTACTGTGGGAAATTAGCTGTAAATTAACAGCAATTGCTTACAGTGTAGAAAATACAAAAATATTGCAATACCTGAAATTAATATTACACATCTAGCCAGTTTTCTCATCAGCCTTGAATGAATGCACAGCTCTGGAAAAGGACCACACTGACCCCCCACAGCATATTGTAGCTCCAGTTAGTGTGGTCCTTGTCTAGAGCTGTGCATTTATATACAAACCGTTTTTAATGCGGATCTTCAGTGACCTGCAGGGTAAACAACCTCAAGTTTTCCAGCATGGGGAGAGGGCAGCCAACAACCTTCTGTGCGGTGTTGATGACGCCTTGGAGAGCTTTCCTCTGAGCTGCTGTGCTGCTGGTGAACCATATGCATATGCAGTATGTTAGTATACTTTCTATAGTGGCTCTGTAAAAGGACACCAACAGTCTTTGTGTGATGTTGTTACAGTCTCTGCTGGGCCTTTTTCAGCAGCTCAGAGGTGTTTGTGCTCCAGGTCAGACTCTCCTCTATGTGGACTCCCAGGAAGCTGAAGTCTGCCTCCCTCTCCACACAGTCCCTGCCGATGAGTAATGGTGGAACGTCTGTCTTCTTCCTCCTGTAGTCTATTATGAGTCCTTTGGTTTTTGAGGTGTTGAGGAGAAGGTTCTTGGTCCTACACCACGTTTAGAGTTGCTCCACCTCATCTCTGTAGGCAGACTCGTCCCCATCAGAGATGAGTCCCACCACTGTAGTGTCGTCTGCAAACTTTACTATGGTGTTGCAGTGATGGACAGGGGTGCAGTCGTGTGTGTAGAGCGAGTAGAGCAGCGGACTCAGCACACAGCCCTGGGGGGAGCCGGTGCTGAGGCTTAGGGCCGTGGATGTGTGGTGGCCTACTCTGTCTGCGACCAGAGAGGAAGCTGCTGATCCACATGCAGGTTGGATGTGGGAGCCCCAGGTCCTCCAGCTTGGCCACCAGCTTGTGTGGGAGGATGGTGTTAAAAGCCGAGCTGTAATCCACAAAGAGCATCCTCACGTAGCTGCCCTGCTGCTCCAGGTGTGACAGTGCAGCATGTAGCGCTGTTTCTATGGTTCCTCTGTGGATCGGTTCGCTCTGTAAACTGGTGTGGGTCGAGTCTTGAGGGCAGAGATGCTGTGATGTGGCTACGGACCAGTTTTTGGAAGCACTTCATCACGACTGGGGTGAGTGCTATTGGTCTGTAGTCATTGAGGCTGGAGATGTGGGGCTTCTTGGGCAGGGGGACTATGGTGGAGGACTTCAGGCAGGGTGGGACAGTGGACTGTGCCAGGGACCGGTTGAAGATCTTTGTGAAGACTTCAGTCAGCTCGTCTGCACAGTCCCTCAGCACACGTCCTGGGACGCCATCAGGACCAGTCGCCTTCCTCGGGTTGACGGCTCGCAGGGTACGTCTCACCTCACGTCTCACGTCTCGGTACGTCTCACCTCACGTCTCACGTCTCGGTACGTCTCACCTCGTGCCGCTCCAGACTAGGGTCATGGGTTGCAGGTCATTTTGCCAGATTTCCATGAAGTGCACTAACTTCACACCTGTCTATTTGCATGAGATCATCTTCCCCATATTCGTCAACATCCATTGTTTCACACTCATCATCATCCTCCTCGTCTGGAAGTGTTGGATCACAGAACTTAGGTTCATGTAATAATTATGTTCTCATGCTGTGGGTGAATGTGTTTGAGTTTGTGCAGCCCCTGCACCAGTTTAGACCAGGTTACAGTTTTGAACATCTGATGACCTTTGTAACACAAGCGTCTCTTCAGTTTCACTCTCAGGACCTGAGACTCACTTCTCACTCTGGTAAAGCATCAACCGTCTCCTGTGCCTCAGATGGGACACACACTACATTCCCATGTGTTGCTCTCTGTCTGCCTTTGGGAAGAGGATCGATCTTAGCGAATGGGCTACACTTTGCTATGAGATGTGTCTCCAGTATGTTCAGATCACACAGTTCAGCTGGAATGTCAGCGAGCTCCAGGTTGTTGGCTACAGCAAGGTGGGGCATGGCTCCCTTCTTCAGGTGATGATGACGTGTGTGATGAATCCACTCTTTCTTTCTCTCATCAGGCTCTTTACGCTGTTGTTCATTGGTGCAGACATTGTCACAGACGTGAACATTCTTTCCAGTCAGGCATGTTGACGCCACATCTTCATGTTTAGTGTCAGAAGCTCTGTTACAGGTTTGTACTTGGTTTGGAAATGACGCCTTGTGACAGACGGTGCAGACGTAAGTAGGACCAGCCTTTATCTGGGATCTGAAAACAGCTGTTGTCAAACTGTTGGTCTGTATCAGGACAATACTGTCTGTATTTCCTTTTTAATTTCATTGCACATCTCATGTTGTGCACAATCCTGAATGCAAGATTGTTTTTCTACCTGTTTCTCATCAGTTGTTTCATGACGGCCTTGTGTTGATTCCTGAATGCGTTGTCATGTGCATAATGCTGAGTCATGTGTGATCGCTGCCTTTGTTTAAATTCAGAATCACGTCTGTAACGTTCGGTTACGTACGACTTTTGTTTAGCCATAAAAGCAGCATCGCGTCTGTAACGTTCACTTATGTAGCGTTTATGTTTGTTTCTGAAATCAACATTGTCTCTGTATTGGGTTATTATATTAATTACTTTCCGTTTTGAAATTCAGGATTGCTTTGATATTTCCTGCTGACATAAGATTTTTTATTTGCTCTGTAATTTTCATCTGTAGGATACTTTTCATTTAGTTTTCTTTTTTGATTGTCTTTTCTTTGTGGGGCTTTTGTTTTCACCATCCTCTTAAACTTTCTCCTACTACTTTGACTTAGTTTTGACAGTTTACAGGAAGATTCAGAGAGATCAAAAGTATCAGGGAGGATGAGATGAACTTCTTCTAACTCCACTGAAGTTAGGTTAGTAGAGACGCCTTGTGAAATGTTATCAGACATATTGATACTAAGCTTCAGTGGTTGGGCAGACAACTTTGTGTCTTTGCGTAAAGCAACATGTGATGAGGCTGAATTAATACAAGTGTCTTGGTTGTTTTAGCTCGGTTTCTATATTAACAGATATGGTGGGACTGTGTGTGAAAGTGATGGTTGAGTTTGACTTCAGGCATCATCCAACGCTGCAGGTGTCACAGTTGTGTGAGGTGTAGATCTCCCTTCTGTGTGTTGGACAGCATCGCTGAGCTTGTAAAACTCTACAGGCTTCAGTTCATAAGCACAGGAGGATTGTGTTCCCAACATCTGGTGACATCTGGTGACATCTGGTGACATCTAGTGAGCCTGTCAATCATATCACTGAGATGCGTGAAGATAAGCATTACAGCTGTACCAGTACTGTTTGATCTCAGGGGTAAACCCTTAGCTGTCTTTGAGTGAGGATCAGAAAGCCCACAGTTGTTTGTTCTGGTTCTGAACACTGCAATGCGTAACCCTGTCGTCATCAGCAACGCATACTGCACATCTGATAACAAACTCAAACCTGCCTCCAGGTCAAGGAAAGTGTCCACAGCTTCAGGTAAAAGTCTCCAAATGTGCCGTATCTGGTAGTTGTGTCATATCTACACGATACACACATCTACGTGCAGCAGCTTCATCAAGGGGGTAACAGATATTTCATATTTTTGCTTCCTGTTTTTTTTAATCCGATAGCCTATCTGATACCAATGAGTCTGTGGATGAAGAGAAATGTAAAGGTAATACTTAAAAATGCTACACTGCAGAGAGGACATCCCAGTTCCACAATTGCTAGAGAACATGAGGAGAAGAGGGTCCACTAAAACTCGCCCCAGTCCCTGATGTGCATCTGGACACCATTGCTCATTGGATCGTCATGGACATGACAAGAAAGGTAGATGCAAGGTACCAGGATGCAAAGGTACTAAAGCAAAGTGCCAAAAATGTGATTTCCACCTATGTTGGTGGTCACATTTTATGATCGATGTATTATCAGGGACCCCCAAGCTTCCAAAAACTAAGGTCAAAAGGTAAAAATTCATGACATAGACGGTTAAATGTTAACAATATTTATGTTTGGGCTCAGCTGTTGAGCAGATGAGAGCTTCTAGTTGCAGTTTCTGTCTCCGACTACAAAAACTCTTCTGTTCCGTAGTAGTTGTTCTGGTAGTATTAGTAAAACTCAGATCACCATAATAAATGAAACCATTTCACCATTGTACCTGTGAATCAATATCTAACCTATAAAAACAAACTTATATATGAAATAAAAAGGTTCACATACAAAACAAACACCAGGATGGTTTCTTTGCTCTTTATTGGAATTGATCACTGTCCAGACCATGTGTCTGCTGTTGTGTGCACCTGTTATAGTGCAGCAACCCGTCCCTGAGCAAGCACTAGGCCACAGTGGAGAGGAAAAACTCCCCCTTTGGGAAGAAACCTCCAGCAGAACCAGACTCAGGGTGGGCGGTCGTCTGCCTCGACCGGTGATGGGTTGAGCTTAGTGAAGAGGCCCTGAGGAGACCCAGGACACGCTGAAGGGATCTGTCTCTGAGCACAACTGGAATGAAAGCGTTAGACATGTCAAACGTCTGCAGCTGAAGGTAAAAGCAGTTCAGCTTCAGTCAAAGCAGTTTCATTGAATGTGTCTCAGTGAAACATCTAATATTATTCAGAGGTTTGATTCAGTTCATCCTGACTCTTTACTCCTGTACATCCACATCTAACTAAATTCACTCCTCATCAACATAATCATCCCTTTAACGTGACCCTGAATGCAACACAAGCTGATGTCAGTGAAGTAGCACAAACATCAACTTTTCACATCATGTGACTTTTACAAATCAACCCCAGCTGCTCATTTACTGAACAAGCAAGTTCGGAAACAAAAAAAGTCCATTTAACTCAGAAACTGTGCTGAGGGAAGCAAACTGAGCTTCTTCATTTTCTTGCTCGTCTCAGTCTGACGTCGTTTAGACCAAAGTCAGACCAGACCAGTCAAAGCAGTTTCATTGAATGTGTCTCAGTGAAACATCTAATATTATTCAGAGGTTTGATTCAGTTCATCCTCTGATCCCTGACTCTTTACTCCTGTACATCCACATCTAACTAAATTCACTCCTCATCAACATAATCATCCATTTAACGTGGCCCTGAATGCAACACAAGCTGGTGTCATTGAAGTAGCACAAACATCAACTTTTCACATCATGTGACTTTTACAAAGGAAAGGGCCAAAGAGCAGACGAGTAACAGCCTCAACATATCCAGATTTATCCATCGAAACAAGTGAGGAAGACGAGGAGACATTACAATGCACAGATTTGAGCAAGATTAGAAACTAGCCAGCAGTTAAGAAGAGACTTTAAATTTACACCTGCACTTGTTGACAGGACAGAACCTGAGAGGAAAAGCTTAAGTATAATGAAGAATGTAGACAGAGAAATGTATGGAGGCAGCAGTTTCTTTTCACCCACCTGCACAGCAAGACACACAGAGGTGGGAGGAAAGAGACAGACACTGGCCTAACGCGTCCAGATCTGGACAGAGACTAAGAGATGAGCTCGAGAGAGAAGCAGAGGCTGCAGGAAGAAGAGTGAAAGAGCAAAGCTGGAAAATGAGGCTGAAATGGAAAACCTGAAAACGAGACAGAGACACCAGAGAGAGACTGATCAAGACTGATGAAGCCATCATGGGATGAAATAATTAGACAACAAGCTGCCAATGTGACCGATGTACTTCTGCGTTGTGTTCATGAAGATAGTCGGTTGTTGGAATGGCCTCCTTTTAATATCTGATGCATAGACAAACAAAAACACACTCCTGTAACATCTGCCCGCTCCAGTTCCTCTCCCACCGCAGGATCGTACAGAAAGGGCGGGGCAGTCCGTACAGCCGCGAGCACGAACACAGAAAATACTCGCAGCCCGTTGTAACAAATATAAAATAAAAATACATAAAGTTCACATACCTGATGCATAGACACACTCCTGTAACATCTGCCCGCTCCAGTTCCTACAAGAGCAAAACTGAAGTTAGCTTGACTGACTAACTTTGTAAGATAGCAGCATCGGAGGGCAGCAAGTTACAGAGTGGCAGAAAATGAAGCTAAAATAAATCAACATATTCACATAAAACAGTAATGACAGATATAATGACAATAAAGAAATTAAGTAACACAAATTAATGTAAAAGTATGAAAATATAAAGAGACGAGTAAAGCAGCACCCACCTCTCCCACCGCAGGATCGTACAGAAAGGGGAGAGTCAGGGGCTGCAACCCATATATATAGCCAATGAAAATAAAACACCAACAAAGAAGAAATAATAGAAAAAAGGACTTCTTCTATGCTATCAGGATTAACACTGAAACCAATGCTACAAACACATTTTGTGTAATTATAACAAAAGTATAGAAGCACAAGTATAACCAGGTTACACCAACAATAAAATGACTCATACAATGTCCCCACGAGATGCAACTAAGTGCATAGAAAAGCTGCAGCAACCAATGATTCAGGAAGAGGAGAAGCAAGAAATGAAACAAAATAGACTCATCAAGAATAAAAAGCCAAAAACCTACAGAGTGGAAATGGAGGAAAGGCTCCTAGCTGCCCCTGAGAAAGAGAAGAGATTCATGAAACTGAGGAATAGATCACTTTTAAACTACCACCACGACTCAGAGGAATCTGAGCAGAGGTCTGACAGGGAGGAAGAGAAGGAATCACTCAGCTACATGGAACCACTGCTGAGTAAAGGACCCCAACAGCAGGACAGATATGTGCTGTGGAACTTCATGGACTTGACAGGACTAGTGAACCGTCTTCCAGCTCTAGCTGATGGAGCTGACAAATGGATTAGAGCTCTGGAAGAAAACACAAGTGACATCACCATGAGAGACATCAAAGCCCTACTGATGCAGAAAGTGAGACAAGTGACAAAAAGATCCTGCAGGAAGAGAAACAGGAAAGGTCTCAACAATGACTATGATGACTCACCATCTGGCCACAAGAGATATGGAAGCACTTCCAGCCACATTCCCTCCTAAAATAGGTCCAAACTGGAAACGCAACTTTAAAGATGGAGAGAGTCCTGCATAGTTCCTCCAGGAATTCCAGACAAAGTGGAAAATGGACAGTTGGAAACTGGAAATGAATGGAGTGCAAATGAAACCACTAAAACACTCCTCAAGCTGAAGGTGCAGAAAGCCAGGCCAGAAGAAGTCAGGAAGAAACATGATGATGTGGTTGGATTAATGGCAACGGAGGCTCCTATGTTCTCTGAACATGTGTGGAAGTGAACAGAGCTGAAAAACAACATGTTGAAGAGCAGAGTAAGGCTCTGGCAGGAAGACTCACGCAGCTCAGACAGAAGAACTGAGAAAGCTCAAGGACCAACTCTTTCTCTCCACTGCACCATGATGATGATGGTGATCAGAGTCAGGACAACTACGCAAAATGCTGGGATGAGCTGATAAATAACACCACTCCAGAAATCCAATGACGTCATAATAGTCCCTGAAGGAGCAGCAGCTATGGTCAAGCTTCTTGAAAGACATCAAGAATGGTTTCAAGTTCCAGGCTCAGCACCACACGTCACTCTGCTCATAGCAGAAGAACATGAGTCACATGACTTGGGAGTAGCTGGTGAGTAGCTTCCTACTGACTGTCAATACATTCAAAAATCTTCTGATTGTTTTGTTAAGATTACCTGCAGACAAGCTGATGAAGTGATAAGTCAAATGTCACTGACAGAAGAGCCTGAAGAGCAGTTAAAGCAGGTACCCTCACATGTGGTCAACACACAAAACAGATGCAGGATGAGTTAAATCTGCTGCTCCTCCACAGTTTAAAGTTAAAGCAGGAATAAGATTAACACACTGAAAAAATCCACTTATAAAAGAAGCAATAGAAGGATTAATAGAGGCAGGAGTATTGATTAAAACAAGGAGTAATCTTTCCCCAAAGAAAGCTAAACACCAATGACTATAGGTTAGTGCATGATGTAAGAGCTACTAATCCAATAGTGCAGGACAATTGATTCAGGCCATGCAGCAACCAAAAGAGTTAGAATATTAAAATGTCCTGCAAACCAGAGAAACGACTCTTGGAGAACAAAGGGCAATAATTTAGCAGACAAAAATAGACAGAAGAGAGACTCTGGGTCCAAAGGAGCCTGTTAGAAAAGCTGCTCCTCACCTGCTCTGTGGAGAAGTAGTCAGGGACATTTTGTATTTGTACCTTTGTCATTGTAACCTTTTGCCATAAAGAAAATGCAAGAACCAGAGGACAGGTGTTGAGGAAACTACAGACCGAGTGGTGGTCACCTTACATTACACCAATGGTGGACAGAGAGCTGGCACGATGCCCACAGTGTCCTAAATATAATGTCAGGACAACATTTACCCGTCCAATAGCTCATGTTCCTGTTCCTGACGTCTGATGATGGATTATGTGGACATGATGGACAGGGTGGGAGGAATAAATACCTGTTTGTAGTAGACTGGAGGCTCAGTAGATGGATGGAAGCTTGTCCAACAGCTAAAGCAGACAACAAAGCAGCAGCAAGGTTTTGTGTATGCATTTAAAAACGAATCATAGTTAATGTATAGTAGAGCAGTAGCTCTGTTCAGTTGTATATAATAGATTTTGTTTACTCTGTAAGGCAATAAAAAACAAAACTGAACTGAAGCCATACGAGAACTGAATGGATTTACCACTTCCTGATACATCTGGCGTCCACGTCGCCTGAACTGAAGTCTTGGTAGATGGTGATGTATGAGATACAGCCGAGTTCTGGACGTCCACACATGCCAACAGAGAAAAGGAGTTAATGCTTTCTGTTACCTGAACGTTTCCCACTTGTGTCTACGCATCAGGACGCAGGACTATGATGCTGTTCTGATGCTTTGTTACTGAGCTTCGGTGATGGTTGGGGGTAAAGGGGTGGGGGGCGAGGGGGCGTCCAGGCCTGGCCGTGAGCGGAGTCCCTAGGGGCAAAGGTGGAGGGTGGAGAGGGCTCTGACTGCTGGTCCAATGATTCTGGAGCCACTTCTAACAAAAGCAGCACATGAAGAGGAAGGCGATCACACCGCTCCTCAATCCTGCAGATGAGCCGTGGTTCTGTACTGGTCCTGAAAGCAGAGACAGGATGAAAGTGTCAGCGGCTGGAATGCTCATGAAACAACACATAGATATTAACCGAGGTTATGGAGCGAAAGGCAAAAGATGCTGCAACAGAGTCCAGCTGCTCAGAAAGTTCTCTTTCAGGACTTTGTGTAAATGTCTCGAAGCACTAAATAAAGCCCCATCAGTAGCACGTGACAGCATCATGACCTTTAACCTTCCCAGGCTGGCTGACAGTGAGTCCTGGTCTTCCTCTGGGCCTCCTCCCGCTGCTACCGACCTACATGGCACCGGCTCCTACTGAGAGAGATGAACCGCTCTTAGTCTGGCCCGTCGCCTAGGACCTGTTTGTCATGGGTTTAGCCCTGACAACACAGCTCCTAGGGTCACGCGGGCACACAAACTCCTCCACCGCGATAAGGTGTCGGTTCAAGGAGGAGAAAAACTAGAACACAAACGTTAGTGAGGTCAACTTAAAATCACATGAACAGTACATTGAAACAAGTACAACAAAAAACTGATACTTACCTTTAGTAACCCATCAGCTGAACCTAACTTATCTTCACCTAACATTTAACTTAAGTAAACCTAACTCAATTTATCTTAACTTATTAAATGTAAGTTAACTTAGCCTAACCTGTTACACAGAAACTTAATCTTTATTAACCCAACGATATATTTAACTTAACCTAACTTAACTTATCTTAACTTAACTTAATTTATCTTAACTTAACAAAATATGCATAAACTTTAACCTAACTAACACACAAAAACTTAACTCAACCTACTGTAACATAACTTAACTTAACTAAACATAAACTACTGTAACTTAACTCAACCTACTGTAACTTAACCTACTGTAACTTAACTTAACTAAACATAAACTACTTTAACTTAACTTAACCTACTGTAACTTAACTTAACTTTAGATAAAACGAGTCCAGCGCCTCCTGGACATAAAGGATCTGGGACCAACCTCTTCACCACTAACCTCTAACCTGCTCCTCTCTGTTTCAGAGGGAGCATATTCTCTAGACCTTAGAGACACTGGTGGATGTCTCCACGCTTCAACCTCCCAGGCTGAGACTTGCCTGACAGGACTCTGACTAAACTAGTCAGAGTCGCTGTCATCAGTCCAGCCTGTGTGGTGAAGACCCATCCAGTGCATCCAGGGTGTAGAGGATCTGAGGCCCGTCGAAGTCGACGGCTGAGGTTCCTCGAGGTCGTCCTCAGCATCCACACGCTGCCTCTTACCTGCTGTACTTACCTGCTCCAGGTCGCTCTCTTCCCTGCTCCTCTTCGTCGCAGACCGAAGTCCTGACGTCGAGGGAGCAGAGAGAGGAGACCTGGGTGGGACCAGAGGAGGAGGAGGAGGAGGAGGAGGACCAGCAGCAGCCACAGGAGGAACGGCCGGTTCCACACTTACCTCAGGAACTGGCCGTTCCTCCTGTTCCAGACCGCAATCTGGTGGCAGCTGCTGGACGAGGGGAGGGGGGCGCAGGTCGTCCTCGTCTTCGGTCATGGAACCATAACCAGAATCGGAGTCGCCCCAGCCCACTACGTCCTCCCACACGTCCTCGTCCTCATCGTCATCGTCTTCCCACTCGCTGTCGGTTTCCTCTGCGCGGTCGTCCAGCTCGTTGAGGAACAGCTCGTCCATCCTTAGAAAGGGACAAAGCACCAGAACACTTAGTACGGCAACAACTTCCCAGGACATTCTTTGTTGGTGACAGAGGAAAGCAGACATAAGTCAGATATGGACGAAGTCACTGTAGGAGCCTGGTGCAACCGTTACTGCAAACATGTGTCAACAACACGGCCAGTTAACGTTCATCGTCATTTTGAGCCACAAGTAAAATATCAAGTCACAACTTTCACTATTGTCCATTGTTTTACCTTTCATGTCGAATTCACATTATGTTTATGAATTATTCACTAAGAACCAACTTGCTGTAAAATAACTTACTGCTAAATTGCATTTTTGCATATCATGCATAAGTATATGCAAAACATATAATAATACTATTAATAATAATAATAATAACTCACATAAGTATCAACTCACGGTTTGTGTAGGAGACATGAAGCTCAGAACTAATCAAACAATAAATCACGTGTTTCTCCCAAATCAATTAGTGTAAAGTTCATTGGGCTCGTTTGATTAAAGCTTTGTAACATTTAGACCAACTTTCCATTCAAACCTTTCTGGTTTTCAGGAATCTCTAGTTTAGTGCATGTTTTCCAGTCACCACCAGAACTGATCAGCAGCACCAGTCCAGTCAGGGAGCGACCATAGAAAAGGGCCTGAGCGCGTGCTGGCATCTCAGCGTCTCCATGGTGACCACGAAACGCATTTTAGGAATTTTTAAAACCCCAAATAACTTTTATAATCTACACCTTTGCCAAATTATTCATAATTAATCCACACGTTCAAAGCCATGTTAGCGGTGAATAATAATAAAGCCATTAATCGTGTCTCCCGCTTCAGATGAGGAAATTCCTCTGCGTTTAAAGAGCTTCAATGGCTGCTGCTAATGGAGGCTAACAGACCAGCAGCAGGTCTTCGCTCACCTGCCAAGGGGACGTGGTTCTCGGTCACTCGCTGCTGCTCTGGGGCCTGGTCTCAGCAGATGCTCCGGTGGGTTTGAGTCCAGTAGATGAGTGGTCGCTTTCCAAGAGGTTGAGATAAGTGTCCGAGCGCTTTCGTTAGCTGCTATTAGCGTTAGCATTAGCTTTAGCTTTAGCTTTCCCAAAGTTTAGTGTAGGTCAGCGTCCAGCAGCCTGGTGGGAACCTGGCGTCTGCAGCCTTATATAGCCTGGCCTGGGTCGTCGCTCCGTTTCCATGGCAGCCACTGACGCATGTGCGTCAAGTGTGAGCTAATGTCTGCTGCTAATCGTAGTTTGCGTCGCTGTGTTTTATAAACGCTCCTTACTGGCAAACGGTGAAACTGCAGCTAGTTGCTGTGGCGGTAAATCAGGCTGAAAACACATGAGTTGAAGTCGTTGGTTCCGGTGAAAGTCAGTCCAGGCGTAGCTGCTTCCTTCTGACCGCTGCTCGTGCTGGGCCTTCATCAGCCACCAATGATTCAGGCTCCAGCATCAGCTGCACCCAGCAGTGCTGCTGTTACAGCGCCCCCTGCTGGATGGACTCACAGAGCCCCTCAGTCAGTGGAATGACTGGACGTGTGACAGTTATCTTCATTAGAATAATCGTAGTTTTATATAATAATCACATATAATAATAATAATATTGGTATTATTTTGGTTTGTGTCGTACGTTCCCGTAGTTACTCTTCATGTCACACTGTTTATTATATAATGATGACATGATTTTGATTCCTTGAAGCGCTTTAAACCACTTTAAACCATTTCCTTTGCAGTAGTAGTAGATCTGCTGCAAAGGAAGACGTCCAGTTACCGTGATTCAACTCTCAGACAATCTCACCTAGAAGAAGCGTCACCGACATTTAGGCTTTTATTTCCAGGTAGTTACATCTGAGGACTTATATTCATCTGACAGATGAACATGTTGTAGAATCTAGACTTGACAGAAAAGCCTTCATTCATTCAAGCCTTCTTCTCTGGTGACCTCTTGACCTCACCAGGCCTTTGCTTTCTTCTTTCCTGGTGCTTGCACATCAGCCTTTTCTTATTGTTTGCTTTAGGGGCTTCTCCCTTCATTCTGGTCTGTTGTGGCTACATCACGCGCACGCTGATAATTTAACAGGTTTCCAGAAATGTGTCATTATTTAGCTCATTTGGTTTTGGGTTGTTGTTTTGTATCTAACAAAACTTGTGACCTTAAGTTGGTCTCCTCAGCAGCTCCATGCTTGGAAACGTGTGCCTGATGTATGGGACCCATTTTCTTCAAGTCTCTACCCCCACTGTGATGTAATGACTCAAGGAGCGAACAGAGCTGCTTTTAGAAACACTTTGTTACTTAGCCTAGTTGGGCTCATGTTCTTATCAACACAGATCAAATCCCTAAAATGATGCGACTCGTTTGCCTGCCTCTGCATATTTCTCATCTCACCACTGAGAATAAATTCATGTTTAATTATTTGAACCTTACTCTATGTCTGACTGAATTCATCTTAGTTGGAACATCTCTGACAACAACAGAGCGAGTCACAGGAATTTAATAAACAACAAGACAGAACAAAGTAACAATAAAAGAATGAAACATGCTCTATTAAATATCATCTCTCTGTTAATAAATGACCTGCTCAGTGACCATCACTGTATGTAATTCTTATCTCTATGCAAACGCTTATTTGCAGTAGCTGCATTTAGCCTGTGACATCACCAGACTTAAGCTTTGTTTGCTTGTGATGCTTTTCCAGTTTTGCAACCTCCTGCAGTTGCTCGTTCTTTGAGAGGTCGCTGCCTTTAGATATTCATCATGGAAAGAATCAGCAAAACCTGTCAATCACATGTTCCAGAACATTTATTCACATGAAACACAGGTGGGTTCAAACAGAACGTGCTCTCTTCTAAGTTCTGCATCAGACCCATTATTCCAAATAGACGTAGTGTCAGAGCTCGACCAGCAGAGGGAGCTCTATGCTGCGGCTTCTGTTGAAGTGCGGTCGCTTCCTGTTGCACTACTTCCACACATGACATGAGGAAGCTGTGTTCGCTCATCTTTCAGGTGAAACTAGTCTCTTTCCAGGTGTGAGCTCGTCATGTTCATCAGTAGTTACGTCCATGTTTTATTCAACATGATGTAGACTCCCAGTAATGTGTTTTAAACGGCTTCTGTTGGTTCGTAGCATGGTGCTAACGGCATTAGCCTGCTATGCTAACCTGTACAGTAGCAGCAGCATTAGCCGCCATAGCCGCTTATGCTGTTAGCTCAGTAATGTGACGTAGATGTGACGTGGTCTACATTAAGGGCGGAAGGGTCAACATTCCAGCGAGGACGATGTAAAAACATGAACATGTTCAAACTCATTTTCATCTAAAGGATCTAAATGATTAATTTTAACAGCAGATAATTGACCAGCACAACTTCACTACATGTAGGAGAGGATCCCGCTCTTTGTCTTTGTGTTTCGCTGTGACCTGCTGGGACATTTAGCAACGATTAGAAATATCTATGTTGTTGTTTTTTCATATTAACATCAGATCTTTCAACTCAAACCAACTTCCTATACTTAAATTATGTTTTTTTTTGCAGCCATTTTTCCTGAATCTGTCTGTAAAACGTGAGCTTTTCTCCTGGAAACCTAACCACACTGTTGGTCCTGGAAATGGACCTTTTTTCAAGCAGAGCAAGTTCTGATCCAGGCAGCAGCAGGACTCTGAAGCCAACACAGCACACAGAGAAAATAACACGTCTCACTGGGTTTAAGTTCAAGTTCACCTTCACAGACTGGTTGGAGCTTTGAACTCATGGTGCAGGTGATGGAAACAGCTGAGGAAACAGCAGAGCACAGGACAGAGGAACAAACACGAGCGACCACAGGCCAGCTCATGTGAGGGACAGAGCTCTGTGAGCCTCCTCTGTGTCTTTAACGGGTGATTGCTGTACTTGTGGTGGACTCTTTGTTGTTGCAGGTCAAGAGACTGGAGATGAGATTTGTTTCTCCTTTGAAGGCCTATGGAGACATAGTCAAGAATAAAATGGTGAGTTAGATAGTGATGATTTAATGTTTTAATCTAATCTAATGATGCTACTAACTCAGTTTTATCTCCGGATGCTTTTTTGTGAAGGTCTAGATTTTCTTTATTACTGTATTTATTATGCTGATATTTGATTATTGTTAGTTAGAAAGTTCAATTTTCTGTGCTGTAAATTATGATGGTTGTTTATTGAAGACCATATTATTATGCCAAGCCTTCTGTTTTGTGAGATATGTCTCCAGCTTAGCAGAGACTTTGATCGTACAGGGCTACTTAACGTTTTTGCTCTTCCAGTCAACAGACGTCAGTAACAACAGCATTAAACGCCAAAGCAAAGTAACGGGAAACGTTTAGTAAACTAGACTCTACAGTATTATACAGCACATCCTTCTGGTGTGTTGCTACATCCCACAGCGCAGTTCATCATTCTACCACTAGATGGCACTGAATCCAACCTTTTTGAATATGTTCAAACAATGAAATTGCTACATCAGTGTGTGTGTTGAGGGAATCTTTTCCTGACCTGTTTCATTGGGTATCTGGAAGGTGTGTGTGTGTTTATTTATTCTTTTAATAACATGTATTATGTGGCATAAAATCAAGCACAACCAGTACCTGGTCACAACCAGGAGAGAGTCCTGATGTGCTAATGTAACTAATGTAACTTTCCCCAGTCCCATACGGCCCGTTTTGAATCATAACTACCTCCCAGAAAACCATCACTAAGGTGAACCTAACGATTCTCACCTTGTGTCACTTGCAGCCACATAGTGTCTAACAGCACCAGAGAGGGACGAAGAAGAACAAGAGCAGGAAGAAGAGGAGGAGAGATATGACTCAGAGAGAGAGGAGAGCCAGCAACACAGCAGGCAGTCAAATGCTGCTCAGTATGTCCAGATGTGCAGATGGCAAAGGTACCAGCTCGTGTATGGAAACATAAACATAAGCAACACAGCAACTTGTGTCTAGTGTTGTGACTTCATTGATAAAACTATAGTTGCTATGTAGTATGTTCATTGCAATATTAACATACAGTCAGACAAACATAGTGCACACATGAAAAATTAAGTCCTACTAATCAATGTCCTGTTTTATTATATTTTGTATTTTATTATAACATAACACATAACAGGTCAGCACCACACAGGCAGACGCAGGGACACAGCTTCTCCTGTCCAGTATAACTCTGCAGAACCCAACAGAATCTGCTGCAGCTACAGTGATACTTGTATTGGTTGTGCTTTGTTTTTGTGCGACCGTTAACCCTGTGTTAGTTTAGTATTGCAACACAATAGGATCCAAAGTTGACTAAGTAGCAAATGTGAGCAGGAACCTTTGGGGAGATGTGGTGATGCACTTTGTTTGAGCCAGTTAAAATGTTCACTTTCTCTCTCCTCCTTTTTTAGGGAGAGATAATTGGTTCCACATCTAGGTGGTACATGAGTTAACCATCAGTAACCATCAACGGACTCTCCTCAGTCAGTTGATAATGACATTTAATAAAAGTCAAAATTCAGTCAGGTGTGACACTATAATAGCAAAATGCCATCAATGAAGTGATCCTGGAAAATCTTAGTCCTAATGAATTTATCCTTGTGTTATTAAGTCAGTGACATTTGTTTATAATGTTGGTTTTCACATAAGAGAAAGGAACGTGAGGACCATGATTTCACAACCACTGCAGAACTGAGCTGTGCAGAGGAACAGCCACTAAAGACTCCAGAAAAGAGGAAGCCAAGGAAGACGACCTCCTCAGACGACCAAACGGGTCGGTATTGACGTCCTACTGCAGGCGCTGATTAGACAGACGTTACTCTGTGTCCTCCCTCTGTTTAGTATGTATGTTGACTGATGAATGAACCAACTCAAACCCCAAACTGTTTGACAGAAAACTTGTTATGCTTTGTTTCACTGTGTTGTTGCTTGATCCATCACAGATGATCTCAATCTTCCCCAAGTACCAAGAAGCTTCAGGAGAATGTCCAAGGTGGTAGGTGGTTATGTCCAACTATTGTTGCTGCTAGATGGGGATTGAATTCTTGTATTAATAAAAGCTCAATATTACTTTTTGTTTTGCATATGTGAATTCTTTCATTTCAATAATCTCATGAACAAGTTGTGTTACACATAATATTTTATGGTCATCTGTGCTGTTAATTAACAAAAAAATGTGACATCACTCCAACCATCTTTCTCTATGCTTTGCCTCCAGCCCAGGTTATTTGCTCTCATAGGGCCAAAGGAGGCGACTGAGGGAGATGTGGGAAACTTCCCTTTTCTCTGCTGTGACAGATCATCTGTGGTGATTCTAGCTCCCAAGGACCCTGTGACATAGCATGCGTCTGGCAGGGCCGTCGACCCCTCATGCTTGTTGCCCTAGCGTATGGCAGGGCAGTTAACCTAACAGCGTTTTCCTCCACAGCAACAGTCAGAGGTCAGTTCAGTCACAGAGGAACTGGAGACACTTGTCATTTCCACCCAGTGAAGCTCCTCAGTGGCGGAGAATCCTGCTCAACACCACACTGACATCACACTGACTGATGAACTGACCATCATACCTGTCTGCCCAGTGAACAAAAGGTGAGAACAAGATTTTGATTGGTTGACAAAAGTATGTCATGTAAAATCTAAGCAAACAATATAGTTTATAATATGCAGATTTTATACAGTTAAGCTTCTACATGATAGACACGATTTTTTTATAGTCTTAAACTAATCTCCCTAAACATTATTTGTTGTTCATGGAAGAAGAAAGAAAGTTTCAGTCTTTGACTTATGTTTTATTTTCAATCAAATATCATTGTCATGTGAACTTAAACATCAATCACGTTTCTTCATCACTTTCAGGTTTAGATGAAGGAGACAAAAAGGAGGGAAGGAGGATGGAGGCCAACATCAAACCTGAACCAGCTCCTACTGAATGTAAATATCAATTTATATTCAGCTTTTTTGTGATATTCATTTTAGAAGAAACACGTAATAAAATTGGATGCTAACTTTAAAATGAGTCACGTTTTTTCACATTTAGGTTTATAAGGAGCATGATGGCACACAGTGCCGCTAGGCCCTGTTGAGGGGTTAAATGTGCAGAGCAGAGCCGGAGACGTCATGTTGCCTTTTTGTTTCTACTCCGCAGCAAATAAACTGAGAAGAACAGTCTTCAGCGTCAGTGACTCCATGTACAGCATGAGAGCCGTTACAAAGGCTCCCAGCAAAGCTTCATCACAGGGCTTGATGCAGTTTTTGCTGCCTACTACGTGTTCAACCTGCACCAAGAAGAAGCTGCAGGACACTGGAGTTTATTCAAAGGTGAGTCCATTGCTAGTCATACATGTTAGGATATGTTTCCTCTCTCCCTTTGGTGCTATATGGACTTTAATTAGTAGCACTACATGCTACTACTTGTGGTCTCAACCCAGGATAATGCATGTACATGTGAATCTGAGGCTCCACTGCCTAATGTGGGCGAAACGTGTTTGACATTTTCTTTGTATTGAACAATGTGTCAACACACATTAAGTCCACAATACTGCAATCACCAACACTATTGCATTTAATAATGGAAACCATGTTTAACAAGTCTTAGGTTAAGAACAGTCTGGCATTTGCCTTTGACAGGAGATAAGACCATTAGGACAAAGGTTTAATTTGCTTTTGCTCAGCAGTGGTGGAAAAGTCATCTATTACCGTCCTGTCCAGATCAAAGAATCAAGAGTCTAATACCTGTAACTGAAGCTGAACTAAAGACAACTAGTTTGGTTGAATCGTTTTTTGTTCGTCATATTAATAAAATATTCTGTTTAAAATATTCAATCCAGACATCTGTTGGAATTAAGTTCTTCTGGACAGCGACCGATTCAACCAGAGCATCTCCTGAGATGAGACCAGACCAAAAGCACCGGTCAGTGTGTGATCACCACCTGCCTCTGGCAGGTTAGAAGAGACGTTTATATTCGCCTGCATATGTCAGTAATATATCTCCTTACAACTATTTAAGCTCTTTGTAAAACACAAAGGAAATCCCATAATTCAAGGTTGTAGAGTTGTCCTGTATGTTTTATTTAGTTTGAAGTGATTTTTTTTGCTACAAATTGTTTTATTTCATCGGGAGATGTGTGAAATTTATTAACAACAGTATTATTTTTTTACAAATTTGGTATTTTGGTTGAGGTGTTGATAAATAAAAATATTATGGGGAATAAAAAATGACCACTGGGCCAAAATTCATAATATCCCAATAATGTGCATTTTGTGTTCACTATGGAATCAACAGGCAAATCACTGGATCTTCTTGTCATACTAAGTATTGTGGTGCTTTGTTCCTTCAGGTGGCTCCTTTTCGCGACTGGACCATCTTGCAGGTCTTGTCCCTCTTGAAGTCATCCTGATGGACGACTACATCTCATTGTCATGGGACCAGGAGTCAGGTGAGTATATGGAGGTAATTGAGGCCACGGATGAGGTGGAGGAATTCTGTAAACTAATGAAGTTCCTTTCCATCGTCAATG